>CM033753.1:14301980-14912446 GCA_019671005.1 Hibiscus mutabilis | reverse complement strand
GGACAACCGGAGTTGCCGAGGCGTTATCAATCAGGGTTGCCGAGGCATGCTTATTGCGGTTGCGCGTGGCGATTCCTGGTTCAGCATCCGAGGCTTTGCCGCTAGGTTAAATCTTGATCTTTTTGTGGAGTTTTGTTTGACGCAGCAGGTTTGAACCTCTCTAAGTTGTTGGCCACTTCTAGTGGTGATTGCCTTACATTGCTGATGGCAGTTCCTCTTGCGACTTCAGTATCGCTTAGGTAAACCTCCCTGCGGTGTAGCATTTGATTTTTGAGCAAATTGTCCGACTTGATTTTCCAATGATTTGATTGCCGCCTCTTGGTTTTGCAATCTCATCTCGGTCCTGTTAATAAAATCATGATTCTTTTATAAATTACTATTCTCAGCCATATAAGATTCAGTTTTCATCATAAAAGCATTTAGAGAATTTTCCAAAGAACTAGATGTCATCGGTTGTTCTTCGCGACAACTATTGCCGTGGCATATTCTACGCTAGAATCCCGATGCTTGTGCATTCTGATTGTTCGGTTTAGAGCATTGTTAGGAATACTCCATGAAAAATTTGGGTGCTTCTTCCAAGCTGGATTGTATGTATTGGATATCACATTGTTGTTCCGATTGTAATTCCCACATAGAAGTCGGATTCCGGATTCTCGCATACATTCGTAAGAATTATGGTTATCACCACATAACTCAAAAAAGAATCCATTACCTTGACTTCATGTGTGTTGTTTGTTTTTGCATGTTCGACCATCTTGGTTAAAGTGGCCAATTGTGCCAAATTGAATATGATGATCCTAGTTCATGTATTGTGGCTTGGCGTCTAACTCCTCCTCTTCTAGTGGATGGGAATTGATAATCATTCTTGGCCAGCCTGTTTAAGATTTGCATTGCTTCTTCCGGTGACTTATCTAGGAGTATGTCGTTTGCCGAGGCATCTAGCATCATCCTTGTTGGTGTATTCACGGCGTTGTAAAACATTGTTATTTGAGTCCACATCGGGAACGTGTAGGGGGCATTTGTGTAGAAGTTCTCTATATCGCTCCCAAGCCTCGTACATGGATTCATCATCCGCACTGCCGAAAAAGAAGTAATGTCGTTTGAAGCTTATCAGTCAAATTTGTAGGATTAAATCTAGCAAGGAAATCACGACAAAGATCAGTCCAAGATGCTATGGATCCGGCAGAATGCTATTCAACCATACTTTCGCCCTATCCTCGGTGAATAGGGAATAATCTTAATCGTAAGACATCGGGGTGACTCGTGTATCTTGAACGAGTTGCAAATCTCGAGGAAAGATTTTAGATGTTGCCGTGCATCTTGATTCTTTGAGCCGCCAAATTGACCTATTGTGTTGATCATATTAAACATTACCGGTTTCAACTCAAAGTGGTCGGCTTCAATTTCAGGTGCGACAACTCCTGGGTTAAGTCCATCAAGATCTTCTTCAAGATAGTCTCGAATAGTTCTATTTCGTGCCACTTCAAGAATCTAGTCTCTTGCCTTTGTAAAAGTAAAAACACAAATAAAGGATTATGGGAGTTTAACTAATAACTAAACTAGAAAGCAATAGAGTAAAAGAAATTATGAGATCAAATGAGAGAAAGATAGGCCAGGTTATCGTGAGTTGAGGTGTGATAGCCGATTGGATCGTCTTGGTAAAAGAGTGCACGGGCAACTCGGTTGCCGTAGCAAGAAACTAAAACAAAGGTTGCCTTGGCAACTAATCGATGGTTGCACAGGAAACTACTTGGGCGTGCGGGGAGCAACCTTCAAGGTTGGCGGTGAGCGTTCTTCAATGGTTTCTTCTTATCCCTAAGTCGAAACTCTAGCTACTTGTGCATGCCTTGATAATACATCCTGCGTGAATCAAGGGTGAACAACAACCAATCTTGCGCTCCTCTTAGCCATTGAAATCCTTAACTTATTCCTAAGCGGATTAATCTTCATCATCAATAGATTGAATAAAGATCATATTCATTCGTTTCTTGAATCTAACTCTCGATATTAGATAAATAGATGAAATCACGAGATCCTCTCCCAATTCACTGCAAACAAGAATAAGAACCAAGAATGAATAAACCTTGAAATAGAAAAGTGCAAACTCTTATTACCTAAACAAAAACCAATAGTTTCTCACAACCACAAAACACAATAACCATAGCCAAGTAGATTTAGTTCATGACTAGGTTCCAAAGAAACGCAAGATAAACAATCCCTAGCATGAACCCAATCGAACAAGAAAGAAAAGGATGAAGAAGGAGGCTTGTCGAAATCCTCCTTTCCCTAGATGCTTGTCGAAAATTCTCTCCTCTTGCCCTCCTTGGACTTGTCGAAATTCTCCTATCTTGCTCTCTCTAGATTGTCGAAATCTCCTTCATATTTATAGGGCTAGGTGATAAGTGTTCAAAAGTACTATTTTTCTTACCCTTTTTACTCATATTATTGTTAGACTTAGGCTCATATTAGTTGCATAATTAGCTATTCATGCATTAATCCATGTTTCCTTCCATCGTTGAGCTTGATTACATAACTTGGTAGTTTTTGTGGAAAAGATGCTGCTTTGGTGTGCTTTTGTGTGTGTATGTGGAGGATCACTTGCCAAAGCAATGCCGAGCTAGTTGCCAAGGCAATGCATGAAGGATATGCCGAACTAGTTGCCACGGCAATGCATGAAGGAGACGCTTGAGCCAGTTGCCATGGCAATTGTCGACAAAGAGAAAATGCAATAGGGATGTCAAAATTAATGACTATACAAGCCCAAGATGACATGGAGCAAGGCCCAAGCCCAAAGGAATTTGATTGCCATGTAGAGATTAAAGAAGAATTAAATTCCAAGAAGATAGGAGAAGTTCTAATAGGAATATAATTATAATAAAGAATTATATTCTTTAAAGATAATTTAATTCTAACTCAAACTCCTCCTCAAAGAAGGACTTTGGCCTAGCCCTATAAATAGCATGGAGATTTCGACAATCTAAGAGAGAGCAAGAGGGAAATTTCGACAAGAACCAAGAGAGAAAGCAAGGGGAATTTTCGACAAGCATCTAGGGCAAGGGATTTTCGACAAGCTTCATCTTTTATTCCTTGTTCGATTGGGTTCATGCTAGGAATTGTTTATCTTGTGTTTCTTTGGAACCTAGCCATGAACTAAATCTACTTGGCTATGGTTATTGTGTTTTGTGGTTGTGAGAAACTATTGGTTTTGTTTAGGTAATAAGAGTTTGCACTTTTCTATTTCAAGGTTTATTCATTCTTGGTTCTTATTCTTGTTTGCGAGTGAATTGGGAGAAGATCTCGTGATCTCATCTATTTATTTAATATCGGGAGAGTTAGATTCAAGAAATGAATGAATATGATCTTTATTCAATCTATTGATGGTGAAGATTAATCCGGCTTAGGAATAAGTTAAGGATTTCAACGGCTAAGAGGAGCGCAAGATTGGTTGTTGTTCACCCTTGATTCACGCAGGGATGTATTATCAAGGCATGCACAAGTAGCTAGAGTTTCGACTTAGGGATAAGAAGAAACCATTGAAGAACGCTCTGCCGAACCATGAAGGTTGCTGCCCAGACGCCCAAGTAGTTGCCCAACTAGTTGCCCAGGCAACCATCGATTAGTTGCCAAGGCAACCCGTTTGCAGCAAGTTGCCACGGCAAACCGAGTTGCCCGTGCACTCTTTTACCAAAACGATCCAATCGGCTTTCACACCTCAACTCACGATAACCTGGCCTATCTCTCTCTCAATTGATCTCATCTTTTCATTTACTTAATTGGTTTCTAGATTAGCTATTAGTTAAATCTCCTATAATCCTTTACTTGTGTTTTTAGTTTTTAAAGTGCAAGAGACTAGATCCTTGAAGTGGCACCAATCCCTATGGAGACGATATCTTTTATACTATAACTTATGACGTGTATACTTGCACATTTATGTAGCACTTATTACGCAACAAGTTTTTGGCGCCATTGTCGGGATTGGCAATAGCGACTTTGTTTTTACTTTCTTGCACTTTCTTTTTATTTTTCTTGTTTAAAATTCAAATGGCTAACAAACTTTGGTTTTGCATTGGTATATGACCAGGGCGAGACCGACTTCAGCAGAATGTCCCTTTGATCCAGGAATCAAACGAACCTTACAAAGACTTAGAGGAAGGATAAGAGAAGCAATGGCAAATCAAGACGGCAATATGAATCAAGATGTTCGAGCAGGAGGAGGAGTGATTCTTGCACGAAACAGAACTATTCAAGACTATCTTGAAGAAGATCTTGATGGACTTAACCCGGAGTTGTCTCACCTGAAATTGAAGCGACCACTTTGAGTTGAAACGGTAATGTTTAATATGATCAACACAATAGGTCAATTTGGCGGCTCAAGAATCAAGATGCGGCAACATCTGAAATCTTTCCTCGAGATTTGCAACTCATTCAAGATACACGGAGTCACCCCGATGTCCTACGATTAAGATTATTCCCTATTCACCGAGGATAGGGCGAAAGCATGGTTGAATAGCATTCTGCCGGATCCATAGCATCTTGGACTGATCTTTGTCGTGATTTTTTTGCTAGATTTAATCCTACAAATTTGGTGATAAGCTTCGAATGACATTACTTCTTTTTCGGCAGGCGGATGATGAATCTATGTACGAGGCTTGGGAGCGATATAGAGAACTTCTACACAAATGCCCTTTAAACGAATTCCGGTGTGGACTCAAGTAACAATGTTTTACAACGCCGTGAATACACCAACAAGGATGATGCTAGATGCCTCGGCAAACGACATACTCCTAGATAAGTCGCCGGAAGAAGCAATGCAAATTTTAAACAGGCTGGCCAAGAATGATTATCAATTCCCATCTACTAGAAGAGGAGGAGTTAGACGCAAGCCACAATACATGAACTAGGATCATCGATTCAATTTTCGCACAGTTGGCGCTTTAACCAAGATGGTCCGAACATGCAAAAACCAAACAACACACATGAAGTCAAGGTAATGGATTCTTTTTGTGGGTTATGTGGTGATAACCATAATTCTTATAAATGTATGCAGAATTCGGAATCCAGCTTCTATATAGGGAATTACAATCGAAACAACAATGTGATGTCCAATACATACAATCCAGCTTGGAAGAAGCACTAATTTTTCATGGAGTAATCCCAACAATGCTCTAAACCAGAACAATCGAATGCATAAGCATCGGGATTCGCAGAGAATATGCCACGGCAACGGATGCCGCAAAGCAACAACCGACAACATCTAGTTCTTTGGAAAATTCTCTAAATACTTTTATGATGAAAATTGAATCTTATATGGCTGAGAATAGTAATTTCATAAAAAGAACTGATGCTTTTATTAACAGGACCGAGATGAGATTGCAAAACCAAGAGGCGGCAATCAAATCATTAGAAAATCAAGTCGGACAGTTTGCTCAAAATCTGAATACTAGACCACAAGGAGGTTTACCTAGCGATACTGAAGTCGCAAGAGGAATTGGCCATGAGCAATGTAAGGCAATCACCACTAGAAGTGGCCAACAACTTAGAGAGGCTCAAAACCGCTCATCAAACAAAAATCCACAAAAAGATCAAGATGAACCTAGCGGCAAAGCCTCAGATGCTGAACCAGGAATTGCCGCGGCAACTGGCAATAAGCATGCCTCGGCAACCGACGATAAAGACGCCTCAGCAACTTGCGATAAGCATGCCTCGGCAACCCCAGTTGATAATACCTTGGCAACTCCAGATGTCCCAGCAATGCCGTCAATTAGGTTTCAAACCAATGAAAGGATCGAAGATATTTGACTTCCACCACCATTCACACAAAGGTTGAAGCGACAAAAGCAAGAATACCAATTCAAGAAGTTTCTTGATATCCTAAAGCAAGTCCACATCAACTTGCCACTGGTGGAAGCAATTGAACAAATACCAAACTATGCCAAGTTTCTTAAAGACATTGTGTCCAAAAGAACAAGGCTAGGAGAGTTTGGAACGATTCCGTGACAGAGGATGCATGGCAATGTTGCACAATCGTATGCCATCCAAGTTGAAGGATCCCGGAAGTTTCACAATACCTGTTCCATTGGAAATCACTATGTCGGGAAAAGCATTATGCGACCTTGGGGCTAGCATAAACTTGATGCCTAAATCGGTTTTCGAAACTAGGAATCGGGAAGGCAAGACCTACAACACATGTCATGCTGCAGCTAGTCGCCAGATCCTATGTGCATCCGGAGGGAAAAATCGAGGACATACTTGGTAAAAGTTGATAAATTTATTTTTCCCACTGACTTTATTGTTTTGGATTGTGAAGCGGATGAGCATGCACCTATCATTCTCGGAGACCATTCCTAGCAACAGGAGAACCTTGATTGATGTTGAAAAGGAGAACTCACAATGAGGGTGAATGACCAGCAGGTCAAACTAAATGTGTTTCAAACACTAAGGCATGCCGATGATCCAGAAGAATGCAAACTACTTCATGCCACGGTAGAGTTTAACTTCGATGAGGAATTTAGTTGCCTCGGCAACTACATTGCCGATCAAGAGGAACCTGAGGAGTATGAAGAACCGGTCGATGAGGAACAACAAGAAGAGGCAAATTGGCTAGTCAACCGACTAGGTACATACTTTGAACCACTGGATTACTCAGGTAAAGAAGGTAAACTCGAAAAACCCTCTATTGAACATCCACCAATTCTTGAGTTGAAACAATTGCTAGAGCAACTAAAATATGCATACTTAGGGACCGATAATACATTGCCTGTAATTATTTCTTCTAAGTTACAGACTGAGCAGGAAAACAAGCTGATCAAGATGTTGAAGCTACACAGAAAGGCAATAGGGTGGACAATTGCCGACTTGAAGGGAATTAGCCCGACGGTGTGCATGCACAAGATCTTGTTGGAATAAACTTTCAATTGAGGCCCAGAGGAGACTGAATCATGCCATGAAAGGGGTTGTAATGAAAGAAATCATCAAGTGGCTTGACGCCGGCATTATATACCCTATCTCCGATAGTACGTGGGTAAGTCCGGTACAATGTGTACCAAAAAAGGGAGGTATAACAGTGGTAAGCATTGAAAATAATGAACTTATCCCAACCATGACTGTGACCGGTTGGAGGGTTTGTATGGACTATCGAAAGCTAAACAAAACCACTAGGAAAGATCATTTCCCATTACCCTTTATTGATCAAATGCTTGACCGTCTTGCAGGTAAACCCTTTTATTGTTTTCTTGATGGTTATTCAGGTTACAATCAGATTGCCATAGCACCAGAAGATCAAGAAAAGACAACCTTCACATGCCCATATGGTACTTATGCCTTCCGAAGGATGCCGTTCGGATTGTGTAACGCCCCGAAAACCTTCCAAAGATGCATGATGGCACTCTTTTCAGACATGATCGAAGACTTCCTTGAGATCTTCATGGATGATTTTTCGGTTTTTGGTAATGACTTCGACGGTTGCCTCGGCAATTTAGAGAGGGTGTTAGCAAGATGCGAAGAAACGGATTTAGTCCTCAATTGGGAGAAATACCACTTTATGGTAGATGAAGAATAGTGCTCGGCCACAAGATTTCATCCAAGGGAATTGAAGTAGACAAAGCCAAAGTGGACGTGATCGAGAGATTACCCCCACCAAGTTCGGTTAAAGGAATTCGAAGTTTTCTCGGACATGCAGGTTTTTACAGGAGGTCCATTCATAATTTTTCTAAAATCACTAAACCCTTGTGTAATCTGCTTGAACAGGATAAAGTCTTCGATTTTGATGATTCTTGCACCCCAAGCATTCGAAACCCTAAAGAAAAAGCTTGCCTCGGCACCCATTGTCGTTCCACCAGATTGGACGCTACCTTTTGAGCTCATGTGTGATGCAAGTGATTTCGCGGTAGGAGCAGTCCTAGGCCAACGCACAGGTAAGACCTTCCATGTGATATACTACGCTAGTAAAACTCTTAATGGTGCTCAAGTGAATTACACAACAACGGAGAAAGAGTTACTAGCTGTAGTTTTCGCATTTGACAAGTTCTGATCCTATTTAATTGGTACAAAGGTAATTGTTCATACGGACCATTCGGCAATCAAATACTTATTTGCTAAAAAGGATGCTAAACCTCGTTTGATTCGTTGGATATTACTTTTACAAGAATTTGAAATTGAGATTAAGGACGGGAAAGGAACAGAAAATCAAGTGGCCGATCACTTATCACGTTTGGAACGCAATAGGGAGGAGGACGCGGATCTAGAGATATGTGATGCATTCCCGGATGAACAAATTTTAGTTGCCTCGGCAACCCTCGACGCCTCGGCAACCCTAGACGCCTCGGCAACCCTCGACGCCTCGGCAACCCTTGACGCCTCGGCAACCTTCGACGCCTCGACAACCATGGATGCACACGCCTCGGAAACTCTCGATGCCACAGCAGCCTTTGACGCGCACGCCTCGGCAATTTTGGGAGCAGTCGCCATGGCAGCACATGCCTCGGCAATACGCTGGTACGCGAATTTAGTTAACTTCCTTGTTTGTGGTATTTTTCCTTATGGCATTACTCACCAAGGGAAGAAGCGGTTCCGCCATGATGCTAAGCATTACTTTTGGGACGAGCCTTTTTTGTTTAAACAATGTGCAGATCAGGTTATACGCCGATGTGTCCCTGAAGAAGAGCAACAGAATGTACTCCAGCAATGCCATTCTTCACCCTATGGAGGACATTTTGAAGGAACTCGTACCGCGGCCAAAGTTTTGCAATCCGGGTTGTATTGGCCAACATTGTACAAAGATGCGCAAGACTTTTACAAGCAATGTGATCGTTGCCAGAGGACGGGCAATATCTCTAGATGACATGAGATGCCACTCCAGAACATCATCGAGGTGGAACTGTTCGATGTATGGGGGATCGACTTTATGGGACCTTTCCCATCTTTATTCGGCAACCTCTACATCTTACTTGCCATCGACTATGTGTCTAAATGGGTAGAGGCAGCTGCAGTTCCCAACAACGATTCCAAGACCGTGCAACGATTCCTGCAGAAAAACATATTTACACGGATTGGGATGCCGAGAGCAATTATCAGCGACGAAGGCAAGCATTTTGACAACAGACTAATTGGCAATATGTTGCAACGCTTCGGCATATCACACAAGATCGCCACGGCATACCACCCACAAACCAACGGGCAAGCAGAAATTTCCAACCGAGAGTTGAAGGGAATACTCGAGAAAGTTGTAAATCCCTCAAGGAAGGATTGGTCATTAAGACTAGATGACGCACTTTAGGCATATCGCACTGCATTCAAAACACCCTTAGGTATGTCCCCCTTCCGACTTGTCTATGGCAAAACATGCCATCTACCGATGGAAATCGAGCACAAGGCGTACTGGGCAATCAAGACCGTGAATATGGATTGGGAAACTGCCGGACAAAAGCGTTTGATGGATCTCAATGAGATAGAAGAATTCCGTGCACTCGCCTATAACAATGCACGAATCTACAAGGAGAAAACAAAGCGATGGCACGACAAAAAACTATTGCCACGACAATTCACGCCAGGGCAACTAGTTCTCCTATTCAATTCTCGGCTAAAACTTTTCCCGGGAAAGCTGAAATCAAGATGGTCGGGACCATTCGAATTCGTCAAACCATTCTCCCATGGTGCCGTGATAATCAAGTCCATCTCTGACAACCATGAATTCAAAGTTAATGGACAAAGATTGAAGCACTACAATGGTGCCCATGTGGAACGTAACAAAGAAGTGGTCAACTTAGGAGATGCATGAGCATGCTCTCCTTTCAATATTTTCTTTTTCTTTTCTTTTTATTTTCATTTTTATTTTTAGGAGATATTTTATTTTTCTTCATTATCTTTAGTTTTCAGGTTTTCTTTGTTTTCTTTTTCACAACAAGACTCACAACTACTATGCTAAGGAAATTTACTGCCGAGATCCTTGTCCCGACAACCAATGAAGAAGATTCCGCGACAACCTACATCGTGCCTGCCCAAGCTGATGCCACGGCAACCAACCCTGAAGATGCCACGGCAACCAAAGCTAAAGACATCCCGGCAACAAGAAAACAACCATCGCGTTCAAGCAAGAGAATCAAGACACCGACCAAAAGGAAACTAATCATCTACGATGACGAACTCTCGGAGTAAGTCCTCGTATGCATTTTATTTTTCGTTATTTTTATTTTTCTTTAATGCATGCATTGAGGACAATGCCTCACTCGAGTTTGGGGGGGATTGTTATTAGTAGTTACCATGTTTAGTTACATTTATCTTAAGTATTACATTTAGGATACATAAATTGCTTGCCATGCCTTTAATTGGAACAAGAATTGCTTAGATTTGATGAATATTCGATGATGACTTTGCCAATGCACTTAATTGATATAATTTTTATTTTAGGATAACCATGGAAAAACTTAGAATTTTACTATGATACTAAATTTGATGAAACACTGTTGTGGTTTGATTGATTTAAGGAATTTTAGTAAACTTAGGTTGATAATTAACAAATTGGGGGATTAGAATAAAAATTGGATGAATGTTAGAGGTGCCCGAAATTGGCTATAGCATGTGCTAAAAAAATTGATCACTAGAGGTGCCCGAAACTGGCTCTAGGATGTGTTAAAAAAAATTTAACTAGAGGTGCCCGAAACCGGCTCTAGTCGATTAAATTAACTTAAGAAAACTAAAAACAAAACACTAGAGGTGCCCAAAATTGGCTCTAGTTAAAACATGTTAAAAAGAACCCAATGAAGTAATTTGAAAACCTATTGTTTGCATAAAATCTGAAAAATCAACTTGCACACAACTCCGCACACACTCACAAGCATTTTAGTTTGATTCCGAGTAAATTCCTAAGTTTTCCGAAAAATAAAAAGCCAATCATACTTTGTGCCCCGGTTCAGAGAATTGAAATCAAGTTCAAAGCTAAGTTTGTAAAAATTGAAGTCTTGGCAGGTAACTATGAGTTTGCATTGCTTGAGGACAAGCAATAGTTCGAGTTTGGGGGTGTGATAAGTGTTCAAAAGTACTATTTTTCTTACCCTTTTTACTCATATTATTGTTAGACTTAGGCTCATATTAGTTGCATAATTAGGTATTCATGCATTAATCCATGTTTCCTTCCATCGTTGAGCTTGATTACATAACTTGGTAGTTTTTGTGGAAAAGATGCTGCTTTGGTGTGCTTTGTGTGTGTATGTGCAGGATCACTTGCAAAAGCAATGCCGAGCTAGTTGCCAGGGCAATGCATGAAGGATATGCCGAACTAGTTGCCAGGGCAATGCATGAAGGAGACGCCGAGCCAGTTGCCACGGCAATTGTCGAAAAAGAGAAAATGCAATAGGGATGTCAAAATTAATGACTATACAAGCCCAAGATGACATGGAGCAAGGCCCAAGCCCAAAGGAATTTAATTGCCATGCAGAGATTAAAGAAGAATTAAATTCCAAGAAGATAAGAGAAGTTCTAATAGTAATATAATTATAATAAAGAATTATATTCTTTAAAGATAATTTAATTCCAACTCAAACTCCTCCTCAAAGAAGGACTTTGGACTAGCCCTATAAATAGCAAGGAGATTTCGACAATCAAAGAGAGAGCATGAGGGGAAATTTCGACAAGAACCAAGAGAGAAAGCAAGGGGAATTTTCGACAAGCATCTAGGGCAAGGGATTTTCGACAAGCTTCATCTTTTCTTCCTTGTTCGATTGGGTTCATGCTAGGGATTGTTTATCTTGTGTTTTTTTGGAACCTAGCCATGAACTAAATCTACTTGGCTATGGTTATTGTGTTTTGTGGTTGTGAGAAACTATTGGTTTTTGTTTAGGTAATAAGAGTTTGCACTTTTCTATTTCAAGGTTTATTCATTCTTGGTTCTTATTCTTGTTTGCGAGTGAATAGAGAGGATCTCGTGATCTCATCTATTTATCTAATATCGGGAGAGTTAGATTCAAGAAATGAATGAATATGATCTTTATTCAATCTATTGATGGTGAAGATTAATCCGGCTTAGGAATAAGTTAAGGATTTCAACGGCTATGAGGAGCGCAAGATTGGTTGTTGTTCACCCTTGATTCACGCAGGGATGTATTATCAAGGCATGCACAAGTAGCTAGAGTTTTGACTTAGGGATAAGAAGAAACCATTGAAGAACGCTCTGCCGAACCTTGAAGGTTGCTGCCCAGACGCCCAAGTAGTTGCCCAACTAGTTGCCCAGGCAACCATTGATTAGTTGCCAAGGCAACCCCGTTGTGCAAGTTGCCACGGCAACTGAGTTGCCCGTGCACTCTTTTACCAAAACGAACCAATCGGCTATCACACCTCAACTCACGATAACCTGGCCTATCTCTCTCTCAATTGATCTCATATTTTCATTTAATTAATTGCTTTCTAGATTAGTTATTAGTTAAATCTCCTATAATCCTTTACTTGTGTTTTTACTTTTTACAGTGCAAGAGACTAGATCCTTGAAGTGGCACCAATCCCTGTGGAGACGATATCTTTTATACTATAACTTGCGACGTGTATACTTGCACATTTGAGTAGCACTTATTACACGCAACACTAGGCCAAAGTCCTTCTTTGAGGAGGAGTTTAAGTTGGAATTAAATTATCTTTAAAGAATATAATTCTTTATTATAATTGTATTCCTACTAGAACTTCTCCTATCTTCTTGGAATTTAATTCTTCTTTAATCTCTGCATAGCAATCAAATTCCTTTGGGTTTGGGCTTTTCTCCACATCATCTTGGCCTTGTTTAGTCATCAATTTTGACTACCATATCACCTTTACTCTTGTCGACAATTGCCATGGCAACTGGCTCGGCGTCTCTTTCATGCATTGCCCTGGCAACTAGCTCTAGCCTTGCTTTGGCAAGTGATCCTGCACATACACACACAAAGCACACCAAAGCAACATCTTTTCCACAAAAACTACCAAGTTATGTAATCAAGCTCAACGATGGAAGGAAACATGGATTAATGCATGAATGGCTAACTATGCAACTAATATGAGCCTAAGTCTAACAATAATATGAGTAAAAAGGGTAAGAAAAATAGTACTTTTGAACACTTATCAACATGTTTCCGATATTAGCCATTGCTATGTGCTTTGAGTTAAGTATCTCTTGGACCTTTATGGTCAAACACGGACCAATGTTATTCACGAACAATTGTGATACAAGGCAAATATGATAAAAAGATATGAACCTTATTGAGAAATTGAATAAGAAATTCAAAAGAAAATCTTGAATACTTGAATTATATCTTGAAATACTTAAATGACTTGACAAGAAATCTTGAACACTTGAATCACTTGACATGAATCCTTGAAATATTGAAATTGCTTGACATGTAATACTTGATTCTTGACATAAAACTCTTGAAATGATTATTGCCTATGCTTGGACCTTGTATTGTATGATTTGCTATTTGGAATGGCTTATGGTCTCACTTGAGCTAATGAGTACTTGATTGGTTTGCTTGAATTGCTTGACATGCAAACTTGATTACTTGAACATATTACTTGACTTGTATAATCGAATTCCTTGTTACATGATTGTTAGTTGAAAAATATCTCGATCTTACTTGAATTAATGAATGTTGCCGCCATGTACATCTTGTAAATGAAAATATGGATTGTTTAGGCATTGACAATTATTTGTACATGTTATATGACTGAATTGGCTAGACTAAATGAAAATATATGGACTGTTTTGTGTATGTTAATTATGTATATATGCATTGCTGCTCGGAATAACATGATTAATGCTCGAATTGGACTATTTTATGCATGTTAATTGTGTATACATGAGTTGCTGCTCGAAATAACCTGAATAATGTTCGAATTGGACTATTTTATGTATGTTAATTTTGTATACATGAGTTATTGCTCAGAATAACATGAATAATGCTCAAATTGGACTGTTTTATACATGTTAATTGTGTACACATGAGTTGCTGCTCGAAATAACCTGAATAATGCTCGAATTGGATTGTTTTGTATTTGCTAATTATGTATATATGAGTGTTGCTGCCATGTATACCTTGTACATGAAGATATGGACTGAATTGGTTGGATTACATGATATACGGATTGTTCGATATTGGGAATTATGTGTACTTGTTATTTGAGATAAGGGCTCGAAATGCTAATGTACATACTAGAACTGTCTTGTACAAGAATGCTACATGATAACATGTTATTTGATAACTGCCTGTTATGCTTGAAAGCTACTCAAATGGCTTGATAATTGGTTGCTTGACAATTGCTTGGTATGCTTGAATATCACTCGAATGACTTGATAACATGCTTCTTGATAATTGCTTGTTTTATCACTCGAAATGCTTGAAAACCTTATCTAGGGTCAAACTCATTTAAATGGAGCATGCACAAATAAATTGGTTAGAATTAGTACTACCTCACTAAGTACATATCGTACTTATCACTCTCGTTTCTTCTCTTCCCAAACCATAGGTTAGGTGCTTCAAGGTGAATTACTTGATCCCGAAGTCAGATTTCTCGAGCTTGAAGTAAGGCACAAGCAAAGCATAAGTATGAATCCATACTTGTTTGTAATGCTCCTAGTAGTTGGTGGCACCTAGATTTGCATATGGTTAAGCTAAGTCATGCATTTTGATACTTGAAAGATCTTTTGTATATATGTATGAAGTTGGCCTTTAATGTTGTCAACTTGATAGCTAGAACTCTATGTGTAAATGTTAAAATTTTATGTGAATGAATGAGTCTTGCTGCGCATATATGTACTAAAATGAATGATGGAAATGTTTATTGTTATACTTGAGCTTGTTAATGCCATGTAGGTAAGGAGTGATATGTCACATGCTTACTTGAAGTTATTTTTGAATGTACGTACATAAAAGTATGACTAATTAAACCTACATGAAATATTTACATGACTTAAATGAAATCTTGGATTGAAACGAAAATGTTCTAGTCTATATAGACCATTCGAATGCCTTTCTTGTTCACATGCCTAAATAGCAATTAACCTTGAATGGACAATTAAAAGTAATCAATCGCATTAATGACCTATAATGTCTATGAAACATGATATGCTTGCTTGAGATATGTTCGACTTCATGTACATATGATTATGTTTAGTCAAACTTACATGAAATATTTACATGTCTTGAATGTAATGAGATTGAGTTAATATGAAACATGCTAGTCTAGGTATGCTAAATCAAAGTTTATATGATCGCATGAACGTAGATTTGAAAATGAATAAGCTAAGTGGTAGCCTAGATGAATAATAAGATAGGCATGCTTGTATACTTGATTGTGAATGCCTTGCTAGTTAAGAATGCTATTTGAATGTTACATATGACTACATGACTAAGTAGTTATTAATCTTTGAATGTAACTTAAAAATGACTAATCAAGGGTTGGCTTATAATGAACAAGAATGATAAACATGTCTTGCTTGTATGATCAAAAGTAATTGTTTAGATTGCTTTCATGCTAATCACTCATCTCGCCTATTAGAGACGAGTTCTTGAAAAGTTTTAAATTATTCGTGTTTCCAGTGCTTCCCGGTAACGCTCCCGAGCTGGTTTACTACTAAACTGGGGTAGGGCTGTTACAATTATTGGTATCAAAGCATGGTTTAGTCGATTTTCAGACTAAACATGGACTCATTGCATTGTCATAAGTCTAGTACGCCACCTAGGAGTTCGAGTTCTTAATCGTATTGGTAGTTTGCAACCAATACAGTTTGTTTTTTGTTTGACAAATTCAGAGTAGATAAAATTTTCTGAACTTGATAACGATAGTTCATCGTCATCGAAGAAATTCGAGGGCAATTTTCTTTTAAGGGGGAGAATTGTAATACCCCTAAAACTGGGTTAACTGTTTTCAATAATATTTATTTAAAAGAGGGTTCTTTGAGACAAACTAAATTTGTATAATTATACTGGTAGTTGCTAGACATATTCGGAGTTAAATTAAAGTGTGAAATCTATTTGATATATGCATATATATATATATGTATAAACCTATATTTAATTAAGGGTTTAGGACCGCATTGAAAGAAAAGATGGAAATGATGGTTAATGTCTAATGTACCAAATTAAATAATGCAAGAATAGTGAGCTTGCATGCTAAGAAAACTTTGTACAATGGTTCATACACATGTCAAAATGAAATTATGGACATGTGGGATGGATTCTCGGTGGGAAGAAACAAAAGAACCATTATCCCTTTCATCATCTTGATGGCCGAAACCTTCATAGAAGAGATGGAGAGAGAGAGAGAGAGAGAGAGAGAGAGAGCAAAGGAGCTGCTTAGTTGGGACCGTAAGCTTCATTAAGGATAAAATTCACTCTCCATCGAGGGGGATTAGTGAAGAAAGGGGAGGGACATTATCTTCGGATGGAACTTTCAATATGTTAGGTATGAAAACAGTTTTCTAATTGTATGAAAACAGTTTTCTAATTGTATGAAAACAGTTTGGTTAAACAATTTACGTTGCATGTTTTAATTGGAATAACATGTTATAGTTGATATCTTTGTTGCTATGAAAATATCATTGAAAGCATGTTATAGTTTAAAGTCTTTGCTGTCATGATTAATTGATAATAAGATATTCTAATTTTTAAGATAAAACATGTTTTTAGTAAAGCTTAAGAAACTATTGCGTATATTGTAGTTTGAATAAGATGCATGAACGTGAAGATGTTGTATGCTAAAGCATGCATTAGTGCAATTAAAAAATCAGTGCAGTGCAGTTTTAAATGAAAATTGTAGTGCAGTTTTCATGGAAATAATGCAGAACAGTTTTATAAAGCATAACAGTTTGATTATGTAGTGTGTTGTCTTGGATGTATAAACATGTATACATGCATGAATAAATTGTTTGGCGTGCATATGAATACTTATAGGGGCTGTTTTGACATAGATATAAATGTTGGTGGACTGTTTGTGGATAAATAAGGGTATATGTATGTTAGGGACTGTTTTGCATTGTAAGATTGTGTAAACATGCTAAATGGATATATTTTACTATAAATAACTCATGTTATGGAATGCCTAGAAACTGTTTTGGTAGATTATGAAGGGCTGGAAATGAATTATAATGAAACTGTCCTGTTTTGTAACTTGAAAATAGTTTTGAAATCTGCATTAGCTGTGACTTTGAAAATTTGCTATAAATCGTATTGGTAGAATTAGAACCTATAAGTTATATGGTTGGAAAGCTTGTCATGTCTAGTTTCAATCAAAACAAGCGAAACTGCATTTTGAGTTTTATAACAGCTTGTAGAGGCAATTAAGCAAGGATAGTGTAATCTGCCCATAATACTCTATTCCGGGAAGTAACCTTGAAAAATCACCATAAATTGTATAAAAGGGAATTTAAGGCTGTAAATTTTATGGACAGTGCTTAACATGTCTAAGTTCATTAGGAGAAAACATAACTGAATTCTGGATTGTAGAATTAATTGTAGAGAAGAAATACTAGGGACATTGCAAACTGTCTAGTGTTGTAAATTGCCTTGTCTTTAAACTAAAAATTGTATTAATTGGCAAAGAAATAAAATTCAAGGACTATATGGTTAGAAAGACAATTAAGTTAGCTTTCCAACGGTGTAAACCAATTAAAATTCCGACGTACGAAATGCAAGTTATGCACGTTTAAGTAAGCATTGCACTTGTTGCCTTGTAGCAGCAGTTTAGATGTTATTGGTCTTGTATATGTGATGTATTAACCTTGTTGCTATGTTGAATGATTTTTTGATTTCATGTTTTGACCTTGTTCTATCTATGTGATTTATTAGAGCAAGGAGAGGACTTCGGAGAAGGATCTAAAGTTGAGCATTCAAGGGAAAAGAAAAAGGGGATAGTCTTGCAAGACTAGCTAGCTTGGAGTATTGTGAGTGTAGTTTTGGTAGGGTTAGAACTTAGGTCCTAACCAAAATTTACATGTCTATTTTCTTGCTATTGATATGCGATAATGAGTTTAATTAAACATAAATATGAATTAAAAGGGAACGTTGGACTAAGCTAAAATTTGTGATTAAGTAATAGCATGGAAATTGATAAGTTAAATTATTTAGGAAGAAATGTGTAAACATTGTGTGATTCCATGCCTTGAATGATTCCATTCGAATTGCTTGCTTGAGTTACACTATGGACGTAAATGCTTGATTTCTTGTTCTTGATTGTGCCTATTCGAGTAGTGACATGTATGTATTATAATGATATATGATGCTAGATCCTTGTATCATGAATGCAATCCACTCGAATGCTTGCTACTGGTAATGCTTGCTATTTGAAAAGCTTGTCACTTGAAATGCTTGCTAATTGAAATGCTTGAATCCTTGTACTTGAAATGTGATCTAATTGAAATGCTTGAATTCTTGTACTTGAAATGTGATCTAATTGAAATGCTTGAATTCTTGTACTTGAAATGTGATCTAATTGAATTCTTGTGCAATTCACTCGAATGCTTACTACTTGAAATGCTTGAAATGCTTGCTATTTGAAAAGCTTGTCACTTGAAATGCTTGCTAATTGAAATGCTTGAATCCTTGTACTTGAAATATGATCTAATTGAAATGCTTGAATCCTTGTACTTGAAATGCTTGAATCTTTGTACTTGAAATGTGATCTAATTTAAATGCTTGAATTCTTGTACTTGAAATGTGATCTAATTGAAATGCTTGAATCCTTGTACTTGAAACGTGACCTATTCAAAAATGCTTGATTACGTGTCTTGGATGTATTCATTCAAATTTCTTGCTTAGAATTGCTCTTATGATATAAATACTTGTAAAAGTGATATAAATCATGAATATAAAGATGTGACTATATGATTAAAATGGCATATAATTCGAATTGCTTACTTGAGTAACAAGTAAACTTGAGAATTGAAGAGATAAGGCTCAACTAGCCTAAGGGCTAAGCTCGATCTTGAAATACTGGCTTAAATATAATCCTTGAACATGAAACACGTGAAAACGTGAAACGAAATTGAAGAGCTAAAACTCAACTAGCCTAAGGGCTAAGCATGATATTGCTATAACTTGCTTGAATGTAATTCTCGAATACGAATTGTCTCGACTTGAGCATGAAAGCATAAAACATAAGAACAACAACAAGCTTTAAAGTATAAGAATACCTCTCTAGTAAAAGCTTAAAGATTAAAAAGACTAAAAATTGTCTACAATGGAAGTCTTTGGATACAATGGTATGATGCATGGTATACTTGGGACTACGGTCCACGAGCCACAGCTTAGAGGTACTCCCCATTACATGTAATATGTTATTGGCGACAGCTGGAGGTAACGGGGGAGTTGTACATAGTGGCGACAGTTGGTTGGATAGTGAGAAGTATAGGATTGACATGCTTCTGATATTAGCCATTGCTATGTGCTTTGAGCTAAGTATCTCTTGGACCTTTATGGTCAAACACGGACCAATGTTATTCATGAACAATTGTGATCCAAGGAAAATATGATAAAAAGATATGAACCTTATTGAGAAATTGAATAAGAAATTTAACAGAAAATCTTGAATACTTGACTTATATCTTGAAATACTTAAACGACTTGACAAGAAATCTTGAACACTTGAATCACTTGACATGAATCCTTGAAATATTCAAATTGCTTGACATGTAATGCTTGATTCTTGACATGAAACTCTTGAAATGATTATTGCCTATGCTTGGACCTTGTATTGTATGATTTGCTACTTGGAATTGATTATGGTCTCACTTGAGCTAATGATTACTTGATTCATTTGCTTGAATTGCTTGACATGCAAACTTGATTACTTGAACATATTACTTGACTTGTATACTCGAATTCCTTGTTACATGATTGTTACTTGAAAAAGATCTCGATCTTACTTGAATTAATGAATGTTGCTGCCATGTACATCTTGTAAATGAAAATATGGACTGTTTAGGCATTGAGAATTATGTGTACATGTTATATGACTGAATTGGCTAGACTAAATGAAAATATATGGACTGTTTTCTGTATGTTAATTATGTATATATGCATTGCTGCTCAAAATAACATGATTAATGCTCGAATTGGACTGTTTTATGCATGTTAATTGTGTATACATGAGTTGCTGCTCGAAATAACCTGAATAATGTTCGAATTGGACTATTTTATGTATGTTAATTTTGTATACATGAGTTGCTGCTCAGAAAAACATGAATAATGCTCGAATTGAACTGTTTTATACATGTTAATTGTGTACACATGAGTTGCTGCTCGAAATAACCTGAATAATGCTCAAATTGGATTGTTTTGTATATGCTAATTATGTATATATGAGTGTTGCTACCATGTATACCTTGTACATGAAGATATGGACTGAATTGGTTGGATTACATGATATATGCATTGTTCGGTATTGGGAATTATGTGTACTTGTTATTTGAGGTAATGGCTCGAATTGCTAATGTACATACTAGAACTGTCTTGTACAAGAATGCTACATGATAACATGTTATTTGATAACTGCCTGTTATGCTTGAATGCTACTCAAATGACTTGATGATTGGTTGCTTGACAATTGCTTGGCATGCTTGAATATCACTCGAATGACTTGATAACATGCTTCTTGATAATTGCTTGTTTTATCACTCAAAATGCTTGCAAACCTTATCTAGGGTCAAACTCATTTAAATGGAGCTTGGACAAATAAATTGGTTAGAATTAGTACTACCTCACTAAGTACATATCGTACTTATCACTCTCGTTTCTTCTCTTCCCAAACCATAGGTTAGGTGCTTCAAGGTGAATTACTTGATCCCGAAGTCAGATTTCTCGAGCTTGAAGTAAGGCACAAGCAAAGCATAAGTATGAATCCATACTTGTTTGTAATGCTCCTAGTAGTTGGTGGCACCTAGATTTGTATATGGTTAAGCTAAGTCGTGCATTTTGATACTTGAATGATCTTTTGTATATATGTATGAAGTTGGCCTTTAATGTTGTCAACTTGGTAGCTAGAACTCTATGTGTAAATGTTAAAATTTCATGTGAATAAATGAGTCTTGCTGCGCATATATGTACTAAAATGAACAATGAAAATGTTTATTGTTATACTTGAGCTTGTTAATGCCATGTAGGTAAGGAGTGATATGTCACATCCTTACTTGAAGTTATTTTTTAATGTATGTACATAAAAGTATGACTAATTAAACCTACATGAAATATTTACATGACTTAAATGGAATGTTGGATTGAAACGAAAATGTTCTAGTCTATATAGGCCATTCAAATGCCTTTCTTGTTCACATGCCTAAATAGAAATTAACCTTGAATGAACAATTAAAAGTAATCAATCCCATTAATGACCTATAATGTCTATGAAACATGATATGCTTGCTTGAGATATGTTCAACGTCATGTACATATGATTGGGTTTAGTCAAACTTAAATGAAATATTTACATGTCTTGAATGTAATGAGATTGAGTTAAAATGAAACATGCTAGTCTAGGTATGCTAATTGAAAGTTTATATGATCGCATGAATGTCGATTTGAAAATGAATAAGCTAAGTGGTAACCTAGATGAATAATAAGATAGACATGCTTGTATACTTGATTGTGAATGCCTTGCTAGTTAAGAATGCTATTTGAATGTTACATATGACTACATGACTAAGTAGTTATTACTGTTTGAATGTAACTTAAAAATCACTAATCAATGGTTGGCTTATAATGAACAAGAATGATAAACATGTCTTGCTTGTATGATCAAAAGTAATTGTTTAGATTGCTTTCTTGCTAATCACTCATCTCGCCTATTAGAGATGAGTTATTGAAAAGTTTTAAATTATTCATATTTTTAGTGATTACCGGTAACGCTCCTGAGCTGGTTTACTACTAAACTGGGGTAGGGGTGTTACAGTAATAGTTTGATATGATGTTTTAGACTTGTTTGATGATGAATGCTTGGTTTTGAGGGGTTGGGAAACCTTATGCATGCTTGGGTAGATATCATGACTATATGAACTTGTCTTGAGTATGCTATTTTGAGTGTGATCTTCTACCATGCTACTATGTTTGAGGAATTGATGTTTATGAAGTTATGTTATGTTTATATGATGTTTGGAGTGAGTTGGATTGGGCTAAAGTATCATATGTTGGACTAAGAGGTCATTATAAGTCTGTCCGTACCGGTACGGGTCCTCTGGGATCGGTACGCGAGGACCTATCTCTGCTCAACCTGGGCATAATTACCTAGGTGTACCGATACGCCTGGTGACTGTATCGGCACACATAGCTGGTAAATAAGCCTGGTTTCGTTACACGAGTTACCGTATCAGTACGACCTTTTGCTACTGGTATCCCATATTTTTGAGATCACATACCCGTACCGATACGCTTGAGGACTGTATTGGTACGCCTTTGTATTTCAACACCGTATCGATATGGATGGGCCATGTACTGGTACGCAGGTCGTTAAATTGGTTAAGATGCTCTTTGAAGCTTGCTTTCTTTGTATTTTAGTCCATGTTTCTTGTATATGCAATTAAATGAGCTTGGATGGTTATTTTGGGTTGAGACTTAACCTGATAGCATGAAATGTGACTAATTACGGATTGTGAAATTTAATTTCATGTAAGTCCTTTTAATTGTTTGTAATTACATTTTAGTCCCTAAAATGGAATTTGAACAATTTGATGTCAATTCGACGACCGATTGAGTTGTAATCTTCACCATAACCTATATGATCACCTTAGGAAATAATGATGCATTTATGTAAGATAAAATAAAAAATGGGCTGCTTCGAATGTAAATCTTCTGGATTTGTCTCGGTAAACCCTAATGTAGCTCGCTCGGTTCGGTCTTGCAACTAGACTAAGTCAAGGGTGTTACATCGTGGATAAGTTGGATGTACTTGTTCATTCAGCTCGAAGTACACATCCCTTAAACAAGAAGTGAAGTACTGACTCTAGGATATTTGAATTCCTCTATGAAAATTATCAGACAATATATGCTCCCGAGCATTCATACACCTCACCAAGAGGTAAGTGGCACTAAGCCAAGCCATCAAGCAAATTACCCAAGGCATAACACTAACCATCATGGTTATCTTGATTTATCACTTACCAAGTTATTACATGATACACTCATCCATGAGTATTAAATATCGATTCTCAGTTTTACAATTCATTTTACCACCTTAGAAGCCCATTGGACCATAGTCCTCAAATTATCAACCCCTCGAAGTCATTTTCAACCTTTACAAGTATATTGTCTAGTGGGTACTGATACCCACTCAAGAGTATCGATACGACTCTCTAGGTATTGATACCCATCCTATGCGTACTGATACTCAGCTTCAAAGGGAAAGGGGTTGACCTCGTACTGATACACGAAGCTTGTGTACCGATACTCCTTCAGTACCGATATGTCTCCAAGCAGTACTGTTACCTCTCCAAAAGTACTATTTTTAATGCCAATCTTACAATGCTTTTGCTTTCTTTTAGGTACATTTAGTTGCATTAGGATGTTAGAATCATGCATTTGCACAAGGAGTTTAGAGTTTTATCTATGCCAGTGTGAAGAGTTGTTTTGTCGGCAATTTTGAAGGTTTGGCATAGTATTTGGCCGAGAAAAGTAACACAGTAAGGAATGCCAGAGAGAATGCCGAGTGTTGTTTGCACAGATGGACCAGACAATGCCAAGCACCGGATGGTAGAGAAATGAACTTGATGCCACGCCAAGAGGCTGTTGGACCCCGAAAAAATAGGGCATGATCAGGCTCCGAAAAAAATAGCAATTGGAACAATCTCTGAAAAAATAGCAGATAAAATGGTGCCAAGACTTGTTGGCAGACTCATGCCAAGCTTGGATTCCAGGGCAGCGTCGACAGGATGACGTCAGCCTTAGCCTGATCAGCTCTCATTCAAATATGGATAAGAAGATAATCCCTTATCCTCTGGCTGTTAGAATTTAAAATTTGAAGAGCTAGTCATACCCCTTCTTTGCACGCCTATTTAAACACCAACCAAGCTAGACCTTAAGAGGAAGAGGAGATTGGATCGTGAGGAGTTGGTGTCTGTGTGACGATTGACGACTGGCTGCACCGTGGAAGGGTGGTCTGACCAACTTGGATGAGAAGCCTAGATCTTGAAGGGCTGCATCGAGAGACCCCATTCTAGCCCATTCTCTCTCTCAAGTTATTTTACTTTGTTTTTAAGGATGATGTATTCCGAAAATGTTTGTAGATTGTTGGTTCACTCCCTCACCATGAACTAATTTAATAGTTGGTGGGGGATGTTTGGTTTTTATGTTATTTTCATGCTTTAGCTTTTAATAATAAATCCGCCTTGGCAAAGTTTCATCTATTCGGCAAACTTTAATATTTTCTAAATACTCTGCCAAGCGAGAGTTGGCACTGTTGGCCTATTACACCTTAATATCTTAACAGACTTGGGGTGGCAACGAATAAGTTGTCGAATACTGAGGAGAGAAGTCGTTCAAGTAGATGAACTTACTTCGGGAGTGAAATCTACCCTTTAGGAGTATAGATTGGATCTTATTCAAATTGGTTTATTTAAAAACAAACACTATAGAGATATAGGGGCTTTTACATTATCAATTTAGGGCAATGACCATCGAGAGAGGCTTTGCTACTTTTGAATCTGCTCGGCAAACAATGCCAAGATAGGTTGTTGTTAACGGTTGGAACGACATGAATATCATGGAAACCAGGCATTACCTGCCAATGCTCATGATTCATTAAAACACCTTCCTTGCTAACAACTTTACTTTTCTTTCATTTCTTTACTTTTTAATTATTTTCCAAAACCAATTTCAAATCAAATCAACATTTTCTTAAGGCAAGTAGCAATCAAGATAATTGAATTCCAAGACAATCTTTGTGGGATCGATACTCAGCTTACCAGTTGTATTACTTGCAGACTGTATTACTTGCAGACCGTGTATACTTGCACACAAAAGACTCATTTTGGCACATTCTTATATTTTCCAATACATATTTTCTACCACTTTTGCCAGTATTTCACCTAGAGAGTCTACAAGTTTTTGGCGCCGTTGCCGGGGGTTGCAACGAAATTGATTGTTTTTAAATTTTTACTTGTCTTCCTTTTATTTTTATTTTCGTTTTTATTTTTACCTTCCATTTTTGTCGGTGTATGACCAGAAGCCATCCTGTGGTAGACGAGTGGCCATACAATCTGGAAATTGAGAAAACCTTGCGAAGGTTAAAAAGAATATTTTGATAGATGAACCAAGGTAATGGAGGGAATGGTGTGGTGAACAGTGGAGGAAATCCACTTAACAATGAGATACCACCACCACTTGCTGCCGCAGTTGTTAATGAGAGGCCTATTGGAGAACATTCGGCACCAACCATTGACAATTTGATGCCAGGACTTGTTGGCACAAAGGTAAACGCTGTCAATTTTGAACTTAAGCCAGTAATGATTCAAACTCTTTTGAATGTAGGTCAATTTGATGGCGCACTCACTGGAGATCCGAGGCAACATCTTAAACAGTTCATGGAGATTTTCCAGCTATTTCAACAAAATGGAGTACCTGAAGATACCGTGAAGATGAAGTTATTTACTTTTTCTTTGAGAGACAGAGCAAAGGCTTGGCTTAATTCCTTGCCACTTGGCTCAGTCACTTCAAGGGCAGACCTATGCCAGAAGTTCTTGACAAGATTTTAGCCGCCAACACTCACTGCCAAGTTGCGGGGTGAGATCATTACATTCAGGAAGGCTGAGGATGAGACCTTATATGATGCCTGAGAAAGATTCAAATACTTGTGAGGAGTTGTCCTATGCATGGAATCCCGAATTGGACTCAGATTCAAACCTTTTACAATGGATTGAATGCACAAATGAGGACGGTTGTTGATGCTTCAGCAGCTGGCTCATTGCTTAACAAGACATATACTGAGGCTATTGACATTTTATAAATGATGCAATCAATGATTTTGAATATCCTATTGCAAGACTTGGGACCGGAACTAAAACCAATGGGAAATTTTAGGTTGATGAACTAACACCCATTCATGTCGAGATTTCCAACCTTACAATCATGGTAAGAACATTGCAAAAGAACAATGAGTCCCAAGAAGCCAAAGCATTAGACCCATTCTGTACGATCTGTGGAGAAAATCATCATGTGGATGAATGTCCTGCCAACCCTCAATCGGTAAATTTTATTGGAAATGTTAATCGTTACTATAACCCTAACTCCAATACTTATAATATAGGTTGGAGACAACACCCTAACTTAGTTTGTGGAAATCAAGGAGGTAACCAGTATAATGCCCAGCGCCAGAATACTCAGAGGCAGAATAATAATGCCATGCTACAAAAAACCCAAAACAATTTTTAGTAAGGGCAAAGACTCAACCAAGGAGGCACTCTCACAGAGTACATGGAAAGGAATGATGCCACAGTCTAGAGTTTGGCTGTGTCAATGAGAAATTTGGAAGTCTAGCTAGGGCAGATTGCCAGTGCACTCAGCAATCGAACCTTGGGAGCATTGTCAAGTGACACAAAAGATGCTCGGCACAAAGAAAATGAGCAGTGCAAAGCTATAACTCTTCGGAGTGGTAAGTAGTGCGAGATGGAGAAGGTTGCTAAGCAGCCAATTAATTGCCAAGATGAGAAGCCTGTGCCAGCAGATGATCCCAGGGAAGTAGAGAAAGAGGAAACAAAAGCATATGATGCCAAAACTGATGCCAACATCGATGCCAAACAATCTGATGCCAGCACTGCGTTGGCAAAGCCAGCAAAGCAGGCACGTATCTATCTGCCGCCACCATTTCCAGCAAGACTTCAAAAGCATAAGCAAGATCAGTAGTTCAAGCGTTTCTTGGAGGTTCTTAAACAATTGCAAATCAACATTCTATTGGTAGAAGCCCTTGAACAAATGCCCAACTATGCCAATTTTATGAAGGACATTTTGTCCAAAACGTGGAAGTTGGGAGACTTTAAAACTGTTGCCCTGACCAAAGGATGCAGTGCCATGATCCTAAACTGTTTGCCACCAAAGCTGAAAGATCTGAGAAGTTTCACTATTCCATGCACCATTGGCAACAAATTCATGGGCAAGGCACTGTGTGACCTAGGAGCCAGCATCAACTTGATGCCAATGTCAATTTTTCGGAAGCTTGGCATAGAAGCAAGACATACCACGGTGACACTTCAGTTGGCACACAGATCCTATGCACATCCCAAGGGTAAGATTGAGGATGTGTTGGTAAAGGTAGACCAATTTATTTTTTCCAGCTAATTTTATCATTTTGGATTATGAGGCTGATATTAGTGTCCCGATTATTTTGGGGAGACATTTTCTTGCCACAGGTAGGGCTTTGATTTATGTTCATAAAGGGGAACTAACAATACGCATGAATGATTAGCAAGTTACATTTAATGTGTTTTAAGCTTTGAAATATGCAGATGAACCTGATGAGTGCCAAGCAGAGGAGATGATGGAGTCCATTTAGACTTTGGACATGGCACAGTTATGCCAGGATGCAGAATTTGATGCCAACAATTTAGATGGCATAGCTGATCTGTTTGAGGAACTAGAAGAACCAGTCTTGGAGGCGAGTTATTTTGAGCCACTACAGTTGGCCGGTAGAGAAATCAAGGCATCTAAACCATCAATTGAGGAGCCACCAGCATTGGAACTGAAACCACTGCCAGATCACTTGAAGTATGCTTATTTAGGTGAACGCTCAACTCTGCTAGTGATCATTGCCACTGGTCTCACTAATGATTAGGAGGAAAGGTTGTTGGCAATATTACGTGACTATAAGCAAGCATTAGGATGGACTTTGGCAGACATCAGAGATATTAGCCCAACCATTTGCATGCATAAGATTATCTTGGAGGAGTACCATGGCAAGACCATCGAAGGCCAAAGAAGGCTAAACTAAAGCATGAAAGAAGTAGTGAAAAAAGAGATCATAAAATGGCTTGTTGTCGGGATTATATATCTCATTTATGATAGCTCTTGGGGTATCCCAATGCAATGAGTGCCAAAGAAGGGTGGCATGACCGTAGTACAAAATAGTGAAGCTGAGTTAATCCCCTCCAGAACTATCACTGGATGGACAGTGTGCATGGACTATAGGAGGCTGAACAATGCCACGAGGAAGGATCATTTCCCATTGTCATTCATTGATTAGATGCTAAACAGGTTGGCAGGTAAAGCTTTCTATTGTTTTTTGGATGGTTATTCAGGTTATAATCATATTGCCATTGCCCCTGATGATCAAGAGAAGACTACGTTCACGTGCCCATATGGGACGTTTGTGTTTAGAAGAATGCTATTAGGCCTATGTAATGCACTGACAATGTTTCAACGTTGCATGATGTCCATTTTTTCTGATATGATCGATCACAACATGGAAGTATTCATGGATGACTTATCAGTGTTTGGAAAAACATTTGAGGAATGTCTTCAGAGTTTGGAGCAAGTCTTAAATAGATGCATAGAGATGAACCTAGTGTTAAACTGGAAAAATTCCACTTCATGGTGAAGGAAGGCATTGTTCTCAGGCACAATGTAACTGGGAGAGGGTTAGAAGTAGATTAAGAAAAATTTGAGGTAATTAAGCAACTACCGACCCCAACAAGTGTCAAAGGTATAAGAAGTTTCTTAGGACATGTCAGTTTTTATCGGCGTTTCATTAAAGACTTTTCAAAAATTACTAAACCCTTATGCTTGTTGTTAGAACATAATGCCACTTTTGTATTTAATGATTCTTGTTTGAGAGCATTTTAGGAGCTTAAAGAAAAGTTGATCAATGCCCCTATAGTTGTGGCACCGGACTGGAATTAGCCTTTTGAGCTTATGTGTGATGCCAGCGACTACGCCGTCGGAATAGTTTTGGGACAAAGGCATAGCAAGGTTTTCCATGCCATCTACTATGACAGCCGAACCTTAAATGAAGCACAACTGAATTACTCTATGACCGAGAAAGAATTTCTTGCAAATGTTTTTGCTTTTGACAAATTTAGATCTTATTTAATTGGTAACAAAGTTGTGGTTTTTACAGATCATTCGGCATTAAAGTATCTCTTGGCAAAGAAGGATGCCAAGCCCAGGGTAATCCGATGGACGCTCATACTTCAAGAATTTGACCTTGAGATCTGAGACAAAAAGGGTAGTTAAAACCTAGTAGCTAACCATCTCTCACGTTTAGAGCATCATCTTGAAGATGGTAAGACCAATTTGATAAGAGATGAGTTTCCTGACGAGTATTTGCTTGCAGTTAATGCCATGCCATGGTATGCCGATATTGTCAACTACTTGTAAGTAACATTCTGCCACCATACTTGGCATACAATGAAAAGAAAAGGTTTTTACGGGAAGTTAGGCAATACTATTGGAACGAGCCAATATTGTTCAAATAGTGTGTCGACAAAGTGATCCGCCGGTGTGTGCCTGAGGATGAACAGCATAACATATTGTGTCTATGCCATGCCGCACCATATAGAGGCCACTTTGCTAGAGTAAAAACTGCTGCCAAGGTACTGCAGTCAGGATTCTTTTGGCCCACACTATATAAGGATGCCCACGAGTATGCCAAGGCATGTGATCGATGCCAACGGCATGAAACATCTCTGGTAGACACCAACTACTGCTTCAAAACATTATGCCTGTGGATTTATTTGATGTATGGGGGATAGACTTTATGGGTCCTTTTCCACCCTTATTTGGTAATGTATACATTCTTGTGGCTGTTAACTACGTATCTAAGTTGGTAGAAGCTATTGCTCTGCCTACGAACAATGCCAAGGCCGTTGCCAAGTTTTTACATAAGCATATCTTTACTAGATTTGGTGCCCCTAGAGTGATCATTCAAGATGAGGGCACTCATTTTTAAATGTAGTCTAATTTCTAAAGCCTTATGCAGGTATGGTATACAGCAGAAAATTTCGACAGCATATCATCCACAAACAAATGGGCAAGCTGAGATTTCAAACAAGGAGATCAAAAACATCTTAGAGAAGACTGTTAATCCATCGAGGAATGACTGGTCCTTGAGACTAGATGAGTCCTTGTTTTCGAAAAACCATGCGATCTGCCAGTGGAGCTTGAGCATAAAGCCTACTGGGCCATCAGAACACTTGGCATGGCATGGAGAGCTGTTGGAGAAAAAAGGTTACTAGACCTAAATGAGTTAGAGGAATTCAGAAGGCAAGCCTGTGAGAACACCAGAATCTACAAGGAAAAAGCAAAATGTTGGCATGACAACAGGATAATGCCAAGACATTTTGAGGTAGGCCAGCGTGTTTTGCTATTAACTCACATCTTAAGTTGCTTCCAGGGAAACTCAGATCAAGATGGACGGGCCCTTATGAAGTTGTGAATCCCTATGCTCATAGAGCTGTGGACATTAAGAACTTGAAGATGGGAGAAATCTTTAAGGTGAATGGCCAATTCTTAAAGCACTACATGGAAGGTGATCATAACAATGCCAAAGAGGTGATCCTCTTGGCAGAGGTTATATGAAAACACCGCCAGGTTTGATTTTTTGTAAATATTAGGTTAGTGTTTTTCTTTGTTTTTAGGTTTTTAGTTTTTTTATTGTTTTTCTTTCTTTTTAAGTTCCATGTTTTTATTCCTTTAATGTGTTGAAAGGTTTCCTTTGAGTTGCGCAGATTCATTGTGCCAGGAACACTGCCAGGGTCGCTGGCAGGAGCCAACGCTTTAACAGAAAAATCTGCCAGACGCAGTGCCAGAGTAGCTTGGCATGTAGCGGTGCAAAAGATTGAAAGAAGAGGGAAAAACCCTAGTTTTATTGGCCCAGTAAAAAAATTGAGAGAGTTATCTTTATTTGACTTTAAGCCCTAGCCGCCCAAATTTTGGTTGAAATTTAAATTTTAAATCAATTACCTTATCACTTTAATCCTTACCCTATCTTATCACCTTATCACTTCAACCTTATCACTCCTCCTATTTTTAAATTAATTCTTTTCATTCCTCATCATTATCCTAATTACTACTCCCATTAAAACACTCAACCAACCTAAAACCTTTCACTTTCTTACTCTTGCCGGTTAAAAAAGCCAAAACATCTCTCTCACTTTTTACTTCATTTTTGATAAGCAAGTACAAAGCCAAATGGCCTTCATCTTTCAACATCGTTCCAAGCTTCAACCAGCTTCAATTGCCTCATCGTCTCTTCCTTTTAAAAAATTCCTCAGCGAGGAGATCGAGAAAAAGTTCGAAACAAATTTTGCCTCGAAGAGTTTTTGATACGAGAAGCACTTCGAATTCAAAACAGAGGCAACAACCAACTTCCCTTTAGAAGTTATGTCTACGATTAACTTGAACAAGTGGAGTCTATTCTGCCAGCAAAAAGGGGAGATCTATGCCACCATCGTTCAAGAATTCTACGCTCACCTTGTGACCAAGGATTCGCCTTTCCTAATGATTAGGGGTAAGTGTGTGCGTTTTGATGAGGGATATATTAATAATATGTTTGAGTTGGATGGTGCAGGAGATGAGTATTTTGAGTATATTGATTTGATGACTGCTGCCAAGAGGAAAAAGCTACTGACGGATCTGTATGAACCTGGCACGACGTGGACAGTCTCATCGACGGGCCACCGGACGGTGAAGAGGCTGGCATTGAAGCCACAAGTGAGAGGCTGGAATCACTTCATTAAGGCAAACTTGTTGCCTACATCCCATGATGAGACGGTCTTAGAAGAAAGGCTGATTTTTTTGCACTCTATCATAAAAGGGCGCAAGATCAACATTGGAAAGATTATCATAGAAAAGACTTATAAGTGTCCTGCGAGAGGTAAAGGTAGTTTGTTTTTCCCTTTGCTTATTTCTAACATTTGCATATGCCATGATGTGCCTAGGCTTGATAAGGAGCAAGGCCAGATAATAAAGGGAACGACCATGGCCAGATAATAAAGGGAACGACCATCACTGCTGCCATATGGAGAAACCTCACTGCGGTTGAGCCAAAGGACAATGCCAAGGGAAAAGCAAAAATGGTCACGCCTAAGCCAAAGATGTCAAAAGCTGTGCCAGATGGTTCTGTGGCAATGTTGTCTCAATTCTACCAACGCCAGGAGATGATACTCAGTAAGATGGAAATGGCCGAGGAGATTAATGTCAAGCTACGACATTACATGCAGGCCAGGGATGTTGGAGCGTCCACTGCCGCATAGCCAACAATGAAGGGAAGAAAGAGAATGGCCCATGATCGTGGGCCATTTATAAAGAGAAACCTGAGTCACACCAGAAGAAGTCTCTGAATGGGAGTCATATTCTTCCTAAACTCCTGTACATTTCATTACATTCACATGACCATGCATTTTATTTTATTTTGTTCTTTTGTATATATGTGTTGTTTCATGCATTGGGAACAATGCATATCTTGGGTTTGGGGGTGTGCATTTCTATACATTTATGCCATGCATATCGAGGTCATTTGGTGTAGATGCATACCGAACTGCTAAAAAAAGTAAAAGAAAATTTTGTCTCGATTTAATTTTGAAAAATGTTAACAATTGTTAAGCAAGCTTAATTTGATCTAGGTGTCTGTCCAATGAGGATACTTTAATCTTTAGTTGTCATGCCGAGTCCGCAGAGTAGTATGTCAGGATTGCTTGGCAATCGATCTCTAGTTTAGGGAATTGAACTTGCACTTAACACGTAAGATGTATTTAGTCCTTTAGCAAACTTATACTTTTTGAAACTATGCTCAGATTTAAAAAAAATGATGCCAGGGTAAAAGAAATAAATAAGGTAGTAATGTTCTGCCAAGGCAAGAAAAAATAAAACTCTCCTCTACCTTAGGAATAATAAGCTACTTGGGGCTTCGTGGTTTGCTCCCCCTTAGTTCTCAAGTCCAAAACCTTGGGGTGTGAGTTGAAGAGAAAGCCTAGTGATGTCTAGATTAAGGTAGGGATTCGTGGTATGCTCCCTCTTATCTCTCATGCTAAATAGTGTCACGAAGCAAGCTTAAAAGAATGCCAGCAGAAACCCTTGGCAAAAAGAAAAAAATTAAAAAAAAAATGAGTTTAGGTAGTAAAATTTGTCTAAGGGAGTGAAAGGAAACTTGATGCATATTGCCTACACTCATGCACTCTTCATGAACTTTGACTAGAGTTATATTGCTGCACTTGAATTACTACCTGCTTGCCATTATTGCACTGAGATATCGAGGACAGAAATCGAGCCAAATTCTGCTTGTCAGCACGTGTTGGCATTCAACCAAAATTTTGTCCAGGTAACTTTTTCACAGTTTTTGTTTTTATTTTGATTGCATTACTTAAGGACAAGCAATGAGTTAGGTTTAAGGGTGTGTTACCTCTCCAAAAGTACTATTTTTAATGCCAATCTTACAATGCTTTTGCTTGTTTTTAGGTACATTTAGTTGCATTAGGATGTTAGAATCATGCATTTGCATAAGGAGTTTAGAGTTTTGTCTATGGCAGTGTGAAGGGTTGTTTTGTCGGCAATTTTGTAGGTTTGGCATAGTATTTGGCCCAAAAAAGCAACACATGAAGGAATGCCAGAGAGAATGCAGAGTATTGCTGGAACAGATGGAACAGACAATGTTAAGCACTGGATGGCAGAGAAGTGAACTTGATGCCACGCCAAGAGGTTGTTGGACCCCGAAAAAATAAGACATGATAAGGCTCCGAAAAAATAGCAATTGGAACAATCTCCGAAAAATAGCGGATAAGATGGTGCCAAGACTTGTTGGCAGACTTATGCCAAGCTTGGATGCCAAGGCAGCGTCGGCAGGATGACGTCAGCCTTAGCCTGATCAGCTCTCATTCAAATATGGATAAGAAGATAATCCCTTATCCTTTGGGCAGTTAGAATTTAAAATTTGAAGAGCTCGTCTTATCCCTTCTTTGCACGCCTATTTAAGCACCAACCAAGCTAGACTTTAAGAGGAAGAGAAGATTGGATCGTAAGGAGTTGGTGTGTGTGTGATAATTGACGACCGGCTACACGGTGGAAGGGTGGTCCGACCAACTTGGACGAGAAGCCTGGATCTTGAAGGGCTGCATCGAGAGACCCCTTCTAGCCCATTCTCTCTCTCAAGTTATTTTACTTTGTTTTTAAGGATGATGTATTCCGAAAACGTTTGTAGATTGTTGGTTCACTCCCTCACCATTAACTAATTTAATAGTTGGTGGGGGATGTTTGGTTTTTATGTTATTTTCATGCTTTAGCTTTTAATAATAAATCCGCCTTGGCAAAGTTTCATATATTCGGCAAACTTTTATATTTCCTAAATACTCTGCCAAGCGAGAGCTGGCACTATTGGCCTATTGCACCTTAATATCTTAACAGACTTGGGGTGGCAACGAATAAGTTGTCGAATACTGAGGAGAGAAGCTTTGAGAGAAGTCGTTCAAGTAGATGAACTTACTTCGGGAGTGAAATCTACCCTTTAGGAGTATAGATTGGATCTTAATCAGATTGGTTTATTTAAAAACAAACACTATAGAGATATATGGGTTTTTACATGATCAATTTAGGGCAATGACCATCGAGAGATGCTTTGCTACTTTTGAATCTGCTCGGCAAACAATGCCAAGACAGGTTGTTGTTAACGGCTGGCACAACATGAATAGCGTGAAAACCAGGCATTCCCTGCCAACGCTCATCATTCATTAAAACACCTTCCTTGCTAACGTCTTTACTTTTCTTTCATTTCTTTATTTTTAATTATTTTCCAAAACCAATTTCAAATCAAATCAACTTTTTCTTAAGGCAAGTAACAATCAAGGCAATTGAATTCCATGACAATCTCTGTGGGATCGATACTTAGCTTACCCGATGTATTACTTGCAGACCGTGTATACTTGCACGCAAAAGACTCATTTCGGCACATTCTTATATTTTCCAATACATATTTTCTGCCACTTTTGACAGCATTTCACCTAGAGAGTCTACAAGTACTAATACCATTTTTCGCTACTGTAAAATCAATGGAACATGGTGTACCGATACGGCTCGAGCTTGTATCGATACTCCCTTTAAATTTTGCATGTGTTCATCATTTAAAACACGGGATATCGGTATGGGCTCCCCGTATATCAATACCGAAGCCGAGAAATGGCTTCTAAGGCTCAAGAAATCATTCTCAAGCCTCCAAATCATAACCTTTAACCCCTTAACGCAATCCTACATCTTATGGAAGTTGTTTAGGGTGATTTACCACCATTTTACATATTATTAACAACTAATCCAAATTTCACCATTAGCAAGGCTTTAAGCTACCAAACACCCAACTACCAATCATAAACCACAAAATCAAGCAAAGCAATCACTTTATGATCTTCAAGAAGAGTAGGAGTCAGAGATGTACTGACCTTAAGCCAAAAATCCCAAAACAACTTACCCATTTGGCTTCCTCAACTTTCTTTCTTTGACCTATGCTTGGAAGAACCCTCAAACACTTTCTTTTTTAGAAGAGAAGACCACTTTCATGAAGCTCTTGGAATGGTGATTAATTTCTTCTTCACTCATAAACCCTGAAATCAACTGTAGGAAGGTAAGGATTTGAGCTTTAAACCTTGGTGGCTTGGGTTTCCATGGAGGAAAATGCAAGGAAGAAAGAGAAGAAGAAAAAGGGTGAGTGAAATGGTGATATCACAAGCTCTCCTTTTTGTCTCCCCTTCAATCACGTGAAACACCAATGGAATTAAAGGTGTTCAGCCATTTTACTTTAAGAAGGTATAATTACCGCATGGACACCTCAAGTTTCATCTTTTTTGTAATACGGTCCCTTGCCAAGCTTAATTAGCTCAATACTCTTCCAATAAGGCCCTATCTCAACCCAATGGGTCTAACGATCCAACCCAACACGTAGGTTTACAACCTGTGTCAACACCCAATCGTTGACTCGGAAAATTAGGTCGTTACAATGGCATGCCAATTGTACCTTAGGTTAACTCGAATCCAAGGTTTATTGACAAATACACTTCTTACTTAGAAGTTCAGCTTAAAGCTCCAAAGCATTAATTTAGAACATTTATTGGTTTTTCCAGTAGAATTATAGCATGAGATTGCATGTGAATCATAAGAAAATCCTCGATTTCGAAACATAGCATAATTATTTCAATTTGATTTTATAGTATATGAATCCCATTCGAACGTATCATAGCACATTAACTTTAATCGAATTACATCATGCAAAATTACCATTTGGATCATAGCATATAGTTTTGGTCCAATCGTAACATAGCAAATCACTTCAATTCATACCATAGACATTCTTTCTGAATTACAACATAACAAACCAATCCAATTCATAACATATCCTTTCTTTTCGAGACAATGACATAGCAAATCACTTTTAATTCATAACATGACCATTCTTTTCTAAAAATTATATAGCAAATCACACTAATTCCTAGCCAATTCGAAACCTAGTTGAACTAATTCATATCAAAGTTTCAAACTTGTATCAAACATCGTACTTTTAGAGCATTTAGATATGATTTCATACAATACCAAATAGGTAAACTTACTGCGCTTACCTTCCAATCCAAAGCCAAACATATAGTTGCCCTAATTGAGCTTAAAATCAAGGCACACATATGCTAAATTTGTAAAGAATGCACAAGAAACATTCGGGAAGGTGCCGAACCTAACCCGAACCGTAAAACTACACTCACCTAATTTGAATTACCGTACAATTTGGATTCAATATTCCAATTCCATGACTTTCTCTAATTGATCTCAATCCTCATCCAATTGGTTCCCTCTAGCAAACGAAATTTACACAAACACCAACTTGTTATTACTTGGCAGTCTGCAATATCTTTAGAAAAAACATTTTTGTATAATGTTCCATGACTTGGAATTCAATTACATTTTTTTCTAAGTAAAACTAGATTGAATAACCTTTCTAACCATATAAAGTATAACTTATGATTCATCTTGTATAATTTATGGTGAATTTTTTATTACACTGCTTTTGCTGTCCTAAGAGTAAAATGTTGTCCTATTTTCTGACCTTCACATACTTAAAAATTCATATCTTTTAATTTACAAATCAAAATTGATCACCTTTTGTTATAAACGGAACTAGATTCAAACACGGTTATGTGTATATAAAGATCATTATCTAATTTAGCTTAGGTAATTTTTGGTGAACTTTCAAACCTACTGCCAATGTACAAAATCTGGGCAGATTTCACCCAGCTGTAATTTTTGCTCCATTGATCACTTTAATTCAATGCTGAATCGATCTAAACAAGGAAGCATCACCAAGTTACACAATTCAACATTTCAAACCTTAGGTCCCTACAATTTGGCAATGACCATAATGAGCATGGTTCTAAGATTTGATCCTTCTATAGAGCAATATTCATAGAAATTTTCTTATCAAAGCTACCATTCAACCTATCTTGGACATAAATCTTACTTATCAAACTAAATTCCATTCTAACATCAACATTTACCATTCATCAATTCACTAATTCCATGAAAAACAAGCATAGATATAATACCAATGTTATGGGATTACCAATTGAGGAAAAATACTATGTTTTGAAGGCTAAAAGTATGCAATTTCAAGCTTTAAACCAAGCTTTCCAAAGCTTTCCTCTCATGGAGTATTTTCGGTGAAACGAGTAGAAGAGAGAAGATGAATTTTCTTTTGAGAATTCATTCTCTTTCCTTAATTCAATTGTCTAATGGGTATGCCACTCCCACTCACCTATTTTTTGAATTTTTAGTATAAAAATAGCTATTATTCATAACCAACCAACCTGAGTATATTACACATGGATTACACTAAATACCAATGGTATATTTAACCATGAAAATATGATGTTTCACCTCCATTTCGATTAAGTCCTTGCTTAAAGTTCTATTCTTTCACAATTTGATCCTTAGAAATTCAAGCTTAATTCAATTCTTATCAATTCACTTTCTAACTTGATTCCAATGGTTCTAAATGCTTCTTAAGGGTTTCAAGAAAATGTTCTAAATTATTAAAGTCATTGATAAATACTATCCCGATTTTAGGAGTGTTACACCAGAGCCTTCTAGTTCTCTCAGTTCTCCCAGCTCACCTCATGTCTCAATAGGTATTCCGAGTCCTAGTCCTGATTAGTCTGTTCTTTCTTGTAGTCCTATTTTTTATCAGTTTCTTTCATTCTCCTAGTCCTCTTACTAGTCATCATAGTAATCCTAATAATAATCACCCTTTAAATTTCCATAATTATGTTCTTTATCCTAATAGTCTAGCTTCTTTTTCTCCTGGACAAGTGTCAGGTATTTTTGTTCCTGCACATATTCATGTTCTTAGAAAATCTACTAGCGTTACTACACCACCTTTATGGCTCTTGTTCATCCCTATTAATCCACTTCATCTTCAAGTATCCTATTTCCAATCATGTTTCTTATTCACATTTGACTTTACATACTCAAAATTCTCTTTCTTCCACCTCCCATATTATTGAACCTAAAACCTATGTCGGAGCTGTTAATGATCCATTATGGGTAAAAGCTCTGAATGAGGAGATCTTTGTTTTGGAGTCAAACAACACTTGATTTGTTGTGTCCTTGCCTCCGAAAAAGATTTCAATTGGTTACAAGTGGGCGTATAAAGTTAAATACAAGTCCAATGGTGAGGTGGAATGTTTGAAAGCACGGCTTGTGACTAAGGGCTACACCCAAAAGGAGGGGGTAGACTATGTTTGACACCCTCTCTCCTGTTGCAAAGTTAGTTATTTTGAGGACTGTGCTTGGTCTTGCATCTATTTTCAATGGCCACTTTTCAAATAGATATCTTTAATGCATTCTTGCAAGGTGATTTGCTTGAAGAAGTTTTTATGACACTGCCTGAAAGATTTTGCAGCAAGGTGGAGGCAAATTTTGTAGGCTACAAAAATCACTTTATGGGTTAAAACAAGCCTTAAGACAATGTAATCTAAAATTGATAGAGGCATTATTTGTAGCAACATATAAACAGAGCATACATGATTATTCACTTTTTACCATGCAGCAAGGTTCTAGTATTGCCATCCTACTCATATATATGGATGACTTATTAATTACTGGGAGTGATGAAACACATAATGGGGAGCTCAAATAGATTCTGAATATGAACTTCAAGAGATCTTTCTTGGAGAATTAAAGTACTTTTTTAGATTAGAAGTGTTGAGGAACAAAGATGGAATCATTTTGAATCAACACAAGTATGCATTGGAGTTGATAGAAGATACTGGAATAAGGGGAGTTGAACATTCCTTGACACCATTAGAGCAAAATAAGAAATGCACCACAGTGGATTATGATGAAGACTTGGACAATGTAACATCTCGAAATCTGGGTTAGGAGAATCAGGTGTGTGGACCGGGTTAGTTTTGTATAAAATAAGAATTTGGTTAATTAATTAATTATGGGTTTATTAAAAAGATTAAAAATAAATTTGGTAGGATTTGATAATTTTGGGATAAAATGGATTTATTTAATTATTATATTAAATAAATTAATTATCATATTAAATAAAGGATTTTACGTTCGAATAACTTTAATTAAGTCAAAATATTTTGACATATGATTTTAGTGATTAAATTGAAAGGAATACAAGATATGAATCCTTAAGGGGCTATTATACTAATTGGGAATTTATAATTTTGTTTTGGGGTTTTAATTAATATTAAATATGATTAATAAATCATTTCACAATACCAATTGGAGGTTAATTTCTTTTCAATGGAAGATTGAGTTCTTCATTTTCCCTCCAAATCTATTTCTCTTGATTTTCAAAATCCCTAGATTTTCCATGGATTTCTTTAACAAAATTGAATCACTTTCTTCCTAAATCATTTCCTACTCGTTCATTTACATTTCTCAAAATCTATATCATTGAAATCCTATTTTTTTCTACAATTTAAAAAGTTACGTCAATTTCTTGAAATCATCTCCAAATCCAATTTTCTATAGGAAGCAAGGTATGATGAGATTTCTTATTGATATTTCACATGCTATGTATTCTTAAACATTTATTTTAATGGTCTTTTATGGATTTGATTGTGAATTAATTGTGAAATAGTGTTTTTGATGGATAATGGTGAAATCTTGATTTTCTATTGAAACCTAATTGATTTTGGTTGGGTTATGGTGTTTATTTATGAGTTTTATATAATCTAAACTCAATTTCGTGAAATTAATTCTGGAAATAAATTAATTGATTAAATTAACATAGGTCTACTTGAAGATTTTAAGTTAATTGTTGGTGTTATAGATTCTTAAGTGTTAGCTACGGTTATAGAAAGCTTTTGGATGATATTTAGGATTAAGAATGATGAGGAATCAGGAATATATGTTGAGTTGAAATTTAGATGCGATTAGTTATTGTTTCATATGGATTTTTAGTATTTATGGAAGCGTTTAAGTTAGCGTTCAGCTTAGTAATTGAATGCTGGAGCACTTGTGTTGTTTTTGATGTGAAAATATGTTGTGAATTAAGTTTTAGAGCAATCAAAATTGATTTCAGACGCTTCACATTGATTTTGAAAATTTAAGACAACTATCGGCAAGGCTTCAACAATAAAGCTAAAGCGAGTTGGTGTGTGCAAATGAATTTTGGCATTCAAGCAAGGTTTGTATTAACATTTTGGGAGTTCGGTTTAAGCCTAACAAGCTTATTCAAGCTCGAAAGTAAGTTTTCTAATTTTTGTTTAAATTGCCTTGAGCAATGCTATCCGTATATGTTCTGATTTGCCATATGCTTATGAAAACAATAAGTAAATATGATTTATTTGATTATATTGGCTTGTGACAATGAAAAAATATGATCGGATATAGTTGGCATTCCATAGATAAGAGTACTCTATATGTTTTTGAAAGTTTGCGATGGACTTATAGTCTAATCGATCGATTGTCCTTATATGTGTATACATTTCACAAGGTCGGGTGACTATAGTCATTAATTCACAAGGCCGGATAATTACATTCATTTGTTAAATGTGAATCTTAAGGTTAGATGACTAATGGCTATGTGAGGTATAGTTTGTTTTTATGGGGGTGGAAACCTAAGCCCATACTTTGATAAAGTTCGATCCTTTTATCTAATGATTTTTAGTATATGAGAAGTCACAATCAAATATGTCAATATAATGCACTTATGTGATATGGACTTGATTACATGTGTTTTGAAATGGTTTTTAATGAGCATATAAATTCTGAAAAATCTGCTTATTTTAGAAGAGTACATATGCTCTATGTTTTGGTTTTTAAAGTGAATTGATGAATTATTTTTGGAGCATACTTACTGGAAAATGTTTTGCTTATGCTCTCTATTCATCTTTTTAGGGAATTAAGCTTTTTGGGGGGCTGCTTTTGAGACAAGAATCACATCTAAGACAAACAATCTTTGTTGAGTATGTTCGGACTCTCTTTCGTAAATTTTGTAATAAGGTAATATGGGTCGATTTTCTTTTGAGATTTTGTTTGTGGATTACAATTTCTTTTTTTTATATTTTTTTGTGCTTTGGTTTGTCAATTATGTGTTGGTTGGACTTAAATATTTTATGTTGAGGTATTATGTGTTGTGGAAGCATGTTTAGATGATTTTGGATTAAGGACATGTTTTTATGTTATGGATGAGTTTAAATAGTGGTAATATGCGTATGCCCCTATTTTTTTAATATGTTTTAGCCTTATATGCATCTTTTGACCTTTTTGGTCCTTTATGGTATGGTTTTATGCTATTATAGGATGCATGCATTTAGATTTCTTGACTTTTTGCCATGAATTTTATAAATTGCTCTGTAAATGCTTGATCAAGTGTATTTTATGTTGGTAAATTAGTATGGGCATGTTTAGGTTGATTGGCAATGTATTTGGATGATTCAGGCTAGCATTGTATATTTGAATCTACAATATTGGGAAGGGAGTACCGGTATTGGTTCATTGTGTACCAGTACTTGTCTCTAAGAATGAGTTATTTTGGGTCATGATGTACTGATACGTCCACTTTTGGGGATTGGTGCAGGCTCATTCGTACCAGTACGGTAGGTTAGTACCAGAACAAGTACAAAAAATTGGCTACTAGAATTTTTATGGAACAACGTACCGGTACAGAACCCCAAGTATCAGTACGTGTGGTAGTTAATTCAGTTAAGGGGATTTTCTAATTTCTGAATCTTTGCATTTTGGTCATTATTTGTTCAAGCATTAATTTAATGAGTTTTTAATGCATGTTTGACCTGGAATTTCACATGTTGGTTTGAAATATGATTAATTTTGAAATAATTCTTTCTAATCTTAGTAAGTCCCTATAATTTTAGAAATTTATATTTTTGGTCCCTAAATTTAATATGTGCTTAATTAAATATGATCTAAAAGTCCGTTTGTAGGACACAAAGTTGCATGTACAACATGAAGAAGATTAAAAAATATTCGTAATTTGACTTGTTTAATTTCATATTCACTTCGTGAATCAATGTGGCTTCTGTCACTCAGGTCTAATCCTTCCAGATCAGATGTTGGGTGTTAAAGACTAGAATGATGAAGTGTTACATAGTAAGGTTTTTTTTTCAGAGGCTTATAGGCAGGTTGATATATTTGACACATGCCATACCAAATATAACACATGCAGTGCATTTTCAACAGCATGAATATCTGGTTTCCAAGTTGGGGTTAAAGACGTCTTTTGTAGGTACATAAATTCTTACAAAAATGGTAATCATTTGTGTATATACCGAAATAAAAAAGGGTAAAAGCTAAATCGGTTAACCTATAGACTTAAAAATAGGATAAGAAATTGTGTACGTACACTTTTTCTTACCTTTTCTATAACAAATTAAGTATATTATGTAATAATTTTTGTAACTACTTAAATTATCATAATTTTTATAAGAAAAAGGTTATTTCGTATCCCTTTATGTGTGTACACAAATGCTTACCATAAGTTGAGCTCCTTTTGGTTTGGATGATCTCGGGTAAGGATTTAGGTACGTACATTTTTTATTACCATTTCTATAACAAATTATGTATATTATGTAATAATTTCTGTACCTACTGAAATTCTCATCTTTTATGTAAGAAAATACATTTTCTTGTAGTCCACTCTGTATTACCTACTAAAATTCTCATCTTTTATGTAAGAAAATACGTTTTCTTGTACTCCACTCTGTATGTACACAAATGCTTACCATAAGTTGAGCTCTTTTTGATTTTGTTGATCTCGGGTAAGGATTTCAGTACGTACATTTTTTATTATCATTTCAGTAACAAATTATGTATATTCCGTAATAATTTCTGTACCTATTGAAATTCTCATTGTTCTTGTAAGAAAATAGGTTTTCTTGTAGGCCAATATGTATGTACACAAATGCTTCCCTTAAGTTGAGCTCCTTTTTGGTTTTGGTGATCTCGGGAAAGGATTTTGGTACGTACATTTTTCATTACCATTTCTGTAACAAACTATGTGTATTCCGTAATATTTTCTGCACCTATTGAAATTCTCATCGTTCTAGTAAGAAAATAGGGTTTCTTACCGGCCAATCTGTATGTACACAAATGTTTACCCTAAGTTGAGCTCATTTTGGTTTGGTGATTTTGGGTAAGGATTTCAGTACGTACCTTTTTTATTATAATTTCTGTAACAAATTATGTATATTCCGTAATAATTTTTGTACCAACTAAAATTTTCATTGTTCTTGTAAGAAAATAGGTTTTCTTGTAGGCCAATATGTATGTACACAAATGCTTACCCTAAGTTGAGCTCCTTTTGGTTTTGGTGATCTCGGGTAAGGATTTCGGTACATACATTTCGCGTTACCATTTTTGTAACAAATTATGTATAATATGTTATAATTTCTGTACCTACTGAAATTCTCATTGTTCTTGTAAGAAAATAGGTTTTCTTGTAAGTCAATATGTATGTACACAAATGCTTACCCTAAGTTGAGCTCTTTTTGGTTTTGGTAATCTCGGGTAAGGATTTCGGTACGTACATTTTTCGTTACCATTTCTGTAACAAACTATGTATATTTCGTAATATTTTCTGTACCTACTAAAATTATCATCGTTCTAGTAAGAAAATAGGGTTTCTTGTAGGCAAATCTGTATGTACACAAATGCTTACCCTAAGTTGAACTCCTTTTAGTTATGGTGATCTCGGGTAAGGATTTCGGTACGTATGTTTTTATTACTATTTCTGTAACAAGTTACGTATAATATGTAATAATTTCTGCACCTACAAAAATTCTCATCGTTCTTGTAAGGAAATAAGTTTTCTTGTAGGCCAATCTGTATATACACAAATTCTTACCCTAAGTTAAGCTCTTTTTGGTTTTGTTGATCTCGGTACGTACTATTTTTATCACCATTTCTGTAACAAATTATGTACATTATGTAATAATTTATGTATCTACTAAAATTCTTATCTTTCATGTAAGAAAATAGGTTTTCTTGTAGGCCAATCTGTATGTACACAAATGATTACCCTAAGTTGAGCTCCTTTTGGTATTGGTGATCTCGGGTAAAGATTTCAGTACGTACGTTTTTTATTACTATTTCTATAACACCCTGAAATTGGGCCTAGATGTGGGTCAGATCGGGTAAGTGGTTCGGGAGAACCAATTTAGGCAATTCGAATAGTTTCAGGAATTTTATTTTATAAAATTCATTTTTGGGTAAAATAAAATATAAAAATACTAGAAATTAATTAATTAATATTTTAAGTAATTTGGTGAATTCAATTTGAGGTAATTAAATATGATTTTAAGACAATTTGGTCTAGTGACTAAATTGAAAGTTTTCAAAACTGTTTTTGGTGACTAAATAGTAAAGGGTCAAAACTTAAAATCTTTAAGGAGCTATTTGACCAATATTTCTCATCAGATTTCTCTCTTAATTTAGGCTATTTTTAAGGTATTTTAAAATGGTTTTATAATTAATAAAAAGGATTTTATTAAAAGGATTTTTAATTGCAAAAATTACTTTCTTACGTAACTACTTTTCATCCAACCTTTTTCTCTCAACTTTTCAGAAACCAAACTAGTATTTCTACTCTAAAAATTCCAGGAATCAAATCATATTGATTTCTTTTTTGATTTCTAATTGATTTCTTCAAAGTTCTATTGCAAAATCCCTTTGGATTTCATCAAAGCTTGATCAATTAAGGGAGAAATCAGCAATTAGAGGTCATTTTTATTTCTCTCCTCTAATTAAAGGTTCTTTATTGAAATTCCCAAGTTCTTGATCCTTTGTTATTGATTTATGTTAAGGAATTATGTTTTCATTGAGTCAACATTCCCTGTCACTGTAACCTTCCATTGATCTGCATTTATACTTGTAGTATACACCCCTGAGTTCAACCAAAACAAAATAAACCCAAGTACAAAGCTTCAACAAAATGAAGGGAAAAATGGCATTAACACAGTAACATGCCATCAATTTTCTGTAGCAGTTTCTTTATTTTCTGCTTGCAGCCATCACAACTACACTGTATATTCACTTTGAGAACCCATGTCTGAGAAGAAGAAAAACAGTTAAAATCAACGAGAAAAGGGTTGTGAACTGAACTCTCTTGGAAATGAAAGCAACTAAGTTACCTGCATCTTCATGACTTCTTGTTTATTCATCCTTCAAAGAACTACAAGATTTTAGTTTGTGAAAGAAAAAAAGGAAAAAGAAAAGCTGAGTTACAAGATTTGAGAAAGAAAAAGAGTTCAAATGCAGATATGGGACATAAAACACCTCTACCTTAGCTTTAATTTTAGAGAAATGAGAGAAGGGTGTTGCAGAAGATTCAAGGAATCATCAACGGTTTAAATGAAAAGCAGCTGGGAACATGAAACTATGGTAATATGAACTAAAGCTGGATCACTTGGCCAAGGCTTTATACTATTTGAAACTTTTTTTTCTTTCCTGCCTATTTTTCTAAGGCCAATAGAAATAAATGTCTAAACTATCATGTTTTTACGTGTTTAAATTGTTTTTTTTACTTCTTTTAAGTGTCTAAATCATCTTGTTTTTTCTTTTTAAGTGCTTAAACTTTTTTTATCCTTTAAGTGCTCAAACTATCAATTTTTGTCCCTTTTAAGGTCAAACTGAAGCACCTACTTTGACCAAAAATGCTTATTTGGGCACATGTTTTGACCAAAAAAATGATAGTTTGGACACTTAAAAGGGAAAAAAAGTTTAGGCACCTAAAAAGAAAAAAAGAATAATTTGAGCACTTGTAAAGGACAAAAAAATTTAAGCATCTAAAATAAAAAAATGAGATACTTGAGCACTTATTTTGATATTAAACCTTTTAATAAAATGAAAATATTAATTAATTAGGTAAAAAAGATAAATAAGAAGGGAAAATTTAATGATTTGTGGGAACAGTGATAACACTAGAGGTTTGAAGGGGGCATGGCATGGGACCAAAGCTGGTGGTTTCACAGTGCACTCTTCTTCTACTCTGCTCTGGTCCCCATTGCATTGTCGATGCGGTTTCTGTCTTGTTGATGGACTTGTTAGGCAAGAAAGATTTATTATGTTGGTTGTTCCAATATATGTTTACTAGTTATGGAACACCCAAAAAATGTCCTCAATTCAAAAATCTTAATTTTAAAATCCCTAAATTCAAAACCCTAAGAATTGAGAATTTAAATATGAAACATAATTAAGAAATATGGGAATTAATTGAATTTTAAACGAAATTAGCTATTTTTTTTATAAAGAATTGATATTAGGTACTTACTTTGTGAACCCTAGGATATGAAGGACATAACCTTATATTTTATCCTAAAGATTTGAGTATTTAAATCAATCAGACCACTTTCTTTTCCCTAACTCTCTCTTATGTCGTAGCCCTCACCCAAAAGATTCTCTCTCTCGACATCTCTATCTACCCTATTCGAGAACACCCAACGACCTAGGCTTGCACCCCCTTTGTACGCCACTACTTTCGGTAGACCTCTTTCCCTTCAACCATTGCTTGTTGTAACGATCTGGATTTTGGGTTAGCGAATCGGGTCTTGGACTCGGATATTGGGCATTTATGTTGGATTAAGAAATTTGGTTATGGGCTTTGATAAAAGATGGTGGGTGTTTTATTATTTATTTGGTAAAGTAAAAGAAAATAAAGAAAGGATTGTTATTTTGTTTTAAAAGTTGGGTGATGTGATGGAAGAGAGGGAAATATGGGAGATATTTTGAAAAGGGAGAAAAAAGAGGGAAAAGAGAGAAAAGTAAGGGGAAGTTTTTTCAACCCCGATTTACAGCCACAAGAGCCGCCGTTGCTTTCACCTCTATTGCCATCAGCTTCAGCTCGAGGAGACGAATTCAGTGGTGGTTTTCTTGTCGTTTTCGCCACCATCGTTCGTCGGGTGAAGAGAGAAAAGTTTGAGAGGTTCGCATTGAGACATTTTTTGCGGTCAAAATAAAAAAAAGAGGGCACCACTAGACTCGCTGGCATTGAAACTGTGGGTCTGGAGTAGGTTGTCGTTGTTCGGCCATCGGAGGCCAACACACGCGCCACCACGCGCATCCCCTACACATGGGCGTCCGTTAGGCTGCAGGGCCGGGTGCACTCAGCTTCCCCTACACCCGCGCCGTACCGAACCAACGCCCCTAGGTGCACCTAGCCTCCCGTGCACCCGCCCGTACTAGATACTACACTTAGGGTGCACGCTGCTTACCATGCGCTTGGTCGCACAGGATCCCTGTGCTTGACCGGGATATTGACCGACGTTGACCATGTTGTTGACCGGCGTTGACCGACCGTTAACTTTTCTAGAGGAGCCTACCTGGGGGTTTCTCGATGTTCTGGATCTATTGGCGTAGTCCGTTTTGCCAAATTCGAACATGGTAAGTTGTTTTTAAGCGTTTGACCTTGTGAATGATATAGTAGATGCATAGAATTAATGTATTTTTATATTTGTTTGTATATGGGGATTACTCGGGTTTGGATATCGGATCAAGTAGAATATTTGGAAAGCTATAGTGAGGATTTTAGCAATATCGGATTAAGGTTAATACACCTCAAACTCCAAAATGCTTAATGAGCGTCATAAATGTAATTGTCTTGCATGTTAGTGGTTGCAAATTAGGAGTCGAATAATAAGTATGTTAGAGGTCGGTAATAAGATGAATGATGATGTATGAATATGATGAGATCCGTATAAACTTTAGAGACCGTGTGGGGTCATTTGGTATGCTCGTAAGGTTATTGTATGATTTGGTTAACTGATTGATATGTGATGATGCCTTATGTGCTAGTTGAACGAACTAATATGTTTGATTGAATATTGGTTAGAGATAATACTCGATTAAATGATTATAAAATCAGTGATTAATATTAATTGATTAAATGCGTTAGTAAACCAATCATAATGACTTTCATAAGCTTTAGGGATCGAATAAGGCGTCGTAAAAATTTTAATTCAAAGAAATAGTACGAACCCGTAAGTAGGGTATCGGTACGTGCCCATACCTGTATATGATTGAGGGTCGTATCGGTACGAGTTGACCCGTACCGGTACTTGTGGAAATTAAAGATTTCCAGCAAACAATTTCAATATCAGTACGCATGAGAGTACTGATACCCAAGGGTACTGTATCGATACTCGCGTTTGAGTACCAATAACCGATACGCTAAATAATCAATGAAGGTAATTTAAGAATGGAATTGGATGTGGGTATTAATAAATGAATTATGCCTTGATAAATGAAATTATATAGATTAATAGAGATAATTAATGAGGATGATTAATGTACAGTTTCATAATGTAATTACTTGGTAATTAGTGGGTGACTTGTTGGTAATAGCAAACCATAGGGATCCTTGGTGGATCGTGTGTTGTTACGTGCTAGGTATGGGTACTTGTTTGGTTGAGTTAACATTGATTGGTGGGATCCGAATACCTAGTGAGAGAAAGCGTGTGTTGCAACACTATGGTTGAAGATTTTCGAATAGAAGATCCCAATGCTTTGTAGACGTGATCCTCATTCGAAGGCTCGATGTGAGATTTCGAGCATGGGTGTAGGATCTTGATTCTTTGTGGAATTAGGCCTTGCCCCAAAGAGTGTAGGATCCTGATGCTTTGTGGATACAGGCCTCATTCGAAGGCTGGATGAGATATTTTGAGCATAGGTGTAGGATCCTGATACTTTGTAGACGCAGGCCTCACCCCATAGAGTGTAGGATCCCAATGCTTTATGGACGCGGGCCTCACTTAGAGTGTATGATCCCAATACATTGTGGACGTGGACATCACTCCATATTGTGGTATTATTTGTGTGCTTTTGCTCAGATGATCTGGTGAGATCCTGAGTATGGTTAGGCCTTTTGGGCCGTGTGTTGCGCGTAATAAGTGCTACGCAAATGTGCAAGTATACACGTCGCAAGTTATAGTATAAAAGATATCGTCTCCACAGGGATTGGTGCCACTTCAAGAATCTAGTCTCCTGCACTGTAAAAAGTAAAAACACAAGTAAAGGATTATAGAAGTTTTAACTAATAACTAATCTAGAAAGCAATTAAGTAAATGAAAAGTTGAGATCGAATGAGAGAGATAGGCCAGGTTATCGTGAGTTGAGGTGTGATAGCCGATTGGATTGTCTTGGTAAAAGAGTGCACGGGCAACTCAGTTGCCGTGGCAACTTGCACGACGGGGTTGCCTTGGCAACTAATTGATGGTTGCCTGGGCGACTAGTTGGGCAACTACTTGGGCGACTGGGTAGCAACTTCAAGGTTCGGCGGAGCGTTCTTCAATGGTTTCTTCTTATCCCTAAGTCGAAACTCTAGCTACTTGTGCATGCCTTGATAATACATCCCTGCGTGAATCAAGGGTAAACAACAACCAATCTTGCGCTCCTCTTAGCCGTTGAAATCCTTAACTTATTCCTAAGCCGGATTAATCTTCACCATCATTGGATTGAATAAAGATCATATTCATTCGTTTCTTGAATCTAACTCTCCCGATATTAGATAAATGGATGAAATCACGAGATCCTCTCCCAATTCACTCGCAAACAATAATAAGAACCAAGAATGAATAAACCTTGAAATAGAAAAGTGCAAACTCTTATTACCTAAACAAAAACCAATAGTTTCTCACAACCACAAAACACAATAACCATAGCCAAGTAGATTTAGTTCATGGCTAGGTTCCAAAGAAACACAAGATAAACAATCCCTAGCATGAACCCAATCGAACAAGGAAGAAAAGATGAAGCCTGTCGAAAATTCCCCTTTGCTTCCTCTCTTGGTCTTGTCGAAATTCCCTCTTGCTCTCCCTCTCATCTTGTCGAAATATCCTTGATATTTATAGGGCTAGGCCAAAGTCCTTCTTTGAGGAGGAGTTTGAGTTGGAATTAAATTATCTTTAAAGAATATAATTCTTTATTATAATTTTATTCCTATTAGAACTTCTCATATCCTCTTGGAATTTAATTCTTCTTTAATCTCTGCATGGCAATCAAATTCCTTTGGGCTTGGGCCTTGCTCCATGTCATCTTGGGCTTGTAAAGTCATGAATTTTGACATCCCTATTGCATTTTGTCTTTGTCGACAAATGCCATGGCAACTGGCTCGGCGTCTCCTTCATGCATTGCCCTGGCAACTAGCTCGGCATATCCTTCATGCATTGCCCTGGCAACTAGCTCGGCATTGCTTTGGCAAGTGATCCTGCACATACACACACAAAAACATACCAAAGCAGCATTTATTCCACAAAAACTACCAAGTTATGTGATCAAGCTCAATGATGGAAGGAAACATTGATTAATGCATGAATGGCTAACTATGCAACTAATATGAGCCTAAGTCTAACAATAATATGAGTAAAAAGAGTAAGAAAAATAGTACTTTTGAACACTTATCACACCCCCAAACTCGAACTATTGCTTGTCCTCAAGCAATGCAAACTCATAATTACCTGCCAAGACTTCAATTTTCACAAACTCAGCTTTGAACTTGATTTCAATTCTCTGAACCGGGGCACAAAGTATGATTGGCTTTTTATTTTTCAGAAAACTGAGGAATTACTCGGAATCAAACTATAATGCTTGTGAGTGTGTGCGGAGTTGTGTGCAAGTTGATTTTCCGGATTCTATGTGAACAATAGGTTTTCAAATTACTTCATTGGGTTCTTTTTAACATGTTTTAACTAGAGCCAGTGTTGGGCACCTCTAGTGTTTTGTTTTTAGTTTTCTTAAGTTAAATTAATCGACTAGAGCCGGTTTCGGGCACCTCTAGTTTTAAAAAAAAATTTAACGCCTCCTAGAGCCAGTTTCGGGCACCTCTAGTGATCAATTTTTTTAGCACATGCTAGAGCCAATTTCGGGCACCTCTAGCATTCATCCAATTTTTATTCTAATCCCCCAATTTGTTAATTATCGACCTAAGTTTACTAGAATTCCTTAAATCAATCAAACCACAACAGTGTTTCATCAAATTTAGCATCATAGTAAAATTATAAGTTTTTCCATGGTTATCCTAGAATAAAAATTCTATCAATTAAGTGCATTGGCAAAGTCATCATCGAATATTCATCAAATCTAAGCAATTCTTGTTCCAATTAAAGGCATGGCAAACAATTTATGTATCCTAAATGTAATACTTAAGATTAATGTAACTAAACATGGTAATTACTAATAACAATCCCCCCCAAACTCGAGTGAGGCATTGTCCTCAATGCATGCATAAAAATAACGAAAAATAAAAATAAAAATGCATACGAGGACTTACTCCGAGAGTTCGTCATCGTAGATGATTAGTTTCCTTCTAGTTGGCGTCTTGATTTTCTTGCTTGAACGCGATGGTTGTTTTCTTGTTGCCGGTGGTGGAATCGATCCTCGTACGGGGTTGTCCTCATCATCCTCTTCATCAATGTCAATGGCTTTTCGCTTGCAGGATTCAATTGGTGCGGTCTTTATTGGTTCAATGGAGGACTCGTCCGAATCTGAAAAATCAGAAAATGATTCCGTAGGAGTTGATTCGAGCATAGGTGCTTTACCTTTTGCTTTTGCAGTGGTTGCCGGGGTATCGTCAGGGTTGGTTGCCGTGGCGTCAGCTTCCTTGGTTGTCGGGGCAAGAATCTCAGCGGGAAAGATTGGGAACGGCACACGATTGTCTGGGTACTTTTCTAGGATGACTTGGGTGATGGCATTGTTGTGCTCCTTCATGTACCACATGAACATTAGTTGCCGATCTTCAATTTGCCTTAGGTGGCTTGCCAATGGGTGTAAAAGTGCTTCAAAGTGTCCCGGGATTAATGGCCGAGTTGCCCTGGCGTTAGGTGCTTGGGCATTAGGGATTGCCGCTGCGGCAGGAGTTGTCGTGGCAATTGGAGGCCTTGATGAATCTCCCGGTGCCTCTCCCATTAGCTTTTGGATTAGTGCTTGATTCCAACCAGACTTGGGTAGGGCCTTTTCATTGGTGGACTCACTCGGGACATGCATCTCCTTGCAAAGATTAGAAATTAAGCAAGGGAAGAAAAGATAACCCTTATCTTTTGAGCTGCATACAAAAATCTCATCACAAATAATTTTCCCAATGTTAATGATGCGATTATGCAAAATAGAATGTATGAGCAAAAGACGTGGTATATCAACGGTAGTATTGTGTGTGGAGGGCATTAAAGAAGTTTTAACAAACTTATTCCATAGTTTTGCCTCGGGTTTAAGCCGAAGGCGATTTACCGTGCCCTTGTATTTACCGTCGTTCCAATGAGTTCCCGGTTGAGTGAGTTCTTGAAGCACCTTGTCGAGTTGCTTGGGATTGATTTGGTCAACGAAGGCCTGATGCTCGTCCTTCTCAATGTAAAGTCCGTAAAAGGTGTTGATGCTTTCGGGACTTATAAGTATGGCCTTGTCATGAACAAAAACATAAGGATTATCCGGGTTAGGTGAGTGAGCATAGAATTCTCTTACCCATGAGATGTTACCCGGTTCTGGTTGATGGCAAAAGATTTGCCACTTTTGATGTGCAATCCTCTTGAAGATGAATGCTTCAAGGCCGAAATCTTGATGAGAGTTGGAGTATTCAAAGCCTTGTTCTTCATGAATCTTACGGCTTTCAAACTTGGATTGAAATCTTTCTTGAACCGCCGGTGTAGCGAACTTCTTGTATCTTGGTTCTTTGGAGGAACTTGGATGAACTAAAAGTTTAATCTTGTATGCCATGTATGATCTTGGTTGTGAGTAAAAACAAAGAAAAGAAAAGAAACTAAAAAGTTGCAAGATAGAAAGTAGGAATAGGTTAAGGGTGATGGGTTTTATAGAAAAGATAGGTGGTTGGGATTGGGGGAAATCGAAAAAAAAGGGTTTAGGGTTTAGTAGGGATTTTCGACAAATGGGTTTTGGTTAGGATGAATTGGAGGCTTTATATAAGCCTTAGATTCAGCCCATTAGTTTCCTTGTTGAAGATGTTTTCCTACTTGGTTTAGAATTCCTTCTTTCTCTTGAACTTCCTTTCCTACAATTCAAAAACAAATCAAATAAGGAATTAAAATTAAAGATAAACTAATAAAGAAAATAAATAAAGATGTGTAATAGGATTCTTAGACTTGAATAAAAAAAATCTATCCTAAAACTACTAATAATCGGCAAAATAATAAAAAAAAAAAAAACTACTAATAATCGACAAAAACAAAAATAAAAATAAATAAAAATAAAAATATCAAAAGGGAGAGCACGCTCATGCATCTCCTAAATTGACCACTTCCTTGTTACGTTCCACATGGGCACCATTGTAGTGCTTCAATCTTTGTCCATTAACTTTGAATTCATGGTTGTCAGAAATGGACTTGATTATTACGGCACCATGAGAGAATGGTTTGACGACTTCAAATGGTCCTGACCATCTTGATTTCAGCTTTCCCGGGAAGAGTTTTAGCCGAGAATTGAATAGGAGAACTAGTTGCCCTGGCGTGAACTGCCGTGGCAATAGTTTCTTGTCATGCCATCGCTTTGTTTTCTCCTTGTAGATTCGTGCATTGTTATAGGCTAGTGCACGAAATTCTTCTATCTCATTGAGATCCATCAAGCGCTTTTGTCCGGCACTTTCCCAATCCATATTCACGGTCTTGATTGCCCAGTACGCCTTGTGCTCGATTTCCACCGGTAGATGGCATGTTTTGCCATAAACAAGTCGGAAGGGGGACATACCTAAAGGTGTTTTGAATGCAGTGCGATATGCCCAGAGTGCGTCATCTAGTCTTAATGACCAATCCTTCCTTGAGGGATTTACAACTTTCTTGAGTATTCCCTTCAACTCCCGGTTGGAAATTTCTGCTTGCCCGTTGGTTTGTGGGTGATATGCCGTGGCGATCTTGTGTGATATGCCGAAGCGTTGCAACATCTTGGCAATTAGTCTGTTGTCAAAATGCTTGCCCCTATCACTGATAATTGCTCTCGGCATCCCAAACCGTGTAAATATGTTTTTCTGCAGGAATCGTTGCACGGTCTTGGAATCGTCGTTGGGAACTGCAGCTGCCTCTACCCATTTAGACACATAGTCGATAGCGAGTAAGATGTAGAGGTTGCCGAATGAATATAGGAAAGGTCCCATAAAGTCGATCCCCCATACATCGAACAGTTCCACCTCGATGATGTTCTGGAGTGGCATCTCATGTCGTCTAGAGATATTGCCCGTCCTCTGGCAACGATCACATTGCTTGTAAAAGTCTTGGGCATCTTTGTACAATGTTGGCCAATACAAACCGGATTGCAAGACTTTGGCCGCGGTACGAGTTCCTCCAAAATGTCCTCCATAGGGTGAAGAATGGCATTGCCGGAGTACATTCTGTTGTTCTTCTTCAGGGATACATCGGCGTATAACCTGGTCTGCACATTGTTTAAACAAAAGAGGCTCGTCCCAAAAGTAATGCTTAGCATCATGGCGGAACCGCTTCTTCCCTTGGTGAGTAATGCCATAAGGAAAAATACCACAAACAAGGAAGTTAACTAAATCCGCGTACCAGGGTATTGCCGAGGCATGTGCTGCCGTGGCGACTGCTCCCAAGATTGCCGAGGCGTGCGCGTCAAAGACTGCTGCGGCGTCGAGAGTTGCCGAGGCGTGTGCATCCATGGTTGCCGAGGCGTCATGGGTTGCCGAGGCGTTGAGGGTTGCCGAGGCAACTAGAATTTGTTCATCCGGGAATGCATCGCATATCTCTAGATCCACGTCCTCCTCCCTATTGCGTTCCAAACGTGATAAGTGATCGGCCACTTGATTTTTTGTTCATTTCCTGTCCTTAATTTCAATATCAAATTCTTGTAAAAGTAATATCCAACGAATCAAACGAGGTTTAGCATCCTTTTTAGCAAATAAGTATTTGATTGCCGAATGGTCCGTATAAACAATTACCTTTGTAACAATTAAATAGGATCAGAACTTGTCAAATGCGAAAACTACAGCTAGTAACTCTTTCTCCGTTGTTGTGTAATTCACTTGAGCACCATTAAGAGTTTTACTAGCGTAGTATATCACATGGAAGGTCTTACCTGTGCGTTGGCCTAGGACTGCTCCTACCGCGAAATCACTTGCATCACACATGAGCTCAAAAGGTAGCGTCCAATCTGGTGGAACGATAATGGGGTGCCGAGGCAAGATTTTTCTTTAGGGTTTCGAATGCTTGAGTGCAAGAATCATCAAAATCGAAGACTTTATCCTGTTCAAGCAGATTACACAAAGGTTTAGTGATTTTAGAAAAATTATGAATGAACCTCCTGTAAAAACCTGCATGTCCGAGAAAACTTTGAATTCCTTTAACCGAATTTGGTGGGGGTAATCTCTCGATCACGTCCACCTTGGCTTTGTCTACTTCAATTCCCTTCGATGAAATCTTGTGGCCGAGCACTATTCCTTCATCTACCATAAAGTGGCATTTCTCCCAATTGAGGACTAAATCTGTTTCTTCGCATCTTGCTAACACCCTCTCTAAATTGTCGAGGCAGCCGTCGAAGTCATTACCAAAAACCAAAAAATCATCCATGAAGATCTCAAGGAAGTCTTCGACCATGTCTGAAAAGAGCGCCATCATGCATCTTTGGAAGGTTGCCGGGGCGTTACACAATCCGAATGGCATCCTTCGGAAGGCATAAGTACCGTGTGGGCATGTGAAGGTTGTCTTTTCTTGATCTTCTAGTGCTATGGCAATCTGATTGTAACCTGAATAACCATCAAGAAAACAATAAAAGGGTTTACCTGCAAGACGGTCAAGCATTTGATCAATAAAGGGTAATGGGAAGTGATCTTTCCTAGTGGCTTTGTTTAGCTTTCTATAGTCCATACAAACCCTCCAACCGGTCACAGTCCTGGTTGGGATAAGTTCATTATTTTCATTGCTTACCCTTTGTTATACCTCCCTTTTCGGTACACATTGTATCGGACTTACCCACGTACTATCGGAGATAGAGTATATAATGCCGGCGTCAAGCCACTTGATGATTTCTTTCATTACAACCCCTTTCATGGCATGATTCAGTCTCCTCTGGGCCTCAATTGAAGGTTTGTGATCATCTTCCAACAAGATCTTGTGCATGCACACCGCCGGGCTAATTCCCTTCAAGTCGGCAATTGTCCACCCTATTGCCTTTTTATGTAGCTTCAACATGTTGATCAGCTTCTTTTCCTGCTCAGGCTGTAACTTAGAAGAAATAATTACAGGTAATGTATTACCGGTCCCTAAGTATACATATTTCAGTTGCTCTGGCAATTGTTTCAACTCAAGAATTGGTGGATTTTCGATAGAGGGTTTTTCGAGTTTACCTTCCTTACCTGAGTAATCCAGTGGTTCAAAGTATGTACCTGTTCGGTTGACTAGCCAATTTGCCTCTTCTTGTTTTTCCTAATCGACCGGTTCTTCATACTCCTCATGTTTCTCTTGGTCGGCAATATAGTTGCCGAGGCAACTAAATTCCTCATCGAAGTTAAACTCTGCCGTGGCATGAAGTAGTTGGCATTCTTCTGGATCATCGGCATGCCTTAGTGTTTGGAACACATTTAGTTTTACCTACTGGTCATTCACCCTCATTGTGAGTTCTCCCTTTTCAACGTCGATCAAGGTTCTCCCTGTCGCTAGGAATGGTCTCCCGAGAATGATAGGTGCATGCTCATCTGCTTCACAATCCAAAATAATAAAGTCAGTGGGAAAAATAAATTTATCAACTTTTACCAGTATGTCCTCGATTTTTCCCTCTGGATGCACATAGGATCTGTCGGCTAGCTGCAGCATAACTGTTGTAGGTCTTGCCTTCCCAATTCCTAGTTTCTGGAAAACCGATTTAGGCATCAAATTTATGCTAGCCCCTAGGTCGCATAGTGCTTTCCCGACATAATGATTTCCAATAGAACAGGGTATTGTGAAACTTCCGGGATCCTTCAACTTAGGTGGCATACGATTGTGCAACATTGCCATGCATCCCTCCGTCGCGGCAACTGTTTCAAACTCTCCTAGCCTTGTTCTTTTGGACACAATGTCTTTAAGGAACTTGGCATAGTTTGGCATTTGTTCAATTGCTTCCACCAATGGCAAGTTGATGTGGACTTGCTTTAGGATATCAAGAAACTTCTTGAATTGGTATTCTTGCTTTTGTCGCTTCAACCTTTGTGGGAATGGTGGTGGAAGTCGGATATCTTCGATACTTTCATTGGTTTGGAACCTGATTGACGGCATTGCCGGGACATCTGGAGTTGTCGGGGCATTATCAACTGGGTTTGCCGAGGCATGCTTATCGCAAGTTGCCGTGGCATCGTCGGTTGCCGAGGTATGCTTATTGCTGGTTGCCGCGGCAATTCCTGGTTCAGCATCTGAGGCTTTGCCGCTAGGTTCGTCTTGATCTTTTTGTGGAGTTTTGTTTGACGAGCGGGTTTGAACCTCTCTAAGTTGTTGGCCACTTCTGGTGGTGATTGCCTTACATTGCTCATGGACAGTTCCTCTTGCGACTTCAGTATCGCTAGGTAAACCTCCTTGTGGTCTAGTGTTCAGATTTTGAGCAAACTGTCCGACTTGATTTTCCAATGATTTGATTGCCGCCTCTTGGTTTTGAATCTCATCTCGGTCCTGTTAATAAAAGCATCAGTTCTTTTTATGAAATTACTATTCTCAGTCATATAAGATTCAGTTTTCATCATAAAAGCATTTAGAGAATTTTCCAAAGAACTAGATGTTGTCGGTTGTTTTTGCGGCATCCATTGCCGTGGCATATTCTCACTGGAATCCCAATGCTTGTGCATTCGATTGTTCTGGTTTAGAGCATTGTTGGGATTACTCCATGAAAAATTCGGGTGCTTCTTCCAACCTTTGGATTGTATGTATTGGACATCATGTTGTTGTCTCGATTGTAATTCCCCACATAGAAGCTAGATTCCGGATTCTGCATACATTCAGAAGAATTATGGTTATCACCACATAACTCACAAAAAGAATCCATTACCTTGACTTCATGTGTGTTATTTTGTTTTTACATGTTCTGGACCATCTTGGTTAAAGCGGCCAATTGTGCCGAAATTGAATCTGATGATCCTAGTTCATGTATTGTGGCTTGGCGTCTAACTCCTCCTCTTCTAGTAGATGGGAATTGATAATCATTCTTGGCCAGCCTATTTAGAATTTGCATTGCTTCCTCCGGTGACTTATCTAGGAGTATGCCATTTGCCGAGGCATCTAGCATCATCCTTGTTGGCGTATTCACGGCGTTGCAAAACATTGTTACTTGAGTCCACACCGGGAATCCGTGTAGGGGGCATTTGTGTAGAAGTTCTCTATATCGCTCCCAAGCCTCGTACATGGATTCATCATCTGCCTGCCGAAAAGAAGTAATGTCGTTACGAAGCTTATCAGTCAAATTTGTAGGATTAAATCTAGCAAGGAAATCACGACAAAGATCAGTCCAAGATGCTATGGATCCGGCAGGAATGCTATTCAACCATGCTTTCGCCCTATCCCTCGGTGAATAGGGGAATAATCTTAATCGTAAGACATCGGGGGTGACTCCGTGTATCTTGAACGAATTGCAAATCTCGAGGAAAGATTTCAGATGTTGTTGTGCATCTTCAGTTGCTGAGCCGCCAAATTGACCTATTGTGTTGATCATATTAAACATTATCGGTTTCAACTCAAAAGTGGCGGCTTCAATTTCAAGTGCGACAACTCCTGGGTTAAGTCCATCAAGATCTTCTTCAACATAGTCTCGAATAGTTCTATTTCGTGCAAGAATCACTCCTCCTCCTGCTCGAACATCTTGATTCATATTGTCGTCTTGATTTTCCATTGCTTCTCTTATCCTTCGTCTAAGTCTTTGTAAGGTTCATTCGATTTTTGGATCAAAGGGATATTTCGTGAAGTCGGTCTCATACTGGTCATATACCAATGCAAAACCAAAGTTTGTTAGCCCTTTGAATTTTAAACAAGAAAAATAAAAAGAAAGTGCAAGAAAATAAAAACAAAGTCACTATTGCCAATCCCAACAACGGCGCCAAAAACTTGTTGTTGCGCGTAATAAGTGCTACGCAAATGTGCAAGTATACACGTCGCAAGTTATAGTATAAAAGATATCGTCTCCACGAGGATTGGTGCCACTTCAAGAATCTAGTCTCTTGTAACTTTGTAAAAAGTAAAAAACACAAGTAAAGGATTATAGAAGTTTTAACTAATAACTAATCTAGAAAGCAATTAAGTAAATGAAAAGATGAGATCGAATGAGAGAGATAGGCCAGGTTATCGTGAGTTGAGGTGTGATAGCCGATTGGATTGTCTTGGTAAAAGAGTGTGCGGGCAACTCGTTTGCCGTGGCAACTTGCACGACGGGGTTGCCTTGGCAACTAATTGATGGTTGCCTGGGCGACTAGTTGGGCAACTACTTGGGCGATCGGGCAGCAACTTCAAGGTTGGCGGAGGCGTTCTTCAATGGTTTCTTCTTATCCCTAAGTCGAAACTCTAGCTACTTGTGCATGCCTTGATAATACATCCTGCGTGAATCAGGGTGAACAACAACCAATCTTGCGCTCCTCTTAGCCATTGAAATCCTTAACTTATTCCTAAGCGGATTAATCTTCACCATCATTGGATTGAATAAAGATCATATTCATTCGTTTCTTGAATCTAACTCTCCCGATATTAGATAAATGGATGAAATCACGAGATCCTCTCCCAATTCACTCATAAACAATAATAAGAACCAAGAATGAATAAACCTTGAAATAGAAAAGTGCAAACTCTTATTACCTAAACAAAAACCAATAGTTTCTCACAACCACAAAACACAATAACCATAGCCAAGTAGATTTAGTTCATGGCTAGGTTCCAAAGAAACACAAGATAAACAATCCCTAGCATGAACCCAATCGAACAAGGAAGAAAAGATGAAGCCTGTCGAAAATTCCCCTTTGCTTCCTCTCTTGGTCTTGTCGAAATTCCCTCTTGCTCTCCCTCTCATCTTATCGAAATCTTCTTGATATTTATAGGGCTAGGCCAAAGTCCTTCTTTGAGGAGGAGTTTGAGTTGGAATTAAATTATCTTTAAAGAATATAATTCTTTATTATAATTTTATTCCTATTAGAACTTCTCATATCCTCTTGGAATTTAATTCTTCTTTAATCTCTGCATGGCAATCAAATTCCTTTGGGCTTGGGCCTTGCTCCATGTCATCTTGGGCTTGTAAAGTCATGAATTTCGACATCCCTATTGCATTTTGTCTTTGTCGACAAATGCCATGGCAACTGGCTCGGCGTCTCCTTCATGCATTGCCCTGGAAACTAGCTCGGCATATCCTTCATGCATTGCCCTGGCAACTAGCTCGGCATTGCTTTGGCAAGTGATGCTGCACATACACACACAAAAACATACCAAAGCAGCATCTATTCCACAAAAACTACCAAGTTATGTGATCAAGCTCAACGATGAAAGGAAACATGGATTAATGCATGAATGGCTAACTATGCAACTAATATGAGCCTAAGTCTAACAATAATATGAGTAAAAAAGGTAAGAAAAATAGTACTTTTGAACACTTATCACCGTGTATGATGATTTGCTATCTTGAGAGCATGTGTTTAGGTGACTTGTGGTAGCACCACATGTTTATTCATATCTCTTTATCACTTATACTAGCTTGCATATTTATGTTTATGATTAGCTTAAAGTATAGTAGAGTAGATGTGTACCACTGAGCATTGTAAGCTCAGCGATCGAAATTATTATTTTTGTGCATATGTTGATCATCGAATCGTGTGTTCGTAGAGCACTATGATTCCAGCTTGTGGAGGTTATAAGAGTATGGTACTTGTATTTAGTGGGCCATGTATTTATAGGACCTTACGTGGTCTAGTCTATAACTCTTATTTTTGAAATTGTATTAATCAAGTCAATTATTTAAATGTTTTAATTTAAACTGGAGCTCCTTGCAAACGATTTAAATTATTTACCTATGTTTTCACTATTGGATCTAATGTTTGGAAAATAACTTGTTTGGGCTAAACCTAGTTTAAAAAAATTTATGGAATTTAATTTGGGCTTAAGGTCCAAATTGTGACATTTGGGTCAGGGGTATTACAACAGTGATATCAGAGCTTAGGTTTAGCCAGTTCTAGGAAACCTCATAGAGGTATAGGTGTTTTAGTAAGGTGTCTAGAGAATACAAGCCCTTAAATTAAGTTTGTACTTTTCAAGACTGGAATCTTGATGGTGCGTTCAATGTTGCAATGCTAAGATGGTTACTATCGTGTCTGAGAGGGCCGAGTTAAGTATGGAACCACTCGTATGAGTGATTCTGGGGGAGAGGTAGCCCTGGATGGTTGAGATACGAGTTAGTTGAATAATGCCAAAGTCGAGGATGTGTGTTCCTCCCGCCGCTTAAATGGTGTCTTCATTATGTGTTGTAATCATCACAAAGCTTTTAGATACATTACGAGAAATTTTGGCAAGGAGTATTCATCATTATACGTGAATATCGTTGTGTTACGGGTATGGATAACCCATTTTTGAAATTGATCAGTAGGTGTGCGTTGGTTGGAGGACCCTTTGTTTGCTTAAAAATGAGTCTTATTGATACTCGGAGAGTATTATCGCTCTTTTTGAGGGCATTTCTCAGAGATAGTGGATTTAGGACCCACTAGTTCATTAGAGGGTGATCGAAGTTAGACGTTCAATGGGTTTGATAGAGCTACCTTCTTGGGAGTTGTGAAACATTAGAAATTACTCTGGTTAATCAAGCGTGATGCTAGCTAGTAATGTCAAGAGTGGGCTCGAGGCTTCGAGACCTCGAGGGGACCCAACCTTGGGTAATGAGAATGTTTGGATCATTTCTCTTCTACCATGATTTTTGTGGTGGTTGTTTTAAGAATGACATAATGGGGTTATGAGACATGTTTAACCATTCGACAGATTCTAATATGTGTAGTTCGATGCTTGTGAGGCTTCAGAATGTTTGGTTATGATTTTTGGAAGAGTCTCTAAGACTTTCTCCCTGTCGAGAACATGAGTGGATATTGAGGTAAGACCGAGTTTGACTTCGGTGCCCATTTTTTGTCAGAATACACCGACCCAGTTCAAAAAGTTAGAGGTTCAGTAGCGAATGTGTAACTTGAACAAGTTTCTTTTGTCTGAGTGTTTCACTGAAGGGGGTCAGGCTTGTTTGCTAATAAGAAATTGGTTCATCCAGGTGGTGCTTAAACCTTTGATAGCTTGTTAAGTGACAGTTAAAGACAGTTACATGTCTTCTAAGGTGATGACACATTTAACCGATTGTGAGGTACCCATGTGTTTTTCTAAGATTGGTTCAAGAATAACATGGTTGTGGTTAAAGTGTTTGAGGCTTGTAGTTTTGAAATGAATTTTTAGATTGAGGATATCTCTGTTAGAGAGTGTCGTGGTAACATTTGATGTCTACAGTGACGATTGAGGTGTTTCAGCAATGATAAGGTGGGAGCCACCGTGTTGTTTCTAGAATGTAAGTTTGATGCATTGCGTGACTCATGTGAATGTATAAGGAACACAGAAAGATGAGATGGCAGGATAATTACCTTAATGACCTTGTGTACTAGAAAATTTAGTCACCGTGTAACTAGTTAAGAGAATAAGGGTTTGAGAATTCGTAGTTGCTTTTGTTTTGTATCACATTTTCCTTGAGGCAAACGATGAAATTAGTGGAGATCCGAGCTGCATGAGACCGTTATGTTGTGACAGTGGTGTTGACCCGATTAGGGTCAAATAAGATTTTGAGATCGTCGAGGATATTTTTTCGTATCGTCAGGGCTGTATTTTTGTGTTTGAAGTGGGAATGTTGTGCTCACCCCAACAGTGTCAAGTTTTGGGTACTTGGTCTTTAAGGAATTGGAGTTTTGGACAATGACGTGAGTCAAAGTAATTAAGGGCTGTTGATTGTGTGTGATTGGTCACCACCTAAGTAAAGTGAACTTGATAAATGATGGATTTTATGAAGTTAGCTTGGATTAGAGTACCATACTGTCATATGGGGCGATCAAGGATCACAATTGATGTCGTGGAAGGGAATACTGATGTTAGCTCCATACGGTACTAATACTTAATTCATCTAGTGTCAGTATCGATCGGTTAGTACCGATATCCGTGTGTTTCATTAGTTAAGCTTTGAGTCATGGATTGACCTACTTTGGGAGCTACAAGAAGTAACATCTGATTGTAATTAAGAGGACACAGTGTTATGATTAGATTTGAGTCAGATAGTTTCTGATGAACCTCGAGATCTTGTTGTGGGTGCTTTAGAGAAAGACATGTTAAGGTAAGAAATTATTTTTATATGGTATAGTGGTCAGAATATGGTGAATTTTGAGAGCGACAGTTTATACCAAGCTTTCACCGTATGCTCTGGAGATAGTGTAGAGGCGTTTGTTCGAGATAATGACAAGTGGCTAACCTGGTATCAGTTGAGAGTCAAACATTGAGTTCTTTAGAGTTGTTGTGACACTGTGATGTTTTTTAGTGGAAATTAAATAGTTGACAGTGGATCTTGAAAAGGATTGTGAGCGCACAACTTCAATGGGATTTCTTTGAGTAATGATATAGTCCTTGGTATGTACCGTTGATATTTTAGGTAAAGGTGAAGGCTAGATAGAAAGTCAGCTTGGTTTGTTATGGGTTGGGTTGCACTACGGTGTGTACATGCTACCTTTTGATACGAGGTTCGAGGTTTGTGATGGAACCTTATCCCTTGGTAGGATTTTTATATGATGAGAGATCCGAGTGATGGTACAAATAACATGTTTTTCCAGATACGTTATAATTGGGGGTGTAAGATTCTTGCATGAACCGAGTTAATGAGATATGCTTTAGTTACCAATATGAGTTATCTTGCCGAGGTTAAGGTAAGTGCTTGAGGTGAGGTGAGACGCAGCACGTTTTTAAAAGTCCTTCACCAAACAAGCAATGCTTTAGGTATGGGATGCCATCAGAGTTAGAGTCTCTTTTAGGGAGTCACCATGAGAAGAGTTGTTTTGTTTGGATGCGAGGCTGTTTAACACCCTACTATTTTTAGATCGTACGTTATTGTGGAAGAATTTTGCGTGCAACAATATTTTAGGTTCTACAACATAAGTTAAGTTTCTTTGATGACGTATTCGTGTGACTATTAGTCAGGGTATCATTGAGTCTTGCTTGTTTTCTATAATGTACCGAGCGATGATGGATTTTTTCTAAGAGAAAGAATCAGTTGAGGTTGTGTGTTGTATCGTGAGAAGAAAAGGATTATAATTAACAAGTGTTATGAGAGATCAAAGTAGCGCAGCAGGATATGTTAGAGAATTTGAAAAGTTTTAGCATCTTCTCTGGTTTACCGGTATAAATTTTGAGGATGAAATTTTTGTTAAGGTGGGGAGAGTTGTAACGACTCAAATTTCGGGTTAGTGAATTGGGACTTGGAGCCGGGTATTGGGGGCCCAATTAAGAAATTTGGTTATGGGCTTTGGTAAAAGATGGTGGGTGTTTTTATTATTTATTTGGTAAAGTAAAAGAAAATAAAGAATAAATTGTTATTTTGTTTTAAAAGTGGGCTAATGTGATGGAAGAGAGGGAAAAGAGAGATATTTTGGAAGGAGAGAAAAAAGAGGGAAAAGAAGAAAAAAAGTAAAGGGGCAGTTTTTAACCCCGATCTATAGCCACTAGAGTCGGCGTAACTCACACCGCCAGCGCCATCAGCTCTAGCTCGAGGAGACGAATTCGACAGTGGTCTTCTTGTCATTGTCGTTGTAGTCATTCGCCGGGGTAAGGAGAAAAAAGTTTGAAAGGTTTACATTGAAACACTTTCGACGGTTAAAATAAAAAATTAAGGGCACCACTAGACTCACCGACACCAAAACTGCGGGTATAGAGTTGGCTGTCATTGTCTGACCACCAAAGATCCACTTGCACTCAGGTTGCAGGGTCGGGTGCACTCAACTTTCCCTGCACCCGCGCTGCACTGAACCGATGCCCGCAGGTGCACCCAGCCTCCTGTGCACCCACTTGCACCAGATTCTGCACCAAGGGTACACTCTGCTTACGATGCGTATGGCCACACAAGATCTTTGGGCTTGACCATGATGTTGACCGACGTTGATCAGGACATTGAACGATGTTGACCGGCCGTTAACTTTTTCTGAGGACCCTACCTGGGGGTTTCTCTGAATCTATTGGCGTAGTCTATTTTGCCAAATTCGAACCGAATAAGCTATTTTTACGCGTTTGACCTTGTGAATTGTATAGGAGATGCATAGAATTAATGTATTTTCGTATATTTTTTGTACATGGAGATTACTCGGGTTTGGATATCGAATCAAGTGGAATATTTAGAAGCTCGGGTAAGGATTTTAGAGATATCGACTTAAGGTTAGTACACCTTGAACTCCAAAAATGTTTCATGAGTATCATAAGTGTAATTGCCTTGCATGTTAGTGGTTACGAATTAGGAGTCAGATAATAAGCATGTTAAAGGCCGGTAATATAAGATGCATGATGATGTACGAATATGATGAGATCCGTATAAACTTTAAAGACCGTGTGGGGTCGTTTGGTATGCTAGTAAGATTATTGTATGATTTGGTTGACTCATTAATATATGATGATGCCTTGTGTGCTACTTGAACGAATTAATATGTTTGATTGAATATTGGTGAGAGATAATACTCGATTAAATGATTATAAAATTGGTGATTAATATTAATTGATTAAACACATTAGTAAACCAATCATAATGACTTTTATAAGCATTAGGGATCGAATAAGGCGCTGTAAAAATCGTAATTCAAAGAAATAGTACGAACCCATAAATAGGGTATCAGTACGTGCTTTGGCCATATCGGTACGCGATTGGGGGTTGTATCAGTACGGGTTGACCCGTACCGGTACTTGCAGAAATTAAAGATTTCCAGTAAATGGTTTTAGTATCGGTACACGTAAGAGTAACGATACCCTAGGGTACTGTATCGATACTTGCATTTGAGTACCAATAATCGATACGCTAAATAATCAATAAAGGTAATTTAAGAATGGAATTGGATGTGAGTATTAATAAATGAATTATGCCATGATAAATGAAATTATATGGATTAATAGAGATAATTAATGAGGATGATTAATATACACTTTCATAATGTAATAACTTGGTAATTAGTGGGTGACTTGTTGGTAATAGCAAACCATAGGGATCCTTGGTGGATCGTGTGTTGTTACGTGCCAGATATAGGTACTTATGCGGTTGAGTTACCATAGATTGGTGAGATCCGAATACCCAATGAGAGAAAGAGTGTGTTGCAACATTATGGTTGAAGATTTTATAATAGAGGATCCCAATGCTTTGTAGACACGATCCTCATTCTAGGGCTCGATGTGAGATTTCGAGCATGGGTGTAGGATCCTAATGCTTTGTGGACGTAGGCCTTGCCCCATAAAGTGTAGTATCCCGATGCTTTATGGATGCAGGCCTCATTCGAAGGTTCGATGAGATATTTTGAGCATGGGCGTAGGATCCCGATGCTTTGTGGACGCCGACCTCACCCCATAGAGTGTAGGATCCCAATGCTTTTATGGACACGTGCCTCACTTAGAGTGTATGATCCCGATACTTTGTGGACGTGGACATCACTTCAGATTGTGGTATTACTTGTGTGCTTTCGCTCAGATGATCTGGTGAGATCCTGAGTATGGTTGGGCCTTATGGGCCGTGTATGATGATTTACTATGTTAAGAGTATGTGTTTAGGCGACTTGTGGCAGCGCCACTTGTTTATTCATATCTCTTTATTGCTCATACTTGCTTGCATGCTTATGTAGAGTAGATGTGTACCGCTGAGCTTTGTAAGCTCAGCGCTCGGAATCATTGTTTCCGTGCGTAGGTTGATCATTGGATCCTGGGTTCGTGGAGCACTATCAGTACAATATTCTAGCTTGTGAAGGTTATCAGAGTACGATACTTGTATTTAGTGGGCTATGTATTCATAGGACCTTACGTGGTTGAGTCTGTAACTCTTATTTTTGCAATTGTATTAATCAAGTCAATTGTTTAAATGTTTTAATTTAAACCGGAGCTCCTTGTAAACGATTTAGGTTTTCACTATTGGATCTAAATGTTTGGAAAATAACTTGTTTGGGCTAAATTCCGTTTGAAAAATTTTATGGAATTTAATTTGGGCTTGAGGCTCAAATTGTGACATCCGAGTCATGGATGTTACACTTGTTCCTGTCTCAAACCTTGTGTCCTTTTAACCTCCATTAACCTCATATGTTACCCTCTCATTGGCGTCGTGCAGCATCAATTTACAAGAACCCCGTACCATGTGGCATCAAACATCTTAAAAACCTCAAACCCCTTTTACCGACTTTGCTTGTATATTATTTTATTATCATTAAGAATATTTTTATATTAATACTGTTTTATTATTATATTAATATGTCTATATATCATACAATATTTTGCAATGGGTAAATGTTTATTGTATCATTGTGCAACATGTGTTTTACTCTCATAATCATTAGATATTTTTTATATATAGTACTAATATATCTGACATATATGTATATACGTAAAGGATTTTGTTTATTATATATATTTTTGTTATCATTATTTTTCTTCAAATGATAAAGAGAACCAATTATAGCATAGTTGTGTTACTTGAAATTGATTTGATCCATCAATTTAAGCTTTGATCTGTATAACCTGAATTTAAGACCTAAAATCGTGACGTAAATCTAAATCGAACCCAACCCGTAATCGAACTGTTGGCAGTTGAGAATTTATTATGGGATTCTAATTAAGAAAATTATTGTGATTAAGGCGATCACTACTCTTTCGACCGTGAGTCTGACGAACTACCATTTCTTTCGCTCGTTCGAACTGTTTTTGCATATACTACGAGATCTACACGTGAGTATTCTTCTAGATTAGGATTAGTGATTGTGATGTTTAGTTGGTGCTATAGTGATAGATTTTTGATGTGAAGTTTTATATCGTAGATTCCGATTCAGCTAGACCCGAATGTGAGAGGCGTTCTTCCCGAATTTACAACTATTGCTGCCTAAGGTGTGTTTCTTCTGGTGCATAAATAAATGTTTTTATACATTTTGTGTGCATTATTATGTTCTGGTTGGTGAAAGTTTTCAGATATCATGCATAACATGTCATATTGTGATTTAACTGAAAAATCAGATTTATCGAATTATGAGATATCAGATTTGCAAAATTGTGAAACATCAGATTTATAAATTGTGCAACTTAAATTTTAATAATTCGAGTTTCGGTTGAGATTCGGATTTTAAATGCAACATCATATCATTGCGTGTACATGGATTGGGATTGTACGAGGAAGTTCAGCTGTTTCACCCTTCGGGCTGAATTCTTCTTCGAATCAGTGGTTTCACCCTTCGGGCTGAATTCTTCTTCGAATCAGTTGTTCCACCCTTCGGGTGGAATTCTACTTCAGATGACGGTTGTGGTGAGGAATTCTAGGAAACTTTCCTTTTCTCGTGGCGGTTGTAGTTGGGTGCATTGCGCTTGTGATTTATGTGTTATGGTTTAAAGGATTTTAAGAAAATAATACTATGTTTTATGATTATGGTTTTTCTTGTACTTTAGAGACACACTGAGCTCTTTAGTTTACCCCCATAGTTTCCTCTTATAGATATCTTTGGACTTTAGGCGACGTGAGACTTTGAAGATCTCACATTTTATTTGATTATTTTATTATTTAGTATGGAACTATTTTTAGTTATTCAAATTATTATTTATTATTTTGAGACATTGAGATAATTTCATACTTTGAGACTATTTATGTTTTAGAATTGTTTTTAGCATTCATTTACTATGATTTTTATTCAGAAATTTTTATTAAAAATCAAATTTTAATTATGATATTTGTATTTTATTTATTTCAAGTAATTTAATAAATTATTGTTATATCTATTCTTTTAATTTAAATTAAAGCGTAATTTTTAAAATTGATTTTCTTTAATGTTAAATTTTCAAACGTAACTTATTAGATTCGGCCCATTTCATCTGAGCCGAGTTTAGAGGTTACAAGGTACAATCTTTTTTCATAATAAAAATAATATTTAAATTGAATTTTTGTACCTAAACAACAAAATCAACTTAAAAAATACAGTATTAGTATTGACAAATCATAAATGCACTAAAAAAACTCGCCTTGCCTTCATTTATTTATTTCATCGCTTCCAAACATCAATGTCTCCCAATATGAAAAAAAAAACAATATAAATTAAGATGTGACATTATATTATAGCACTCTGTCGTAAACGCCAAAACGCTTTATCTTATCAAATAGCTCTCTAAACTTATTTTATAAGTATTGAAATTTATTAAAAATTAATTTAAAATATTATTTAAAAGTGTAACATTTTAAATTTTTGAATAAATTTTAAAATTTATTATTTTTAGCCGCACCCTAGACATGTTGTACTTTAGACTCAATCAATAATTTTATTCGGGTTAAATTAAAATTTTACAAATGCATTATGAATACTCTTTTTCTCTGACTATGTTAAGAGATTTTTAAAGAGACACATAATAATATTTTAATATTTTCTTGTATAATTTGTTAATATTAAAAAAATCACACATTAATGATAAAAAATGATAAATATTGCCCTCAAATGCGAGACGACTCTAGGAGTTGCCGGAGGTTATAATCCCTCTAAATTGGAAAGTTTGTAACTAGTCTCCCTATATATTACGAGTTTTAAAGTTTTTTTATATAAATAAAGAGATATTATCATATACTTCATTAAAAATCTCTAAATCTAGTCGAAAGAAATTATGAGTTTAAAGTTAATACATATTAAAATTATATTTTAACCTCTTAAAACTGATAAAATTAAAATTATTTTTTATAAAAATGATAAAACTAGAAGTTAATACAATAATAAAAAGAAATAATGTCAAAAAATGCCTAACGTTTGATTGAATAGTTATTTTACTTCTCATTTTTAAGCAATTTAACTCTCAACGTTTTCTTTCGGATCAAAATGGCCCATCTGCGGATGAAAATTGTTAGTCAACTGACGATAAACAACTTGAAATGACTTAACAATGTAAGAAGAAAATATAAACAACTTGAAATGACTTGGCATAAAAAATGCAAGCAGAAGAAATAATTTTATAAATTTATTTTTTGACTGGTGTGACATTTTTTCGAGTCAATATCATTGTCTATACGACATTGCCATGTAGGTTTGTCACCAAAGGCGAAACTCAAAATTATTTAGCGAGGGGTCATTTAAAAATGTTTAAGTTTAGAGAGGGCCAACAATATAAATTATATGTTTTAGGGGACCAAAATATAATTTTACTATTATCTAAACTTATTTTTTTCTAATTTTTAAAATGGGGGACCTTGTCAGTCCCTTAGAGGTACTACTCCTGTTTGCCACACCATTTCAAGTCATTTATCATTGGTTGACTAACAGTTTTCATCTGTAAATGGGCTATTTTGACCCAAAATAAATCATTAAGAATTAAATTGCTTAAAAAAGAATATAAGCCAAAGTGACTATTAATGACTTAAACCAAAAAACAGCCCTCAAACTATGCATTTTTCTGCTTTAGCCCTTAAACTATGATTTGAGCAAAATAGGCCCTTAAACTATCATTTTTGGTCACTTTAAGTCCCTAAACTATTTTTTGGTCAAAATAAGTACCTAAACTATGTCATTTTTCTTCTTTTAGTCCCCAAAATTATCAATTGGTCAAAAAATCTTTGTGACATGTCAACATCTTATTAGTCGAAATAATTTTCTTTTGACTTAAATAACTATCAGACTTAAAATGACCAGAAATGATAGTTTAGGGGCTTATTTTGATATATGAGATTTTAAAATTTAAAAAGAACATAAATATTTATATATGTTAGAAAAGCCTATAAAATGATATTTTTGTAATCATGGACTTAAAGTGACAAAAAATGATAGTTCAATGGCCTATTTTGCCCAAATCATAGTTTAAGGGCTAAAAACAAAAAAAAAGTCATAGTTTGAGGGCTGTTTTTTGGTTTAAGCCGTTATTAATCAAACGTTAGTATTATGGTTAACATATTTTTTGTGTAATCTTATTTTATGGTTAACTGAGCTCTGGATTTGTTTGTTTCTTCTTTATGTTAGTATTATATATGAATTGTCAGTCTTAGTAAAAAAGCATCAAAGAACCAAAAGCATATATAATAATGAGGGGAGGCAGGGGGAGTGCAGGATTTTGTTTTACAATTTCATGGTGAATCTTTACTTGTTTGATCATCTCAAAATTAAGAAAATTATTGGGAAATGTGGTAAATAAATATATATATATATAATATTCGTAACATATGATGAAGAATAGTCAAAAGAAATTTGGAATCTTTTTTTATGTACTTTGATTATGAATCAGGTTAGGAGAGATAGTGAGGTGGTGGGAGGTGAGTTCGAATCAGCCATTGAACAGGAAAGTTTAGCCATGCAGAAAAAAGAGAGGAGATAAAAAGGTAATGTGTCATGTTAATTGTTTTTTACTACAATTGAAAGCAATGACTATACTGAAAGTGAATTAAAATTTTAAAAACTATCAATGTAATTTATTCTAATTATAATTACAATTAATGCGTTCATAAAATTATAATTAGAATTAACTAATATAATGCATAAATGAAATTATAAATACAATTAGATAACCAAATAATTATAATATATCCAAACCTAAACAGAAATAAAATTGGATTGAAAACCGAGACGTGGTATTGGAATTTAGGTGCTCAAGGGCATATAAGCTTAGCCTTTGACAATATATTAAGGTTTCGTTAGATGATAATTTTATTTTTTAAAATTATAATTTCAATTACAAACAATACATTCATTTGACTAGAATCAAAATTAATTAATACAATGCACAAATAAAATTGCAAATACAATCGAACAAGTTGATAATTAAATTATATTTAAATTTAAACTGAAATAATTTTGCGTAAGATCCACATGCAGAGACAAAACTACCTTGATGGTGGGGCAACCCCCAATATTTTGTCTCAATTGTATTTTGACAAAATAACACTCATTCAAAATTATTTATGGAAATGACATCCATTTTCACCACTTAGAGCTATTGCGTGCCCTATCATCCGCGCCTTTTAGAAGGTGTGTCCTGTCCTTTGTGCCTCTCAGAGCTGTCTTTCGTGTCTTTCAAAAGGTGCATCATGTTATTCGCATCTTCGCTCTAGGTGGCATCTGTGTCAAGTCTACGTGCAAAATGCGTTCGAAGGATCGTATCTTTTGAAATTCAAAATTAAATTTTGGGAAATGCGGTTTACGAAATGCGTTTTCATGCAAATTTTTTTGAATGAAATTCCTTTTTTATAGTAAAGAAACAAACATTTAAAATTGAATTCCTCGGAGACAAACATTATTATAAACTTGTATAAAACATTGCACTTATGGTAAAAAAAGGAGAAAAAAATAGATTATGTCATCGATGTCTATGTGAATGTGTTTTACAATGCGATGGTCCTCAATTACGCTTGATTGCTATTATGTCCAACAATGCCGAAATTAACGTGTGTTGATGAGGCATATTGATTCATCAATGTGGCCCAATTATACGATGATGGATGACATGTGAAGATATCGGTTGCAGTGGTTTTTAATTAAAAATCACACCGTTAAACGCAAACTGTGAAAATTCCATCGGTTAAAATGGTTGGATTGATGAGACCGACTGGAGGAACTGCAGTGGTAATTGTGGGGGAGCATCACCCCCTCAAATATGATGCGTATGAGCGAATGCCGGGTACAATAACAATAATGTGTAATAAACTTGTGCGATACTCATCACAAGAGAACAAAATATGGTGAATACTGCATCGATGGCATCATTGACAATGTCTATTGTGGTGGTCTGGGCGATGCGATAATGACGAACCGGGACTAGAAGCTCCCCTTGATTACTTGGGAGACAATGATACTACGTCAACAAATGCTTTTCCCTACGTCGACGAATAGATCCAACCACTTGCTCACCGAACAATATATTGTTATTAATGCTCAATTTGATTTTTATTTTATGGCCATTTAATTCTATTATAAATAAAATTAAATTGTACTTTGGAAATGATGATTTCACTATCACTACTTAGCCTATAAATAGTAGGCAATTTTAGTCATTTGAGATATCCCTAAGCAAATGTTTACTTTTGAAAACACTCTTTGGTTTTTATAACTTTTCCCGAGTGTTGTTTTGAGTTGAGAGAAGAGCAGTATCACTAGAGTCCACTGCATCTTTTGGCTTAAATTCCTAAGGTAACTGAGTAGCAAAAACCGCTTATACCGTCGATGAGAATGTGTGGGATTGCATGAATTGCTTGAATAAAAGAGGAAGTTTCTTGTTGAATTTCATACACGGCTTAAGGTAACATTTGAAATTCATGCGTTGCATACATGGCTTAAATTATATATTATATAATTTAAATTCGTAAACGTATGCTTTAAATTCCTAAGGCAAACTTTTAAATGAGAAGATGCATGAAATCATTAATTATGATTGTTAATGTTATAATATAATATTACTATATTATAATAACAGATTTAAAAGTTATTTTATCAAATATTGTCTTCATTGTTTTGTTAGACACAAATTATAATGTTCGAGTAATTGACAAAATTATTTGCGTTGATTAACGAGAAAATTCAGATAATTAGAGCATTTTACCGTTTTTTAATGTATAGCAAATTGAAGTAATATGATTAAAAGGCATATTGATAGCCTGTTTTCAGTTTTGCTAATGATTTTTTGTGAAGGAAACGGTAGACGATATGATTTAAATATTAAAAGAAAATTTACTTTTAATATTTTGGATAATGATACTGTTTATTGTTATGAAGGGTAAATGTTTTTAATATCTTTTATTGCTGATATAGACGATAAACCGTAAATGTTTATTGTGTCATGACTTTAAAATCTGTTTTAAACATATTCTAAACTTATAGCGTTATTGATATGAGGAAGATTACATGCTATTAACATTAGCTTTTTAATGTCTTTTATAAGACATTATTGTGCTTTACGAGGTATAAAGATTAGCATTTTTTGTTATTAAAAGCTATTATCCAAAATATTTTTCGTGGGTGATAATAATGGTAGATTATTTTAATCGTACTAATGATTTTATTTTGAGAAGTCTACCTCTATAAGGACTAGGAAGGTTTTATTTCCTTCCATAACTCATATAGTATCTCGTCTCTTTTGTTTTGAGATACCTTATTTAAAGGTAATTTGTTGATAGAAAAACTTCCCCCACATGTTTGGCACATTTTGAAGTTTCTATTTTTATCTTCAAAATCATTATACACTTGAATGTTGTAACGTTACTCGCATAGAGTTTTTCCCAAAATTAATCTACTTATTAAGTTTGGGTTTCAATATCCTGCTTATAGAGAATAATTTCTCTATATCATCTTTGTTTTAAGCAATGCACTAGTTTATTCTACCATTAAGGTAATAAATTCCCTTCAAACAATTGTTCACCATATCAATTGTTATGAAAAAATTTTGTCACAACATTGATCTCGTTTGGAAGTCTATAATCCGAAGACTTGTTCCTTATCTTATGGCAATTGAAGCATTTCCCATGAAATTCAGCTTCTTGAACACACCGCCTAATTTACGGTTCAAAGTCACTATGTTTGTCGTAGCAATATTTGAAGATGGTAACAATATTTACCTTATCATCTCTAACGCTAGGAGGATTTTCCTTCGACCAAGTTTATCATGGTCAAATATGCAACATCTTTTGTTGCCATGTTTTGAAATTAATGAATTTCACTGATTTTTCGATTATGGCACATAGTCACAAACCAGGAGATTATGAATCTGTTAAACGACATGAATTTAGCTATTTGCTAAAACCAAAAACATAATTTCCAACTTTTGTTAGTTGTTAAGAATTTAATAAACTAAAAACCTGAAACAAAAGTTTACACAGTCTAGTATAAAGAACAATAATGACTAGTGCACCAGGTAGATAACTTATGAAAAGAGAGGTGGTGCACTAGACATGCTTAAATACCAAGTCTTTCAAAGAACCGATCCTATACATGCACTCTCATATTGTCATTGAATCATCCGTTTATGGATTCTATGAGTCATCAATTAAAATCATTGCCTTTGATTCACAACAATTTGGAATCAATCATTAAGAATTTGGTAACTAATTAAGAATTTCTTAGCACCGACATCTTCCATTTTTTTATATTTTAACTCAAATTCTAATTGGTAATTAAGTTGGGTTTTATTGTAATTCTAGTGGTTGAAAATTACTTGGTAATTAGGATTTACTTTAATGAGTAAATATCTATTTTAGGTAGAAATTTTATTGAATAAGGTTTCTTGGTAACCAAGTAGTTGGGTCTATAAATATAGACTAGGTTTAATCTTTTGAATTATGAGATAACAAGAAGATGAGAGAGAGGGGAATTACTCTGGAGATATGTAACCACTTTTAGGTTCTCTACAACTATTGTGCCTACGTTGTAGAGATGAGTATTGTAGGGATATTGGGAAGAGTGTTTTGGTTCCACTGGGTCATGGGATTTGTACACCGGGTTTTGCGATTACATGGGTTATCATGTATTTGTACTCTTCAGGTTCCCTACGTTAGTAGTGGATTATTCGTTTCTCTCGTCCGTGGAGGTAGGCTATGCTGAACCATGTTAAATCTTGTCTCCTATGCATGTCTCAGTCTATGTCTTATCACTTTGGCTATTTTGCCATATACCAAATTCCTAACAAATGGTATCATGAGCTATGGTTCGAGCTGCACTATTGTGGAGGAATTTTTGCTGCGGATTTTGCAGTGCGATGTTGGAGACATGCCAGAGGAGTATTGCTGCAACGAGCGTTCAGTTGTAGGGGGAGTAATTCTCAATCGATTTAACGGTGCTTCAACGGATACTACGTAAGAATTGGAGTTGTTGAAGACTTGGCGGCGGTGCTTCAACGGATATTTGGCTTACGTAAAATTTGAAGCTGTTGAAGACCAATGTTCGAATATAATTTGTGTTAAGGGGGAGATTTGTTATATTTTGACTCAAATTCTAATTGGTAATTAAGTTGGATTTTATTGTAATTCTAGTGGTCGAAAATTACTTGGTAATTAGGATTTACTTTAATGAGTAAATATCTATTTTAGGTAGAGATCTTATTGAATAAGGTTTCTTGGTGACCAAGTATTTGGGTATATAAATATAGACTAGGTTTAACCTTTTGAATTATGAGAGAACAAGAGAATGAGAGAGAGGGGGAATTACTCTGGAGAGATGTAACCACTTTTAGGTTCTCTACAACTATTGTGCCTACGTTGTAGAGATGGGTATTGTAGGGATGTTGGAAGAGGGTTTTGGTTCCACCGGGTCATGGGATTTGTACACCAGGTTTTGGGATTACATGGGTTATCATATATTTGTACTCTTCGGGTTCCCTACGTTATTAGTGGATTGTTTATTTCTCTCGTCCGTGGAGGTAGGCTATGCTGAACCACGTTAAATCTTGTTTCTTGTGCATGTCTTGGTCTATGTCGTTATCGCTTTGGTTATTTTGCCGCATACCAAATTCCTAACACATTTATTGTCCAACGACCCTCACAATTCTTTAGCCATTTATAAACACTGTGCACTTCATAGCATGCATCAGAATAGGCTTTAAGAATTTAAGTTTTTTTGACGTAGAGAATAAATTTCTTCTATGCTTTAAACTTCTGTTGAAAATAGGGCTTTGAATTTGGTAACCAACATTACTTCCAGAAATAAATCCACTAGTTTATTTCTAAAATAGAATCATACTTAATTCTCAAGAAATAATAAATTCGATTTATTTTTTCTAAGATTCTTCCGAAAATAAACTCACTATTTATTTCCTTTTATGAAAATAAACTCAACAATTTATTTTCTTTTAATAAATAATTTATTTCCTTTACTAAAGTAGAATCATACAAGATTTCCACGGAAATAAATCCAATAACAAATTAGAATCAACGCATGATTCTAGCATAGAAATAAATTTAATGATTTATTTCCTTTGTTATATCCTCTGTTAATCATTGGGATTAGTAGCACTAAAACCCAAACCAGAGATATTAAGGCAAAAAAAATCAAAAGGAATTAATCCTTTAATTTTGTTGATTCTTATTTTGCTAAAGATGATGTAAATCCGTTAGAACAACATGAATTAAATCCCGAAACGAATTATTTACGAGATCTTTACTTTCAAAATTTTTGACTGAGTTTCCAAAATTTGTCATAGTGTTTCGAAAACACAAGTAATAATAATCATTTAATTATTATTATTATTATTGCCAAAACAATATCACAAGACATTCCATATATTTTCCTTGATATTCATGATATTATCATACTTCAATCAAATTATTATAAGGTAAACATACTCTAATAATAATACCATGATTAAGGTTTTACCTTAACCATAATATTATTATCAAATAATGTCATAATACATGCACGCGTCTATTTATTTAAGGGTTAAAACATTAAGGAATATTACCTTAATAAAACATTCCAAGTTTAAAACTTGGTAAGTCAACATTTTACCATTGTGATACATCTTCCATTAGAAGATCAATTTTCTTCTATTAAGGCAAGGGTATTGTATCCACGTATTCATTGTTTCAGAAAAAGAACAAATGCAGAATCAATAACAATTCAAATAAACTGAAAAATTAATTTCCGTTTATTTTTGTTTTTTTTTATTTTTCACAAAATCTGTAACTAAGGTTACTTGTAGCTACAATTTCTGTAAAACAGATTTGTCCCCTTTTGAGATTTGAGCAAATTCGTTTAAACAGCAGGAAAATATCCTGAAAACGAATGCTTGAGAATGGAAAAGCACAAAAAAAGCCAGAAAACAATGCTCGAAGCCAAAAACAGATTTGTCAAAATTTTTAATAAAGCATCGATTAAGTGATTATTAATAAAGATAAAACAGTGTGAACAAACAATGCTCGAAAATGGAAAGGCACAAAAAAAGCCAAAGCAAAAAAAAAACCCCTTGAAAGAAGACTAAGAAAAGATAAAGTTAGGGGGAACAACCGATGAATTGAACTTTACTTACAAGATTTAACAACTGGTTTATTTAAGGTTTTTTTTATCAGAAAGGTCAGCTTCAATCACAAAAAACAACATTCATGTAGAAACAAGACAGAAAACATGGGAGACAAAGTGGAAGAAAACAACACATAACCCAAAACAGAACATGGGAAGAAAAACACAAACCACACACAAAGCAGAAAAACAAAACAAGAAAACGCATGAAAAGAAAACCGACAAGAAAGGCACATCAAAACCAGAATCGATTGTAGAAAAAGTGTTAATCCAAAACGAATTATAAATATTATTAAAATAAACGAAAATACAGATTCATTGAAACAAAATAAAATTCGAATAAACCAAACTGAAAGGAAACAAGTTGAGGCATGCACGAATGCAGTTTCCTTAAGACAGATTTCAACCACTCCTTGGTGCTAGAGTTGTTTTAGTCGTCAGTCTCCGAGGATACAACAACTGATGATCTTCAACAGTAGTACGACTGTAGAGATCACGAACAGAACCTTGCCTTGCCTTTGCCTCGTTATTTATAGGGGAATGGAGGAATAAAAATATGGAAAATATAATATTCTGAATTAATGGTTGACCGAATTAAAACGGTAACAAAATATTAATACCATATTCAAAACGGAATATTCTTGTGAATTGCACTCATTACTTTTTAATACCCGAGTTTAAAGGAAGCCAAAATTTTCTCTTTTAAATTTAGAATATTCAAAAGGATATTTTTATTTGTAAGGAAAAAAATTTTTGAAGTGGGTAAAACATCTGCAGGTCCACAAAGGGCTCGATCGGTCTGGACTTTTTTGTCACCCACGTTGTGCAAGTGTGCCCCAACCTACCTCTAAAAATGAGTTTGATAAACTTCAATCCACACCCTTGCTCCTATACGCGAAGCACAATTTTCATTCAAATCATTCAATAATAATGAAGAGAGTAAGTGTATATAAACACTTTCATGCTATTTATCCAACCAATATGGGATAAGGAGGTTTTCACTTCCTTATTCAAATCACAACTATCATACTTTGAGCATCAATTTCTCATTCATCACTCAACCAAATTTAACATATGAGATACCGTTATAAAGGTCTCATGAAGTAGAATAAGACCCAATAAAATTATTATTCGAATATCCACCTTTTACCCTTTCGTAATATGGCTCAAAGTTACCATTTTCTCGTATTTTTCTAACATCAATGAGGGAGTATCGAGCCAAATGAAGTCAACAAGTCTTTCACTGCATGACACATCTGAGGGCACATAAGCGTAGAGGCGGTGAATGAAATACAACTAAACGTCCAACAGAGTCATCGCGAAGATATAAAAGTCGACGATGCTTGAAGAAAAACAAGAAGACAGAACTGGGATCTTCCAGCGGTAATCCACCAGCAGAGGCAATAAGAGCCTTACCGGAGCAAAAAAAACCCTACAAACAAAGACCAAGACAACCCAAACGACCAGCAAAAATCGAAACGGGGAGAGGAGAAACGGAGAAGAAAGAGAAAGAGTTTCTCCCTTAACATCTGTAACCACAAAACCCCACTCACCAAAAGGGTCCGAACAGAGTCGAGGTCGTCGAAGTCAGATTTCAATGAGTGGACCAAAACGGGTGCACCAAAACACCTTGAACGGAGAGAGAAAGGGAAGCTAGAACCAAGGAAAAAAAAGGTAGAAGGGGAAAGAGAAATCAAGTACAAAAAGGGAAGGAAAGATGGTAGAAACTAATGCTAGAGTGAAATAATATTACACTATATCAATAAAGTTGTGGTGGTATGGTTCTGGGGTGACCAAAAGAATCTGAAAAATAAAAATGTCAAGTTGTTATCAGATACAGACAATCACTAAGAGTTAAAACACTACCGCAATTGAGAGTTGTTCCAACTTCCAACTATGACAAAATAATTGTTTTTTGTCCACCTTGAAGCCCTAACCCCTGGTTTATGATGTTCCCCGTCCCTTCTCTGCAAAAGATGTTTAAACAGTGACCAAAAAAAGATCACCTCCACTCATAGGGTACATACCCTATAAAAAGAATCTAAATGACCCTTACATATGCTTTATATATTTGTACGTTAAGCTTCAAAGATGGCTTTTCCACTCTAAACTTTTGACTCATCACTTTTTTTTTCTTTTATTGAAAATAATATTAATAATCTGTCTTCAATCTTAATTGCAGATTGTTCAATACTTTAATCTCATGAAACTATATAGTTCAATAATTGACACATGATTGTTGTAAATCTAACCAAATGTTAAATTATTCATCTATCTAGTTTGATAAACTTAGTATTGATTTTCTTTTTCAATTTTAGCACGCCCAACTTTATATTTATTATTATTGTTTAGATTTATTATAAACAATATATTAATATAAAATGATTTTTTTAATATTTAAACAGTTTTTTAAGTTCAGTGGGTCGAGATGGTTTGAGCCACTAATGAATTTATTTATTGTGTAAATTTGATCTAACTTTATTGTATTTATGAATCAATCTAATTTTTTAATATATGATTGAAAAATTATATATATATATATATATATCCTATGTATGTTTGCTGAAACATTTAACATGGTTATTTTAAAGAGAATTATTATCACATACATTGGCGGTGTAAAATAAAGTTTTCACAAGCGGGGTTATTTAGGGGTTTAAGGTTTTAGTTTAGGGTTTATAGGTTGTTTAGGTTGTAGGGTTTAAAATTTAGGATTCATGGTTGGAATTTAGGGTTTAGGGTCTGTGGTTAGATTTTTAGAGTTTTATGGTTAGAAATTTAAATTTTAAATTTAGGCTTGAAAACTAGCATGCTTGTGTAATTTTTTCTGCCGACAATTTATCAAATATTAATCCTTTTTAAAAAAGATAAACAATGTTTTGTCGCTCAACCCTGTTTTGATCAACTTCAAAAACTTCTGATTTTATCATTCAACTTTTAGATTTCGTTTTTTTGCCCGACCGTTATGCGACTAATTCAATTTATTTTTTGGAGGGTAAATTCTTGTAGAAAGACCTTACTATCGTTTCAAGCCAAAATTTTTAACTTGATTCATAAGAAATATTACATATTGGACCAAGATAAAATCAAAGCTTTTATACGAGTTTTGTCAATTTTGAGGAAAGTCAAGCTAAGAAAAAAAAAGAGATGTTTTGGTACCGATTACGTCACAAATAATGGTCAAGAACAGCCGAACAGTGGTAGAAAAAGATGTCAATTATGGTGAATAAGAATAAAATATTAGGTCAAATTCATAATAAAATTACCTAAAATGTAGCGTTTTATTAATGTCGTTACACAACTAATGAATAAATGTGAAAAACAAAAACAAAAATAAAAAATTAGATTACGAAATCACAAGTTTTTTAAATTGAATAATTAAAACGGAGTCACTATAAAAAATGAGTGATGAAATGCACAATAACATTGCTTCAAAGCAATGTTGGATAGCGTAGTTAATTGGATAGTATCAAATAAACCACGATAGAATATCGTTATCAAAGTGGCAAATTCTTCAAAGTTGATTTTTTATAACATTGATTTTTATGATCGTAATGCTTTGGATCACAAATGCACTAAAATAAATTTTGCTTTATTTTGGAAAGAAGAATCACACAACCTACTTTTTATTTTTATTATCATCTTAATCCATAGGTTTAAGTATGCTGACATAGTTTTTGAGGGATACATTTGAAATGATGGGGACAAAATTTGTCTCATGACATAGGTTTAATGGATGTTTAAGATTTATTACTCGATTAAAATTAATAATGTTGTTACTCTCAAAACTGTTATCAGTTTACCTTCCAAACATTTTGAATTGTATTAATAATGTCTTTTAACTGATATAAATTGTTGTTGATCATTTTTATGTGTGAATCATGGTGTGACAGGGAGGTTTAATTGTTTTTTAATAAAATTCGAAGGCTTATTTAATCTTTAAATAAAAAATTAAATGTTACAAATTAAATGCTTTCATTGGACAAATCTTTGAAGGTTTCTCGACACCGATATTAAAGCAACAATTACCTATTAGATTACCTCCTAACATTTAAAATTGAAGTAATTTTACGTATATCATTTATGCTCATTAATATTATTTTGAATCTCAAATTTGGGATTTTAGAAGTACTTGATATAGCAGAGCGACACCACTTTGAGTTTCTAAATGACTACTTAGTCTATTATTATTTTTATTGCTTTATATGATTATATTAGTAAATTGAATTTTGTTAAACTAATATTTTGATATAACAAAACAAGTGAAAATGATTTTGGACTTAATCAAATCAATTAACTATCTCAAAAATAATTCAAAGTCCAAACAAACTTGAAAAATTCGGTTGAATGTTTTCTAACTTAGTTAAACTTTTCAAAACAAGAATGATTAGTTTTTGCACTTTAAAAATATATTTCCCAGACTTTTAGGCAAAAAGGACCGATCCCCTAGTTAAAGGAATCAATCCCTTCACCAAAAGATTGATCCTCTCAGTGAAATAACCGATCCTTTCATTCTGCAATAGTCATATTTATGAAAAAGATCAACCCCTTATATAAAAGGATCGATCCCTCGTGTTATAAATATTATTTTTCTTGGTAGGTAACAACTTTATTGCATCCCCCAAAGCTCCAAACGACTAGTATTCATAGAGATAATATAAAAACAAAGTCAAAATAACTTAGCAACATCAAGAAACATATTGAAAAGAAAATACCATCATTAAAGAGTCATAGAGAGCTAAATTTTTGTATCTTTCATTTTAAAAAACTTGTGAGCTATTATTGTCATATTTGCTCAAGTGTTCTTTGGATGAGAGCTTATCACTGCAAACATTCAATCTTTGTAATGATTACTTTAAGTTTTGCTTTATTTGTATTCCTCTTTGGGATAAAGTGTAATCAGGGTTTGGGGTATAAATCTTGAGAGAATATTGTAAGGTTACACATTGTCCTTAAAAGTTTGTAAATCTAGTGGCTTTGGAAAACTCTTTAGTATGGATTTAGTAGACTTTGTTAAGAAATTGAACCACTCTAAAATTGTTGTGCAAAATTGTCTCTATTTTTCGATTATTTCCACACAAAAATTTAAGAGACAATTCACCCCTCCTGGCATTATACAGTTGATTGCTTGAGCTAATAATATGTATCAGAGTGGGTCTCAATCGAAGGTTTAAAAATCGTTGAAAAGATCCTTAGAAGAGCTCTACCAATTTCTACATTAACAATGAAAAATGGCTTCAACCTCATGTTCTTACTATGTTGAAGATTCTCAATCCACCTAAAAGCATCCGTACTTTAGTGGTGAAAATTATCTTTATTAGAAGAATAGAATGATGCTATTCATTCAAGCAATCAACTATTTATTTTGAGATGTTGTCATTGATGGATATTTCATCCGTCAAAAGAAAAAAAAAGATATTTGTGATTAAGAGCAAGAAAAAAATAAAAAGATGAAGACAATAGACAAATGCAACTTAATGCCAAGGCCATGCACATTCTATTTTATGCACTTGGTCTCGATGAATATGGAAGAGTCTTATCTTATTATAATGCTAAATAGATTTGGGACAAGCTTGAAGTCACTCATGATGGAACAAATGAAGCAAAAGAAATAAAGTTTGGTCTTCACAATCTTAGTTATAAAAACTTCAAGAAGAATCTGGATAAAAATAATAAAACATTGTTTGATAGATTCTCTACACTCAAGGGATGTGGAGAAATTATTTCGGATGATAAGCTTTCGAGGAAAATGATATACTCTCTTCTCAAATCTTGAGAATCAAAGAAGACGACTATTGTTCAAGCAAAAATAATACTGGAAACAAATTAAGGGGCGTACTGATACTTCGTTTAATTATCTATACAAATCTGGGGGATTTTAAAAAGAACAATAAAACGTGTAACAAGAACGGGAGCAATTTAATCATTTTATAAACTTAGGGAAGTTAATAAATGGTTTCCATGGACTTGCTAAAGTTAATTAATACATTTTTGAACACGAGTATCGATATCGCCAAGGGCCGTATAGATACGCTATAGCTAATGTGACTCTTAAAAACATTAGTGACAAGGGCCTGTACCGATACACATCAAGACGTATCAGTACGCCCAGCCAAGATCATTAATTCCGTTAGGTTTTTCGGACTCGTATTGATACGTGACCAAATCATATCGGTACACAATCAAATTCATTGGACAAATCCGATAGAGTGCATCGATACACACCAATCCATATCGATACTGAGCTAATTTCAGAATTCTAGATTCTAAGCACCATACCGATACACAATCACCAGTATCGATACGCCCCTCAATCTATTTCCAGTATTATTAGCCTGTACCGATACGGCATCACCCATATCGGTACGGTAAGACCTGTAATGTTAATTTTTATCTAGTTTATTAGTGTTTTGCTCAACTGAACCATATCCAAATTCAATGAAACTTTACCAGCAAGTCTATTTAGCTAAAATCTATTAGCATTTCAAATTTTAGGGTCGAATGAATCCTTTTGCAATGTTTTCTCTATCTTAGGCCTAATATGATTATAAAGTCATTTTTAACCATTTCAAAAGGTCAAGTTTTAAGCTCTCAAGCCTACACAAGCCAACTATATTACATACATATCAAAAGCGGTAGAAATGACTTGTGCATCACTTATGCCACCATACTAAGAGTATATAGAGTTGATATACTTTACTTTATCAACGAAGTGACTTGCCAAAAACCTTCTCCGACCCCAATCTCGATCTCAAAACTCCTTAACATGAAATGCATGGAAGATGAATGCATTAGGCATACTTTGCCTAGTGAGGTAGTCATAAACAATGGAATAAGCATAGAATGCAATCTAGTATGCTTCAATATTAACTATGACAACGAAACAAGGGCATGCAATTCAATGGCAATTTAGACATGATCAATGCTCAATACAATAACAATACTCAATGCAATAACAATACTCAATAGCATTTCATTTTGCATAACAATAAGTTTTCTTGGATTGATATACGGTATATGGATACATGAATTCCTATGCCGCACCAAAATCAATAGTGGTCTAGTCCCTCCACCGCACCAATATGACCAAATTACATCATTCCTCTGCCGCACCACATTAAAGGCCGTAACCTACCCATACCAATGAGCTCATGAATTCTATGACATGCTAATTGTATCCAATACTACTCGAATCCAAGGTTCAATACCAATGGTTCGGTAATAATAATTTTAATAGCAATGATTCGATACAATGATTCGGTAACAATAATTCCATGACAATTGATCAATAGCAATAGTTCAATAACCATGTTTCAATATCGATAAGCAATAACAATGATTCAAGACAGTATCCAATGACAATGAATAAATATCAATGTTCCAAGGGCCTTATTCAATATTCAATGATCAATAATTCTATATGCCAATCCTTCAATGATTTCGATAATAATAAAAACAATGCTACGGACAAGGAATCGATACAATACTTACCAATACAGCCATCAACAATGTTCTTATGCAATCACCTTAACACACAAAGTTAGCAATACAATAATTGATATTCAAAGGTTTGGGAAAGGCACCTAGCCTATTCCCAAGACCCTGACTACACTCACCTTAACTATCTAAGCTCTCAAGGCTCTCGGATAATGATTCCCTTGTCCCTAGCTTTTGAAGGAGATGGTGGTCCTTCTTTCTCCAACACTTGTGCTAGGTAAAACAAAAGAAGATGTTAGATTCCAAATAACAACCTTAATATCAATTATTTAAACTTGAAATAGCTTTTAGCTACTAGATTTCTATGGATTGAAGCCTTAAAAGGATACGGCTCGATTTAGGTGTTTATTAGATTTAACTTAAAATTACTCAACAACTACCCATGGAATCAATAAATCATTTGTGGGCTTTCACTTACCAAATCAAAGGCTATCTAATACTGTAAAGAAATCAAGAAAACGTCAACAAATGAGGAAGGTGCTTGCTTGAGATAGGGGTTGAAGATGACAATGGAGGTGCTTGCCTATTCTTAAGGAAAGATGAAGGAAGATAGCAAAGAAATGGTGGTCTTGGAAAATAATATTTTGAAACTCTTTAAACTTCCTTAAATCTACCGATAGGTTTTCTTAGCCAAAGGTAATTTATTAGAATAATCACTCTTCCTCACACATAGCCAATCATAAGGTTTCCTCCAAGGATAGGTAAACTATAAACAATAATTTTCATTTCCCAACAATTAAGATAGCAATAATAGCTATCAATTTTATACCATATTTCCCCCCAAATTCACAAGGAGCTCACATGAATATGTCTAAGGAAAGAGGTGATCTACCTCAAAGTGGGATAATTATAGGAGTGGTCCTTCAACTTTCTAAACTTCACTCTATTATCCCCAAACTTTCAATTTTCACAATTTGGTCACTAAATTATTTCTAAGAATTCAATTAGGTCCAAAGTCTTTTAAATTAGTCTCAATTAGAGTCTAATACGATGCATTGGCCACTCCCACTACCTATCTCTAAAAAAGCCGCATGGCCGCCACACGCGCCACCATTGGCCACTCTCACCGCCCATCTCTGACACCGACCTGCTCTACCCTCACACCGAAATCCAGATCTACAAAAGAAACAGAGAGGTTAAATTGAAAAGAGCAACTTGTAAAATCCTCTTCTTTTTTCGAGTATAAAGCTACTCGGATATCAGTTGTAATTTTTTACACACAAAATATAAAAAAATCAGCTAAAATTTGATAAGAAAACAAATTCGAAATACGAGTTCCTTCCAAGCTATCTTAGTCTCAAATTCGATCAAGCAAACCTAAAGGTAAAACAATTCTGTTTTTAAAAAAAACTATTATATAGAAAATATACATTCGAGCAAACCTAGATCTACGGGTTTTGGGATATATTTTGGGAAAACCGATAGTAAATACGAGATTAGGGTTAAAAAATCACCTTAGGGGCTTTTTTACATCTTCGGCTACCGTGTGGGGTGGCTCTCTGCAGCCGACCGGCGGCGTTCCGCGGCGGTCGACCGGCCGACTCTCGTGCCGGCCGAGGAAGCTTGAGAGCATGTATATAAGATTTTTTTTATAAAACTAGTAAGAATGATTTTTTGGGTAAAAAACATACTTATAAGCCTAAAATTGGATTTGATCAATATTAAATGGGAAATTTTCACCTCTGGTCCCCTAAACTTTTGGAACCTTTTAATTTCATCCTCACCTAGTGGTTCAAATGCATATTTAGTCCTCGATCTTTGTAAATATTTAAAATTCACCCCCAGATTTAATCATAATTCAATATTTCACTATTTTTTATTTTCTTTTATTTCACCCTTTATTTATGTTTTTACGATATTTGATGCATTTTTTTTTATTTCTTGTACTTATTATGTGTAATTTATGTATATAATATATAGTATATTGTTATGCATATATGATATATAATATATATGTATATATATTTATGTAATATGTGTAATATATGATATACTTCTAATATATATAGTTTAAATTACATAGTATTTGTATAATACGTATATACTGTACATTTATATGAATATATATATAAGATATGTATACAATATTATATATTTATTTATAACTAATGTTTATATGTAAATATTAATATATATATATTGTGTATTACATAGTATTTTTATTTGTTTATTTTTATTTACCTTGTATTTATATTATTTATTTATATTAGTTTTATATTCTTTATTATTTCATATAAGTATCGTATATATATTGGCCCTATTGTTTCGATATTTCTATTAAGAGTGTCATTCCGGCCTCCGAGTGTCATCTCCTCTAAATATCGTGGATATCAAGACCAGTTTTAGAATTATCGTATAAATTTAATTATTTAATATTTATATTATTCATTTTTTCATCTTTTTATTTTCTTTTTCTTTTTGTTCATTTATTTGTTCATTCATAATAACTATTGCATATAATTTTAGGACTTATTGTTCCGATATTTCTGTTGGGAGTGTCAACTCAGTCTCCGGGTGACATCTCCTTTCATTGTCATGAATACCAAGGCGGATTTTGAACTGCCATACAAGCATGCATTTTGGAAATTAATTATTAAATTAAACCAAAATTTTGTTTTCCCTAATAAATATAACACAAACTTTTAGGTACCAATTTTGGACGTAGTGGGGGTGCTAACCCTTCCCCACTTGCAACTAACTCCCGAACCTATATCTGGTTATCTTTTCAGTGTCCGGCCTACCTTATCCAAGTGGACGGTGGTGACTCTATTTTTTATTATCCATTTAAAAACACGAGGCTTCTTACCCGAAAATAGGCCTCCCGAAGGGGCTTGGACATGAAGGTCTCTACAGCTTGGCGACTCCGCTGGGGACCAACTTTTATTTTTGAAAAAAAAGTTAGGCCTTAGTCAGGGTTCGCATTGTAATTATTAAGGAAAATTTAAATTAAATTTAATTTAATTTTTAATTTTCAATTTCTGTTGATATAAACTGTCATAATGCGTTAGTGTTAGAACCCTTAAGTGGGAGGGAGTACTTCGCTTCGTGGGGTTTTCACCTCCATATAGTATCGTATCTCACTTTTGGAGTTTTGTCCTTATATTTCGTGGGGTTTTCACCCCTATGGTATGAGGATCGTATTCCCCCGAATCGATATCCCAGTGACAGTCGGGTACCTTACTCTAGAACCAAACCACATATAATGAACCGCAGTATCCGCCCTTTAACCACGCCTTTACTCTGCCCATTTAGGAATAACCTTTTAGGTTTTGCTTTGTTTTTATTTATTGTTTATATTCCCTGTATTTTCTAACCGCTTGATTTCTTCATTATTCATCATTTAATTCATTTTATTTATTCGATTATTCTATTACACTGACTCGTTTTCTTTGTTGTTCTTTTTCCTTTTCCCCCTTAGTTTTGCATTCGCATTGCATATCATATCATACATAGGTGTTGATTCAAGAGGAATCTAATTTAGAAGGCGTTTGATATGGAAGGGTGTTTTGTAATATCAAAAGCGATAATGCTACAACATGGGGTTGGTCTGAGCGTGTACAAATAGAAAAAGGAGACAGCCTGATGGCTAGACATGAGTCATAAATTACTAGGTCCACATTGATAGTTTCCAAGAAGAACAACCCTTAGGAGTTAGAGAGATTTGGCAGCGTTGGGATGCAAGTATGAAACATAGCTTCCAACAGGAGTTTGGTGGCATAGCCCTCTTATTAGATGTTCAGAATGACATGCACCTGTTCAGGGCCCTGGCACAATTCTGGAACCCGGGATACAATTGTTTCACTTTCGGGAAAGTAGACCTGACTCCCACCATCAAAGAGTATTCAGCATTACTTTGTTGTCCGAAAGTCAAGGAAGAGATAATCTACGTCAAACCTATGGGTCCACCGCCTTTCTCGGAGAATTTGGTTAACATCACTAGGATGAGTAAATAATGGTCCAAGGGAAGATTGCAAGGAAAGGGAAGACTGATTGCATACATTGGTCACACATCCGAGACTTAATTCACCAATATCCTGATCCACCAAAAAAGAGGTATCTATTTGCTTTTAGTATTTACGGTATGGTCATCTTTCTGAAGATCGTGGGACACATAGATTATGCCACAATAGATCTGTTTGAGAAGTTGAAAAGGGGCATCAACCCGGCTCCAACTATTCTAGTAGAAACTTTTCGATCATTGAGCGCATGTAAAAGAATGGGAGAGGCCAGATTCCTAGGATGCATTCTGTTGTTGGAGATTTGGATTCTGAGTCACTTATGGGATTTGAAATATTCTCACTGGATGTGCCTCACCACCTTCTCTCCCAAAAAGGTTTTTTTGGAAGAGTACAGAGCTGAGACCATGACCAAGGATCAATGGATGGCTAGTTTCCAAGACCTCCAAGACGACACTATCAGATGGAAGGTACCATGGTTAATATTGAGTAACTTTCTCTATCCTTGCGGGGAATACGGTTGGGTGCTCTAATATGGATTTGGAGAGAAAGTGGATATTGTCCCTTGCTTGTGTCAGCCAATATGGCTCGATGCAATTTGTCCATGCCACTCATGGTTTGAACACTTCATGCTTCGAATATGAGGGAAATGGATACAAAATGCAAGTCCAAAAGATAAGTCGTTCTTGGAAGCGTATGTAAATGGTCGAAGTCTATAAAGGTGACTCGCCTCTGACCCCGGGTATGAGTAGTGGAGACTTGGCCGGGTTAATGATATCGTTCCTCGTGTGAACCCATGAGTTGTCTGAACCTTGAAAGAACACATGGAAGATGCTCTCTCAGACTTGGAAAAGGTGAAAAGGGCCCACCAAAGTGAAGTGCGGGCAACCTAGAGGCAACAAATTATCTGGCCTCCGTGGATGTAGAAAAGTACCTGGGATAGGAGAAGGACATCTTATAACAAAAGAAGATTATCAAAGCAGACCATGAAGATTTGAGGAAAGATTTTTTGGAGCTAAAACAGAACCTGCGAAGGAATAACTTAGACACCACCGCTAAAGAATTGACCACTAAGTTGCTGAAAGAAAGGAAGAGGGTAGATAACTATGCTAAAAATATGAAGCTGGTTAGAAATAGGTAGAGAGAAAGGCGAAGGAGCTGGAAACTATTGCTCAGGAACTGACCACCAGCCAGGTTCAGAACCAAGGACTAAAAGCTCAGAAAGAGGAATTTGATGCCCAAATTTTGCAGTTGGAAGAACTTCTACAAGAGTACCACAACCAAGATAACGTTGCTTCCCTAAGCCTTGCACGAGGGGAAAATGAGTTGCTAAAAGCCAAGGTAACAGAGCTCGAGAATGCTCTTCGTGAATACAAAGAGAGACTTGTATCTTTTGAAAGAGCCCGATAGGAAGATAATCGCTGAATAGTATATGGACTGCAACATGCCAGTTAGTTAATCCGAGATCAGCATAGAGCAATGACAGGCGTTATGGTGCAAGCACAGGGAGTAGCCCTATACATCCAAGGCTTGGCCAGAGAAGCACATGAGCTACGTGCACGCGTTAGTCCAGAATTAGAGTTGGGGTCCCAAGTGTGCGCTCTGCTTCAAGAAGTCAAAGTCTTAAGGATAAAAGCTAGTCGCTACTTGTAAACGCGTTACTTTGCTTTTTGTAATCAAACTTCTTCATCTAATGAAAGTCTTTCTAAGGACCACTTGTGAATCAACACTTCATTTGCATTCATTTTGACATGACATTTAACCGTTTAGTTGTACATTATAATTTGCATACATTAATAAGGATATCTGAATTAATTATGGAAATATCCTGGCAGAAAGTTTATTCTCAAATCACAATTATTCCACATCGATACGGTACCCGCTTGCAAGCAAAGAAAATGGAAGACTGAGTGACTGAACTAGAACGGGGCCAAAAAAACTTGGAATATCATTTGGATAGGGCCAAACAAAACATCAGCGAACAAATCGCCCAATCACAAGCTGCAATTCTGGCCCAGATATATGTTTTGCTCGGAAATGATAAAGATAATACCATAGAAGAGCTAGAAGGTACTGCATCTCACATCAGGGTTTAATCGGACATGTGAATCCCCAAAAGAAGGGTGCACGCCAACATTACTGGGGTATCTGCCAAGCATTAGGAAGGAATAGCTACTAGGCGACCAATTAATTTGGAAGCAAGCTATGAGGAAGAAGTGTCAGACCTCGACTTGGTAGAAAAGATCAGAGCCAAAATAGAAAGCAAATATGAAGAGAAATTACGTCTCTTTGAAGAACAATTCAGGGCCATGCAAGGCGAAAAAGAACAGGGGAATGAGACTAGCAATCTGAGCCTTATTTCTAACTTGGATCTTCTGCCAAAATTTAAGACACCAGAATTTGACAAGTATGATGGAACCACTTGCCCTTCCGCACACATAACCATGTACTGCTAAAAAATGGCACCATTCATAAAAAATGAGAAGCTATTGATTCATTGCTTCCAAGAAAGTCTAACAAGGTCTGTGATCCGTTGGTATACGCAACTCAAACGAGATGATGTCAAGACATAGAAAGATCTTTCTCGAGCTTTCATTGAGCATTACAAGCATGTTTTTGATCTGACCCCCAGCCGATCCATGTTAGAAGGGATAGCGCAGCGATCGAATAAGAGCCTACGACAATACGCTCAAAGATGGCATTTTGTAGTAGCCCAAATCCACTTGCCTATCCCTAAGTACGAGATTACCCCAATGTTTGTGAACACCTTGAGGGGGATATTGTTTGATCACCCAATCAATAATACCACTAAGACCTTTGCTGACTTGATAAAGACCGGGGAGTCGATTGAAGTAGCAACAAAGACCATAAAAATTGATAGTAGAGAAAGCTCTTGAAAGCACTATAAGAAGAAAGATAATGAAGTGAATGTCGTCAACACTTATAATGTCCCTGCAAAGCTCACCATTTCCCAACCGCAGATATCTACCAGAAATACCTAAAGCTCAAACAAGAAGGAGGATAGAGACCTCAAGAAAGAAAGGGACATGATGTCTTTCACACCCTTGCTAGTATCATACACGGAGTTGTATTCTCGACTACACAAGGCTGACTTGATTCGTCCATATATTGTTGCGCCATTCAACCCCTTTTCCCTTCATGGTATGACAAAAATGCTCACCGTGATTATCATGCTGGCGTTCTGGGATATTCGACGGAGAACTGTCTTGCCTTCAAGAAAATTGTCCATAATTTAATAAACACAGGAGTCCTAAAATTTGATGACCCAAGTGTAGCAGTCAATCCGCTACCAAACCATAGAGGACATGGCGTCAATGCAATCGAATATGAAAGTAATAGAAGGGCTAAAAAAGAGATATCTGAGGTCAAATCCCCTCTTAGGTGGGTCTTTCAACAACTATGCATGGCACGCATGATAGAAAAAATGATAGAAATAGAGCGTGAAGGGCGTGAACCCTACTGTGAGTATCACCAGGAGTTAGGACATGAGATCCAACACTGTGGGCAGTGCAGACAGTTGGTTTAGAAGATGATAGACAATAAAGAAATTGAGTTCTTTGAAAAAGACGAACAGAAAAGAGAAATGGACGTTTATGCTCCAGACAACTTCGGTTCTAAGTATAGTGCAAGCACACCATTAGTCATCTCTTCTAGGCCGAAGGAGAATAACTCACCCCAAGAAGGAAATATGAAGGTAGCTCCTAGGATTATCATCTCTGCACTAGCTCCATTCCCATTCAAAGATACACAGAAAGTTCACTAGAACTATTCCGCTCATATTTCTGTAGCAGAAGGATCGACTTTATGAAAAGACAAAGAATTTAAGGAGTAGCCTAAAGAGGCAAGAACTGAAGTTGTAAATGAGGTAGAACACTTCACAAAATTGGTCGTTTCTATTCGCTTGGGATGTCAAAAGCAGCAAAAGTCGCAAGAGACAAGAGAGGGAACGTTGAAGCAGAGTTCGAAAGAATATTTGGTGAGGAGCCTCCACTAAAAATAAATGAGCTAGTGACTAAAGCGCATGCACAGGACTTCCTAATTTTTTTAAGGCATAGTGAATACAGCGTCGTTGAGCAACTTCGCATGCAACAAGCTAGAATTATGGTACTTGAATTACTCTTAAGCTCAGATAAACACCGTGATGCATTGATGAAGGTGCTAAACCAAAAGTTTGTTCCAGAAGACATCTCTATAGTAAATTGGACCAGATAGTGGGTCATATCGCTGCAGACAATTATATCACATTTAGTGATGACGAGATTCCAGAAGGGGGTACAAGATCCACTAAAGCTTTAAACATCACCACTCATTGCAAGGGATATGTTTTGCCCGGGATACTTATTGACAATGGATCTGCATTAAATGTGTTACCATTAGCAATTCTACAAAGGTTACCGGTGGATAGTTCTCATATGAAGCCATGCTACAATTCAGTGACGGTTTTTGATGGTACTCAAAGGAAAGTGGCTGGGAAGATTGAGATACCCTTGTTGATTGGGCCGACAGAGTATGCCGTTGAATTTGTGGTGATGGACATTAGGCCAACTTATAATTGCTTGCTAGGGAGACCTTGGATCCACTAGAGCAAGAAATCATTGCTTTAGTAACGACCGATGTCCCTTATATTCAGAATAATGAAGATGCTGTAAAGTGTTCTTTCCGGGCTCTATAATTCATAAATGCCACATTTATTGTAGAAGGAAGCGAGATCCCATATTCCAGGTTGTCTAAATGCACTAAGATGACCGTTCCAGAAACCTTAGGCCGAGGAGCGAAGGTTGGGAAGGGACTTGGAAGAAATTTACAGGAAGCTTGCATGCAAAATCAGTCATTATCAAGAATGACCGTTTTGGGCTCGGTTACAAGCCCAACATGTTGCAAAAGAGAGAGGAGTACAGAAGGAAAGAAGAACAAAGAAGGGCCAAACTCAAAGGAGAAGATATCCCATGAAGACCGATGTCCTTTCCCCACTTAAAGGATGTTTTTGTGTTTTGAAGGATTGTCAATCCCGAGCAAAAGATACAAGAGGTGCTCTAAGAAAGCGACAAGCTCAAAGAGGAAGAAAAGATCAGTGAGTCGCTAGAGGGGATGATGGTTAATATGATAACTGAAGATAAAAAGGACAACATGCTTCTGTCTGGAATTTGCCCCTGTATCTCAGGAGAGACACTCAATAATTGGAGAGTATTGATCAACCTGTAGTTTCTAGGGCGAAATCAGAGTAATGCTCTGGACCAACCCTTTTGCTTGTGCCCGCGAGTATTAGGGATCTTTTGTAAAAAGGCTACTATGCTGATCTACTTATGGATGTAATGAAAATGATGTTGTCCATGTTTTAATTAAATGGCAAACATTTCATACATTCGTCCTTCTCCATTTCATACCAATATCCACTATTTTTCCAAACTTTAGTTGCATTTCTTCATGCAGGGACCCTACTATTAACTATATGAATAAGCTCGAATTTGACCCCGAGGTTGATTTTGAGTAGCCTATGTGTTTGGAAAAAATAGAGGAAGAGGAGGATGAAATAGAGTACGAAGTTCTAGAAGAGCTAGCACGGTTAAGGGCAAGCGAAGAAAAGCAAATCATGCATAACCAAGAAGAAGTAGAGACCTTGAATTTAGGGACTGATGAGGAAAGAAAGTGAAAATCAGAGCTATCCTTTCTCAAAATACTAGACATGATTTGATAGCCCTATTTCAAGAATTCAAAGACGTGTTTTCTTAGACCTACCAAAACATATCGGGTTTAAACATAGAGATAATGGTAAATAACCTACCGATAAAACCAGAGTGTAAACTAGTACAACAAAAGCTTAGAAGAATGAGGGCAGCTATGCTGCTACAAATCAAAGAAGAAGTAAAAAAAATCATTTTGATGTTGGCTTTTTGAAAGTTGCCAAGTACCCATAGTGGGTTGCGAATATAGTTCCGTACTGAAGAAAGATGGGAAGGTTCGAATATGTGTCAATTACAGAGATCTTAATAGGGCAACTCTTAAAGATAATTTCCCATTACCCCATATTGATACGGTAGTTGATGGCACAATAGGGTATTCATGGTTCTCCTTCATGGATGGTTTCTCGGGGTACAATCAGATAAAAATAAATCCGAAAGACATGGAGAAAGCCACATTTGTGACCATGTGGGGCACATACTATTACAAAGTGATGACGTTTGGACTTAAAAATGCTGGGGCAACTTACCAAAGAGCGATGGTGACCTTCTTCCATGATATGATGCACAAAGAAATTGAGGTGTACGTAGATAATATGATTGCCAAATCTTGAACTGAGGAGGGACATATTCAAAACTTGAGGAAGCTTTTCTAAAGATTAAGAAAGTATCAACTGAAGCTTAGCCTAGACAAATGTACCTTCATCGTGTCATCGGGCAAGCTCTTGGGTTTTGTGGTCAGCCAGAGAGGTATCGAGATCGATCCTGAAAAACTGAAAGATATACAAAATCTCCCCCGCCACGACACAAAAAGAAGTTCAAGGATTTTTGGGGAGACTTAATTATATATCTCGATTTATCTCCCAGCTGACTAATAAATACGACCTCATTTTTAGACTACTTCAAAAAAATAACCCTGGAGAGTGGAACGAAGAATGTCAAGAGGCTTTGGAAAAGATCAAGACCTATTTGATGAATCCTCCAATCTTGGTGGCACTAGTACCAGGTAGGTCATTGATCTTGTACCTGAACATTCACGAAAATTCAATAGGATGCGTACTAGGGCAACACGATGAGTCTGGAAAGAAAGGAAGAACTATCTAATATTTAAGCAAGAAGTTCACCGATTGTGAAACACAATATCCACCAATTCAGAAGTTATGTTGTGCTCTAGTATGGGCTGCCAAAAGACTATGGCAGTACATGTTGTATCACACCACTTGGTTAATATCCAAGTTAGACCCGTTGAAGTTCTTCATAGAAGCGCACCCGTTCTAACTGGGATGATGGCCCATTGGCAAATGTTGTTGTTGAAATTTGACATTGTCTATGTGAGATAGAAGGCAGTGAAAGGAAACGCCGTAGCTTATTTCCTAGCAAGCCGTGCCTCAGATGATTGTGAGTCTCTAAGCTTTGACTTTCCCGAAGAGGACCTGATGTGCATCACAACTGAAAAATAGGGTATTTTAGAAGAAAGGTTTTGAAAGCTCTATTTTGATGGGGTGTCTAACGCTTTGGGACACGGAATAGGGCGATATTGATTTCACCTGATAATGTCTACCACCTTTTTACAAGTAGACTAAAATTCTTTTGCACAAACAATATGGCCGAGTATGAGGAATGTGTTATGGGATTAAGTGTGGCCATCGAAAGAAGGATTGAGGCACTGCGAGTTTTTGGAGATTTGTCCCTTGTGATTTACCAGCTTCACGGAGAATAGGAGACGAGAGACCCAAAGCTGGTTAAATACTACAATCTGATCTAGAAGCTGATCAAAGAATTTGAAAGGTTAGTTTCACTTACCTTCCAAGAGAAGACAATCAGATGGTAGATGCCTTGGTAACTTTAGTGGAAATGTTCAAAGCAAGTACGAAGGTAGAAATGAAGCACATTCGAATGAAAACCTTTGAATTGCATGCTCACTGTCACGACCTAGAAGAAGAAGTGGATGGAAACCCATGGTATCATGATATTTTACAATATGTAGAATTCCAATGCTATCCTAAAAAAGACGAGAATGACAAAATGACTATTAGGAGAATGGCAGCAGGATACGTCCTAGATGGTGAGATTTTATACAAGAGGGGCAAAGACCAAATACTACTAAGATGCGTTGATGCGCGAGAAGCCAATAATATTCTCACAGAAGTGCATGATGGGTTATGTGGGACGTATGCTAGCGGCTTTTCAATGGCCCAAAAGTTTATAAGGTATGGCTATTACTGGTCAACCATGGAAGGGGATTGCATTGGCTATGCCAAGAGATGCCAAAAATGCCAAATATACCCCGACGAGATTCACTCTCTGCCACTACCATTGTATACCATGAACTCGCCATGGCCTTTCGTAATGTGAGGAACAGAAGTTATTAGACAGATTTACCCGAAAGCCTCTAACGAACATCGCTTTATCCTAGTGGCCATCCAATATTTCACTAAATAGGTAGAAGTAGCCTCCTATGCCAGTATCACGAGGGCAACAGTCTGCAAGTTTATAAAGAAAGAGATTATCTACCGAAATGGTTTACTCGAAAGGATCATCACTGACAATGCCACCAATTTGAATAACCAAATGATAATTGAGGTATGTGAGCAGTTCAGGATAACACACCACAACTCCACCATATATCGCCCTAAAATGAATTGAGCGGTGGAAGCAGCAAACAAGAACATCAAAAAGATCATAGCGAAAACAATAGGCACTTTTAAAGACTGGCATGAGAAGCTACCATTTACCTTGTTTGCCTACTAAACGTTAGTACGCACGTCAACGGAGGCAACACCGTATTCCTTAACCTATGGCACTGAGGTCGTACTACCCATTGAAGTAGAAATCTCGTCGCTTTAGATTTTGAATGAAGTAAAATTGGATGAAGCTAAATGGATACAAGCTAGGTTTGATCAGTTGAACCTTATTTAAGAGAAGAGGTTGAAAGCCATCTGTCATGGACAAATGTATCAAAAAGGATGGTACGGGAATATGACAAGAAAGTTCGCCCGAGAGAATTCTGAAAGGGAGATCTAGTGCAGATATAGAAAGACTTCTGTGGGAAGTGGATGCCAAATTGGGAAGGACCGTATATCGTTAAAAATGCCTTCTTCGGAGGGGCATTGATCTTGACAAAGATAGACGGGAAGGAGCTGAGCAATCCAGTAAACTCAGACTCTGTCAAGAAATACTATGCTTGAAGAAAAAAAGAGAAAAAAAGAAAAAAAAAGAAAAAAAGAAAAAAAGAAAAAAAGAGAGAAAAAGAAAGAGGGGCTCAAGATGAAAACCCAAAAAGGTCATCTTGTTACCAAACAGAGGATTTGGGTTGAGAACCCGTAAAAGGCAGCTCGAATGAATTTTGAGATTGAGCATCCAATGAACAAACCCTTTCAGAGAATTCATATACTTCAAGGAATAGCTTCATGCAAAAAGATTCTACCTCTGTCCACGGATTCGTGCATCATTCATATAGTGAATACTTAGGACCCTGTTTTTGCTTTCCTCCATGTTTGCCATGACTTTTTGAACTACTAATAAAATACATCTTTTCACTCTTTAATTGTTTTCATGAGCATCCTGCAAGTGGTTTAACATAGATTCATGATGAGCAAAAGATTTTCTAGTATTACTATGATCTAGCCTTAAAAGTGTAGGTGGTCTAAGGAAAGAACTGACTTTGATACAGGCTCACTCGAAAAGAAAAGTTTAGGTGCCAAAATGTCATTTAATTAAGGATACAGAGATCTAAAAGTGGAGAAGATGCTTTAAAATAGGCTCCAAAAAAGAGGGAAAGAAAAAAAGAAAAGAAAAAAAGAAAGAAAAAAGAAAAAAGAAAAAAGAAGAAGTAGGAAATAGAAAAAGGAAGGGGTCAATTGATTGAACTTGAATGTGAGATGGAGTATCGCCACCCTGGGAAGAGAGAAAAATAAGAAATCAATAAAAAAAACAAGATCGCTCGGTCAAACTAGAAGCCTAAACCCCATTAATCATGCATCATTAGATAGAAATCCCTAAGGTTAGGAGCATGCTGACCCACACGATTCAAGAGCTTTGTCTATTTTCTTGATAGGTACTCAAGGATTATAAGAAGGTCAGATTTTTTTCCCGCTTCGCAGCCGAAGAAGCAACCCCTCAAAAAAGGTTCAAGAATTTTTCGTTCTCAACTATTTGTGATTTGATGCCAAGATGATTAGAAATCGGGGCATCATCCCAAGATTTTCTAATCTCTAACCTTTCGGGAAATAGTGAAAGTCTTCTGGTAGTCGTAAAAAAAGATACCATTCAATGTCAAAGATGATCAGAAATTGGGGCATCATCTTGAAGATTTTCACCCTCAGCCTCTTGAAAAACAGAGGAGATTACTGGTGTTGGCACTACCCAAGAATAGATTGAAGTATCAACTTTCTTTGGAACTTCAAGATGAAGAGTTTTATATAGAAAGGACACCTAACTCGAAGATTCAATCTAGTGACAACGAAATGTTATATATAGGAAGAACATGTCACAAAGCAAGATACTATGTGGTGCCTATGACGATCAGAAATTGGGGCACCATCTAGAGATTTTCCAGTCTTTAGCTTTCAGGGAAGCAGCAAAAATTTTCTAGCAATCTTGTAGCGAGATACCGTTTCATGCCTACGACGATCAGAAATCAGGGCATGATCTTAAAATTTTTCAGTCTTCATCTTTCAAGGAAGCAATGAAAATCATTTGGTAGTCTCGTAACAAGATACCATTTCATGCCTATGATGGTCAGAAACCGAGGCAACCTTCAAGGTTTTCCAATCTTTAGCTTTCAGGGAAGTAGTGAAATTCTTCCAGTAAGTCTTGTAGCGAGATACCATTTTATGACTATGACGATCAGAAATCGGGGCATGACCTTAAAAGTTTCCAGCCTTCAACTTTTAAGGAAGTAGTGAAAATCATATGGTAGTCTCAAAGCGAGATACTCTTTGATGTTACGATGGTCAGAAACCAGGGCATCTTTTAAGATTTTCTAGTCTTTAGCTTTCAAGGAAGCAGTGAAAATCTTCTAGTAGTCTTGTAGCAAGATACCATTTCATGCCTATGACGATTAGAAATCGGGGCATGATCTTAAAATTTTCCAGTCTTCAGCTTTCAAGGAAGCAGTGAAAATCATATTGTAGTCTCAAAACAAGATACCATTTCATATCTATGATGGTCAGAAATTGGGGCATCCTTTAGGGTTTTCCAATCTTCGGCTTTTAGGAAGCAGTGAAAATCTTCCGATAGTCTCAAAGCCAGATACCCTTTCTTGCCTATGACGATCAGAAATCTGGGCATGATCTTAAAATTTTCTAATATTCAGCCTTCTGGGAAGTAGTGAAAATTTTTCGACAGTCTCATAGCAAGATATCATTTCATACCTATGACGATAAAAAATTAGGGTATGATCTTTAAAGTTTTTCGGTCCTCAGCCTCCTGGGAAGCAGAGAAGACTCCTGCTTCTAGTGTTGGTACTACCCGAGAATAAAAATGGAGTGTCACCTTTTCTTGGAACTTTAAGATGAAGAGTTCTATAGGAAAAACTCCCAGCTCAAAAGATTCCACTCGTAGAAGGTTCTATATAGGAAGAACCTATAGCTTCAAGGCTCGAAGGTGAAAAGTTCTATATAGGTAGGACTTGCAACCTGAAGATGTCTTCAAGACTTCAGACGAAGGAAGAGTGAACAGTTCTATATAGGAAGAGCTTGTGACCTTGAAATCCCGACTCAAAGATTTTTACTTCTTAGTAGAGCAATCTAGTTTGAAGATTTCGCCTCCAAGAGCAGTCGAGCGGGTCAACTAAAGATCAAGAAAGCAGACGGTGGTCAAAGAATAAACCTCAGCTTACCCGTACCAAAATGGTCACTCTTTTGGATTTGCACTAGTCCTGTTACACAACAATGAGCAAAAAGGGGCTGTTGTTGTAACCCATTATGGTCCGGGCCAGACCGAACCAACCCTTTTTATTAAACCCAACCCTTTATTAACTAAACCCAAAACCCATTACAAACCCATCAGACCGATTACCCAAATACAAATCAAATCGGCCCAAACCCAAAAAACACATCCATATCCATAATCCAACTGACCCATTTATTACAAAACCCGACCTGGATATAACCTAAAAAATAAAAAAACCTTAACCTTAAATCTACCACCGTACCTTTTTGCCAATCCCCCGCGCGTGGCCACCACCGCGACTCTTCAAATGCCGCATGGCTCCACGCGTGCCCCCATTGTTCACTTCCACCACCCATATCTCACATCGGCCTGCTCTACCCTCACGCCGAAATCCAGATCTACAAAAGAAACAAAGAGGTTAAATTGAAAAGAGTAACATGTAAAAACCATTCTTTTTCGAGTATAAAGCTACTCGGATATCAGTTGTAATTTTTTACACACGAAATATAAAAAAATTAGTTAAAATCTGATAAAAAAAACAAGTTCAAAATACGAGTTCCTTCCAAGCTATCTCAGTCTCAAATTCGATCAAGCAAACCTAAAGGTAAAACGGTTCTGTTTTGAAAAAAAAATATTATATAGAAAATATACATTTGAGCAAACCTAGATCTACGAGTTTTGGGATATATTTTGGGAAAACTGATAGCTAATAAGAGATTAAGGTTAAAACTCACCTCAGGGGCTTTTTTGACATCTCCAGCCACTGTGTGGGCGGCTCTCTGTCACCAGCCAACAGCGGTCTGCGGCGGTCGACCGGCTGGCTCTTGTGCCAGCCGAGGAAGCTTGAGAGCATGTATATAAGGTTTTTTTTATAAACTGGTAAGAATTATTTTTTGGGCTAAAAAACATACTTAGAAGCCTATGAAATGACGTCGTTTTTGGGCGTATGAGTTCGACCCAAAACGATGTCGTTTCGATTAATATCCAGGTATGACCTGACCTGGGTGAATGATCCACGTATAAAAATAACAGGGGAAATTATGTTTCAGGTCCTTCCACATGGATTATTTTCTCCAGTGGTCCTTGTAAGTTTAAATTGGTTAACAATTTAGTCACTAATCTTGATTTAATCCAGATTTAAAAGGGTAGACTGCAATATTAGTACTTCCGCCCTAAAAAATAATTACATAAAGGGTCTTTCGCATGGTTAAATTGTTCCCGCATTCCCTGATAGTTTCAACTTCTTTGCAATTCAGTCATAAAATCGGATTTGATCAATATTAAATGGGAAATTTTCACCTCTGGCCCCCTAAACTTTCGAAAGCTTTTAATTTCATCCTCATCCAGTGGTTCAAATGCATATTTAGTCCTCGATCTTTGTAAATATTTAAAATTCACCCCCGGATTTAATCATAATTCAATATTTGCATTGGTTTTTTATTTTCTTTTATTTCACCCTTTATTTATGTTTTTTACTATATTTGATGCATTTTTTTATTTCTTGTACTTATTATGTGTAATTTATGTATATAATATATAGTTCATTGTTATGTATATATGATATATAATATATATGTATATATATTTATGTAATATGTGTAATATATGATATACTTATAATATATATAGTTTAAATTACATAGTATTTATATAATACGTATATATTGTACATCTTATATGTATATAAGATGTATACAATATTATATATTTATTTATAACTAATGTTTATATGTAAATATTAATATATATATTGTGTATTACATAGTATTTTTATTTGTTTATTTTTATTTACCATGCATTTATATTATTTATTTATATTAGCTTTATATTCTTTATTATTTCATATAAGTATCGTATATATATTGGCCCTATTCTTCCGATATTGCTATTGGGAGTGTCATCCCGGCCTTCGGGTGCCACCTCCTCTGAATATTGTTGATATCAAGGCCAGTTTTGGAATTATCGTATAAATTTAATTATCTAATATTTATATTGTTCATTTATTTTTATTTTCATCTTTTTATTTCCTTTTTCATTTTGTTCCTTTATTTGTTCATGCATAATAATTGTTGCATATATTTTTAGGCCTTATTGTTCTGATATTTCTGCTGGGAGTGTTATCCCGATCTCCGGGTGACATCTCCTTTGAATGTCGTGAATACCAAAGCAGATTTTAAACTGTCATGCATGCATGTATTTTGAAAATTATTTATAAAATTAAACCAAATTTTTGTTTTCCTTAATAAATATAATGCGAACTTTTAGGTACCAATTTTGGACGTAGTGGGGGTGCTAACCCTTCCCCACTCGTAACCAACTCCCAAACCTATCTCTGGTTATCTTTTTAGCGTCTGGCCTACCTTATCCGAGTGGGTGGTGGCGACTCAATTTTTTATTATCCATTTAAAAACACGAGGCTTCTCACCTGAAATGGGCCTCCCGAAGGGGTTCGGGCACGAAGGTCACTACACAATGATATCGAGATCATATTTTTCTTCCTTGCCCTTCACGTGATACATCTGTGCAGAAGCCTTAGATTCAGGTCTGTATGATGCCTTGGACGAACCACTAGGCTTTCCGAAAGATCCTTGTCTCGCTCCTTTTCCTCGGAAGGATCAAGTAGGGGATAACGAATTAGCCGATGCAGAAGTAGACTTGATGGTATTTTTAAAGCAATCACGAATGAGATGTCCCATCTCGCCACAGAAAAAGCATGCTCCAGACTTCTTACAACATTGCCCTACAATATGTCTGTGCTGATAGAAATTGAAAATTGGGAGTTGCGTCTCTTGTCTATAACTATCAATACTATCAATGGAATTGGTACTAGGGAAGGACTGGGTTACGGCTTGAGGTCTAGCAATATATTCCAAACGGGAAGGCTGTGAATACACATTCTGTTTCGAACCATGATACTTCCCTTTCTTAAAAGACTCGGGAAGATGTGAGTCATCTCGATATCTTTTCTCAGACTTGCCTGATCCACCGACCTTCTGAGCAACTTCAGTAGCTTTAACCCTGTTCACCAGGTCTTGGAAAACAATAATGCCCAATGCCGTAAACATAGGTCGTAGGTTATTATTCAGTCCATTGATGAACATTCTACACTTCTCCTCCTCATTCTTGATATATTTAGCCCCGTACCAACAATACTTGCTAAAATCATGGATGTATTGTTCCACAGGTCGTCCCCCTTGTTTCAAATGAAAGAAGATGTCACGTCTATCGACAAGATAATACCCTCTAATGTATTTTTTCAGAATTCATGCAGGAAAACTCCCAAGTCATCGATTCTTCGGGGACTGCAAGAATGGTAGTCTCCCCCAATACAACGCTTCATCTGCTAGCAAGGAGAGGGCACACTCAAGCTTGTGTTCATCAGAACACTGAAGTTGCTTAGTCAGGATTCTTAAAGTACTGTCTAGCCAATACTCAGCAATTTCAGGATTATCATCACCACGACCGATAAAAAAGTAAGCCTGATGTTAAGATAGCTTATAGATGGGAGCTCGAGCATTTAGGATAGCAACGATAGGAGGTTGGAAAATCTGCTCAGCCTTCATCGAGGTCATAAATACTTTGAACATGTTACCCATATTCCTATAACATTCGGCTTGAGCAATTTGTACCTCGGGCTCAGGGTTCTGTGCCGGAGGATTTTGCAGAATTAGAGGTTCTCTTCCTCTAATATCCTCACCATAATTTGAGGAGCCAGTAACATGCTCGTCTATACGAGCCTGATTAGAGTTAGACATATATAAATAAAGATATCGGGTTAGTCGGCAAGTCACAATATACAATAAATAACTCCTAGGTGGCATAATACAATGCAGTAACAATACAATAAACTTCAGTTTAGTCCTAAAATCAACTAAACTCTAGCTCTGATACCACAAATGTAACACCCCTACCCGGTCTAGTAGAAAACCGGATAAAAAAGTGTTATTGGAACACGAACGATGACTGATACGATACTTCGTTTAATTACCTATACAAATCTGAGAGATTTTAGAAAGAACAATAAAGCGTGTAACAAGAACTGGAGCAATTTAATCCCTTTATAAACTTAGGAAAGTTAATCAATGGTTTCCATGGACTTGCTAAAGTAATTAACACATTTTTGAACAGGGGTATCGATACGCTATAGCAAATGTGACTCTTAAAAATTTTAGTGACAAGGGTCCATACCGATACACATCAAGACGTATCTGTAATCCCAGCCAAGACCGTTAATTATGTTAGGTTCCTCAGACCTATATTGATACGTGATCAAATCATATCGGTACGTGATCAAATTCATTAGACAAATCTAATAGAGTGTATCGATATGCACCAGTTTGTATCGATACTAAGCTAATTTTAGAATTCCAAATTCCAAGCACCGTACCGATACGCCATCACTCGTATCGGTACACCCCTTAATCTATTTCCAGTATTATAAGCCCGTACCGATACGCCATCACCTGTATTGGTACACCCCTTAATCTATTTCTAGTATTATAATCCTGTACCGATACACCATCACCCGTATCGATACGGTAAGACCTGCAATGTCAATTTTTATATGGTTTATCAGCATTTTGCTCAACCGAACCATATCCAAATTCAATGAAACTCTAATAAGGCTCTTGGTGAGCAAGATAAGTTACTTGACTTATAAGTTTCAAATAAGCTTCTGAATTAAGCCTTAAAAATTAAGACATTGTAACCTTAAGACTAACCTAAATGCTGATAAGTCTTGGTTGATCATTATGCTTCTTTATTTGATTTTTACATTGTTCTATCATAGATGCTACCTCACTTAGGCTAGATAAGCTTAATGCATTCATTTCTATGTGCATGCAGGTTATAAGATAATCCTTGATGTTGCTTGAGTCTAAAGGTTGCAAGTACACTGTAAAGATTCCGTTGTTGTTTATGTCCTTCTTTGGAACTCCTAGGATAGTGACACTTTGTATTCGTCTAAGAACCTAGCTTTAATTATTTGTTATGTAAATAGAAAAAAAAAGGGATGTTATCTTGATAGATCCTAGCTTGATTGGTGGATGTCCAATATGTTTGATTGATTCGAGTAGTAAATGAATATTTATAGGAACCAATGATACGAATGAGTAGTCTAAATGCCTATGGTTTGGATGAATGATGATTAATTGCAAATATGATTATTGAAGGATTAGATGATAACATGTATTGCTTAAAAAAGTTCGAATGATTTCTTGTTTATTAAGTCACATTATGATGTAATTTAGTTAATAGATTGTGGATTAAGTCATATTGGAATAATCGATATTATGTTTAAGTTTAAGATACGACATGACATAAGAATGAATGGCTTGTAAAAGTATTTTAATTGGCAAAATTAGTTAGCTCAATAACTAGGTGCATGTGGCATTATTGATCAAGCTTATAAACATAAAGTTAACATTCCCTGGGTTTGTAAAAGTAAGAAACAATTTATGATTGTAAATAATCAAACTTGTGCCTTGATCAAGATTCGTGGAATTCATTAATGATTTTAGGTCAATGGTTGCTTGAATCATGTATGCCCAAATTCGAATGCCCATGCGTTGTATAGGTATGTGCGTGCTATGCGTAAACACTCTTGTGTACATGTATATGTCTTATTCGAATGATTATAAGTAGATATATACATATATGCTTTGAACAAATGTCCGTATCTTACAGGCTTAATAGGCTACATTCATGGTTTGATATATATATATATATATATATATATATTGTTAGTGACTTGAGTTGTAAGTAATACATGTTTAATGTATGAAATGTTAAATGGTATGTGATAAGCGAGACACGCTTATAATAATGTGCTTGAATATGTTGAAATGGTGAAATTATTAAGCTGGATATAGTTAGTAAATACTAGAATTAAATTAGATTGGTCTATTCCTGTATGTAATTATTATTTCTTGTAAATCCTAACTCAGGGCTGTTCGGAAATAGTTCTATCAGATCTATTGACTAACAGAATGTCTTAAACTTAAGACTCATGTTAATAAAGATTAAAAAAAATGTACCGATGCTGATCTTGACCAAATCTTACAATTTGGTCACCCGAATCTTGGAATTTATGTTCTCGTTTTGTTTTAGCATCTTCAATTTCGATTATCTTCTAAATCGAGTTGAGGGTGTTACAATAAGAGTGCCGCAACACACGACATCCACCATTAACACTTCTCGCCCACGAGAGAAATGAAAGCCTGACAAAAAGAACTCCCCAAATGAACACGACAATGACGAGTTTATCCCCCACCATGATCGAAGCCAATCCCAAACCTGGCGAATGCAAAGACATGAGTAAAAGAGATGATCCACATCCTCTTTCTCCACCCACACCACATGCACAGGCCCGATTATCTCTAATTTAGATCCCACGAGTCTTCAATAACTAAAATATTGGCAGCCATCAAATCCACACAAACCATAGGAAGGCTTGGACCTTTGGTGGAACTAAAATTTTCCAAGCAAAACAGCCTCCATATCACTGTCTCCCACCTTATCCAACATGAGCAGCCTCGATACAGCCCAAATCAAAAACCTTCCTTGCGCATCAAGCTTCCAAATCAACACATCCTGATGATTAGACCGAACCCTCACATCTCGCACCAAAGATCGTATCTCCTATAGTAATCTTTGCTCGAAAACCTGAAGGTCCTTACGGAAAAAAAGACAACCAATGTGTATGCAAAAATAAGTTAGCAAAGGAATAAACTCGAACCAACTCCACCTTATCAACCACAATCGAGAATAAACGTGGAAAAACATCCTTTAAAGGCTGCTCTACTCACCAAGGGTCGAAACAAAATAGAACGCTGCTCCCATCACCAATCTTCTAAAGGAAGTTTAAAGAATCTAAATGTGCAGCCACCCCATCACTACAAATGGAGGACATTATCTATTTTCATACCGTCGACATTAAACCTCAGTTAGTGTTATCAAAGCGCCACCATTGCACATTCTCACCATACTTAGCTACAATAAGCGACCTCCACAACGAATTTGTCTCTGTGGCATACCACCAAGACCATTTCGATAGCAAGGCTAAGTTCCAAACTTGTAAATCCGCCACCCCAAGACCCCCAAGATTACTTGGCCAATACACAACCTCCTAACTAACATGATTCATCCTTTTGTGCAACCCAACACCACCCCACAAAAAAATGCCTAATCTTATCTATAGCAGCAATAACCCCTTTTAGAACAAGGAACAACCCTATATAATACACTGGTAAATAGAAAAGTACAAAATTTACCAAAGTAAGACGAGCATCAAATAATATTGACGTTCTCTTCCACCCAGCCAGCTCTCCGTACACTAGCAATCATCGGTTCCCATATTACCATGGACCTCAGATTAACTCCCAACAGTATTCCCAAATTCTTGAACGGTAATTCGCTCTTTTGACACCCCAAAACTTACACCACCGCATCAAATACCTCACTGTCGACACAAAATACGAACAAGGATGAATTGCAAAATTGATCTTCAACCCCGAACAAACTTGGAAACAATTCAACAAACACTAAACATTCTAAGCGTATTCCACCGAGGCTTCAAAAAATAATATGGTATCGTCCATAAATTACAAATGCAAAATTGACACCCCTAAGACAACCTCCACACCATGGATTACCCCTATACCCGAGGCCTTCTCCAACATCTGATATAACTCCTCGGCTACAATTACAAATAGTAGTGGTGACAGCGGACAGCCTTGTCGAAGCCCCCTACCCATCTTAAATTCCTTTGTCGCACAACTATTAAATAGTACCGATATATGAACCGTGCTAATACACTTCTAAACCTAAGCTTGCCATGTCAGACTAAACCCCATGCACTGAAAAATATGATCGAAGAATTCCCAGCGTACACAATCATATGCTTTCGCAAAATCAAGCTTGAGCACAAAACCAGTCCTGCAACCAGCTTGTTGACGTAAAGAATGTATGATCTCATTCGCCAGTAGAATGCCATCCATGATATGTCGACCCCTCACTAAAGCAGTCTGAGAATCACTAATCAATGCCCCAACACTCTTTGTAATCGCCTCGCCAATATTTTTGCCAAGATTTTATAGATGGAGTTTACCAGACTAATCGGCCTAAAATCAGACAAGAACATCGGCGAATCCACCCTAGGTAGAACCAATAAGAATGTGCAATTCGTACCACACGGTAACTGAGTGATAGCATGGAAACTCTATAGAAAACATACGGCATCAGATTGCACAAAATCCAACTCTTCTTGTAAAAATCGAAGCTGAAACCATCCTGTCCTGGCGATTTTGAACCATCGAAGATCCAAAAAATTTCTTGGACCTCTTCTATCGTGAAAGACTCTATAAAGTTCAAATTATCTTGCTCAGAGATCATGTTAAATGAACCATCGAATACCCAAGAACTCAATTGAACATCCGCTGCAAAATACTGCCTAAATTCCCTCACTATAAACTATCGAAGCCTCCTTAGATCTATTTCCCAACTACCATCAATTCTTAGTCCCACGATACAATTTCGAGTAGCATGCACCATTGCAACTTTATGAAAGAACACCATGTTTATATCCCCTAGCCTCAACTAAGTCGCATGGGATATTTTTCGCCATGGAGCTTCCTTTCGTTTCATAGCTTGCCATAAATTCAGCAGCCACCCCTTTCGCTGTTAGACTAACTCATCATCCAATTCATTCGGCTCTAAGACACCAACACCATCTATTTTCTTTTGTAAAGAATCAATTGCTTCCTCAACATCACCAAAATCGAATTTATTCCACAACTTTATGAATTTCTTCAAATTTCTCAACTTGAATAAAATATTCTCATTCCCAATCCTGACCTCAGACAATCGACAACATTTTGCAGTAATGCGAGACACGTTAGGCTTACTATCCAACCAGGAATTTAAAAACTTAAATGGACGCGATCTTCAATCTCGGTTATCACACAATAGAATCAATAGACAGTGGTCCGAAACTCCTCTTGGTAGAAACAATTGTTGTATATGAGCAAAATAATCCACCCACTCACTCAAAACTAAAAATCTATCCAACATCCAACGTCGAGTGCCAAACCCAAACCATGTAAATTGTTTCCCTAGAAGCGACAAATCCACCAATCCTGTATTATCAACGAATGAAGCGAAACCATCCATCCCTTGCTGCACCACACTATATCTCGCTCTCTCAAATGATCGCTGAACTGAATTGAAGTCTCCTGCTACACACCACGGGCAATGAAAGCTACTTACCCTCTGCAAGATGTTAGTCCATAACAAGTCTTTTTCCTTAAAATCGCAAGGAGAATAAATCGACATGATACAACAGCCTATATCTTCCTGTACCCATCGGCCTTGGACCAAAACAAAATGCCTATCTACTTCAACAACTTTCAGTAAAAATTTTGGACCTTTCCAAAAGACCATAATACTTCCCGATGCCCCTACTGAAGGTGATAATACATACTCATAACTATCCGACATCCATAAATTGGCAACTATCAAGGAACTAATCTCCCCTAATTTTGATTCCTGAACCAACACTATATCGACTTGATTCTTCTATAGAATATCCTGCAAACATTCTTTTTCATCTTTCTTCCCAAACCACGCATGTTCCAAGCCATGATTTGCATACTCACAGTCCACCACCACCCTCGGTAATAACCCAAGATATATCCTTGATAATATCCTCTTCCTAGACAATCGACTTGACCCCCTACACGTTCTCCCAATTTTGCTGTAGCATCAATCTCACAACTCATGCTTTGTTGTCGATTCTGAATGTTAGAGTCCAAGATCAAAATATAAGCAAACTTTGTACTCGATTGACTAGTACCTTTCTTTGGCTGACCCCGTCCTCTCTTAATATTCACTGTATTGCTAGACACTATATTCACCTGCTTTAACTGCCGGAGAATCCTATTCACCTGTATACTCTCGGATGGAGTAGAACCTACTGCATTTTCGTTGCTCTGTACCCAATTCACAATTGCAGTGTTACACTCCTTCTCAAACACTAGACTAGCGTTATCCTGGATAGGAGATTGAGCACTCGAAAAAAACCTACTTGGACTAGGATTCCCACCTTCCACAACCAACCCGTAATCCTTATCCCCTATTGCTCTATCTAAAGACTCGCCCCACCATTCGAATTACACAAAGTATTCTAATGCTCACTAATTACACGCAATTTGCCTGTCTATTATCTTCCCATTTCTCTTTCTTTTCTTCCTGGATAGTAAATTGATGATCTTGAAAAAGAAAAAAATTATTTAGCAAATGTTTTAAAAGAAAAATGGAAAATAAGAAAACTCAAAATCAAATTTTATTAGATCTAACTTTTATAAGAGGCAAAATAGTTCTTCTATTTTTTTAAGGAAAAAATGGTTAAAATGAATGGGTCCCAAAAAGAAACATTTCCTCCAATAATAAGGATATCGTTGCTAAAAGGATACGTAAGAGAACTAAGTTTTTTAAGACTAATGTCAATGGACCCAAAAGAATTTAGGTGCCAAAATATGTGTAATTGTCTATTATAAAAGTGAAGAAATTTGAGAGCTCTAGACACACTACAAGAAAGGAGACTTGAAAATGGTAAGGACTAATCAACCTACCTTGGTTCAAGTGGTAAAGATTTTTAATTTTATGCAATTTTACTTGATCATGTTGTTTAGTGTCATTTTATGATATTCTAAGAATGATTGAGTGACTCTACATGGTGCTTGAAATATTGGAGTTTTTTGCCCTATGTGAAGCAATTTATGTAATTAATTACTCATTTGAACTGAAATAAAATAAATAAAATTTATATATGTTATTCATACACTACTTTGTTATGTACATTGTCCTCAAACTTGATGTTGCATGTAAAGTGATAAAGTGATAAAGTGATAAGCAAATATCGGCTCATTGATTAACTATAGTTTTACTGAATATAGGTTGTATTATAAGATTGTTTATAATATGTATGACAACCTATATTAGTTGGTAATCTAAACATTTCCGCAATTCATAGAATTATTCGAGAAAATAATTCGAAAGAACTATTGCATTGTCTAAAGTCCAAATAGGGAGATGGTTTGTCTTGGTTGTCAGAGCAATTGACTCTCGAGTAGAGACGTAGATGTGCTTGTCTGTACTGCCAGCACATTGGCCTGGACCCAAGATGAATTAAGATCTTAAATCCGTTTAAAGATTAAATTCACTGTGACGCTCAAAATATATTTACCTTAATCCCGAGTATATATAGGACCATGTGTGTGTGACTTGCATACTTTGATATATCAATATCTAATGCGTCTCGGAGTTGTAAGATAATGGATGATATGTTGGGTATGTGACTCATGCATGATGTAGATGCATTTATAGATATAGAATAATAGCTCGATTAAAGAGTAAATGATATCATCTCAATGACATTGTAATGGTTTGTGAAAATGTAACGTAGTCACGAGTCATTCATCAAGGATGAATGATTATTATTATTATTTTGTATAATAATTATTTTTACTATTTGCTTTACAATGGAACATTGAGATAAAAGTGATCAAACTAGATGAACGAATTCAATCCAAAGGGATTGCGAATATCCTATGAGGCTAATATATTTATGACAAGATCTTGGACAAAAGTTACATGATAAGCTTTCAGTGATATTATGCGTGGGAGTTCAGTCTTGATACTATAGTGGAATGACTCATTGACTTAAATAATAGAGATATAATTAATTGACGAAAAGTATGAAATTAACTACATATTATTTTAGCCTACATCATAGAACTCCAAATGGTCCCTTCGCTAGCTAAATTTGACTCAATACGAATTACTTGATTAAATTGTAAACTAAGAGAAAAATGATGGTTGAGAAACAGATTGCAGAAAATTATCTTTTAAGTAATTACATTTTCTCATGGATGGAAGAATTAAAATGATTTAAAAATTAATTTAATAGCTTTGAAAATTGATTCTAAAGTGGAACATAAAATTAATAAATCTTGAATTAATCTAAATGATTTAGAAACTAATTTAATAATTTTGGATCATTATTTAATGCAGTCCAAAATAGATTATTAAATTAATAAATATTTTTTTGAATTAATGGAGATGAAAACTTAAAATATAAGATTATATAAAGTTTTACGTAAATTGTGAGACGGTAAAATTATCATGATTTTACTAAATTAGAACTAGATTATGTAAAAATTATTTAATGAAAGAAAATTAATTTTATCAATATTAAATAATTTAATTAATTATGTATTAAGATTAGTTTGAATCTATTTTAATTGTTTATTAATTTAATTGGATATTTGAGTTTTGGACTTGGGTAATTAATTAATTAGATAGAGTTCAAAGGGTAAAACTTTGATACACGGGCTGTGTAAAATTAATTTTACACAAGCCTCTGTATTTACACTATAAAAATTCAAATCCTAAATTCTTAACTCTAACCCTAAAAAACTAAACCTTAAACCCTATGCACTAAATTCTAAACACTAACCTTAAATTCTAAACCATACAACCTAAACCCCTAAACTCTAAACTAAAACCCTAACCCCTAAAACTAAAAGGCACGTGTAAACTAAAGTTTACACTGCCTGTGTATCAAAGTTTTTCTCGAGTTCAAAACGAATAAACAATTAAAATAATAATAATAATAATATATTATACATAAGTTGGTCTTCACGCCTACTTTGGCTTATTTATTTATTTGATTCAGATAAATATATGGCATACTTAATTCTTAAGCTAGTATATTTATGTTTTAGTTGAATCGGTACACCTAATTAATTCAAATGTCTTTTCATCTCTCTCCTATAAATAAATATGTTTGGTTTTATTATTTTGTATCTAGAGAATTTTCACAAAGCCTTGTGCATATACTATAATAAAGAGAAAGAAAATTCTTGGAAAATAATTTTCGGGATTATTTTGAATTTTCAACAAAAAAATTCTTGAAAAAAAATCCTTGGAGTTATTTAGATTTTAGTTTTTTTTCTTCTCGTGTTCATAAATTGATTGGTGCCCACACACCTAACATCTGCAAGTGTGAGAATAAAGAAGAATATCTTTTGGTTGGAAGTATAAATCTAGCAGAAGTCTGGGTCGTGCAAAACAATCTAGAGACTTATTAAGAGATTCACGTCAAACATAAGATATCGTTGCGGCATTGGAATCTCAAATATCACGTTTGACCCGTTTCAAATGAAAATTTTTGAAAGCCTCCGCGACACTTTTTTCTAGTTTTTCTAAACTAGGACCAACATGAATGCAAATAGTTAGATACTAATTACAAATCTAACATTCAAATCCAAATAAAAAATCCTAATGGTCAATGCTAGGGATCATGGTGGCCGACGTGTGTGGACGCTCTTCATTTCAAATTTACCACCGTGACTACACTGGCAAGGGATATGGAAAGTCTTTGACAGACATAGAGTGGTCGTCGATGTTTTCATCCCTACCAAAAGAGGGATTGTTGGAACTCATTTTGGGTTTGTTCGAATGGCGAGTGCACAAGATGCAGATAGAGTCTTTGAAAGATTGAATGGGTTTCAATTATACAGATCGAAGAACTCTCATAATTCATAAAAGATTGCTAAGGCTAGGGTAACACAGTCGGTTCATGATATGGATAGGGTAACGTGGCTGGAGAGTGATGGATCACAGCCCTAACAGATTAGGGATGCTGATAAAATGGAGAATCACCAGTCAATTAGGAAGATTTAGGGTTCGATTGATATTGCAAAAGTGGAAATTTTGAAAAATTGTATGGTTGGTTGGGGTCGTACTCTGATTCAAATAGAAAAATTGACGGCCGAATTGAATGAGATGAAATTGAGCGGATTCTCGGTTATGCATATGACAGAGAGGATGATTTTACTAATGCCTAATGGATCATTAGATTGTGATGGGATTCTTAATTGTGTAGGTTTGGATCATTGGTTTGTTGATGTACGCCCTTGGACATCAGAAATTTAGATGTCGACGAGAAGGGTTTGGTTAGCGATGAGTGGCCTTTTGGTACATGCGTGGTCGTCTGAATCTTTTGAAAACATTGCCAAAGTGTGAGGATCTCTGATCAGACTGGATTGCACGAGATTGCACCCCTGTTTTTTGAACGCAATCGAATTTTAAAAGACAAATTATTTTGAAAGGATTGATGAGCTTATGGAGTTAGGGGTGGAGGGAATCACAAACAGAATTCGTGTGCAAGAATGAGAGCGTGTTTTGATATCAGCTGATAAGGATGGTAATGAATGGGACTCGGATAGCTTGGCAGGTACGATTTCAAGATCGAGTGAAGGTGTGCAAGATACTATTCAGGAACCTGATAATAGTGATAATACAATTATGCGATCTTTTGTCTATGAGAGCCTTTTGGAGGGGGAGACAGTGGAAGAACATGGTGTCCCCATTAATGTTGAGGACCAGGAGATATGCAATAGAGATTGCAGTTTGCATGACCCCCAGTTCAATGTCAGGGAGATTGCAAGACGTAAAGATCTATGATTTGAAGTGCAAGATGTCGAGTCTTCATGGACGTTTGATGAGACAATTGCTATGTTAAATAGGGAAATGGGTGGCCAACAACCATGTATGGATATTGTGCACTTTGAAGACCAGACGAGAGACGATAAAATGGAAAGTGAGGCTTTAGTGGTTATTGGGGATGGGCCTATACATACGAGGGCCTGGGATGCACATCTTATAGAATACAATAGAACCCTAAGAAAGGTTAGAAGTGTGTAAAATTTGGTGTTCAGCTTTATGCGACCAGAAGAAAGGATTGAGATTGAGAACAAACAGTAGAAAAAGGGTAGAGGGAGACCAAGGAAAAACCAACAAGTCTGCCATGGTGTCTCAAATGGATCCTTATCGGATTCCAACTTATCAATCGAAATAAGGTTATTTTGAGGGAAGTAATGGAAACTCTTAACTTGGGTAAGATTGTAGGGGCATCTCTAGCGACTAATTTTTCAAGTGCCGCTACAAAAAATTAAGAAATCATATATGGGGTTGGGGGTTTCATGCTTTTATTAAAAATTATTTAAAAGGGGAATTATAGGAAAACTCGTACTTTAAAAAAATAGAGTCGCCATCGGCCACTTGGATATGGTAGTCTGGACACCGAAAACAAAACCAAAGATTCAAATTGGGTTCGGGAGTCGATTACGTACGGGAAAAGGTTAGCACCCCTGCTACGCCCAAAATTGGTACCTATAGGATCCTTATCGTAATTATTAAATTCGATTTAATTTAAAATTAATTTCTAATATGCTTGGTTCAAATATTAAATTTGCCTCGATATCCACGGTACCAAAGTAGATGACACCCAGAGACCGGGATGACACTCCCACTAAAATACCGGAATAAGAGGCCTAATACTAAATGTGACCTAATACTATATGCAACAAATATAAACACAATAAATTAAAATACGTGGAATAAAGTACAAAGAAATAAATGATAAATAACATAAATGAAAATAAGTCCAAATAATTATACATATGCAAAAGATAAAAAAATAATACAATAGGTATATATATATATATGAATATGATAGCTTATAATCATAAGAAATAAATATACATATATATGTACAAACTATACATATATATCTACAAACTAAAAACAAATACGAACATAATATGTATATAAAATATATACTAAAATATGGTATATTTATTCATCATTTATAAAATATAATATATAAAACATATAATACAATATACGTACCTTTACAAATATAACATAAAGGAAAACATATATTCATGTACATACATATATATAAAATAAGTAAATGATCAAATAAATAAAAAAAACAACCCAAACAACACGTATTGAACAAATAGAAAACAAACAAGAATGTGTATTAAACATAAGAACATGAATCAAATATAGTACAACATAAATTAAAATAAATATTCACATATTAACATAGAACAAACTAAGCAATACCAATAATATATCGAATCAAGTCAACAAATAACTAAATGCAAAACAATATGTATCTAATGTAACAAATATAAAAATAAAAAACTGCAATTAAAGGAAATAAAAAGAATAGGAACTAAAAATGAAATAACCCTTCAAAAATCAATTTGAATTGAAAGAAACGGGACCTAATTAAATAACAGTAAAAGAAAGGTGGACCAAACTGTAATTTTCCCTTTAAAAATGGATTTAATAGAAAGAGGGACAAGATTGAAAACTTTGAAAATGTTTAAGGGACCAAAGCAGGAATTAACTCATGTGGAAGAGCAATATTGTAAAAGAAATTAGGGCTGATGGACTTTTTGAGAATTTACCCATTAAAAGAATCTAATTCAGTTTTGATTAAGGACGGAATTAAAAGATTTTTGGAACTTGCACGGGGTGGGGAGGTAGTTCAAAGATGCGGAAGGACCCTGGAAGTAAATGTTTAGCGGCAGAAGGGTTTATTATGTTATTAAACCATTTAAAAAAATTGACATCTTATATATCACACCCACCGGCTAAGATTTGAACCCTTTGCCATTTAAAATTTTTATCTTAAAAAATTACCTCCTCTCTCATTATTTTCTCTCAACTTTAGCCTAAAAACCCCAAATGTTCATCCTTATCTCTAGAAACAACCATGAAACCCAGATTCTGATGGTGGTTGGCCACTCTGACCGTCGTCTGCCACCACCTGTTGTCGTCAATCGATCCCTAAAACCCAAAAATAAAGCATTTTTCATTTTAAAACCCATACCCCAATCCTATCTCTGAAAATCAAAACAAGAAGCCCCTATTTTATTTAAAAGTCGAAAGTTTTTGAAGAAGAAAAGAAGATTATGGGTCGGTGCCGTTAATCGGTGCACCACCCTCAGCCTTATATCGACAACGGCTCGACGTCCTTAAGGAACGTTCGAAACCCTAACTTTTTTTATTATGCTTTATTTGGCATTTTTATTCGAAATATGCATGCATAGTATAAAATGGACACCTTTCTCTGAAATTCCTTTTTTCTATTGATTCCCTCTTGAAAAATTATTACAATAGATCATTGCTTATATATCTGATTTTGCTTCTGATTTCTTTTGTTTACAAGCATAAGTTACAATAAATGAAATCACTATGGCCTGATCTTTGATTGTGAAGATTTCCTCGTTTTTTATGCATCTCATCCATACTAGGTTGTTGGAGTCGGTGAAAGACGGTATGGCTATCCTTAATGAACAGGCGGCCGTTGATCTCGACATGCGGCGGTGATCGATGAACAAGATGAAGAGGTTATCAAATCCAGATTTAATCTCTTCCGTTGGAACAGATTTGATCCAACGGTTGAGATCACTTGAAGATGGACGGTCGAGATTCGATCTTAGGGGCGACGTGGAAGCGCTCAGATGATGACACATAGCACGGGGAATACTGATGATCTACACGTGGGCTTCACGCGCGCGTGGGAGACGAATGGTCCGGGGGTGTGGGCAGATGAATTAGGCGTAACCTTTATCGGTCTGGGAATAATGCGGTGACCTTCAACCAAATGCAGAAATATATCCAAAATGGGTACCCCAATTATCTCCAAGTTTGTACTTGTTCGGGGAATTTTTCTTAATGGCTTAAAAGGATCAGTGGGACTTTTTCTCTTGCGATTATGAGTGCTTTGGAGACAACACTCATTTACTTCTTTTTCTTCTTCTATTTCCTCATTAGTTTGGTCCTTAGACATAGACCTTAGTTTTTCTTCTTGGATTGCATACTCTATTCTCTCTCCCGCTGCAATAAAGTCCTCAAATTTACTCCTTGATTTCTCCAACATTATATCGAAGAAAGAAAAGGGAAGTGACACGTGAAACAAGGGAGTCATTTCCTCTTCTGTTATGGGAGGCTGAACTTGGGCCACCAAACTATGCCATCTTAGAGCATAATCCTTGAAGTTTTCACTTGGTCTCATCTTTGTGTTTTGAAGAAACTTTAGGCTTGGCACCAAGTCTAAAGCATACCTATATTGGCTCAAAAAGGCATTGGCTCAATCGGTTGTACCATGGAAGTAATGGGTCAACAACTTTTCATTCTTTAGGTAGCCTTCCATCTTTTTGTAGAACATGGTCAAGTGAGCCTTCAGACAACTTGCACTGTTATACTACACGAATCTGGGAATCTTGAAATTCGGAGGAATGACCAGGTCAGGGACTAAACAAAAATCTAGTGTATTGAAAGTGTCTAGCTTTCCTTTTTTCTTTTTAATTTCCTTCTCGAACCTATGTTCTAACTGCTCGAGTCTTTGTTCCATTCTTTTCTTTCAACTGGTTCTCAAATACTGTCATCGAATCCATAAAATTTTATTATTTAATTAATTAATGCATGAAATATATTATAAATATCTAAAATATAAAAGGCAAACAGGAAGTATGAACTATCACAATGAATGCAAATGAGGTGTTGCTTCGCCAATAGTTCTTTAGGAGAATTTATAAAGATAGGATGTCTGTGTACAAAAGATTAACAATATTCTACAAGTATCTATTAGCCACCCTTCTTGGAGTGAAATGCATACTCAGTGCCCCCACCTCTTTCTCTTTTCTATTTGCTTCATGCTTTAGATTATTTCCAATCGTAGCATTATCAATCACTTTACATTACAGAACATCTTCCCTTTTATAAAAAATCCCCTAATATGGAATATTTTTGAATCAATGGAATGCAAACATGAATGCAAAAAGGTATTAGTCACAAAATGATCATTGTAAAAGACTTTCATTGAACAAAAAAGCTTGTTACATCAGATATTCTTCTAGGCTTTTGCAAATACTAATGGGCCCTAATCCCTAACTTTTATACTTTGTCCAACAAACAAGTCATCTTTCCTTAATGGTCCAGTGGAGGATTCATATTCTAAATCAATGGCATTACTGTGTCGGCCACATCTGCCACTTGCTGAGCCACTTTGCACACTTAAGCGATGACACTATTCATGTCATTGTCTTTTTCTTGTATTTCTCGCTTCACTTTTCGTAGCTGTAGAGTTACCTTTTTGACATTTTCATAGCCAGCTTGCTTGTAGGCTTTGGCATGAATCTCGCTCATATGCAAGGAACTTCGAAGATCATCTTTTTGTTCTTTGAGTACTTTATTCTCAGACTGAAAAATGTTGGATCTAGCCTCACTCTGTTGCAGACTTGCCTTCAAAATCTCATTCATAGGTAGACTATCTTGTAACTCTTTTTGGAGGGTATCACATTGCTCCTCGGTTTCCTTCAACTTTTGTGACAACAATCGGGTTCTATTTTCACTAGTCCTGCCTTTCTGCTTCTAATGCCCCTAATTGTTCTTCAACAGAATAATGCCATTTTTCCATTCTTCAAAAGTGTTACCTATACTAGCATTCTGAAACATGCAGTTAAGCTCATGATGCTCATCTTGTAGACTCTTCAATTTCTCTCTCAAATTATCTCTCTCTTTCTTGAGTTGATTATAATCGAATGAATGCCCCTCTTTCGGGATGCCCCTATCCTTGGTTTTTAAACTCAACTCTTTTGAATGATCCACTTTTGTATTATTCTAACTTTTCGTGGGTATTGGCTCTTTCGACTTGGCCTCCCCCGAGTGATTGTTGGTGTAACACCCCTAACCCGACTTAGAAGTAAACTGAATTAAGAAGTGTTTCAAACAAACACAAACAAACAATAATCAACAATATGAACAATCAAGACACATTAGTGAAGATGAAGACCATTCTATATCATTCTAGGGACAATTTTTTTTCGATCTCAAGAGTGACCTTAAATTAGGTTTTAAACTTTTTTTAGATTCATAACATATAGAGATAAACCGAGTTAAGGAGAATTACCAACCAACAAGGTCATTCAAGAAACATAAAAAGATGAACTTACATAAAAAAATCGAGCTTAGATTTTAAACATCTTATTATCTCATTAGCATGTTAAATTTAAGCTAGATTAGGAGAATTTCATTTGAAAGAGAGACAATAATGCAAATTAATCATCAAGCAATTTCATTTTACCCTTGAAATCCTATTGACACCATTTGAAACATACCCTAAATTGGAAAAACTTATTTCTTATCATATTTCAATCTTTGTTAAAACAAAGTGAGGTAATCCAAATGCAACCATTGTCATCAAGCTGCTTAACATGGTAACACTCAAAGCAAACATAAGAAAGATTTTCAATGTAATTATAACATACATGTGACCATCTCTAGATCTTAATAAGCATTTGAGCACATACAAAGTTTCCTTCGAACTACATGATTACTTAATTGTGCATCCATGATCTTAACTCATTAATTAGCAAGCATTCAAACCTAGTATCAACCACTTACACCATACTAGAACTAGTTAAGCCATTTACAGCCACACCAAACCATGAACTATAATCAACAAATCCTTCTAACATCAAGCCTAGTGTGTCTTAACCAATAAGTAACCATTCGAACATTATAACAACATAGCTTATTCCACAAGTAATCATTCGAATGTCATGATAATAAATCCCACTCTCCAAGCAACCATTCAATATGAAAATATCATCACAAACATGGTTTAGCAAACGAGCAACCAAAAGGCCCAAAAAGGCCACTTACATAAAGTAATAATTACTTTATTAACTTATATACATATATGATCAAATGATTAAACGGATGCACTATGCATAAATAACATCTATGTGACACCTTCTAGGATTTCAAAAGGAAGATTACAAAACATACTCCTTGTACTTGTGATCTGACCGAAGCTCGAAAGGTAACCACAACAAAGCTTTATCCTGAAAAGTAGTGAAAGGACTTCATAAGTATACACTTAGTGAAGCAGCAAAGTCATAGTGAATATAATACAAAAATTACAACAAAATATCTTTCACTAATATATATATATATTCTATTTAGATTCAAAATATGCTTATACGTGTTCGATTAACTCAATTCTTTTAAGCATAGAGGTAAGTCAGGTACTTAAGTTCACTTAATCCATACTCAAGGAAATTATGACACATTCTCATGCCAAACTTAAAACCAAACTAAGTCATTTAAAAAAACAGTAGAATGTACCAAAATTTTCTTACTTAGCATACAAGTAACTCAATTTCCTTGTAGTTGTTTAGTACTTTAATTTCAAGAAATCACTTTATTAACCTTGATTGTCAAGTAAACCTATTTCACTTGTATATCTTTTTTAAATCATCCATAGAACCACTAATTCATGAGTATACATTTATATATACAAAATGGTCCAATATGTACTTGTATATATATATATATATATATATTCAAAACAGTCCCTGAATCCATGTGCAATATACATATATAGGTTCAAAATAGTCTAATACATACTTGTATTTATTCAAAACAGTCCATTTATCAGGTGTATACATATATAGGTTCAAAAAAGTCCAATACCTACTTGTATTTATTCGAAATAGTCCATAAATCAAGTGTATACATATATAGGTTCAAACAGTCCAATTCATACTTGTATTTATTCAAAATAGTCCATAAATCAGGTGTATACATATATAGGTTCATACAGTCCATTTCATACTAGTATTTATTCAAAAAATACCATAAATAATATGTATACATATATAGGTTGTAATATCCCAATTTTGGCTAGTGACCAAAATGTAAATTTTGAAAGTTTTGTGGCTAAAGTATAAACTTTGGAAAAATTTAGGGATCAAAGTGTAATTTTCAAAAGTTATGTATTTTAACCCCGTAAATGAATAGTTTACCCCCAAGAATGACGTTTCTGTGTCACCCGAATTTTCGTACGGACTTTGAATTAATTGCCATAAAACGATAAAGTTCAAAAAAATATTCGGATAATCGGATCATGCTAAAATTTTAGAGATAGATCTATGGAACTTATATGACTCATAAAATATCATTTTATGGATATTTGGATGTTAAAAAGATCAGGAAAATTTAAATCGATCGAAATGACATGGAATCACAATTTTGTGAGTAGGTTGATCAGTAAAGGGCATTTTGGTCATTTTGCCCAAAAGGGACATGGAGGGAATTTTGAGATTTCTTTTATGGATGAATAGTGGCTGATTAGAATCCAACTAAGTCTAGTTGGAATGTTACAAAATGGCAAATTAGAAATATAAATCTAGTTGAAGGGTATTTTTAGAAAGTGGAATTTATTGAATTAAAAATTCATTTTTAATGATACAAGTGTCTTAAATATATGAAATATGAAGGTGTTATCAGCAAAAAGTACTCTCCAAAATGTTGGTGAAGAGAAAAAGAAGAGAAAAAATTTACAAGCTTGATTTAAGTCCCGAATCTCGATTTTCATGTAATCTTTCGAACTACAAAGTTGTTATACTCTTCGAGCTCTATCTTTTGATGTAATTAATTCATAGAATACTTGCTTGGTTGATAAGATTTGATATGAGGAATAAATTAGGGTTTATGAACAAATTGGGGCTTTTATGATTTTATGAATCCATTGTTGATTTTAAGTTAGAATCATGCTTGTATGATGTTAGAATCATGTTATTGAGTTGGGATTTAAAACCTACATATTTTGGTTTGTATAGAGAAGATTAGGGTTTATGGATTCAAGTCTAACTTAGGGTTTGTGATGTTGGATTAATGATCTAGTAAGCTTGATTTGTTGTTTGGAAGCAAAACCCTAAGTTAAATACATAGGGAACATTTCGGTAAGCTTCAAAATTAAGGGACTCGATCTGATTTTTATGAATTTGATGTGTATTTATATTATTAATGATTTTAGAGACATTAAAATGAAGTTAGAATGCTAAATCGATGATTAATCACATTAGTGACCATTTTAACAAATTGTCAAACTTGAATGGTTATTCGGCAAAAAGGATATGTAGAAGGAGTAAATCTGATTTTTAGTTAATATGATGGAATTAAGGTAGTAACGTTGATTGGAGGACTAATTTGCAAAGTTAAGAAGCTTGAATCCTTATATTTGAAGTAAAGTGGTGGGACTAAATTGACAAGTAAAGAAATAAGGAGCAGTTGGTGTAGATTATAAGTTATTTATGGAAAGTTATGTTGGAATTTAAATTATTGCAGTAAGTTTAAAAATTCGCCATAAATTCTGAAAAAATGGTTAGATGATGAATTTTATACCGTTGTAAATATTTGTTAGTCTAGTTTCGTTCCAACAAACGGAAACTAATTTCGAGTTCCGAGTTAAAAGAAATGAATTTTTAATCGAATGAAGGTCAGAAAAATTATAAGGCAGTTTCTGCTTGGGCAACTCTGTTACATGAATGTAAGGAGTTTTCATAATTTTTGTAGATTTTATTAATTTATGTGGTTTATATCGTTAGAACCATTATCGAATCTAGTTTCTCCAATATAAAGGAAATTAAGATCCATTATGTATTATGCCCTGTATAAGTAAATATTTGAAGGTAGCGCAAGCTATCAGAAAATGAAATTTGAAACATTTTGTATTTAAATGTTAGTTAGCAAGCTCGGAAGAATTATTGGAAGTTCAAATTGGTCACTAAGGACCATAATGAGTTTTTGAACAGTACAAGGAAGAAAGGAAAAATATTTGGAAATTTTATATTCGAATGATTATATTAGACATCATGTTTAAGGTATTGTCAGATTTGAATCTAACAAATATTTTATTGTAATCATGTGATTAATGAAGTCAAGTCTGAATCAAAGAAGGTTTGAGGTACTATGAAAGAAAGGATCGAACTAGGACTTAGTGAAGCATTGTGTTAAGCGGCCAAGGTGAGTGCATTTTTACCTATTATATATATGTGATATGAGGATGACTTGCCATATGTTGACCTTGATATTAGTGAAAATGTATGTTGATCAAAGTTATGCAAATGACATGAAATATTAAATGGCATATGTGATACATTGATATGGCATAATGATTTATGTAAGATAAATCAGATTTTAGATATTGGGTATGAACTGCCTAATATCGACTTATATGATTTATATTGATGCATTGAACATGGAATGTTGATTATAATGTTGATTTTGCCCAAGTACTATTGTGAAGTCTTTGGTATAGTTGGATATCCATAGAGTCCTAGTAGTTGCGTCATAACACTATGTTGCGAGATAGACTCTTTGGGGGTCGAGATATACTCTACGGAGTTGAGTTAGACTCTATGGTGTTACATAGCACAAAATGTGCGAGTATGAGGAGCAAAGGGCGTCCTCGAGTATGTACTCATCATTAGATGATACAGCGATATAGACACTATGGTGTCGGTTATGATGACTCGTGTACCAAAGTATCACTTTATATTGTACTTCGGGCTATAATACATGAAATGCATTTATGCAGGCAGTTAAGTTAAAAAGCTTAACATATATTTGATTAATAAAATAAAGGTTTGATGATATGATATAAACTGCAATTGGAACTTGCTTGCCATTTTGCAGGAACTGTATTGCATTGTTACCTGACAGAGGAGTGACTTTGATAAGTCAGTTTTATATGATTCTATATTTTTATATAATATACACAATAATCTATTTATTTATGTTATTTCTATACATTGAAATGCTTTACTTTAGTTTATAGTTGCCTCACTAAGTGAATACTTAGCGTGTGTTGTTTCACACGTAGGTTATTGAGAACTTATCAGAAGAAGTGTCAAGCATGTTGATCAAGCTTCAATCTGCCAAACATCAGTAAGACATTCTATTTTATGATATTATCTAGTGGGCATGTATCAATCTATTCGTTAGTTGTTTTAAAGTTATAAGTTTGATTAATAGTCAGATAAATATAAATTATTCGTATGGTTAAAAAATTATTGGTAACGATATTTAATCGGGTAAAATTTTAATTATTGTTTATCGTATAATAATTTTAAATTTAAGAAAGGGCCTAGGCAGTGTACCTAGTTTTCACCCTGAGTTACATATTTGTTTTAATAACTGACTAACATGTTTTATAAACCAATTTAAGGTCAAAACTAGCAATCTGCAAATAGGCTACGAATACTTCAAAAGTCGAGAAATGGTTACTTTATAAACTAGTTTTATGTCAAATATTTTTTTAAAAAATACAAGTCTAGAACTCTGTTAAATAATATTATGACATCCTTAATGTGTATTCGTACTACGAGTATACGTTAAGGGTGTTACATTTATTGGTATCAAAGCTACAGGTTTAGTCAGTTCTGGATGCTAAATCGAGTTTGTTATAAGCTTGTCAGTAAATGCATGCCCCTAGAATGTTGTAGACTCTCTAGGTAAAATGCTAGCAAAAGTGGCAAAAGATATGTGTTGGAAAGTATAAAAACGTGTTAAGATGAGTCTTTTGCATGCAAGTATACACGGTCTACAAGTAATACAGCTGGTAAGCGGAGTATCGATCCCACAGAGATTGACTTGGAATTCAATTGCCTCGATTGTTACTTACCTTAAGAAAAAGTGATTTGATTTGAAGTTGGTTCTACATAGTTGGGCATTTGTCCAAGGGCTTCTACCAATGGAATGTTGATTTGTAATTGCTTAAGAACCTCCAAGAAGCGCTTGAATTACTGGTATTGCTTATGCTTTTGAAGTCTTGCTCAAAATGGTGGTGGCAGATAAATATATGCTGGCACTGTTGGCTTTACCAAGGCAGTGCTGGCATCAGTCTGTTTGGCATCAGTGCTGACATCGGTATGCTGTCTGGCATCGGTGCTGGCATCATTTGCTTTTGGTTGCTCTTTCTCTGCTTCACTCGGATTATCTGCTGGCACTAGTTTCTCGATTTGGCAATTAATTGGCTGCTTGGCATCCTTCTCCACCTCACACTGCTTACCGCTCCGAAGTGTTATGGCTTTGCATTGCTCATTTTCTTTGTGCCGAGCATCTTCTGTGTCACTTGGGAATGTTCCTTGGGGTCGATTACTGAGTGCATTGGCAATCTACCCTATTTGGACTTCCAAGTTTCTCATTGATGCTGCCAAACTCTGGACTGTGGCATCATTCCTCTCCATGTACTCTGTGAGTGTGCCTCTTTGGTTGAGTCTATGCCCTTGCTGAAAATTGTTTTGGGCTTTCTGTGGCATGGCATTCTAATAGAATGCTGGCATGGCATTGTTGTTCTGCCTCTGGGTATTCTGGCGCTGGGCATTGTACTGGTTACCTCCTTGATTTCCCCATGCTAAAATAGGGTTTTGTCTCCAACCTACATTATAAGTATTGGAGTTAGGATTATAGTAACGATTAACATTGCCAACAAAGTTTACCGATTCAGGGTTAGCAAGGAATTTATCCACATGATGATTCTCTCCACAAATTGTACAGAAAGGATCTAATGCTTTGACTTCCTAGGACTCGTTGTTCTTTTCCAATGTTCTTACAATACTAGTAAGGTTGGAAATCTCGGCATGAATGGACGTTAGTTCGTCAACCTGAAATTTCCCATTGGTTTTAGTTCTGGTCCCAAGTCTCGCAACTGGATATTCAAAATCATTGATTGCAATCCTTTCTAAAATGTCAACAACCTTAGTATATGTCTTGTCAAGAAATGAGCCATCTGCTAAAGCATCAATGATAGTCCTCGTTTGTGCATTCAATCCTTTGTAAAAGGTCTGGATCTGGGTCTAATTCGAGAATCCATGCATAGGACACCTCCTCAACAAGTCTTTAAATCGTTCCTATGCATCATATAAGGTTTCATCCTCAGCCTGCCTGAATGTAATGATCTCACCTTGTAGCTTGGCAGTGAGTGTTGGCGGCTGGAATCTTGTCAAAAACTTCTGGCATAGGTCCATGAAGTAACTGAGCCAGGTGGCAAGGAGTTAAGCCAAGCCTTTGCCCTATCTCTCAAAGATAATGTAAATAACTTCAGCTTCATGGTATCTTCAGGTACTCCATTTTGTTGGAATAGCTGCAAATCTCCATGAACTACTTCAGATGCTGCCTCGGATCTCTAGTGAGTGCTCCATCAAACTGACCTACATTCAAAAGAGTTTGAGTCATTACCGACTTAAGTTCAAAATTGACAGTTTTACCTCTATGCCAACAAGTCCTGGCATCAAATTGTCAATGGTTGGTGCCGAATGTTCTCTAATAGGTCTCTCATTAACAACTGGGATATCAGGTGGTGGTGGTATCTCATTATTAAGTGGATTTCCTCCATTGTTCACCACACCATTCCCTCAATTACCTTGGATTTACATCTCTCAAAATCTTCTTTTTAACCTCTGTAAGGTTTTCTCAATTTTTGGATCGTATGGCCACTCGTCCACCACATGACGGCTTTTGGTCATACACCGACAAAAATAAAAGGTAAAAACAAAAAAATAACAATAAAAGAAAGACAAGTAGGAATTTAAAAACAATCAATTCTGTTGCAATCCCCGGCAACGGCGCCAAAAACTTGTAGACTCTCTAGGTGAAATGCTGGCAAAAGATATGTGTTGGAAAGTATAAAAACGTGCCAAGATGAGTCTTTTACGTGCAAGTATACACGGTCTGCAAGTAATACAGCTGGTAAGCTGAGTATCGATCCCACAGAGATTGAATTGGAATTCAATTGCCTTGGTTGTTACTTGCCTTAAGAAAAAGTAATTTGATTTGAAGTTGGTTTTAAAAACAATTAAAAAGAAAAGAAATAAAAGTAAAGTAAGTCGTTGGCAAGAAAGGTGTTTTAATGAATGATGAGCATTGGCAGGGAATGCCTGGTTTTCACACTATTCATGTCGTGCCAGCCTTTAATAACAACCTGTCTTAGCATTGTTTGCCGTGTAGATTCAAAATTAGCAAAGCCTCTCTCGATGGTCATTGCCCTAAATTGATCATGTAAAAACCCATATATCTTTATAGTGCATGCTTTTAAATAAACCAATTTGATTAAAATCCAATCTATACTCCTAAGGGGTAGATTTCACTCCCGAAGTAAGTTTATCTACTTGAACAACTTCTCACGAAGCTTCTTTCCTCAGTATTCAACAACTTAATCGTTGCCACCCCAAATCTGTTAAGATATTGAGGAGCAATAGGCCAACAGTTCTAGCTCTTGCTTGACATAGTATTCAGGAAATATTAAAGTATGCCAAATAGTGAAAACATTTCCAAGGCAGATTTATTATTAAAAACTAAAACATAAAAATAGCTTTCAACGTAAACATCCCCCACCAACTATAAAATTAGTTCATGGTGAGGGACTTAACCAAAAAACCACAAACGTTTCCCAAGTACATCATCATTTAAAACAAAATAAAATAACTTGAAAGAGAAAATGGGCTAGAAGAGGTCTCTCGATGCAACCCTTCAAGATCCAGGCTTCTCGTCCAAGTTGGTCGGATCTCCCTTCCTAGGTGCAGTCGGTTGTCAATAGTCACACACCAACTCCTCACTTCGATCTTCTTCGCCCTCCCAAATGCTAGCTTGGTTGGTGTTTAAATAGGCATACGAGGAATGGATAGGATTAGCTATTCAAATTTTGAACTTCAACTGCCCAAGGGATAAGGGATTATCATCTTATCCAAATTTGAATGAGCACTGATCAGGCTAGGGCTGACGTCATACTGCCGACGCTACCTTGGCGTCCAAGCTTGGCATGAATCTGCCAATAAGTCTTGGCACCATCTTATCCGCTATTTTTTCGGAGATTGATCCAATTGCTATCTTTTCAGAGCCTGATCATTTCTTATTTTTTTGGGGTCCAACAGCTTCTTGGCTTGGCATCAAGTTCAGTTCTCTGCCAACCAGTGCTTGGCATTGTCTGGTCCATCTGTGCCAACAGCGCCCGACATTTACTCTGGCATTCCTTCCTATTGTTGCTTTTTTGAGCCAAATCCTATGCCAAACCTGCAAAACTACCAACAAAACAACCATTCACACTGGCATAGATAAAATTCTAAACTCCTTATGCAAATGCATGGTTTTAACATCCTAATGCAACTAAATGCAGCTAAACACAAGCAAAAGCATTGTAAGATTGACATTAAAAATAGTACTTTTGGAGAGGTAACAAATGGCATATTACTGATGTGTTGATTGTATGACTTGAAGCTGCTCCTCATTAGCATAAGATAGAATAGGATTATAGTAAGGAAAGTAAGGCGCTACCGAATTTAGTCAAACGACGAATCTCAGAGGTCAAGAAAGGACTCATAGTGAGTACAATGAAGTGAAATAAGTATTGTTATCAACTTCAGTTTGAGTTGAGTTACATGCATTGTAAGGAGCTGATGCAGTAATTATAAGATGTTAGTCCTTAACATCTATATATACACTTATGTTTATAACAACATAGGTTATAAGGAAATTTAGATAGTAAGGGCTCACATTTCAAGATAAAAAGACAGTCGTAAGACTGTAAGTTTGTGATTAAATGATATTAAGATATTCGAATATAAAGAAGTAAGAAGAAGAAGATGTATCTTTACTTGGGAACTATATATGCTTGAGGGTTGAATATGGCACTCCATAAGACAACATTGATTAAGTTATGAGAAAGAAAGCTGGAAAACTTAGTAGCAGGAAATTATTAGACGAGAATTATACTTAACCCGATAAAGAAAGAATGTTTGATGAAAAGCAAAATTTCTCTGAATGGATAGCAAAATTGGTTAATAGAGACCACAAATTAAGAAATCTGAAGATTTCATTGATAGTGGTTTTCTCAAGGAAATATAAGATAAAAGAAGTTATTAGAAGGATCAAGGCAAAATTGAAGAAGTGGTAACAAGGTTAGACATTAGCCACTTTTTGCTCAATATGATGTTAAAGTGCTGGTGAAGTTGGAAATGCCTAGTTAAATCGAGGTTTATTATTTTGAACCCTGGATATGATTTTAGAGAAAATTCAATCCCAAGTTTCTTAGACTTTTATTACTAGAGAGTTGGGAAGCCTTGAAGTCTTGGACTTCAGGTAGGATATTGAAGGAAAACCAATGTCAATAGACTATTGGTTTAACAAATATAAAGATAATGATAGAAGGGCTTCATTGTGATGATCGGGAAAAAGCTCAATACGATGGTAACTTATCTCTTGGGACATAGAACAAGGGGGCATGAATTGGTTATATTCCTACCATGCTATTATGGATTGTCGCTTAAAGCGATTAATATTGAGTAACTCGGAAGGCATAGAGATAATAGTAGTTGGTGAAAGGGTATATCCCTTATCCAATGTAATTTCAGTTGTTTTTGCCAAGAAACTGTTGCTACAAGGCTGCTAAGCTTTCTTAGCAAATGTAGTGGATACTCGAGTTTTTAAGATTAAATTGGAAGATATTTCGACTGTCCGAGAGTATCTAGATGTATTCCTAGATGAGTTACTGGGATTTCCTCCAGATCGAGAGGTGGAATTTAAAATAGAGGTGTTACCAGGTAGTGCGCCTATATCGATGGCCCCGTATAGAATGGCTCCAACCTAGCTTCAGGATTTAAAGGTACAAGTGCAAGAATTGTTAGATCGAGGTTTTATAAGGCCAAGTATGTCACCTTGGGGCCCACCAGTGATATTTGTGAAAAAGAAAGATGGATTCATGCGATTATGCATGGATTACCGTCGGATAAATAAGGTGACAGCAAAGAATAAGTATCCTCTTTCGAAGATTGATGACCTTTTTGATCAGTTAAAAGGTGCAACTGTATTTTTTAAGATTGATCTCCGATCGGGGTATAATTAGTTAAAGATCAAGGAAGAAGATATTCTGAAGACAGCTTTCTGAACTCGATATAGACACTATAAGTTTGTAGTAATGTTGTTTGGATTGACAAATGCTCCTGCAACATTCGTAGATCTGATGAACTGAGTATTTCAACCTTACTTGGATCAATTTTTGGTGGTATTCATCGATGATATTTTAGTTTATTCAAAGACAAAGGAAGAACATGATGCCCACCTTCGCATTGTTCTTCAGACCTTTCGAGAAAAGAAGTTGTATGCTAAGCTGTCAAAGTGTGAATTTTGGTTGTTGGAAGTTGCTTTTCTTGGGCATGTGGTTTCGGCAAAGGGGATAAGAGTAGATCCCAAGAAAGTACAAGCTATAGTTGAATGAAAAACTCTGAAGAATATTTCTGAGGTTCGAAGTTTCTTGGGACTTGCTGGTTATTATCGAAGGTTTGTAAAGAAATTCTCGATAATTGCCTCCCCACTGACCAAGCTACTGAGGAAAGATGTACCATTTATTTGGACGGATAAGTGCCAAGAAAGTTTCGAGACATTAAAAATCATCTTAACAGAAGCCCTGGTGCTAGTACAACCATAATTGAGAAGAGATTATGTGGTTTATAGTGAGGCTTCTCATAATGGTTTGGGATGCGTACTTATGCGAGAAGGAAAAGTGGTGGCCTATGCTTCAAGGCAACTTAAGACGCATGAGAAGAATTATCCTACTCATGATTTAGAGTTAGTAGCAGTTGTATTTTATTAAAAGATATGGCGACATTATCTATATGGTGAGCGATGCTACATTTACACAGATCATAAAAGTTTAAAGTATCTGCTAACTCAAAAGGAGTTGAACATGAGGAAAAGAAGGTGGATTGAACTTCTTAAGGATTATGATGTTGTGATTGACTACTATCTTGAAAAAAAGCCAAAATAGTAACCAATGCACTTAGTTGGAAGATATCCTTTACTTTAAGAGCAATGAATGTGCAACTGTATTGGAAAAAGATTGGCATGTTAATTACAAAACTTTAGTTTAGACCTATTCATTTTGGTCGGATTAAATATTTTCAGTTGAAAGATGAAAAATGTTGCCAAGATTAGAACAAATTGAAAATGGTGAAAATAAAGACTTCAAAGTTAAGTATGTTGGTTGTTTGAGAAAAATATTATGTTCTTGACGATGCATCCAGAAAGGAATAGGAGGTATAGAGGTCTGAAGAGAAAATATTGATGTCCATAAAAAAGATAGTGATTGAATTTATGGCTACATGCTTGACAGGCTAGCAACTAGAAGTGAAACATGAAGTACCTTCAGAAATATGGTAACATATTTCCATTCTCCTAGTGGAAGTGGAAAAGAATTATGATGGATTTCATAACTAGGTTACCAATGATACCGATTAAAGATGATTCGATTAGGGTAATTTTGGACATATTGAAACAATTGGTAATGAATAAATATGCTGAGCAATAAATCTGAAGTACTGTAAAGTGACGTGATGTACCTATTTTCATTGTGTGTGATTAAGATCCAAGATTATCTCTAGATTTTGGAGTTCCTTGCATAAGACTTTATAGACTCGACATAATTTCAAAATTACTTTGCATCCATAGAAGGATGAACAATCTGAAAGATTAATTCAGATTTCGAATGATATGTATAGTTTCTATTTAATTGAGTTTGAAGGCTTTTGGGAAAAGTATGTGCCACTAGATGAAATTTCTTACCGTAACAGCCGTCAATCGAGAATAAAGGTGGCTTTATCAAAAGTGTAGTATGAAAGAAGATTGTGATAAACATTTACGAATAGTGATATAAGCCTTGTGGGAAAGGTTGTTGTATGCAAAGTTACTCAAATGTGAATTTGATTAATTCAAGTTGCATTTCCAGGTCACATTGTCTCAACAAAGAGGATCTAAGTAGATCCTAAGAAAGTTAAGATGATAGCACTAGATTAATACAGTCTGAAGTTAATAAGGATTCCATGTTATTTAATGATACATCCTATAATAGGTTGGGATGTATATTGATGTAATAAGACTAAAGTAGTAGTTGATGTATCTTGCCGAAAGTCATTCTTTGCCTTATAAGCATTGAATGCCCACTTATCTTTGGAAAAAGATAGTGTATTGATTACACAACTTTAGCTCAAGTATACATTGACAAATAGGATCAAATATTTACAGATGTGAGATAAGATATGCCTTAAAAGAATTCAGTAAGGTAAAAGGGAAAACTAAAGATTTTGATGTTAAGTATAAAGGATGTTCATATTATCAAGGGGTAATTTATATCCCCGATGATAATGAGCTAAAAAGATAACTAAAAGGTGATTGGATCTGACTTATTTCAGTAAGCGGACAATAAAATAAGAATGGTTTGAAGCAATCTTAGAATTTCTTTAGAATGATTAAAATTATATGCTGATCTTAAAAGAAAAGATATTTAATATGAAGTTAAGGATAAAGTATTTCTTAAAAGTTTCACCTTGGAAGGTGTTATGATTTGGACGAAAAGGCAAGCTAAGTCAGAGAATTATTGGACCATATAAGATTTTGAAAAGAGTTGGTCTGATAGCTTTTCAACTTGCTTTACCTCTAGAAATAGACAAGATTCACAATGTATTCCATGTATCGATGCTCAGGAAGTATCGATTAGATTCTTTACATGTCATTTCCCAGAGGAAATAGAGATTCAGCCAGATTTGACTTACGAAGAAGAACCGGTAAAGATACTAGCACATGGAATAAAAAAAACTAAGGAATAAGTCGGTTCCTCTTGTTAAAGCTCTTTTTCGAAATCATAAAATTGAGGAAAATACTTGGGAAAGAAAAGAAGATATGAGAAAGCAGTTTCCTCACCTTTTTGAACCAGGTACGTGCTGAAAATTCGAAGATGAATTTTCTTAAGGGGAGGCAATTGTAATATCCTAATTTTTGGCTAGTGACCGAAATGTAAATTTTGAAAGTTTTGTGGCTAAAGTATAAACTTTGGAAAAATTTAGGGATCAAAGTGTAATTTTCATAAGTTTTGTATTTTAACCTCGTAAATGAATAGTTTACCCCCAATAATGACTTTTTCGTGTTTCCCAAATTTTTGTACGGAGTTTGTATTAATGGCTATAAAATGATAAAGTTTGGAAAAATATTTGAATAATCGGATCAAGCTAAAATTTCAAAAATAGTTCTATGGACCTTAAAAGAGTCATGAAATATCATTTTATGGATATTTGGATGTTAAAAAGATCGGGAAAAATTTAAATCGATCGAAATGTCATGAAATGGCAATTTTGTGAGTAAGTTGATCAGTAAAGGACATTTTTGTCATTTTGCCCAAAAGGGACATGGAGGGAATGTTGAGAATTATTTTATGTATGAATAGTGGCTTATTAGAATCCAACTAAGTCTAGTTGGAATGTTACAAAATGGCAAATTAGAAATATAAATCTAGTTGGAGGGTATTTTTGGAAGGTGGAATTTATTGAATTAAAAATTCATTTTTAATGATACAAGTGTCTTAAATATATGAAATATGAAGGAATTATTAGCAAAAATACTATCCAAAACGTTGGTGAAGAGGAAAAGAAGAGAAAAATTTTACAAGCTCGATTTAAGCCCGAATCTCGATTTTCATGTAATCTTTCGAACTACAAAGTTGTTCTACTCTTCAGGCTCTATCTTTTGATTTAAATAGTTCATAGAATACTTTCTTGGTTGATGATATTTGATATGAGTAAGAAATTAGGGTTTATGAACAAATTGGGGCTTTTATGATTTTATGAATTCATGGTTGATTTTAAGTTAGAATCATGCTTGTATGATGTTACAATCATGTTATTGAGTTGGGATTTAAAACCTGCATATTTCAATTTGTATAGAGAAGATTAGGGTTTATGGATTCAAGTCTAACTTAGGGTTTGTGATGTTGGATTAAGGATCTAGTAAGCTTGATTTGTTGTTTGGAAGCAAAACCCTATGTTAAATACATAGGGACCATTTTGGCAAGCTTCAAAATTAAGGGACCCGATCTGATTTTTATGAATTTGATGTGTATTTATATTATTAATGATGTTAGAGACATGAAAATGAAGTTAAAATGCTAAACCGACGATTAATCACATTAGTGACCATTTTGACAAATTGTCAAACTTGAATGGTCTATTGGGCAAAGAGGATATCTAGAAGTAGTAAATCTGATTTTTAGTTAAAAAGATTGAATTAAGGTAGTAATGTTGATTGGAGGACTAATTTGCAAAGTTAAGAAACTTGAATCCTTATATTTGAAATTTTGGTGACCATCTCGACAAAACAAGAGAAATTAGAGAAGTAAATGTTTAAGCCTATTTTGATGAAGGATGTAAGGAGAACATATGAATAAAAGCTTTATTCTAGTCATTTGAAGTAAAGTAATGGGACTAAATTGACAAGTAAAGAAATAAGGAGCAGTTGGTGTAGATTAGAACTTATTTATGGAAAGTTATGTTGAAATTTGAATTATGGCAATAAGTTTAAAAATTCACCATAAATTCTAAAAAAAATGGTTAGATGATGAATTTTATACTGTTGTTAAGATTTGTTAGTCTAGTTTCGTTTCCATCAAACGAAAACTGATTTCGAGTTCCGAGTTAAAAGATATGAATTTTTAATCGAATGAAGGTCAGAAAAATTACAGAGCAGTTTCTGCCTGGACAATTCTATAACTTGAATGTAAGGAATTTTCATAATTTTTGTAGATTTTATTAATTTATGTGGTTTATACCGTTAAAACCATTATCGAATCTAGTTTCTCCAGTATAAAGGAAATTAAGATCCAGTATGTATTCTGACCTATATAAGTAGATCTTTGAAGGTAGCGCAAGCTATCAGAAAATGGAATTTAAAACATTTTGTATTTAAAATGTTAGTTAGCAAGCTCGGAAGAATTATTGGAAGTTCAAATTGGTCACTAAGGACCATAATGAGTTTTTAAACAGTACAAGGAAGAAATGAAAATTATTTAAAAACTTTATATTCGAATGATTATATTAGACAACATGTTTAATGTATTGTTAGATTTGAATCTAACAAATATTTTATTGTATTCATGTGATTAATGAATTCAAGTTTGAATCAATGAAGGTTCGAGGTACTATGAAAGAAAGGATCGAACTAGGACTTAGTGAGGCATTGTGTTAAGTGTCTAAGGTGAGTGCATTTTTACCTATTTTATATATATGATATGAGGAGGACTTGCGATAAGTCGACCTTGATATTAATGAAAATGTATGTTGATCAAAGTTATGCAAATGGCATGAAATATTAAATGGCATATGTGATACATTGATATGGCATAATGATTTATGTAAGATAAATCAGATTTTAGATATTGGGTATGAACTGCCTAATATCGACTTATATGATTTACATTGATACTTTGAACATGGAATGTTGATTATAATGTTGATTTTGCCCAAGTAATATTGTGAAGTCTTTGGTATAGTTGGATATCTATAGAGTCCTAGCAGTTGTGTTATAGCACTACGGTGCGAGATAGACTCTTCGGGGTCGAGATAGACTCTACGGAGTTGAGTTAGACTCTACGGATACTTCAAAAGAGAAATGGTTACTTTATAAACTAGTTTAGTGTCAGATGATTTTTAAAAAATTACAAGTCTAGAACTCTGTTAAATAATATTGTGACATCCTTAATGTGTATTCGTACTATGAGTATACGTTAAGGGTGTTACATAGGTTCAAAACAGTCCAATACATACTTGTATTTATTCAACACAGCCCATTTATCAGGTGTATACATATATAGGTTCAAAACAGTCCAATACCTACTTGTATTTATTCAAAACATTTCATAAATCAAGTGTATACATATATAGGTTCATACAGTCCATTTCATACTTGTATTTATTTAAAACAATCCACAATCTTTCGAACATAGCATTTCATATATATATGTTACTTAGAATATAAGTTATCAAGCATAGCATATCATAAACATAATTTACTTATCATAATAGACATTTGACATAGTGTATCATAGTCATGAACTATTTGTCACATAAGGTATCAAACATAGACATAAGTTACTTGTCATATAAGGTACACAAGCTCTCATGGATTAAAGTATTCGAACAAGGTATGAATCCTTATCCAAAAGAGTTCACAAGATTCAATTATAAGCCTGTTACTTATCATACAAGTATTTAAATAAAACACACATGTAAATAGGCATTCTATCAAGCATATAACTTAAACCAAGAGAATGATCAAAAACCACATAGACACATTTTACTTGTTATGAAAGTTATTGCAAGGATTCATTACTTTAACTTATTACTTTCATTATTTCTCTTTAACGTAGACTTGAGAATCAAGTAGTCTAGGTACACGAATCCCCAACCAATTGTCGCCAACAGAAGGTACTCAAAATACCGGTCAATCCCTCCTACTGTCTCCAAATGACCACAACACATTCCTCCTACTATTGCCTCATAAGGATTGTAGTCTAGGCCCGTATTCCACCCCAAACACGAGCTCTATGGACTATATGGCATGCCAAATATACCTATGACTGACTCAAAACCAAGGTTTTTCATTTGTGTCTTATCAAATCAGAATCAGAAATGAGCTTAGCTCCTTATCAAGGTATTCGAATAGCATATCTTATTTATATCCAAGATGAGCATAGCTTCAATTCATATGATCACATTATAGATCGTAAACTTGTCATATTAACTTATAGTTGAGCATGTGAATATCTTTCAAACAAAACATACATTTAATCTACTTTTTCCATATCATAAGGTACCTTAAGTTTAAGTATTCACCTTGCATCCAAGCTTAAGCATATTTATAACTTATTTTAAAGAATAAACCATGAAAAACAAAGCTATTAAAGAAGCTCGGGATAGTTTCAATCCTATCCCGAGACTTTAAACTACACTCACAGTTCGTTCCGAACTAGTTTTGCTCCCGAATTAAAATCCCCTTTTTGCTTATCTCCTATTTGGTCTACTTTTGCCTTTATTACTTCAACTCTTTCTTGCTCTAACATATCAAAGATTTCAATTATGTATTAGAACCATTCCTAACAATTTTTCACTTGCAAAAGCTACTTAATTATTCATATGTACATACAAATTCACACAAAACAATCCATTAAGATTCACATATATAAAATAGTTCAATTCTTTATATTAGTGTAAAACAGTCCCATTATCTATATTTTCACACATATACTTACAAAACAGCCCACTAACTTATATATTTAAGCAAAACAGTCCTTAACATTAGTACACACACTTAAACGCATATAAATTTGTATACGTCCAAAACAGTCCCTTACACTTGTAAAACAGCCGCTCCCTGTTTTTTTATCAATTCAACTCAATCCATATTTGTTCTCACATATGCAAAACAGTCCCTACTTTTTATATACACATTTACATAATCCAAACAGTCCACAAATGTTTATATCCATGCCTAATCAATCCATTATGCTTGCATACATATTTGCATTCATCAAAACAGTCCCCAAATTCATTTATTTACATACAGAACATTCCTTAATCATATAAATTTCCACATACATCTTTTAAACAGTCCATTAACATTTAAATTTATAGCAAAATAGTCCCAATATGCTTCACATATCACTCCCATGTTTTTTTAATTACTCAAAACGATTCTTATACCTTTAATCTATACTCAAACAGTCTCATAGCATTCATACACATTCAAAGCAGTCCACATTTTGATTTCTAGCATTACTAACCATTCTCATGGTGTATACATATATCTATATTCATCTCCACATTTAGGCAAAATTCTCACTTGAACATGAAGAAAGAACAAGTGATTACCTTGCTTCCAAAGCTTCTTTCAAACAAAGCCTATATTTGAATTAGAAAGGTCCAATTTCAAGCTTTCTCTTACTATTCTCTCAAGTTTTGGCTATGAAGGAAAGGAAGGGAGAAAAATATGAGAAATTTTTTTTGTTTTTCCTTCATCATAACACAAATGTCGTGAGTCACTCCCTTCCCCCACACTTGCCATCATCACCAATCAAAAAGTGTACAAGCCCTTAAGGTTTTTGTTTTATTAATATGCAATTCTCCAATTTTAGAGCAATTAGGTTTTAGTCCCTTCTAAAATGGCTCTCTATTTTGCTTATGATTCCAATTTGGTCCTAAAACTCCTAATTGTTCATTCTAAAAAGCATCTCAATCAATTAGAATCACATTCGAATAAATGTCAAAAATTCTAGACCATATTTTGGGGTGTTATAGTTGGCTCATTGTAGAATCTGGGCCATCCGTTTTCAAAACTCAACGCTTCCATATTGACAGGATCTCTAACTTGGTCTTTCAAAGCCCCACAATTCTCTGTAGTGTGACCCAAACTTCCTTAGTGGTAACCGCACCTAGCTTGGATGTTGTAACCTTTCAGGTAAGGTGGTTCTTTTGGAGCAGAATGGAAAGGGGTGATAAGGTTTCTCTCAACAAGCAGTGGGAGCAGCTCGGTGTACCTCACAGGAATTAGGATGTTATTCTTCATATTGCTGGTTTCTTCTGGACCTACCTCTATTTTTTGGGAGCTTGACTCATATGTACCTCCCACTGGTTTGTTTATACGAATCACAAAAGGATTCGACTTATGATACTTACCAATGTTATCTTGTTTGGGGGTGGGATTCTAACCATCGAACTCTTTATTCTGATTCTTGATTGGCTCTTCTTCTGGCTCTACGGATCCCTTGCCTTTAGCCATAGCGATCATCATATTCATTATCTCGACCATCTGTTTATTCAATTCTTGAACTTCATTTTGCTCATCCCAACATGAATACCAATTACCCTGTCTGGTTCAAACTCTTCAGATGATTCACCCTCTCTATTCTTCTGATAATGCTCAAAATTTGTTCATTTTATCTGAATACGATACCTCTTATCCATTATGATTTCCTTATACAGTGATGGCCATCTTCGAAATAAATACCTTTATTGTATGCCATGAAAATACGATGCACAAAAAGAAATTTGTGTCAGTTTGATAAGAATAATCTAAATTAACGGTTAATAAATAGAAGCAATTAAAGCACTCAAATCAAGAAGTTAAAATATGCACAAACAAACAAACATGCGAATAAAAAACCTAAATAGATTTTTCTCTAAATGGACAGAGTACCGGCATGGCTCTACGTCTCATTATATATGGTTAAATTCTAAAGAAAACGGTACTCGAACTGCCACTTGGACATCAATTCAAGGGAATACGACCATTATACCATACGGGGGTGTAGACCCTACGAAATATAAGGATCGAATTCCAGGAGCGAATTACAACACTATATAGAGGTGAAAACCCCACGAAGCGAAGTAATTACTCATTTCTAAAGGTTCTAAAACTACTATATGATGCCAATAAAGGTAAACAAACAAGACTTAGGAATTAAAAATTAAATTAAACTGAATTTAAACTTTTCTTAATAATTACAATACGAACCTAACTAAGGCTTAACTCCTTTGTTATTTTTGAAAACAAAAATTTGTCCCCAGCGGAGTCGCCAAGCTGTAGCGACTAATTTTTCCAGTGACGCTACGAAAAATTAAGAAATCATATATGGAGTTGGGGGTTTCCCGCTTTTATTAAAAAAATTATTTAAAAGAGGGAATTATAGGAAAATTCGTATTTTTTAAAAAATGGAGCTGCCACCGGTCACTTGGATAAGGTAGACCGGATCCGAAAACAAAACCAAAGATTCAAATTGAGTTCGGGAGTCGGTTACGTACGGGAAAGGGTTAGCACCCCCGCTACGCCCAAAATTGGTACCTATAGGGTTCGTATCGTAATTATTAAATCTGATTTATTTTAAAATTAATTTCTAATCTTCATGGTTCAAATATTAAATTTGCCTCGATATCCATGGTACCAAAGGAGATGACACCCAGCGACCGGGATGACACTCTCACTAGAATACGAAATAAGAGGCCTAATACTAAATGTGACCTAATACTATATGCAACAAATATAAACACGATAAATTAAAATACATGGAATAAAGTACAAAGAAATAAATGATAAATAACATAAATGAAAATAAGTCCAAATAATTATACATATGCAAAAGATTATATATATACACACACGTATGAATATGATAGCTTATAATAATAACAAATAAATATACATATACATGTACAACCTAAAAAAATACGAACATAATATGTATATAAAACATATACTAAAATATGGTATATTTATTCATCATTTATAAAATATAATATATAATACGATATACGTACCTTTACAAATATAAAATAAAGGAAAACATATATTCATGTACAACAAATATATAAATAAAAACAAAATAAAAAACTGCAATTAAAGGAAATAAAAAGAATATGGACTAAAAATGAAATAACCCTTCAAAAATCAGTTTAATTTGACAGAAATGAGACCTAATTAAAAATAGTAAAAGAAAGGTGGACCGAACTGTAATTTTCCCTTTAAAAAATGGATATAATAGAAAGAGGGACGAGATTGAAAACTTTAAAAAGGTTTAAGGGACCACGGCAGGAATTAACTCATGCAGAAGAGCAATATTGTAAAGAAATCAGGGCGGCGGAACTTCTTGAGAATTTACCCACTAAAAAAATCTGATTCAGTTTAGATTAAGGAAGGAATTAGAATATTTTTGAAACTTGGAGGGGTACGGAGGTAGTTTAAAGATCCGAAAGGACCCTGGATGTAAACGTTTAGGAGCGAAAGGGTTTGTTATGGTATTAAACCATTTAAAAAATGAAATCCTATAAATCACACCCACCGGCCAAGATTTGAATCCTTTGCCATTTAAAATTTTTATCTTAAAAAATACCTCCCCTTTCATTATTTTCTCTTAACCTCAGCCTGAAAACCCCAAATGTTCATCCTTATCTCCAGAAACAACCATGAAACCTAAATTTCGGTGGTGGCCGGCCACTCTGGCCGCCGTCCACCACCACCGGTCGTCGTCGATTGATCTTCCAAAACCCAAAAAATAGAGCCTTTTTCATTTTAAAACCCATACCCCAATCCTATCTCTAAAAATCAAAACAACAAGCCCCCATTTTATTTAAAAGCCAAAAGTTTTTGAAAAGAAAAAGAAGATTATGGGTCGATGCCGTTCATCGGCGCACCATCCTCGGTCTTATATCAGCAACGGCTCGACCTCCTTAAGATAAATGTTCGAAACCCTAAATTTTTATTATACTTTATTTGGTGTTTTTTATTCGAAATATGCATGCATAGTATAAAATTGGTACCTTTCTCTGGAATTCCTTTTTTTCTATTGACTCCCTCTTGAAAATTTATTACAATAGATCCTTGCTTATATATCCGACTTTGCTTCGAATTTATTTTGTTTACAAGCATAAGTTACAATAAATAAAATCATTGTGGCCTGATCTTTGATTGTGATGTTTTCCCCATTCTTTATGTATTTCGGCCATACTGGGTTGTTGGAGTCGGTGAAAGACGGTATGGTTATCCTTGATGAACAGACAGCCATTGATCTTGACACGCGGCGGTATTGATGAAGAAGATGAAGAGGTTATCACATACAGATTTGATCTCAGTCTTTGGATCAGATTTGATCCAACAATTGAGATCACTCGAAGATGAATGGTCGAGATTCGATCTTGGGGGCAACGTGGCAGCCCTCAGATGATGACACGTGGCACAGAAATAAGCTTTACATGCACCATCTGGAACGTCTTGGTGGTATCTAGACTGTTGGATTAAGATTTGATCAAATGGCCAGGACGAAGGCGGCTGCAGGAGAAAAAGATATATCAGATTAGGTTTATCTTTATTTCTAGGGTTTTAGCTATTTAATGGATTAGGCCGATTGGGCCTTGTAAACATTTTGGATCTGTAATGGACTCTGGACCACTTAATTAAAATGGGTTTAATATTTTCAGATCTATTTATTATTAATTGTAGTACATTAGTAATAATAATAACAATCAAAATAATAATAACAATATTAATTAATACACATAATATTAATATACATGCTCACATATACTTATAAATACATACATAGACAAATGCAATACATAAATAATAATAACATCACATACACATAATACATATGCATGTAATAGATAAATATACAGTATATATACATGCAATATTTATTCACACATGCAATAATATCATAATAAACATATTATAAGTACACATACATAACATATACAATATGCATGCATTCACACGTATATATATTATGCACACGCATACAAATATAATAAACATAAATATACATACATTCATATAAATACGTACCTACATGTATACATACATACATACTTACACTTGCAGCTGATCAATGAGAAGCAACCGTATGATGACTCCTTGGTACCGCATGTTAAGGATATTATGATGGCGACCAAACAGATTTATGTTTTAATGAGAAAGGTGTTTTGTGTTTTAAGGACTGGGTAATGGTGTCGAATGATAGGGAGTTACAACACACTATCTTGGTTGAGGCTCATTCGAGTCCTTTTGCTATCCATCCGATAAGTACAAAGATGTATCAGGATTTAAAAAAAGAAGTATTTCTAGGTTGGTTTGAAAAAGGATGTAGCAGAATTTGTTGCTAACTGTATGGTATGTCAGTCTGTTAAGGATGAGCATCAGTTTCCTTCTAGGTTGTTGCAGCCATTGAAGATTCCAGAATGGAAGTGGGGGATAATTACCATGGATTTTGTGTTTGGTTTGCCTTTAACGCCAACGAAAAAGAATTTTGTTTAGGTGATTGTGGATAGGTTTACGAAGTGTGCGCATTTCTTGGCTGTGCATACGACGTATACATTGGATAAGTCGGCGAAACTGTACATTGCTGAGATTGTAAGGTTGCACGAGGTACCTAAGTCTATAGTATCAGATAGAGATCTACGCTTTACAGCAAGGTTTTAGGAGTTTTTGCATAAGGCTTTGGGTACGCGGTTGAATTTTAGTACTTCGTATCATCCTCAAATGGATGGTCAGTCTGGACGCGTTATCCATGTGTTAGAGGATATGTTGCAGGTTGCATCATTGATTTCCAAGGAACATGAGAGAAGCAATTACCTTGGTGGAGTTCGCCTATAACAATAGCTATTGGGCTAGTATCCAAATGGATCTATACGAGGCTTTGTATGGTAGAAGATGTCGCACTCCACTTTGTTGGGGGAGGCGAGTGAGAAGTTTGTTTCCTTGCCTGATATGCTGAAGGACACAAATGAGAAGATGAATCTTATTAGTGATTGGTTGAAGTCAGCTTCGGATCGACAAAAGTCACATGCTGACTTGAAGCGTAGGGAGATTGAGTTTGTGGTTGGTGATCGAGTGTTTCTAAAATTTTTGCCTTGGAAGAAGGTGATAAGGTTTGGACAGAAGGGCAAGTTGAGCCCTAGGTTTATTAGGCCTTACGAGGTGTTAGAGCGTGTTGGTCCATTTGCTTATATGTTAAGGTTGCCTTCTGAGTTTGAGAAGATACATGATGTTTTCCATGTATCGATGTTACAGAGGTATAGATCAGATCTTTCGCATGTGATGCCTGTTGAGGAGATTGAGTTGAATTCATATTTGACCTATGATGAGGAGTCAGTGGAAATTCTAGATTCTAGCACAAAAATTCTTCGTGGCAAGACCATAGAGTTGGTGAAAGTATTGTGGCGGCACCGTGGAGTTGAGGAAGCCACATGGGAAAGTAAGGAGGACATGAAGAAACAGTTTCCTTACCTTTTTCCGCCAGGTAAATTTCGTGGACAAATTTCTTTAATCGACCTTTGAATTACAATATCCCTCCATCTCGCACTTCAAAATCGAATGTCTCGCCTATCTGAACCATCTCTATCTTTGTCACCAACTCTTCATCTAACACTTACATCCTCTTGATCTCTTGTACTAAGGTAGGCTTTATATGAAGCTCGGCTAATAACCCACCATCATTAGTCATCCTCATACATGAAAACATCGTTGTTGCGCATAATAAGTGCTACGCAATTGTGCAAGTATACACGTTGCAAGTTATAGTATAAAAGATATCGTCTCCACAGGGATTGGTGCCACTTCAAGAATCTAGTCTTTTGCACTGAAAAAAGTAAAAACACAAATAAAGGATTATATGAGTTTTAACTAATAACTAATCTAGAAAGAAAATAAGTAAAAGGCGATGTAATTAAATGAGAGAGATAGGCCAGGTTATCGTGAGTTGAGGTGTGATAGCCGATTGGATCTTCTTGGTATAAAAGTTCACGGGCAACTCAGTTGCCGTGGCAACTTGCACAACGGGGTTGCCTTGGCAACTAATCGATGGTTGCATGGGCGACTAGTTGGGCAACTACTTGGGCGTCTGGGCAGCAACGTTCAAGGTTCGACAGAGCGTTCTTCAATGGTTTCTTCTTATCCTTAAGTCGAAACTCTAGCTACTTGTGCATGCCTTGCAATACATCCCTGCGTGAATCAAGGGTGAACAACAACCAATCTTGCGCTCCTCTTAGCCGTTGAAATCCTTAACTTATTCCTAAGTCGGATTAATCATCACCATCAATAGGTTGAATAAAGATCATATTCATTCGTTTCTTGAATCTAACTCTCCTGATATTAGAGAAATAGATGAAGTCACGAGATCCTCTCCCAATTCACTCGCAAACAAGAATAAGAACCAAGAATGAATAAACCTTGAATAGAAAAGTGCAAAATCTTATTACCTAAACAAAATCCAATAGTTTCTCACAACCACAAAACACAATAACCACAACCAAATAGATTTAGTTCATGGCTAGGTTCCAAAGAAACACAAGATAAATAATCCCTAGCATGAACCTAATTGAAAAAGAAAGAAAAAGATGAAGGATGAAGCTTGTCGAAATCCTCCTTGCCCAAGATGCTTGTTAAAAATTCTCTCTTCTTTCTCTTTTTGGAGTTGACGGCATGGCCTCTAATTTATAGGGCTAGGTCAAAGTCCTTCTTTGAGGAAGAAGTTAAGTTGGAATTAAATTATCTTTAAAGAATATAATTCTTTATTATAATTTTATTCCTTCTAGAACTTCTCCTATCTTCTTGGAATTTAATTCTTCTTTAATCTCTTCATGGAAATCAAACTCCTTTGGGATTTAGCTTTGCTCCACATCATCTTGGGCTTGTCTAGTAATCAATTTCGACTACCATATCACCTTATTCTTTGTCGACAATTGCCCTGGCAACTGGCTCGGCGTCTCCTTCATGCATTGCCCTGGCAACTAGCTCGACATCTCCTTCATGCATTGCCCTGGCAACTAGCTCTAGCCTTTCTTTGGCAAGTAATCCTACACATACACACAAAACACACCAAAGCAGCATCTTTTCCCACAAAAACTACCAAGTTATGTAATCAAACTCAACGATGGAAGGAAAAATGGATTAATGCATGAATTGCCAATTATGCAACTAGTATGAGCCTAAGTCTAACAATAATATGAGTAAAAAGGGTAAGAAAAATAGTACTTTTGAACACTTATCAATCGCCCTCAAATTTGACATAGACTTCTAGCTCAAAGTATCAACCACCATGTTAGCTTTATCGAGATGATACTCTATGATGCATTCATAGTCTTTTAACAACTCAATCCACTGTCATTGCCTCAAATTTAGCTCCTTCTAGGTGAGCAGATACTTTAAACTCTTGTGGTCTGTTTAGATTTAACATTTTTCCCCATACAGATATTGCCTCTAAATCTTTAATGCGAAGATAACTACGGCAAGCACCAACTCATGCATAGGGTAATTCCGTTCATGAGGCTTAAGTTATCCTGAGGCATAAACAACCACCTTACCCTCTTGCATGATAACACAACCAAGCCCATTAATAAAGCTTCACTAAACACAACATAATCCTTTCTCCATTCAGGTTGTGACAAAACCGAGGCCTCTGTAAGAGAAGCCTTCAATTGCTTGAAGCTTTGTTGTTTTTTCTTGCTCCACACAAATGGAACTCCTTTCTGTAACAACTTGGTCATAGGCAAAAATATGATGAAAAACCCCTTGACAAAAAGACGGTAATATTCGGCAAGCCCAAGGAAACTACGAACTTCTGCGATATTCCAAGGTGGTTTCTACTCTACCACGGCCTAAATCTTTTGCAAATAACTCAGATCCTATCAGCTGCAATAATATGGCTAAAAAATGTCACCTTGAAGAGCCAAAGCTCAAATTTACTAAGTTTTGCAAAAAAGTTATCTTTCTCTCAGGGTCTGAAGAACAACACGAAGATGATAATCATACTCCTCCTCCAAGCTCGAATAAACCAAGATATCATCAATGAATACCACCACAAACTGATCTAGATATGGCTGAAAGATCTGGTCCATCAAGTCCATAAAAGTTGCACGTGCATTGGTAAGCCCAAATGCCATTACTAAGAACTCATAGTGTCCATATCGTGTCCTGAAAACGGTCTTCTGAACATCCTCTTTTACTACCTTCAACTGATAGTAACCCAACCTCAAGTTGATCTTTGAGAACACACAAGCACCTCTCAACTGGTCAAATAGGTCATCTATCCTTGGTAGGGGATAACGGTTTTTCACCGATACCTTATTGAGCTGACGGTAGTCAATGAACATCCTCATTGACCATCTTTCTTCTTCGAAAACAAGACCGATACATCCTAAGGTGAGATGCTCGGTCAGATAAAACATATTTCTAATAACTCTTAAATATGATTCTTTAGCTCTCTCTCAATTTTGTTAGTGTCGTGCGATACGGTGAAATAGATACTCATACCATGCCAGACATCACATCTATCCAAAACTCTAGCTCACGATCTAGAGGTAGTTCGAGCAACTCTTTCAAAAACACATCGGCAAACTCTCTAATAGTCCAAAGGCTCTCGAGCATCAGACTCTCAACCCTTGAATCAACTACGCGAGCTAGAAAGGCCTCACAACCTTGTTAGATCATCCTTTGTCCAGCTAAAGCCGACACTACATTGGAAAGTTAAGGATTCCTCTTACCCTTCACTACCTACTTGGCCCCATCCAAACCAAAAAGCTTAAGGCTCTTCATTCTACAACCCAAATGCGCGTCGTGCTCAAACAACCAATCTATCCCCAGAATGGCATCAAACTCTTAGAACGGTAACACCATCAAATCAGCTAGAAATATTGAACCATAGACCTCAATTGGACACCTCTGATACACCTTATGTACTAACACATCATACTCTAAGGGACTAGTCACATGGACTCCTATCTCAAGATCTTTGGCAAGAATACCCCACCGCTAAAATATTCCACTATGAATGTACAAATGAGTAGACCCCAAATCCACAAGGGCAACAGTAGGAACTAAAAACAAGGTAAATGTACCTGATATAACATCGGTAGCCTCACAGTCCTCCTTTACCTTGACTGTAAACTGCTCGCTAGTACCCTAGTAGTAGACTAGATTGTACCCCTACTCTGGTGTCTGGACATGTGGATCACTCCTCCTTTAGCAAAGCACTAACCCTTCTAAGCTGGATAAGAGGTCCACTGAGTCTAGACCGAAGTGGTGTTAGATTTTTGTCGGATAATCTCTCACAAAAAGGTCCGGTGATCTGCACTCACAGCAAACTCTGGTCATCCCCCAACACTCACCTCTATGCTTACGTCTATATTGATCACAAACTGGTACTCTCTCGTTCTTTTGTGAGCCCTTCGGACTCAACATGGATAAAGATGATAAAGGCTTTTTACGGCCCATAGACTTTGACCTCCTGTTTGATCTCAAATTCTAATTCAAAACTCTTCTACCTTATTTTCAACAATTTCTATTTCTCCCAGAATAGGACTGCGAGTTGTAGGAAAAGTTTTGAGTTCTCCCACCCGAGCTCCCTTGCCCACCAGTCGGGCCATAGGTCAAACCTTGCACTTACTCAAGTGACATGGCACTAGCAGTCAATTCTGAAAACTCTTTCAGTGGGGCAGTAGTCAAGTAGGTCAAAATTTCCTTCTTCAAACCCTTTAGAAACCTCTTGCACCTCATCTTATCGGTAGCAACAAATTCAGGGGCATACCTACTCAATTGTAGAAATTCTTATCCATATTCAAAGACTGTTTGATTCCCCTAGACGAAATGAGTAAACCAATCCCTCAAACCATCATGTGGGCTTCTCCCTTATATTTCTTCTCAAATTCATCCAAAAAGTCATCTCATGAAGGTTGGCTAGGATACCATCCCAACTCCAACGGTCTCCCACCACTCTCGACCATTCTTTTTTAATAGAGAGATCATATGAAAACCTATCCTTGAGTTGCAACCTCATATGTCGCATGATCCAACAAGTGTCCCTCAACCACTAATATGCCTTAACTGGATTGTCTTGTCATGTTCTAAGAAAGTTCGTTGCACCATGGTGATACACCATCTCAAATGTTGCCTCACGAGGGATAACCAAAGGCCTAGGTATGACCTTCACAATTTGATGAAGGGCATGATGCAGATGAGAGAAGTAATTGGACCCTCAGCCCCTATCATCTTCTGACATCCTCTCTGAGTCGGGAAAGTAATTCTCATCACAGCTCCTTTCTCGGGGGGCCCAACTCTCCTCGCAATCTTGTGCTCTCCTTGGTATGATTACTTTCTGTATAAACAACCAAATAAGGTTAAATTAATGAATATTCAACTTAAACAAGTACGACTTCAACTTATGGGTAACGTATTCACTAGACACCTACACAACACTCTCTAGACAACCTCGAGATTTCCTAGAACCGGCTATAGTTAGACTTTGATACCACTAAATATAACACACTCATTCTGGATGTCACATTTGAGCCTCAAGCCCAACCCATTACCATAAAATTTTACAACTAAATTTAGCCCAATAGCATCCATATCAGTACTTCCATTTAGTCCACATAGTTTTAAGTGGAATAAAAGTTAAAAATGTTACATGGGAGCTCCATTTAAAAATACATAATTAAAATATTTGAATCAATATTTAAAATCCAGAATAAGAGTTACAATACAATATAGGGTCCTATGAATACATAGCCAATTAATCTAAGTATTGTACTCGGACAATAAGTCGATGCTAAAGTCCTACTCTGACGATGCTCTAACGATGCACATCAAACCTACTAACCTGCAAACGAAAGCAATAATTCCAATTGTCGCATTAACAAAGCTCAGTGGATACACTTTCACTCAACCATGCTTCATGAAAATTATAAATACAAACATGTAGGTAAGAGAATGTTATCATGGAATAAAATAACATTGGCGCTACCTATAGCCGCCTAAACACATAGCAACAAAGGGAAAGCAATAGCCTTACACAGCACATACACATCATACCAGCAAACCTGGAATGAGGCCCAGTGACATATATCTTCAGGAACATACACTCTTGGGTGAGGCCCGATGCCACATAACTTTGGAAACGTACACCCATGCTTGGAATATCGCTTCGAGCATTTTCGAATAAGACCCGGTGCCACATAGCTTCAGGAATGTACATTAGGCAATCTATAACCATAGTGTTGCAACACACTCTTATTTTCATAGGTATCCGGATCCAAATAATCAAGAAATTCACAACCATTCGAATGCCCTTACATGGCACTTAAAAGTTATTCAATCCACCAAGGACCCTTATTGTTTCAACACAAAAAAGTCACCAAGGTTTTATTATGTTACTATTCATTAGGCAAGTATATAGGGTTTAAAATCCATATTCTCAGTTTTACCAATCATTTTAGCCCTTTAGAAGCCCATGGGGCCTTAGCCCTCGAATTATAAATCTCTCAAACCCAAAATGTATTTTTTAGGCATATTGCTTAGTGGATATCGATACCCACCAGAGCGTGTCGATACACCTTACTAGGTACTGATACTTATCCCAAGCATACCGATACTCTGTTAAAACTCAAAAGGGTTTGACCGACAACCCCGTACCAGTACATAGGGGCCGTGTACTGATACCCTATTGATACCGATATGCTTTCAAGCGTACCGGTACACATTTTTTTTACTATAAATCATGTAGAATAGGGGGTATAGATACGACCTATGTCTGACCGATGCGCCCTTCAAATTTTGCCTGAGTTAGCCACTCAAAAGTAAAGGGTACCAATACCCGTGCATCTCGTATAGGTACACGATCCAAGAATTCAAATTCTAGAGCTCACAAATTGCCCCTAACACCCCCAAAACTTTCAAGGTGAAACCCCAAATCAAACCTACAAGTTGTGGCAGGTAGTTTAAGTGGTTTCCTACCATTTTAACACCAAATTCAGATTTAGCCATTAAAGGAGGTCTCAAGCTCACAACAACCAAAACATCAAACTAAGCAACAAGCAATCTAATTTATGATTTCCAGGAATTCAAAGGAGTTAGTAGTGTACTAACCTTAGTTCTAAGTTGAGAGTTAAGCTTCTAGCTCAAGCTTCAAGCTTTCTTCTTCCCTTGCTCATTGGAGGAGTTTCCAACTTCTTTCATTACAAGAAAATGTTGTAAATTACATTACAACATTGATGGAAACTTAAAATATGAAAAAGGAAGAATTTTACAACAAAAAATGGGGTCAAATCCTCCATTCTCGTTCTTCCTCTACAACCTTCACCAAAGACCTATTTTTACAACCTCCACCAAAACCAACTAATTTTACCTTGATGGATAGATCCTTGAGCAAGGATTTAACTTCCCTCAACAACAATTTTGAGATTCTCACAAGAAAAGGATAAAGATTGCACCTTTTGCTTGGTTTTCAAAAGAGGATGATGAGAAAATGATGAAGAACAAGCATGGGACAAGGTGATAGCATCCCTTCCCTAAATTTTTAGGAGAAATAAAGAGAGGCAACCTTTCCCCTCTTCAAAACAAGGGATTTTACCTCACAACCCTCTCCTCATCCTCTTAACTCAACTACAAGCCTAAAAATCAAAAACAAGCCCATTAAGGCTCTCAAGGCCCAAACATCCTGGCCCAAACACGAAGCCTACGCTTCGGGTTTAAACTGACCCATGGATTCTGAAATTTGGATCGTTGCATCGCCACTGGTTGTCAAGTGTTGTTTTGTAAAAAAGGCTTAATGACACCGTTGGCCCTAAACTATGCACTTTTTACCCTTTAATAAAAAGGGTAAATGGCATATTGAGTCTTCCAAGTTTTATGTTTATGCTATTCAGTCCTCAATTTTTTATATAATCTGAAATTAACCTCATTTATTTTTATTTTTGTATTTTGTTCCAATATTATTTTATAATATTATAATATTCAATGTATTAATACTATCCAATAAGACAACAGCATGTGTCTTTGTCTTATTGGTGGGAAAACTTGAAAAAAATGAATTTGCCTCAAGGGGATTTAATCCCTGGCCTTTAGGTTAAAAGGCAAAAGCCTTACCACTGCACTGACTAAATAATTTACTTATATTTGTCTCGTTTAGCAACCTCTGTTTAGTTTGTAATTCATCACAAACAAAACTGTTCATCTTCTTCCCCAACTTTCATTGGATTTTACATTTTAGAGAATGTTTGATCTAACATCGGGTAAGATGATATAATGGTACAATTGAGCTCGATAACTTAAACCTTTTATGAATCCTTGTTGATTTGGAACTTCATCCCAAAAAATACAACGAAAATCCAAGTAAAAATTTTGATATTCTCTTCTCCTCAAAGGACGAACTTTCACTTGATTCTCCTTGATCCATGTAAATTTAAATTTGACCTAATAAATCATTTATTTGATTTATTTTTAGTTATTTCAGCTTTTAAAACAAGAGTCATAATCTTATTTCAAAAAGTCAACTTCATCTTCTCCCTCAAGCTTGTTCATGTAGTTTTAATGGTGATTTTAGATATTGGACTTTTTTTTTCAAATCTTCTTTAGATTAGTTTTTGGATATAAAAGATATTACAAGTGAAAGAATTGAAAAAGAAGCACTATAACAAAAAATTTGATAAATTCTCCTTTAGAATTTCAATAAAAATCCATAATACAAGAACCAATGGATGTTTGAATTTCCAGCATCAAAACTGTTTTTATGGGAGGCTTATAAGCATATTTAGAGTTAATTTGTTGATTAAATAGTGCATGTGTAGATGAAACATGTGTATTCGTTTCGATACAAATAGAAATTTTACAGTGTTTATTTCCATAAGTTATATTTCCAGCGTGGAACTTCACAAGAACAATCATTGACTAAGTGGTAAACATGTTACTTTTCAAGGCCTGGTTGTGGGTTTGATTCCCTTTAGGTAACATGTTTAATTATTTTAATTTTCCAACAATGAGATGGCAACACGTGTCAATATCTTATTGGTGGACAATTAATATATTAAATAAAAAATAAATAAGATAATATATAAAATAATATTAGATTAAATTATAAATAAATAGGGATCAATTTTAGATTAAATAAAAAATTTTAGGGATTGAACTAAATAAATGTAAAGTTGAAAGAATCAATATGCAATTTACCCTTTTTCAATTAAAGATCACTTGAATTTTTTGGTCAAACATGCCATGTGGCGCACTTTGATTGGCCTATATAATTTTTTTACAGAAAAAAGTAATAGGGGCTAACAGAGGTCGTGATTTTTAGTTTATGAGGCAAAACGTCCCAAAAAATAGTTTAGGGGTAACTCGGTAAAAAGTGTCTAGTTTAAGGGCCAACGGGGCAATTAAGCCAAAAAAACTATTGCAAAGTCTCCCGACTACTTTGGTAGGATTCTAATTTTAATTTTTTTACATTACATGGAATAAATTGAAAGAAACTAAAATTACATGGAAAAAATAAAAAAATAAAAGTTTTAAAAATAATATAATCTTTTTTAAATTTTAAAAATATGATACACTTTAAAAATAGATATAAACTTTGTTTTGAGTCTTAAAAATAAATAAAACACATATTTTTTAAAATATGATGTACTTTAAAGCTTGATCTCAATCTTACAAAGTACAAATAATAATTAAAAAGTGATCATAAGATTTGAAAACAAGATACACTTTAAAATAGATAGAAACTTTGTTTTGAGTCTTAAAAATAAATAAAAACACTTTTTTTTTTGAAAATATGGTATACCTTAAACTTTATCTTAATTCATATCAGCACTGGGTTCAAAGTTAGCAAGCTACCTGTAAGGTATCTGAAGATTTCCCTAGTGACAATGAAGTTGACAGTAAAAGATTGTGAGTCTTTGATTGAGAAGATTAAAGCAAAGTTAGGACTTAGGTTACTAAGAATCTTTCCTATGGGGAAAGATCACAACTTATTCAGGTAGTGTTGTTCAGTATTACAAATTATTGGTGTAAATAATTAATTTTACCTAAAACTGTGATACAAAGAATTGAACAATTGTGCAGTCGATTTTTTTGCAAAGGGTGTGACATTGCAGCAAGGGGAGCTAGAGTGAGTGAGTTAGAAGCAGATTTGCTTCCCAAAAGTAGAGGGTGATCTTGGGACTTACTTGCAAATGAAGGCTGCTTGTGGGTAGTTGGGTAATACAATATGTTATAAAGGGTGTAGATTTTTCGCAGCTGAGTGGCAAGGTGCATCATAGTAGGGTTATGAAGAAGTTATTGAAGTTACGAGGGGAAGCTGTTGGGTTGCTTTGCAATAGGAGTGATCTTCTTATGATAAATACCAAGAGGATATGGGAGGAGATCCGAGAGAAAGACAAAGTTGCTTGACATAGACTAGTCTGATTTTCCTTCTCTATTTTTGAAGCATGCTATCATTTTATGGATGTTCTTGTTGGATAGAATGGTGAGGATGGGGATTCTGGTTGATGATCAGCGTAGATTATGTGTTGTGTGCAAGGAGAGTCGCAATCGTATCTTCCTGGAGTATTCTTTTTCTAAGGGCGTTTGGATGCTGATCCTGCAGCTTTGCAAAGTGGACAGAGACGCACAAAGTTGGGATATTAAAATTTAATGGGCTTGTGAGAGATGGAAGGGTAAGTCACTGCTTGTATCCATTTTCAAAATTGCTTGTAGTGCTTTTATTTACTGTATTTGTGAAGAAAGGAATGGTCTTGTTATTTTTGACACTGTACATAGTATTGTGTGAGATGGATTGTAGGAACAATGTATAGCTGATAGTGAATTGATTAATTTACAGTGTGTCAAAATTGGGGAATGTATTGTGATTTGTGACCACTTTTATAGTTGTAATTGTTTGATACAGTAGCTTGTTGCTTCTTAGATAAATAAAATCTCAACATTTATAAAAAAAAACCTTCATCTCAATCTTACAAAGTAAAAAAGATAATTAAAATATTATTAGAAAATTTGAAACAAGATTAAACAGTAAGATAGCATAACCTCTACCACCCCTCCAAATCTTAATCTTATTATAAAATACAACCAAATGTATTTAAGTTAAAATAAGCCTTAATTCCGTCTTCGCATCAAATTTGTATAAGTAATGACATATTTTTGTATAATAAAATTAAATTTTTAAGTCTGATAAATTTAAAAAAAAAAAGCGAACACAAAGATTTAAAAGTACTAATAAACACCAAAAAAATCAAAATAAAAAGGCATAAACAGGATTTTTCGGGATGAAAATAGTGACAGTGCATCTTGTCAGTGCGTAGATTTTGAAAAATTATGTGAATTTAAAAAAATCACCTCAATCGAACAGTTGAGCGTAAAGTTATGACATTTCAAAGTTTTAACCTCACTTATACAGGAACATACATTATAATTTTTCATTTAAATGAACATTTCACTTAAACTTTTTTTTCATTTTGGTCCTTATATTTTCATTCTCTTTTAATTCAGTCCTTAAAATGCAAAAAGAAAAAGAATGATATTAGATCATCGACAACTGTGGCCGACTCTGAGAATAACGCCAACAGTTGTCGACGGCTTTAGCCTTCAATTTTTTTTAAACACAACACATGCCGACTTTGTCAACACCATCAACATCTAAGATCGACTTTGTCAATCACTTTGATTCTCTAAATAATCTAACGAACTCTAATTCACTAATATTTCTTTAAAATTACAATATTTCCCTAATTTTACCAACACTATCCCTCTAATATAAAATTAAAAATATGATATAAAACCTAATATATTAAAATAACAAATAGATTGAACGTATATTCATATACATTATGAATTCATCACACATTTCAGATTAAATCAACAAAATCTTTTAAAAAAATAGAATTATTTTATAATAATGCAAAGAACACAAGGACAATAAATAAGAATATAGGTATGAGAATAGAAGAATTTTATTACATTTTTCATAACACAATCACAAATAGTATTTATATAGGTACAGTAGAATTCTGATACATCATAGGGTTATATTTTAATACACCATAGGGTTATATTTTGATACACGAACTGTGTAAAAAGTTAAATCCTAACATAAATCATAAATTCTAAACTGTTGAGATATTTAATTTTGATATAACTTAAAGAAATATTTTTTGACTTAAACTAATTTGCAAAAGTATTTCAAAAGTCCATTAACTTGAAAAATATGTTTGAAAGTTTTTCAAAGGGTTTTTGACATGTTTTAAATGATTTTAGATAGTCAAAGTGTCAAAAACAGGCCTTGAGTACCGGTACAGATTGACCCATACTGATACCCATAGTGCCCGTACCGGTACAGATTTTCGAGTACCGATACGCCCATTTGTCCCTTGTTTGGAAAAAATTCAGTAGCCATTTGGTGTACCGATACGGCCTCAGTCGTACCGATACCCTAGGATGCATACTGATACTCCTATATCGTGTACCGATATCCTTTTTATTAAATGCTCCAACAGCTATTTCTTCTTAAGGCAGGTACGGTACCGTTGCACAAGTACTGATACACCCTGCTCCAGAAGTGTATTTATTGTTAGAAATAAAGACCGCAACAGGTCCAAATCAACCCTAACGGCTAGTAACGACCACAAACTCCTTATAGGGTTTAAAAGACTCAATCAAGTAGCCATGCAAGAATAAGAAACCAACTACCAACATTCATGTATTAAGAAATCTAGTTTTGTGCTAAAATTGTCATATTTCTTGTAGGAAATACTAGTGAGCCAAATTGTCACATTTGCTTAAGTGTTTAGGATTTTGGGTGTGAGCTTAACTTGCAAACACATTTGCCTTGAAAGGGTTTTCATTGTTTGCCTATTTGTTTTTCTCTTGTTAGAGAGTTTATTCAAGACTTCGGGGTATAAGTCTTATTTGTGAGGGTTATCTCCTTTATCTCGAAAAAAAGAAAAGACAAATTAGTGAATTTGTAGAAAATCCTTAGTATGGATAGCTATGGTAGTTGAGGTAGACTTGGTTTAGAAGTCAAACCACTATAAATCATCGTGTCTTAATTTTATTACTTAGACATTCATCCACCAAAGCAAAAATCCAATTCACCCCCTCTTATCTATCTTAGTTGATCGTTCAAGCCTCCTAACAATTGGTATAAGAGCTTCGTCTCTATGCCGGATTAACTTCTTAGAGTTGATCCTTGAAGTGATCAACCATTCTACATCAATATGAGATCATGGAGCAATCCACAGACAAGCCTCCTTACTTTAACGGTGCCAACTACTCCTATTAGAAGAATATGATGATTTTCTTCACGAAAGCTAAAGACTACCGTCTTTGGGATATCGTTCTTGATGGCCCTTTCATCCCACAAAGAATCAAGGCAGAATGGAGTATGGAAGATCGCAAGAAGATGGAGCTCAATGCAAAGGTCTTGCACATTCTCTTTTGTGCACTTGGTCTAAAAGAATACTCTAAAGTCTCTTCTTGTGAAAATACCAAGGAAGTATGGGACAAGCTTAAAGTCATACATGAAGGTACAAATGAGGTGAAAGAAACCAATATTGTACTTCTCAACCTCAACTATGAAAACTTCAAGATGGGCCCAGAAGAGGACATTAAAGCTATGTGCGATCGGTTCTCCACCATTGTCAATGAGCTTAAAGGATTTGGAGAGATGATTATAGAGGACAAGCTTGTGAAGAAGTTGATTTATCGTTCTTGATGGCCCTTTCATCCCACAAAGAATCAAGGCAGAATGGAGTATGGAAGATCGCAAGAAGATGGAGCTCAATGCAAAGGTCTTGCACATTCTCTTTTGTGCACTTGGTCTGAAAGAATACTCTAAAGTCTCTTCTTGTGAAAATACCAAGGAAGTATGGGACAAGCTTAAAGTCACACATGAAGGTACAAATGAGGTGAAAGAAACCAATATTGGACTTCTCAACCTCAACTATGAAAACTTCAAGATGGACCCAGAAGAGGACATCAAAGCTATGTTCGATCGGTTCTCCACCACTGTCAATGAGCTTAAAGGATTTGAAGAGATGATTCTAGAGGAAAAGCTTGTGAAGAAGTTGATTTACTCACTTCCTGAGTTATGGGATTCTAAAAAGACAGCAATCATTGAAGAAATGAATTTAAAGGAGCTCGAGCTTGATGAGCTTATGGGATCTTTGCTCACCCATGAGATGATGATGTCAAAGCAGAAGAAGAAAAGTAGAGAAAGGAATTAAAGATTCGAATGTTGTTTTTAAATCCTCCTTGAAATTTCTAGAAGAATCAATTGAAGATGAAGAAGAAGAGATGATCAAGCTCTTCAAGAAATTCACCCGATTTATGAAGTAAGAAAAGGAAGAATCAAGACGAGAAGAGATGATGAAGATGAGGGATCCCATCATATGCTTTGAATGCAATAAATCGAGGCATACTAAGTATGATTGCCCTCGTTTCAAGAATAAGGGATCAAGCCATAAGAAGAAGGCATTTGTGGCTACATGGAGTGATGAAGAGGACTCCATCGATGATGAGGTAGCCAACCTTTGTCTCATGACCATTGAAGAAGATTCAAGGATAACTTCTAATTCATTTACTTCAATTTCATATACATTTGATGAATTATATGTTGCCTATGATGATTTAGTTTTGGAATTTACAGTCTCATTTTTGAAAAACAAGAAATTGATTTCAAAATTAAAAATTGAAAATGATTTGATTTCCAAAACTAATTTAGAACTTGAAGCAAGGTTTGAAGCTTTTGAGAAAAAGAATTTGGATTTAAAAAACTTGCTTCTAAAAGTTTAAGAGGATCATCAAATAGGAAATTGATGATCTCAAAAAGAATTTGTTTAACAAAAATTTTCAAAAGTGTGAAGTTGGAGGTAGCTCCAAATCAAATTTTGTTAAAACAAATTTTTATCAAAGACAATCTAGTTCCCCTAGATTTTTTAAAGGCAAAATGGTTAAGGACATTTGGGTTCCTAAGGGACTAGTTTGTTCAAACAAAAAGGAAGACATTGAAAAATGGATTCCTAAGGGGACTAAAATATTTGGGACTAATGTCATTAGATCCAAAGAAATTTGGATACTAAAGATTACTTGATTTTCTTTTGTAGGTGTGCTGGAGCCATTGATGATGAAAATTGAAATCTTGGAAGCTCTTGACACACAAAGAAGGAAGGAAACTTGGAGAAGTAAGACTTAACATCTTACCTTGGTTCAAGTGGTAAAATTTAATTTCATGCAATTGCTTGATATGTTGTCCATGTCTATTTTTCATGTTAATATAAGAATGTTTATATGACTCCATGTTGTGCCTAATTGCATATAGTTAGGGGAGTCTCAAATTGCATGAGTTACATGTTTTTGGCCTAGTATGCTCATATTTATATTTTTGGCCTTTAAACTTGTAATGTTTGGTTGAATTTGGTGAGATCATGCTTTGTATGTGTTAAATGTGTTATTTTGGGAAGCATGTGTAGCAAAATGTATATCTAGGGCTTAATAGAGCCTTTGTATGAACTTAAAATTAAGTTGTAAGGCATTTTAAGTTGTTTTTGCTACATTTTCACCATTTTTATATCTTCGGTATAGGTACAACCCCTATTGTACCGGCACAGCCATCAACCAAGTACTGATATGACCTATACTGTACTGGTACGCACAGCCAAAAAGGGACTATTTTGTTTCCTTTTTGCCATTCTTTGTGTGCATAATGACATATCTTGTTAATAGCATGTTTAATTGAATTTCATGTATTTATTTGATTCATTTAGTTCAAATTCAATTTAATTTCACTTGAATTGTTGGACAAACAATTTATCGTTGCTTGAGTAAGGGGGCTATTTTTTAAAAAATTCTTTCATGTAAAATATTTTGTCTCTTTTCTCCATTGTTTTTACACCACCAATTGGTATTTCATATCAATTGGTACTTAATTTCCAACGATTGGTTTTTAACCTTTCAACATTTGGTATTTTTGAACTTAATTTGATTTCAAACTTAGTTTTGAAATTATTTTTGATATAACAAAAATGGGGAGAGATAGGTTTGAAAAATTCAATTTCAAAAAGAAAAAGGAAGATCTTTAAATATTTTCAAAAATATTATCTTTTTCTAAAAATATTTTTCTAAGGGGGAGTTTTCGCAAAAATAAATTTTCAAGTGGTTTCGTTATATCAAAAAGAGGGAGATTGCCGTGATATTTGATTTTGATATAACTTAAAGAAAAATATTTTTAGACTTAAACTAATTTGCAAAAATATTTTAAAAGTCCATTAACTTGAAAAATATATTTGAAAGTTCTTCATAGGGTTTTTGACATGTTTTAAATGATTTTAAATAGTCAAAGTGTCAACAACAGACCTTGAGTACCGGTACAGATTGACCTGTCTTAGTACTCATAGTGCCCGTACCGGTACAAATTTCTGAGTACCGATACGCCCCTCTGTCCCTTGTTTTGGCAAAATTCTAGTAGTTATTCGTGTACCGATATGACCTCAGTCGTAAATACCCTAGGGTGCATACCAATACTCTTATATCGTGTACCAATAGCCCTTTGTATTAAATGCTCCAACAGCTATTTCTTCTTAAGGCATGTATCGACACCCTTGCACAAGTACCGATACGCCCTCCTCCAAAAGTGCATTTATTGCTGGAAATAAAGACCGCAATGGCTCCAAATCAACCCTAACGGCTAGTAACGGCCATAAACTGTAACATCCCTTTTCCCTTATTCGTTACCAAATACTAGTCAGTTATGTTACTAACTAAGATTAAACCCTTTTATTTCGTTACTTAGAAAACTGGCAACCTACACCGCCTTAACTTAAAAATTTATAAAATAAAAAAATTATACACATCGAAAATTTATTCCGAAATTTTATAATTAAATTAGATTCATTAAGCTTTCTAACCATATAAATTGTTAACCTAAACTCATTACATAAAAATTCAAATAAATCTTTGAATTCACGTTACAACCCAAAATACTGAAATTCTGCTGCCTTGTTTTCTAACCTTCCATCGAATAAAAATTTATAACTTTTTATATACAACTCGAAATTAATCACCATTAATTTTGTAAGAAACTAGACAAAATATCTAGCTCATACATATAAGATTCACTTTCTAAGTCAAAGTGTGGAATTTATGCTAATTTTTCAAACTCACTGTTTTTGCATACATTTCTGGACAGATTTTAAATCTTTATACCTTATGAACCACATTGAATAAAAACTTAGTTCATTATCATTTATAGACATTATAGGACTTACTAGGTTCATCATCCATATTATAACAACTATTAACCAACCATATTTGGTAATAAGTTTTTACAAACCCCACTAATTATAGATGCCATCTAGTATACTTCCAAAAGAAAGGATGGATGTCATTAACATTACTATCGGCTACTCTTCCATTAAAGCTCCTTTGAAACCTATGCATTAAATTCATCATACGCTAAGCATATACTTAGTGAGGCAATATTAGTGAAATCAACGCAACCTAACATATATGTCAATATAATAAAATAATAATGCATATGATCACTTACCATTTATGCTTGCTAGCATACATGACATGTCATATGAAATAACATATTACATAGTAATAATTTTGATTCTTACCACTACTGTTGTCGTATTTATCTTCTAGCTTTCATCCTGTTTTTCAATCCATTTAGCCCAAGTATCGATTTAAGGAAATCTATGTACATGAGTCATCCCCCACCTATACTTACGTAAGTATAGTGTATTATTTGCACTGTAGTGCTTAGCACCTAAAGTGCTTCCGTATACCCAAACCTTGCATGAGTATACTCTCATTGAGTATTAATAAAATTGCACCGTAGTGCTTAACACCCTAAGTGTTTCCGTATACCCAAACCTTGCATGAGTATACCCTCAATGAGTATTTATGAATATTGCACCAAAGTGCTTAGAATATTTATACAGCTGTTTATGACTCTATGGATATCCAACTATACTTTTAATTTCCTATCTCATACATTGGGCTTTATATCAATCATAATATCATACATGGCAACAAATATACATAATGAATATTTCATATCCAAAATAACATTCCAAGAATAAGTAGTGATCCATGCATGTGTTTCAACCTTTGACATATTTCTAATATGTCAAATATATGATAAGTGACATAAAGATCATGATATACATGCATTGCACTCACCTTGACACTTTCAAAAGTAAACTTTATACTAGCCTCACTAAGCTTGGTTGCACTTTTTATCTTCTTTCTTCACTCGTTTGATCTCAAACTTGCTTGTTATCTGTATGTACATTAAATACATAACACAAGCAACCTTAAGTACATGTTCAAGCCTTACTAATACATGTACATACCAAGTTGGAAAATTTAATATTTTCAATCAAGTACTTCTTTGCAACAACCATGCTTCCTAAACTTTAATCTCATCTCAAATTGTACATTGCCACCAAGAATTTAATAATTTCACTTTAAACCCTAAATTCTCTCTCTTAGGGTTTATAAACTAAAATTTGGAAACTTTCACATTTCATCTCCATTTTCAAAAATTTTAACACTAAAATGATCCTTGAATCATAGCAAGCATTATAACCATACTTCTTGAATATTTTCAAATTTCTCACTTATTTTACCAAATTTGCAAATTTCACAAAATAGTCATAAAATGATATTTTCTTCAATCCAATCACATAATTCAACTTAGAAAAAATCATTCTAATCATTTCCATCATCAAATAAATTTTCACAAAATTTCCCCTAATTTTCTTCATATTGCTGAAATGGTCCCTATAGGTTTTTCAAGAAGTTTTCATCATTTCAAGCATCTAAACAACACTACAACACCATTCCAACTTGATTGAGCCTTAAAACATGAAATCTTAACATGCTCTTCAACCACCCCAATCATCAAACTCAACTTAGAGACATGGAAACTAAACAAAACTTATACCAAAAGATAGAGAATTCAATGGACATCACTTTCTTATTTCATGTCTCTAACCAAAAATCAAACAAATCAAGACAAAAATTGAATTGAAAATTTTTCTCTTACCTTGCTAGGGGTTTGGGTTTTGAGGAGAAAGATGAACACACTTCTAGCTTTTTCTATCCTTTATTTTTAATGCCAATTGTCTTCAAATTGGCTATTTAATAATAAAAATCTCTAAAATAGTCAAATGACTATTTTACCCTTTAGTTATAAACAATCACAATTCAACACCTACACTTTATCCTCTTCCATAATTAATTTTTATTAAAAAGTATAGGTGAAATGTCTAAAATGTCATTAATGAAATAATTTGTTTTCAAAAATGCCATTCCATCACCTATACAAATACTAAATATAATCAAATATAAACCGAATAAAAATCATTCAAAACTTCAATGCTATGCTCATCAGGTCTTCCTAAGACTTCCTTCAAATTTTCATAAAATTCTGAGCTCATACGATTACCCGAATTACACTTAAACTTTAACCGTAGTTTCCCAATAATAGAAACATTAGATCAAACCAAAGTTTTTATATTCGATCCACACCCTTATATGATCTATTTATTTATAGAATAAAAATAATTATTGGGAAAATTACCATATTGGTCCTTGAACGTTTCTCAACTTTTCACTTTTGTCACCAAACTTTAAAGCTTTACATTTTAGTCACTGAACTAAAACCACTAACTTTTGATTCTTTACACTTTGGTCACAAATCCAATAATGGGTTATTACAATTCTCTCCCCCTAAAAAAATTCATCCTCAAATTTTTAGAACGTACTTGGATTAAACAAATGCGGGCATTGTTCTTTAATTCGCTCTTCAGTTTCCCAAGTGGCTTCCTCCACTTTGTGATTCTTCCATAGCACCTTAACCAATGGAATCGATTTGTTTATCAATTTCTTTACCCCATGAGCTAAAATATTTACTAGTTCTTTTTCAAATGTCAAATCAGGTTGCATTTCAACTTCTACAGGTGAAATGACATGTGAAGGATCTGACCTGTATTTGGTAAGCATAGATACAGGAAAGACATCATGAATCTTGCCCATTTCTGGTGGTAAATCCAATTGATAAGCCACCGGTTCAACTCTTTTCAAGATTTCATACGAACCAATGAATCTGGGACTAAGCTTCCCTTTTCTTTCAAATCTCATTATTTTCTTCCATGGTGAAACTTTCAAAAATATTGTCCTCTACTTGGTATTCAATGTCTTTTCTTTTTAAATCTGAATAAGCTTTTTGTCTATCAGAAGCTGCTTTTAGATTATCTCGAATAATCCTCACTTTTTCTTCTACTTCTTGAATCAGACCAGGCCCAATAATCTTGCGATCTTCCAACTCAAACCAATTTAATGGTGTCCGGTATTTTCATCCATATAAAGCTTCATAGGGTGCCATTTTAATACTTGACTGATAACTGTTGTTATACGCAAATTTAGCCAATGGTAAGTAATTTTCCCAAGAGCCTGCAAACTCAATGACACAAGCTCTAAGCATATCTTCCAGAATTTGAATTGTCCTCTTTGATTGTCCATCAGTTTGCGGGTGGAAGGCAGTACTAAAATGCAATCGAGTACCCAATGCTTCCGGTAGTGCTTTCCAGAATCTAGAAGTAAACCTGGGATCTCTGTCAGACACAATGGAAATAGAAACTCCATGCAATCTAACAATCTCCCGAATATACAACTCTACATATTTACTCAAAGAGAAATTTGTTTTGACTGGTAAGAAATGTGTTGATTTGGTTAATCGATCCACAATCACCCAAATTGAGTCTTTCCTGCTCAGCGTCATTGGTAATCCGGTTACAAAATCCATAGTCACTTTTTCCCATTTCCATTATGGAATAGCAATTGGTTGAAGTAACCCTGATGGCACTTGATGTTCTTCTTTAACTTGCTGACAAGTTAAGCATTTAGATACAAATTCTGTTATAGCTCTTTTCATTCCTGGGCACCAAAAATGGCTCTTCAAATCCTGATACATTTTATTTCCTCTTGTGTGCATTAAAGGACTATAATGTGCTTCTATAAGAATTTCCTTTTTCAATTCCTCATATTCAGGAATATAAGCATGTCCTTTATAATATAAACATCCATCAGACTTCACTTCGAAGTCTGAAGATTCTCCCTTTTTAACTTCCTTCTTTCTCTCTAAGCAATTTTCATCTTTTTCCTGTGATTCTTTTATTTTGTCTATCAAGGTAAACCTGATGTTCAACTCAGCAAGTAAAGCACCATCATCCAATATTCATAACTGAGCATTCGATATCCACAAGGCTGAAAACATCTTTCGGCTAAGTGCGTCTACTACCACATTAGCCTTTCCCGAGTGATAATCAATAATTGCATCATAATCTTTAATTAACTCGATCCATCGCCTTTGTCTTAAATTCAGCTCCTTCTGTGTTAAAAGATATTTCAGGCTTTTATGGTCTATGTATATATAACATTTTTCACCGTATAAGTTGTGGCGCCAAATTTTTAAAGCAAAGAAAACTGCAGCTAACTCCAAATCATGAGTAGGATAATTTCTCTTATGAGTTTTTAAGCTGCCTAGAAGCATAAGCCACCACTTTCTCATCTTGCATAAGTACACAGCCCAAACCATTATGTGATGCATCACTATACACCATAAAATTCTTACTCGATTCAGGTTGAGCTAACACTGGAGCTTTTGTCAAGATTTTCTTCAATCTTTCAAAGCTTTCTTGACATTCTTTAGTCCATATAAAAGATACATTCTTCTTAAGCAGTTTGGTAATAGGTGCAGCAATCATCGAGAAATCTTTCACGAACCGGCGGTAATATCCTGCCAATCTGAGAAAACTTATAACCTCTGCAACATTTTAGGAGGTTTCCACTCCATGATAGCTTGAATTTTTTGAGGATCAACTCGAATTCCTTCAGCCGATACTATATGTTCAAGAAATGTCCCCTCAGAAAGCCAAAACTCACATTTAGATAATTTGGCATATAACTTCTTCTCCCTCAAGATCTGAAGAACTATTCTGAGATGAACATCATGATCCTCCTTGGTTTTAGAATAAACCAAGATATCGTCTATGAATACCACTACAAACTGATCCAAGTATGGCTGAAAAATTTGATTCATCAAATCCATAAATGCTACTAGGGCATTAGTTAATCCAAACGGTATTACCACGAACTCGTAATGTCCATATCGAGTCCAAAAAGCCATCTTTGGAATATCCTGCTCCTTAATCTTCAATTGATGATAGCTCGATCGAAGATCAATCTTAGAGAACACTGCTTCCCCCTTTAATTGATCAAAAAGATCATCAATTCTTTGCAATGGATACTTATTCTTTATCATCACTTTATTAAGTCGACGATAATCAATACACAATCTCATCGATCCATCTTTCTTCTTTACAAATAATACGGGTGCTCCCCATGGTGATATACTTGGCCGTATAAAACCTCGATCTTGTAATTCTTGCAGCTGTGACTTGAGTTCCCGGAGTTCAGCAGGTGCTATACGATACGACACCATCGATATAGGTGTTTTACCAGGTAATACATCAATTCCAAATTCTACCTCTCTATTTGGAGGCAATCCTGGTAATCCTTCTGGGAATTCCCGCACTGTAGGTATATCTTCTATTTTCACTTACTACTTCAACGTATCAATTTCGAGAGTTGAATATGTTTCACAGCTATCCATCAACATTTCATTCGCAACCACATCTGAATTAACATCACTACAATGATTCGGCTTCTCACCCACGAATAATATTTGTGATCCATTTGGTGCCTTTAAAAATAATCTTTTTAATCGGCACTCCACCACAGCATCATATACGAATAACCAATCCATCCTCAATATTATTTCGAACTCACAAAACGGTAGTTCTATAAGGTCAGCAGGGAGATCCACGTTCTGAATTTTAATAGGACACTAACGGCAAATTCTTTTGACCTTAGCACTCTGGCCTAACGGATTGGTTGCTACCACCTCACTCGTAATTAGTTCTACTAGAATGCTTCTTTCTAGTATGATTCTACAACTAATATATGAATGAGTGGAACCATGATCAGTTAGTGAAAAAATAGGTCTATCAAAGAGTTTAAGCGTACCTGATATCACATCAGGATCATTTTTACCCACTGTGGTCTTGATATTATATACACGAGCAGGAGCTTTGCCTTTCAGGTTGGATACAACTTCTGATGCACCTTGATGAAAATTCCAACCTCGGTTTCCTTTATTTTTCTGAGAAGCAGCCATGGATTGCTTTTCTTGTAATTCTGGACATTCATGTTTGAAGTGACTCGGCTTCCAACATTGATAACATACTGTCTCCGGTGCATACAAACATCGACCAGAGTGTCTTTTTCCACAAGTCTTGCATTCAGATTGGATCCAAAATTTGCCACCTTTAGCTCCACTCGTTCGATTGTGGACTTGTTTGGATTTACCAGTAGAAGAATTCTTCTTTACAGACGACATTGAACCAGCCGATCCTTGCTGTTGAAATCCTTTACCACGTTTAGACCAGGGTAAAACACTGGGACCTCCAGGTCGCTTGGTTGACTGTGCTTTCTTATCTGAAGCTTCTTCCTGCTCTACTCGTTCCAGCCCTTTGGCTCGGTTGACCACTTCTTAAAATACAGACAAATCAAGAGCAACGAAGAATTTCTTATACTCCGGATCTAAACCTCCCACAAATCTAATAACTCTGTGCTTCTCAGTCAGAAGAAATTTTGTATTAAACCGGCTAAGCTTATTAAACTCACATTCATACTCATATACTGATTTGCCTGCTTGCTTCAAATTCAAAAATTGATTCCTCATATCCTCGATGAAAACATCCCCAACGTACTTGTTCCGGAACTCTTGTAAAAAGAATTCCCAAGTAACTCATTTCCGAGGAATCTGAGCAGTAATGGTGGTCCACCAAACTCGAGTAGGTCCCATCAAAAGTGATGTTACACCTTCAAGTTTTCCTTTATCATCACAACGGATAGTATCCAACATGATTTTAATATTATTTAACCAGAAGTCCGTAGACATCTGGTCAACATCGAATCACCTTGAAATTTTGATGCCTTCAGCTTTCTCAACTCCCTTGGTACAGATATCAGTTTTTGTCTATTTAAAATATCATCTAACGCCTGCAGGAACAGTCCACGATCTTGAACCAGCATGTCTTGATGTCCTTGTGCAGATGCCTGACCTTGATATTGCTCTTGAGGTACATTTTGATTTACCTCGTTACTCCCACTCTGCACAGGGAACTCCTGTTCAAACGCATGTCTAGAACCCCGATGGTCCGACATCTGAACAGAGCACATTTTCAACAAATTCTTAATATAAAGTAGCATTACTAATTATAGAGCATCAGAGTATCTGCACATAATCATCCGTAATTATGACATCCTAGTGGCATGTATACAATTCCCACTCATTTTTAAACTCAATTTCTATCCAGAATCGACTAAACCTGAAGCTCTGATACCAATTAATGTCTAGAACCCTTTAATTTCGTTACTTAGAAAACTGACAGCCTACACTGCCTTTACTTAAAAATTTATAAAAAAAATTATAGACATCAAAAATTCATTCTGAATTTTTCTAATTAAACTAGATTCATTAAGCTTTCTAACCATATAAATTTTTAACCTAAACTCATTACATAAAAATTCAAATAAATCTTTGAATTCATGTCACATCCCGAAAATACTAAAATTCTACTGCCCTATTTTCAAAACTTCCATCGAATAAAAATTCATAACTTTTTACATACAACTCGAAAATAATCACTGTTAATTTTTTATGAAACTAGACAAAATTTCTAGTTCATACATATAAGATTCACTTTCTAAGTCAAAGTGTGGAATTTATGCTGAGTTTTCAAACTCACTGCTTTTGCATACATTTCTGGACAGATTTTAAATCTTTATACCTTATGACCCACATTTAATAAAAACTTAGTTCATTATCATTTATAGACATTATAGGACTTACTAGGTTCATCATCCATATTATAACAACTATTAACCAACCATATTTGGTAATAAGTTTTTACAAACCCCACTAATTATCTAGTATACTTCCAAAAGAAAGGATGAATGTCATTAACATTACTATGAGTATGGAGAGATACCTCCCAAAATAAGAAAGTGATGCTCGGCTACTCTTCCCTCGAAGCTCCTTTGAAACCTACGCATGAAATTTATCATATGCTAAGCATATACTTAGTGAGGCAATATTAGTGAAATCAATGCAACCTAACATATATGTCAATATAATAAAATAATAATGCATATGATCACTTACCGTTTATGCTTGCTAGCATACAGGACATGTCATATGAAATAACATATTACATAGTAATAATTTTGATTCTTACTACTACCGTTGCCATATTTATCTTCTAGCTTTCATCATGTTTTTCAATCTATTTAGCCCAAGTATCGATTTAAGGAAATCTGTGTACTCGAGTCATCCCCCTATACTTACTTAAGTATAGTGTATTTTTTGCACCGTAGTGCTTAGCACCCTAAGTCCTTTCGTATACCCAAACCTTGCATGAGTATACCCTCATTGAGTATTAATAAAATTGCACCGTAGTGCTTAACGCCCTAAGTGTTTCCGTATACCCAAACCTTGCATGAGTATACCCTCAATGAGTATTTATGAATATTGCACCGAAGTGCTTAGAATATTTATACAGCTATTTATGACTCTTTGGATATCCAACTATGCTTTTAATTTCCTATCTCATACATTGGGTTTTATATCAATCATAATATCATACATGGCAACAAATATACATATTGAATATTTCATATCCAAAATAACATTCCAAGAATAAGTAGCAATCCATGCATGTGTTTCAACCTTTGACATATTTCTAATATGTCAAATATATGATAAGTAACATAAATATCATGATATACATGCATTGCACTCACCTTGACACTTTCAAAAGTAAACTTTATCCTAGCCTCACTAAGCTTGGTTGTATTTTTATCTTCTTTCTTCACTCGTTTGATCTCGAACTTGCTTGTTATATGTATGTACATTAAATACATAACACAAGCAACCTTAAGTACATGTTCAAGCCTTACTAATACATGTACATACCAAGTTGGAAAATTTAATATTTTCAATCAAGTACTTCTTTGCAACAACCATGCTTCCTAAACTTTAATCTCATCTCAAATTGTACATTGCCACCAAAAATTTAATAGTTTCACTTTAAACCCTAAATTTTCTCTCTTAGGGTTTATAAACTAAAATTTGGAAACTTTCACATTTCATCTCCATTTTCAAAAAATTTAACACTAAAATGATCATTGAATCATAGCAAACATTATAACCATACTTCTTGAATATTTTCAAATTTCTCACTTATTTCACCAAATTTGCAAAATTCACAAAATAGTCCTAATCACATAATTCAACTTATAAAACATCATTCTAATCATTTCCATCATCAAATAAATTTTCACAAAATTTCCCCTAATTTTCTTCATATTGCCGAAATGGTCCCTATAGGTTTTCCAAGAAGTTTTCATCATTTCAAGCATCTAAACAACACTACAACACCATTTCCAACTTGATTAAGCCTTAAAACATGAAATCTTAACATGCTCTTCAACCACCCCAATCATCAAACTCAACTTAGAGACATGGAAACTAAACAAAACTTATACCAAAAGATAAAGAATTCAATGGAGATCACTTTCTTATTTCATGTCTCTAACCAAAAATCAAACAAATCAAGCCAAAAATTGAATTGAAAATTTTGCTCTTACCTTGCTAGGGGTTTGGGTTTTGAGGAGAAAGATGAACACACTTCTAGCTTTTTCTATCCATTATTTTTAATGCCAATTGTCTTCAAATTGGCTATTTAACAATAAAAATCTCTAAAACAATCAAATGACTATTTTGCCCTTTATTTATAACCAATCACAATTCAACACCTACACTTTATCCTCTTCCATAATTAATTTTTATTAAAAAGTATAGGTGAAATGTCTAAAATGTCATTAATGAAATAATTTATTTTCAAAAATGTCATTCCATCACCTATACAAAATACTGAATAGAATCGAATCTAAACCGATTAAAAAAGATTCAAAACTTCAATGATATGTTCCTAGACTCATTTTCCATAAAATGATATATCAAAAACTTCAGCCAAAAAAATAATTTAAATGGACTTAATTTTTTTACCTAGACTCATTTTCAGGTCTAACATTTTTATCCAAATCCTTAAGTTTTGAGTGAACTTTGGGCTTGGACATAGCATGATTCTTTTTTAATAGAGGACATAGCATGATCTTTAAATAGGACAAAAATCATTTTTTGGTGTCCTTTTTATGTCTCAATATTAAAAAATTAAATAAAGCAAATAGTAGATGAGAAAACCCTTTCTCCCATCTAGCTATCGAAAATAAAAGTCGTTTCTTCGAAGCTGAAAACCAGCTCCTCTCTTCTTTCCTTGTCGAAGCTTTAGGTACCTCTCTTCAACCTCTGTCCCTCCCAGTGTTTCCATTTGAAGTGGTTTTGGTGCAGCTACTCGACGGTTTGAACTGTGATCTTGAGTCTGGTTTTCCTTTCTCGATTTTTCTTTCCCTTTTTCTTTTTCCTTTCTTTTTGCAATCACCCTTTTCAATGGCCTTACCAAACACTCCTTTCTCGACTTAAATAAAGATGGAAAAGTGAACATGGTCATAAAGAACCATGCCTTAGTTGGTAAGATCCTCTCTAACTGTTTGGCGAAACACAATACCACCTTAGCCATTCTGAGAAAGGCTTGGCAATGTGATGATCTTGAATGCCGCGACCTGGAGAAAAATCTTTTTCTCTTTGTTTTCGCTTCAGTGGAAGATAAACTGCAGGTGCTAGGACAAAGGCCATGGGCCGTGCAAAACAAACTACTCATCCTTAAATAGTGGCCCTCGAGGAGATTGACTTCTTGGTCGATGAGTTCTGGGTTCAAATACACATTCTCCCTATGGCTTTAATTACTAAAGAAAACACCGAGAAGATTGGAAGAATTTTCCCAAATTCTTCGGCTCTAACCTTGGCCCTGATATGAAGGTCAAATGGGATGGGCAACTAGCCATCAAAGTGGCAATGAGAGTGGAGGATCCATTGAAGACTGGTTTCCTTCTAAAAAAATAAGTGTTTTCACTTTCAGGTATGAACGTATACCCGATTTCTGTTATAGCTGCGGGAGATTAGGGCACCATGAAAAAGAGTGTTTGTTCGATGCTTCCAAGTATCCAAAAGCTTCTCGTTATGGCTCATGGCTACGAGCACCCCCACTTGGAAAAAATCGTCCACTGGCAGTAAGCAAATCTCAGGCACCAGAAAAATTAACCATTGTTTACCAGCGAGCAATGCACAGATGAAGAAGGAAGACGACAAGTATCTTGATTCCCTCCCCAAAAGCTTGGCTCGTCAACCAACACGAGCACACAACCTGAGCATTACACAAACTGAGGGTACGAGGTTTATCGACCTAACCTCGGATGAAAGTCAAAATATACTGCCTATCAAGGTTGATTGGAGGGCAAAAGCAAATCCATAGGACTGCTACAATCCCGGTTTTAAGGGGAAACAAAGCTGTGCTTCAAGTTCATCATTACATGACCTGGTACCCCCTCTTTTGCTTCAAGACAAGAAACCAAAATTGGTCCAGGACTACCATATGGATATATTGGGACATGCGCTTGCATCAGAACTGGAAGATATGGAAGTTGGTCCTTCTAGGAAAAGAAAGAGAATCGGCCATCCCTCAGAGCTTTTCTCTACTTTTAAAAAGAAAGAGCACCTTCGTTTGGTCTCGGAAGGTGTTTACCAGGACTGCCCAAGGAACTAGTATGTCTAGGGGTTCGGTCTGATTGCCTGCGAGGAGGGCTCCAACTTGCCATCTTCCCCATCTTGTTCACTAATGCTTTCCCTCTCATTAGTAGGTTCAAAACTTCAAAACGAGGTCACTCGTATGGCCCTAAACGTCTCACCCTGATTAAACAAGCTGCAAGAAGGAAGCATGTTCGAGAGTTTATCTGAATGATGCTGGATGAGGCAGGGATCGTGGAAATGGGAGTGGATCCTTTTGGATTCAAGGTCTCAGAAATCCCCTCCCTTGCTGTTAATGATGACCTGATGACCAGCGATGATCCATACAAGCCCAAATATGCTTTTGTTATGATTTTAAAAGAGATAGAGAACTTATCTTCTGTTTCGGGGAGGGTATCTGAACTCTCCATGATCCTCCTCTCTCCAGCTATGCTCGAAAGTTGGAAGGACCGAAGCATAGCAAAGGAAGTTGTTCCTTCCCCTAGGATCATTTATTATCCCGAGGGGTTGTGTGATCCTAGGCCAGTGTTAGTTAAGTTGGTTCGATGGGCTTGTTGGTCGTTGGGCGCCTTATTCTTAAGTACCTCTGCCAGGTCAGTACGATGATCGCCGGTGGTCTCACCATGGCTGATTTTGCTCCTTCAACGGATTTGATGACAAGACCCTCTACCCTTTGGAGAGAGGGAGCCTGCCTCTGGACGGAGCTCTCCCATAGAAGTGGTCGGAGACGTTTGCATCAACAATGGGCAGTGACCTTTTCCTCTTGTGCTGTTGTTTGTTTAGGTCTTTTGTGCTTGTTCATGTTTGTTTTTTCCTTTATGGCTTTCCAGCTTTCCCCTTGCGTGGTTGTGTTTTGTGTTTCCCTACGTGGGATGCGTGGGGAATGCATGGTTTGCATGATGTTTCCTTGTTGTTCGTATTACCCTCTTTCATGAATCCTGCGTCGTTCCTTTTATTATAAAAAATATTAAAAAATTAAATTCTAAATTTTAAACATTAAATCCTACAAATATACCATATCTCAAATTCCTTAAACTTTAATTCTAAACTCTAACCTTAAACCTAAACCTTAAACCAAAATTTTTAGTGTAAAACATAAATAAATGTATCAAAAAATACAAATGATTTCTATTCCTTTAAAGGATATAAAATCGAGCTAATAAAAATACCAAAAATATTTAAAAGAAAGTTATTTCAAACATTTCATAATAATCTGCATTAAATAAGCCATAACATCAAATAAGCTTGTCCCATAAAATAAAAAATAGAAGCAAGCTTGCCCAACATCCTTTACTTTGGACTTATAAAGTCACTGATAGCTAGCAGTCCAATAAAGCAAAGCGTGGCTTAAGAATGGACCATTCAAAGGACAACATGAATGGGGAATAATAAAGTAAGATTAATCTACTCATTTATTTATTATAATGTCATTCAAATGTTGCAGACATGGATGGGCTGAGGAGACAAGAGGAGTAGTCGCTCTCTGAAATTTAAATTTTGTATATGATGTAAAAAAAAATTATGTATATTTTATTAAAAATATATTTTCGTCCCCTAAAATTTTATAATTTCACCCTAACATAAAATTTTGCGCCCCCGCAACAAAACCCCACACTTTTTCTGTAAAGAACAATCCCAACAAAGATTCAACTTCTAAGACAAAAACACAAGGGCTCAACATTCTTTTCCACTTTAACATACCATTCAAAAGACATAACACCTCACTTTTGTCCCCTCCTCACCACACAAATCAATCTTCAGACTTCACCTATACTTTATGACATTCCCAGCATCTCTTACTTTATTCTTCTTTTCTGCTTACTTGTACACCAAATATTCCACATGCATTACAGAGATTGCGAGAAACGAAACCATAGTTCGGGATTAGAAAAAGAGTTACAGATGTCGAGATTAAAACCTAAATTTATTGCATATCGATTTTTAATAGTAGTTGCATGAACTAACTCAATAAAACCCCGGTCTGTAGTTTATTTGCTTTCCCAATGTATGCAACCATCCTAGAATGTAATCTGTGACAAGAAAAGGGGTTGCAGTGGCTAGGATTTGAGAGAAAATCCGGTCAATATCGGATTTTAAAAGTGGTTGCATGAACCAATTCGGTAGACCTATAGCTTTCTTTGCTTTCCCTGTGTATGTAACGTTGTAACTATACCAGACCGTAACCGAAGACGAGAAAAAGAGTTGTAGATGCTAAGAGAACACGAATCCACTGAATATCAATTATTGAAAGATGTCACAAAAACCAACTCTGTAAACCTCGGTTCTATAGTTTTCTTTGTTTTGCCAGTGTATGTAACTATACCAGCAATCTGAAACAATAGCAAAAAATTCAAGCATGTAAAGGAGAATCTCTTAAATGATTCAGAAGTCATTTCAGATATTCAAGAACATAATATATGCTTCGGAAGCTGTTTATAAACACTGTCCATCCAATGAGTCTTGTGTGTTTCTTTTTTATTCTGCTATCCTTCTAAAACGGCTTTGATTAGTTTGATTCTGCAATAAGAAATATAAAAGCTTGTAAGGCAATTCAATGATAAAGGTTTCAAGAGTCATAAGAAGAATGTAAGGCATAGATTTTGTTTAGTTTTGATTTCTTACTTCAATCTTTATCTTTATTAGTTCTTGGATCAAATGGCGACATTCGGGACACCTCTTCGATTTCAACCTCAAGTGTTTAGCACAATCACTGCACATACACTGGTAAAGAAAATTTTACGTTAGCAAGATAAACTTCAAAGACCAAAAACTACTGATATCGCCTTTTTTCGATATGGGGTGACAGAGGGATCTTACCATCATATCGAAACTAGTTTATACACATACCGAATCATAACCTTCCGTAGTACAGTAACATGGAAAGTTCAAGTTAAAACAGTCTACAAACTAAGGAAATGAGACTTTTAATATGTCAAACAGTCCAATTATAACCTATACTACCTACACTCGGGGTGAAAGACAGAATCGTCGAAACGGGTACTTAGGGAAATGAAGAGTTCAGATAATAAATATTTTAACAGCTAATGCTTCAGGGTCATGCTACCTAGCTAGATAAACACATTCCATCTGCTAAAAGAAGTGAAGAACCTGCTTTCCTAGCCTGGTTTCCAGGATTAAATGACACAATGGTTGGAATATTTTGCTAGAAAGATGGAATTGTTCTGTTTTGCTTCGAATCATCATTTTTACTAAAGCATTTACATTTGACACTAATATATGACACATATTAAACATGCTTATGTGAATGTATACTTGTATCCAACACTCATCCCAAAGTCTGAGTAACGTAAGAATGGTTTACGACGGAAAGTCTTACCATATGTCGACAAGGCAGAACAGCAGTATCTTTTGGCTCAGTCATGCAGATCACACATGTTCCAAATATGTCGCTGTCGTCATCCAAACCTTGTTCATTACAATTCTCAAACCCATAGATATCCCGGAGCTCGTATCGAATCCCTTCAATCCACAATATTTGCTTGATTACTTTTACTTCAAAATGGCCCTCACTGTTCAACTTCAAAGCAGCTTGAGTGATTTGTGCATGAGGATAAATCAAAGACGGTGGGGGCCGATCAATATCTGCAGTTCCCATTGAAGTCGGCAAACATGTTTCTGCATAAATAACAAGTGGGAAAATGGTATCCTCTTCCTTTGAGGGACTTGAAAGAAGATTGAATGCGAAGAAACCGAGGTCAATGCCGGTTCCCGAGGGCTGATAGAATTTCTGAGCCAATCCTTTATGGAATGGAAATGTCTTAGGCATATAAATTTCAGGATACATTGGCATGAAATTGCAGTTGGGTCCTTCCTTGGCAAAGTGAAATATGGTGATACTGTCATAAAGGAACCAAACAAGTTCTAAAGCAAATCATTCAGGGGCAAATGGAGAATGAACAATCAATTCAACTGGAACATTCTTGAAATCTCCACAAAGATGGAAAAGGTTTTAAAACTTGTTCATTTTTTTCTAAAGTATTATTGTATTGTATTTATATCCAACATTTATTATGGACATGAATGACTCGAAATATATAAAAAGAGCTTGGACAATGACAAATGGTTCCAGTAAGCAAAACTAAAGTAATTGGATATGCAGCTAAATTTTTCAAAAAGCTTTGAATATTGCTTTTAGTCAGAAGTAAAACCGAGGAAGTATTCATCTAGCTTGAATTCGGATGACCATGAATCTCAAGCATATAAAGAAGTAATCTACTGGTATTCAAGTTTTTAGTAGGATGAACCTTGAAATTTAGCTAAATAGCAAGACAGGTCAGTTTTAGTTCAACTTGTATTTTTTCCTGATTCAATTTTTTATATATTTTATGATTATATCCAACATATGGGACATACGTGTCCTATAGGAATAATTAGGAAAAATAAAGATTCGAGTGACATTAAATGTGTAGCAATCAAGTAGGGTTGGTCTCCCTTTCCTAGAAACAATGATTTACTTTAGAAGGGAAAAAAGAGAGGGTTTGTATCATTTTCATCAATAAAGCGAATTACTCACTTTCAACTATAATCTTACCCCATTGCCCATTCATAAAGATTTAAACCAGACAGAGAGAGGTAAAATGAGATGTAGTAATCTATTAGTCTCGAAAACATTCAAACTAGTAACATATATGTGTATCTGACCTGCCATCCACAAGAGCATCAAAAGTGAAAGAAATCAAGTGAGAATCCAAGTAAGTGTGGTCAAGGAAAAGCGAAATACTGTCCTTATGAATGTTGATATCATTCTTGATCTTCTTGGGGGTTCTGTGATCAACATAAGGGGGCGGTGAAGGCATCATGGAAGTAGAAGGGCGTGGTGCATTAGCTGCAAAACCAAAACTAGTTCCATTAGCAGCACCAGGAGAAAAATTAGAAGAAGAAGAAGATAGGATTGAGATGTTCTGAGTAGAAGTGTCATTCAAGGTTGGTGTTGTGTTATTTCGAGAAGAAAGATGGCTTTGGTTTTGATGGTGGGATCGCCTTAGTTTGCTAAGGGAATGTCCCATGGGGTTGATTGATGTTTTTCAGAAGGAGATCTCTGATTTTGGCATTTTATGTGTTGTGGTTCTGGCATTCGGACTTGGGAAAAAGATCAATATATAAGCGAATAGAGACCCGCTTTCCCTTTTTATACCCTATTTATGTCCTTTAGAATTTGAATTTAAAGAATTTGAGGTATGATTTATTACTAAGGTTAGGATTTATTTATTTAGTGTTTAGAATTTAAAATTTAATTTAAATTTTAAATTTAAATTTTTAATGTTGAGGCATAAAAAAAACACCTATTTTTGTTCCATATAAGCATCATCAACCAAATCAAATTCTAGTTTATTCCCTCTTTTAATGATTACATGACAATATGATTTTTTGTGAATTGTTATTTTTATACTCCTCTTATTTTAATTTTAAATTTAAAAATCTAAATCCTTGGAATTTAAACCTTATATAGGACCATTAAACACTAAAATTGTGCGAACTAATTGGTAGTGTATCAACATATTTTTCAACATATATATTATGTGATTGATGTAATGCAAATGATTTTATAAAACTAGTAAGAGCAATTAATTTTATTAAACAAAGAGTAAATATAATAAAATTATAAGAATAGTTTATAAAGATAAGAGTAGACTAATCATATTAATCAATCTTTTTTGTAAAACTACTAAAGTGCACAAACTAGTTGCTAAATAATAAAATAAAATCATACAAGGCCTAATTCCCAAGCTGCCCAATGCTTCAAAGGCTAAAGATTTTCTTCCCATATCTTGCTGCTCTGTAATTTATAAAACCATCACTAGAATCCTAGCTACAAGGCTCATGGCTTACTTCTAGATCCGTTCTTGGGTGCGGGCGGGAGGAGCGCCCGCCTAAGGCCTATTTTTTATAATATTGGTATTATAGTCTAATTTATTAATGTTTATTATTAAAGATTTACTTTTAAATTTTAGTTTTTTCGATATTTATTATTAGAGTCCAATTTTTTTAATAATTGTTATAAGGAGCCTAATTTTTTAACAGTTGTTATTAAGCTCAATTTTTTTTCCGATATTTATTATTAGGGGTCTACTCTTAAAATTTAATTTTTTTGCCTAATATTTGTTATTAGGTGTCCCATTTTTTCTCAATACTTGTTATTATGGTTCATTTTTTTTAACATTTGTTATTATGGGCTCAATTTTTATCAATACTTGTTATTAGGGACCTACTCTTAAAATTTATTTTTTTTCAAATATTTGTTATTAGGGTCTAATTTTTCCCCAATACTTCATTAGAGGTCTATTTTTTTCAATAATTGTTATCAGGGCACTAGTTTTTCAATACTTGTTATTAGGGGTCTACTCATAAAATTTGTTTTCTCAATATTTGTTATTAGGGTTCAATTTTTTCCCCAATACTTGTTATTAGATGCTCAATTTTTTTGATATTTTTTCTTAGAGATCTACTCTTAAAATTCAATTTTTCAAATATTTGTTATTATGTGTCTAGTTTTTTCTCAACACTTGTTATTAGGGATATATTTTTTAAAAATAAAATTTGTTATTAGAGACCTATTTTTAATATTTGATTTAGGGACCTACTTTTAAAATTCAATTTTTTCAATACTTATTATTAGGGCTACTAAAATTTGAGAAAGGGCTATGCTTACTTCCCCTCCATGATCACTCTCAACCAATCCGCCTTCATCAAGGGTCGAAGCATCACAGACAACACCCTCTTAGCACAATAACTTGTCAAAGGCTATTCTAGAAAATCAATGTCTCCCCATTGTGCTCTCAAAGTAGACTTGCAGAAAACTTTCAACTCGTTTGACAGGAAATTTATGCTTACTGTTCTTGAGGCTATGGGACTGCCAAGGTATTCCGAGATTGGATCTCTGCTTGTGTATATCACTCTCGGTTCTCAGTCTTTCTCAACAGTAGCCTTACTAGATTTTTTTCAACAAAAAAAGAAGTATGGCAAGGTGACCCCCTTTCACCTTACCTCTTTGTACTTATGATGAATGTCATCTCTAAATTATTAGACATTGCTGCTGAAAATAGTGCTTTCAATTACCATCCAAACTGTAAAAGAATTTCACTCACTCACCTATGCTTGGCAGACGACCTCCTAATCTTCTATAAAGGCACCATTGAATCAATTTATGGGAGTGCAAGTTGTTCTGGAGAAATTCTATGAATTTTCTGGGCTAAAACTCAATGCTGAAAAATCTGAGCTTTTTTCATCAGGTATTGGGGCTGACACGTTGCATCAGATAAATGTGCTTACAGGTTTCAAGAATAGAGAACTCCCAGTCAGATACTTGGGAATTTCTCTGGTTACAAAGAAATTAAGCGAGAAAGATTATGCTGCTCTACTCGATAAACTCATAGGAAAATTTTCTAACTGGTCAAAGAGAAATATGAGCTATTGGTGGAAGACTTCAACTAATTCGGGCTGTGATCTTTAGCATAACAAATTATTGGTGCAGACATTTCCTTTTGCCGAAAACTGTTATTCAGAAAATTGATCAAATGTGTTCACGATTCTTTTGAAAAGGGAATGACACCGCAGCTAAGGGTGCAAGAGTTAGTTGCGCTTGGATATGCTTATTGAAGTCAGAGGGGGTCTTGGCTTGAAGAACTTAAAAACTTGGAACAAGGCCTGCATCCTAATGTTAATGAAGAACATCTTGGCTGGTGAAGTTTCATTATAGGTCGCCTGGGTAAAAAATACATACTCAAAGCTGTGAATTTTTGGGAAGCTGAAAGCAAACCACACCATAGTTGGATCCTCAGAAAAATATTCAAAATAAGATCTAAAGTTGCACCCCTTTTCTCCTCTTATTTGCCTATTTTATCTATTGTTACAGCTCGAAAGATTTGAGATGACATAAGGGACAGGAGAGATAAAGTCGATTGACATAAACTCGTCTGATTCTCCCTCCATATTCCAAAGCACGCCATAGTCACTTGGATGGGGATCTTGGATCGGCTCTCCACCGCTAACAGACTCATGAAAAATGTAGGAGGTTCATCTCCTATGTCGATTATGTGGATCTGATATCGAGACCAAAAGCCACTTATTTTTTGGTTGTCCCTACTTGACAGAAGTTTGACAAAGGACAATACAACTCTTCCATTTCACTCGAAGTGTTAGTTGTTGGGATGACGAGTTTCGTTGGGCTGTGGCGTCACTCAGAGGCAAATCCTTGATTTTTTTTATTCTAAAGTTATCATGGAGCTCACATATCTATTTTAGTTGGGAGGAGCGCAATTCTCGGCAGTTCTGAAACCTCGCTCGATGGGAGGATCTCATTTTTGAAAATATTCGACACATTATACAGACTAGATTTCAACAAAAAAGTATAGATAGAAGGGATGCTATTAATGTACAACTTTGCTTAGATTGGGGGTTTATAGTTTAAAATTTCAGATATAACTTGTATTGTTAGCAGCTAGCCTGCTTTTTTAGGCAATAACACACAAAATTTTATCCAAAAAATAAAATAAAACCATACGAGGAAAGAGTTAAAAAAAATACAATCAAACAACTCGAGAAAATAAATACAGGCAAACGCCACTATCAATTAGCGTTGAGCAACAAAAATCAAAAAATTAAAAATTGACCTGAACGATAGTATTTGGACGGTTTATGGTTTACACGTTTAAAAATTACAATTACTCGAACCAAACTGAATTTTATTTTTATTTTATTTATAATTAATGTTAATTATTTTATAATGTAAATTTAAGTATTTTATACTAAAAATAGTGAAATAACTTATAAATACTATATATGATTAATTAGTTATTTTTTATTTACGTGAAAAATATTTTTTAAGAAATATTTATAAAAAATACGTTAAAATATTATCAAATAATTATTAAAAGCCATAAAATAAAATTATTTTTATCGAAATAGAATACAAAATTTTAAAACCCAAAGTTAATATGAAAAAACCAAAAGCAAATTTAATCGAGCTGAAAATCAATTAACTATAAAAGTAAATTATCGAACCATATACACACCTACTATCGATAGTGAATAATAGGCATCATCAATACTAACATAAAAATAGATATAACAATAATAATAAGTTGATAAATTGATTTTATCACAACTCAAATGTTACCTATTTGGGACTATTGTGTCTCCATCAATATAAGAGCAGACAAAACCATTTATGATTTTGATAAGAAAAATGAAGGCTAGTTAAAAATAATCAACAATCAATTGGTCTAGTAGAATGAGATGCTAGGTCCCTTAAGCAAGGTCAGATGCTAAAATCCTGATATTGTGAATGAAAAAAAATGAGTTAAAAAGGTCGCCCCTATAGTGACAAAGCTCTTTGAGGGCCCAATGGGGCCTATGCCCTTGTCATCAATTTTAAATATTTAATATTTTTTGTCTAACTGTAATTTGGCCCTTGTAAAAAAATGTAAATTAAAAATTATAAGAGTTTATTAAATATTTAATCAAATAGGGGACGAATTAAAGAAAAATGAGTATGTATCTGCAAATTTTTTTATCTATAATAAATTAGGTCCATATAAGTTTAAATATTAGATAACTTTAGGTCCATATAATTTAAGTTCATAATAATTTAGATGTTTTGCCCGCCTCCGTCCCTTCGCCCTCATGATGGGTTTCTACAAATTTTGATCTGAATTAGTCAGCCAATGAATCAAAAATCGATGGTTAAACAAAAAATGACATAACATAACCCATATATGCAAACAAAAAACGAAAAAATATGAAAAAGTTTGAAGAAATAGAGAAAAAATGAAAAGTGAAAGATCGAAGATCAGCCTAAGATTTTTGTTGTCATCAAGAATAAAAAATATAGAAAATTAAAAGAGAAGCAATGCTGGCATTAATAGAAAAATTATATCATATCCCAACTAATAAAAATTACACATTTCATTAATTTTTTTATATCTTTTTACAAAGTGAATCTTTACTTAGTAAAAAATATTTTTTAATTTGATTTACAGTAAATATGAGTGAAGATTCTCTTAGTAAAAAAATAACATAGAATAAAATGTATGATTTTTATTGGTTATGACTATAAATGACGTGACAAGGAGGATCTATGACATAGTTTTTCCATTTAATAGGAGTTCAGGTTTTAGACTATCGTTCCGTCCTATCTTTATAAAAATGATTTTCTTTAAAATAAAGATGAGTTTCTTATCATTTTATTATAGGTAAAGTCACAAATTGTCACTAAACTTTGATTATTTATCTAATTTGATAATCAATTTTTTAATTACTTTAATGTTATCATTAAACTTTTAGGTTTGTTTTAATTTGGTCACTGACCCATTAACAACCATTAAAATAGTGGCATGGCAGTTAAACTATTTTATATACTCCACGTTTGCACATTCAAACAATTTAGTCTTAATTCGAAAAAATAATAAATTTAACTCTTTGTATTTTAATTTAACTTTATTTTTAATTAAAAATAATTTAACCCTAAAATCGAAACCTTGAACTCTCAAACCCTAAACACTTAAAAATGAATAATTGATCAAAGTTAACAAAATCATCTCTATATTTTTTAGCAAATAAAAATACTAACACATAAAGCACATTGATACTAATTAAACGATCGAGTGTTTTCTTAAATAAGAAACCAATCAATGCCGACAAAGTTTTGAGAAAATAAGAAGAAGATATAGGTCATAGGTCTAGAGGTGTTTAAACGGTCCGTTCGGTTAACCGACCGAATATAACTTCCAAAATTTCATTAACCGAATTTTTTCATATTAACCGTTAACCGAACCGATATTTTTTTTTTGAAAATTTTTAACCGAACCGAAAAAAGTTCGGTTAATTCAGTCGGTTAATTCGGTTAACCGGAATTTGTTATAAAATTTTGGGTAAACTACGTAAATGGTCACTAAACTATGTTAAAATAATCTTTTTAGCCACTGAACTTTCAAAAGTTATAAAACAACCATTAGACTTATAGAATTATTACAAAATGATCATTGAATTATTGCACATTATAAATTATTGATAAATATTGAAAATTTTAATGATTATTTTTTAATAATTTAATAAATTTAATGATCATTTTGTGCTAATTTGATAAAGTTTAATGACCACTTTATAATTTTTAAAAGTTTAGTGACAAAAAATAAATATATATAATATATAAAATATAAAAAAATTGAATAATTCAGTTAATTAACCAATTTCGAACCGAATTAACCGATAATCGATGTTTAAAAAAATTATTAATCGTTAAATGATCGAACCTAAAATTAACCGAAAAAAATTTCGGTTCAATCGGTTAATTCTGTTAACCAAAATTTTGAACACCCCTACATACGTCCATTGAATTCTGTTCTTTAGTATTTTTATGAGGGTTAAATTAATTAAACTATTCTACCTGGAATCAAATTTTTCTTTTCGATTATTATGTTTTTTAAAATTAAAAGTGGCCCATATTAATTGTTTTGCCACGGCCAAACGGCCCTACCCAGTCTAATTTTGTATTTTGCTTTCTGTTTTTACTTTTTTTTGTTGTTATCGTCGTTTGCTTTCAGTTCCGTTTTTTCACTCATCACCGTTTTATTCTGCTCTTGTCTATTGTTGGCGATTTGTCATCGCGTCTTTTTTTATTCAAATGCTCGTCTGCCGCTATTCTCTTCTAATCTATTCGTTTGCTGCTCATCTGCTACTACTTGCGAGGATGGGATTCTTTCTCGCTTTTTCTCAAACTTCATTTTTTATTACTAATGATATTTTCAATTATGATTTCTGTTATGAGATCGTATAGTTTATATTCGGAATTGTTTGTCTATCGTTACTGTTTTCTCTTATGATTTAAGATTTTTTTTTGGGTGTTGAAATTTAATGTTAAAAGTAAAAGGAATGAATTTTTCATATTATGTTATGGGATGATTATAATCGTAATTTCTTGTGAGTTGGTGCCAATTGAAGTTTTAGTTTGTGATTAGAGAATGATTTTGATGATAATTGTTCTAGTTCGGAACAATCTTGAATTTCTAACCCTTTTTATATTAATTTGTCATTAACTTACTGCTTTTAAATGATTTTTGCCAACCATTTGAACCAGTGGTTTACTGGTTTAATAGTCGGTCGAATCAATATCATTCGTATATTAATATTAGTAAATCGATAAATTTCAATTTAAATAAAAAAAAGTATAAGGGCAAATTTATAATGTCTTTCAAAAATAAAAAATAATATATTCTCACACATTGTAAATGCCTTTCACTTGGGATATCACAAAAAAAATATTATTCTATGAACGAAGTGATAGACGTTCTTTTCATTGTGAAATCAATTTTATTGATTTTTCAGAGAAGGTGTGCTTTGTTTTTTCGTTATTTTAGATAATTTTGTTATCTCTTTTGATATCGAATTCAACAATATTAAACAAAACAAAAGAAGGTTTAATTGTCATTTCTTTCCACCAAACTGTTGTAGAAGAATACCCTAGTGATATATAGATCTGGCAAACATGACTCGAAATTCGAGACCCGAATTGATTTACCCGATCCAATAATCAATTTGGATCCGAACGTAATAGTTTAAATTTAATCCAAACCCGAACCGAACCAAACTCGACCTGTTTTTTAGTTGAACAGAAGATCAACCCGAGCCGAAAGTAATCGAAACTGAAAGAAACCGGAACTGATAATAACCCGAACCGAAAGCAATTCGAACCGAATACAACCCGAACCGAAAGTCAACCCGAACCGAAAGCAACCCGAACCGAAAGTAAAACGAACCAAAAATTAACTCGAACCGAAAGTAAACCAAACAGGAAGTAACTCGAACCGAAAATTAACCCGAACAAAAAAAAACTCAAATTTAATTTTTCGAAATCTGATTTGAACTAAATATCAACTCGATTTTGACCCGGTAATTGAGTCGAAGTGAACGAATAATTTTATTATTTTTTTATATCTTTTCTCCTTTAAAATACCATCTTCATATTGGATTCTATAGTATTTGATATTAAGGATTATAAAATAAAGTTACTCACTAGTTACTACCCAAAAAGTGTATTAATGTGGTTAACTTTAATTTATATCTCTTAGACGGTAGATTATAGTTTACTTTAAAAGAAAAGAAATTTCATTTTTTACGAACACAAATTAACATGAAACAAAAGTCTCAAATAAAGAATTATCTTTCAAAAGTGATATTATACTATTATGTCTATTTTTAACAAAAATAACGTTAAAATTTATTATTAAAAAATAAATTAGAAAATATTATTTTTATCTCATCAACAAGGATTGAGTGTATTGGCAAAATACATTGTACTTTCAAAGAGAGAATCTAAATTCGAACTTTAGAGACGACATTATTGATAAGGAAAACCACGAATCTCAAACATAGACCATAAAATGGATGTAAACTATACAAAAAAAACTAAACTCTCTTTTATTCCAATTGTCCGTCCAAAATCTAACCATGATTGCAACTTAAAATATGTAAGCTAATACAAACTAATCAGAAACTAAGACAAATAATCCAAATAAGATTAAAATCACTTGTGTGGATTGATATCGGAAAAACCACCTTGAATTGTAATGGAATCCAAACATAACCAGACAACAATCTCGTGAACATAAGGTATTTTTTTCTTTGGCCAAAAACTTGTACTCCATAAGGTGTTAAACGTGATGATTAACAAACTAAATAATAGTAATATTTGCTACAAACCAAGTTAAAAAATCGATAAAGACTACCCTTACATATCAAACTCAATTATATTAAGTTTTTTTAAATAAAACTTAAAAAATCAATAAAGTAATCTCAAAATAAACATAAATAATGTATACATCAATTGTTGGATTTTGTTGCAGTCCAATCCACATTAGAGCCAAGAAGCTCGTCACCTTCCGTAGGTAAATAAACAATAACAAGAAATTATTATTTTGTTTGCTAGTGAAAAAAGAAATTAAGCAAATGTATTATAAAAAATTAAGCAAATATTTTTTTAAGTTAAAGTAAGAAAATGCAATAGACTAGTAGTGCAAGAAGATTGTGTAGTAAACAAGATTTCCTATAGGAAATTAAAAACAAATTTAAGAGGTAAAAATAACTTACATTCATAATCGAACAACCAACTACGAGTTGTTATCAAAGCCTCCACATTTTCAGGGATTTAAGAACTTTTCCACTTATTCAAAATTCGACCTTCAATGCTAAAAGTTTATTCTAAAGCAACAGTGGTGAGGGGCACAGTCAAAACATCTCTAGCAAGATAAGAAAGCTTTTCATACCGCTGTTCATTCTGTTTCCAAATATCAAGGATGTTAAGTTCTGTTTTCCTAACCATTTTAGGATCTTCTAAGTAAACATCCAAATGTGTCTTTGAATAATCCAAAAGCACGGTCTCTTCCTTGTCATAGTCCTAGAAAAATATAAAAGATGAAATAGGAAATAAACGGGTAAATAAACAAATAAAAACAAAAAAATATGGAAATAATAGAAAATTTAAAAAATATTAAACTTACTGCAAAAAGATCGAATTTGCGCTTCTGGATTCCGAATAAGCTCTCGGTATTAGAGTTTGAGCTTGATTCTAATGATGTTTCATGTAGGGAATGCGTTTTTAGATCATACTCTTTAAGAAGCTTTCCTAGCTTAGCTTTGACATCACGAATCTTCATAACAGCTTCTGTTTCATCCTCAAATAATTTTTCGTAACAATATTTGAGAAAAGATAACTTAAAACGAGGATCAAAAATTACTACAAAGGCAAATAATGTGCCATAGTCATCCTCACTCGAGTTGAACCAATACTAATCAACCTTATTTTTTCATTTCAATTGCCATTGTTTCTAAAATCACGTCATTTCTTTTTGTCAACCCTTTCAAAAGCATAAAAATTTTCTAAACATTCCTAACGTATAAATTTGCAGTAGGATAATCACTTCATGAAAATAATTTAGTTATATCAAAAAATGGTTCTAAAATATCTCGAATTTTCTCAAGCATTTCCCACTCTTCGGTGTTTGGACAATGATGAAAAGAAGAATCTAAAACAACCATTTGCTTAAAAGCTTTAAGGTATAGAATAGCCATATCAAGCATCATATATGTAGAGTTCCATCTTGTAAGAACGTCAAGCCGCAACACTTTAGTTTCTTCTACCATAGCTAACTTCACACTACGTCAAAATGTATTTTTTCTTGATTCTGACCATTTAATGTACTTCACGCATTCTCTGATCTTGACAACAATATGTTCAATGACCTTAAGTCCATCTTTAACAATTAGATTCAACACATGTGCAGCACACCGATAATGAAAGTAAGCCTCTTTACATAATAATGCCCTTCGAGCATTAAAAGTTTCCTTTAAATTGTCTTGCATTTTATCATTACTAGAAACATTATTCAATGTGATGAAAAAAATCTTATAGTCAATACCCCATTCCTGAAGAAAATCTAGCACAACACTATACATGGTATGTCCGGTGTGCGGTGTATCAATGTGACAAAAGTTCAAAACTCTACTATTTAACTTCCAATTAGCATCTACATAATGAGCAGTCAAACACAAATATCCCTCAGTTTGACAAGAAGTCTACATGTCAAATGGCAAAGAAATACGACCATGTGCATTATAAAGAGTTTCTTTTATGTCATTTTTTAAATTTCTATGCAATTTCAAACAATCAGCTTTTGCGGTGTTTCTACATATACTTTTAACTCGACTATTCAAATATGCATGAATTTTTCTGTTACCTTCATGTTCAACCCAGAAAAGTATATTCATGCTTTGTAATTGTCTTAGCTATCAACTCTCTGTAAACCTTTTGGTCATAAACATGATTTTTTAGTTCTTCTCCATCCTTATATGCAATATAAAGTTTACATTTTTTAATATGTTTTTGCATATTAGAGGTTCCATATTGTGAGTTACATATGAACGGAGCAATTTTGCAATACTTACAAAGTGCTATCTCTTCTCTATCATTAGTTTGTGTCGAGTCAATACAAGAAAAATGTTTCCAAAACTTACTTCGTCTCTTTGAAACAGATTGTGATTCCGGTACTAAAACGTTGCTAGTATCAACTTGATCCTCGCATGCATTAGCATTTGATTCCATGACTGTCAAAACAAAGAACATAAACCGAATGATAAATAGATCTAATTAGGAGAACTTAAGATAACACAAGAAGTTTAACACAAGTTAAAAAAATAATAGATTATCACATAGTCATGAAGTAACTCTAACAAATATTTCTAAATATTCGAGAACGTGATTTAATATATTTGTATTTTTCTCTAAAATAAATAGTGTTAGTCTTGGTTTAAAAAAATTTAAAAAGACGTTGGAAAAGCTTTTATTTTTTTAAAAAAATCAAACATGATATAATACTATAAATATAATTAATTATCTAATACCTGTGTATTTAAGAATTTGATGCCTTGACACAAATCTTCTGGCAAGTCTTTGAATTGTTCTGCACGACCCGAACTTCTTCTAGATTTACGATTCAAACCAAAAGATCTTATTGAAAATTCTAAATAACCGCAATGATTATTTTGCAAGAAATTATCTTATTGAAAATACTAAATAATTCCAACAATTTTATCTCTACTCTAGTATATGCCTCAGGATTTGTGAGAATTTTTCAGGATGTAAAACAATAAAACCAAACATATCTATTTATAAAAAGAGATAGGAAAACATTTGAACTAATTAGAAGTACTATTCTAATTAGAACAAAAATATACCAATTTAAAGTTAAAGTACATCATATATATATTTTTAAAAATATATATATATATATATATATATATATATATATATATATATATATATATATATATATATATATTGCAGTGAAAAGTTGAAATCTAACTTCCAACTTTTTCATATATATATAATTGTTTATTTGATTTGGTCTTTTATTTAAATTATTTGAATTAATTAGAATTTAGAAGTACTATTCCAGTTTAAACAAAAATATATCAAAGTATATCATCTATATTTATAATAAAATAATATATATATGAAGTTCACACCAACTTTTATATATATATTTGTTTATTTAATTTGGTTTATGATATTAATTAAGTAACCAAGTAAAAAATTTAAATACCCAATTAAATGTTTAACAATTAAAATATACTTAAATTAATTTTATTGATAAGTAAATAAATAAATAAATATGATAAAATTAATTTTTTTATTAAATAATTTTTACATAGTCTAATTCTGTTAAATTAATTTGGTCTTAGAATTAATATAAAATTTTATTTTAAAAATAGGAAATAGCTAATTAAAACTCGATAATGGTCACATTACGAAATTCAAGTTATAAATTCTAACACGTCTTATAGGTTCAATTGGATCAAATTGACATCTCTTAATGTTGTTGAATTCAAAACATTGAACAATTTAGAGTTGAAATTGAGCTTACATGATAAGATTGACAAAAAACACATTTTTTACAAAAATATATCAATAATTATATGTACACTTTGGAAAAATACCCAAATCAACTTGAATTACCCCGAACATCTAAAGATTGACCCGACCCAAAAATTAACCGATCCGATGTTGACCTGACACGAAAAATTAACCGATCCGATATTGACCTGACCCAAAAAATCAACCGATCAGATATTGACCCAACCCAAAATTCAATCGATCCGATATTGGCCAGAACCAAAAAGTCAACCGACCCGGTTTTTACCCGAACTGAAAAGTCAACCGATCCGATATTGACCCGAATAAAAAATCAACCGATTTGATATTGACCCGACCTAACCCGAAATACCATAAACTCGAGCTAAATCTAATTCAGACTCGATCCAACCCGAATCAAACTTGAACCGAAAGTCAACCCAAACCTAAATGACCTGAACAAAATGACCTGATTGCCACCTCTTGTCATACAGCTTTGGAGATTTTTATAGGATGGTTAAGCAGAGATTTGTTCTAGTGAGTGTATATTTTTTTCTTCAAGTTTAGTATTTTAGCCTGAATTTGGTTAGTTATTATTTGGGTTAATTTCAGATTTTGTGTACGTTTTAGGAAATGTAGTTAACAAGGTGCTTATGGGTGTTCATCAAAATTATGGCCTTTGCAAAGTTCACTGCGTAGAAGGGCACCTGGTATGGACCGAAAGGTGCATCAGCACATTTGGTCTTCGAGGTAATGGCATAGCCAGTTTTAAAGATTTTTAGTGAGTTCTTTTAACTATTCCAGATTTGGGCACTAGGGACTTGAGTTTTTAACTGAGAAGTACGGGTACGACATCTTAGTGCCGTTTCAAGTACTTAATACATTTTCGATACGGGTACGTGACAAGTACGATTAGGGTACGTACCGAAGACGTCCTACGATGGAGTACGGTTAAAACTTGTCAAGAACATCCGGTGAACTTATGAGGACGTTTATGTGACTTGCACATGCGTCTCCAAGGTTATTTTTGACATTTAGCATAGTTTTTTTAAAAAATAACTTTATGACAGCTATGCAGCCCGACGCTGTCTATCACTTTCTTTTTGCCGACTTGGAGAGGGCAAGAGGCGACAAACACCAACTAAGGACAAGGAGGTCGGCACCAGCGTTCAGATTTTAATTTCAGCATGTCTTCACCTACTTTTTCTCTTCATCTATTTTACATCCTTCTGCCTTTTTTCTTCTATATTCCCCTTTCGTTTTGAATTTTTCTGTTATTTGTCAAAATTTTTGTTTTTATTTTGGATAAATAAAGTGAGAATGTGAGAGTTGTTTTAAATTTTTATTTTTCCCTTTTGTTTTGGAGTGCTTGCAATTTACTACTTGGAACGATGTTGTTTGTCGTGTAAGGCACGGTAGCTGCAGGATGAAGTAAGGCAACATGCGAATGCCCATCCTTTCTTGTTTTCTCCCAACTTGTATTGTTTATGTTCTTTTGTTTTGGATATAATATTGTTTATGAATTTACTAATGGTTTCAAGTTCTTGAATTTATGATACATTACAACTGAAAATAGAGAACAAAGAATGGATTGTTGGTGCCTTTAGTGTGATGAAAAGTTTAATTTTGAAGAATTTTAATTAGTTAAGATATGATTCTAATATTTGAAATGTTAAAATTTCAATTACTTTCCCTGGATTGCTTTGTATTTTTGCCGAGGTGTTTTAGGGTAGAATGGCGTGAATTTGAGGCATCATTTGATCTGTTTTTTTTTATTTAATGTGAGGAGATCAATTAGTTCAAATATAACTTCCCAAAGTGGAAATGAAATTTATTTTTAATTTACCATAAAGTATAAACTTTAATGAATATTTATGATTTTTTTACATTTATTTAGAATTTTAAAATATATTTTATATGCCGTGCCCTATAATTTTGGAAATTACCGTTTCCTGTAGTGCAACATAGGTTTTCAATAAGCAGCACTGGTGTTTAGTTTCATAATTTCCTATACTGTTAGAATCAGGCTCTGGGTTTATAATTTGGTTGGGTTAAACCAGTCATAGAATTTGTGTTTGATTGCTACCATTTTATGCTTATACATGCATGCCATCGAGAATCATCAGAAGAACTTGAAAGCATTCCAGTAACTTTTAGTATTACTGTCGACTTGGCATGCATGGAAATTGCTTTCCTAATCAGATATATTCATATAATATCTGATCAACATGTCAAGTTAGATTAAGCATTTCAGTTGATCCATTACACGGCATGTTTCTAGACAGAGGAACTTTTGATCACTTGAATTAAGATGAACTGTGGTTCTGGTATGTTTATTGTCGAATATATACCCACCATTAAGGTTCTAGACAGGAAAGAAGGATAACCCAAAGGGGCCAAAACCCTGTCTGGCAGATTTGTTGGTGGTCATCCAGGGTCAGGTTCCTAGCTAATGGTCGTATTTACAAGGATGAGCCATGAGTTATTTAAATTTGAGACACCTTTGGAAAATAGGATATCTCTTTGGGCTCTTTTCGACAAAAACTGATTTAGATAATCAAGCCAGATGAAATGTTACTATGTGTTATACATCAGACAAACTTACAGAAGAATAGCGTTTAGAGCGCAGTTTGGTCTGGTGATAGTGTTTCTTGGTTCCCTGTTTTCATTATTCTTCATTGAGGTTGTCTTTCGCTGGTTCTGCTTTTGTTTCCGCTTTGGATGCCTAAGAGTTGTTTGAGGTTTGCTATTTCTATTTCCTAGTTTAGTCTAAAAGTTTTATTCTATTGCTGTTCTCTGTTTTGACAGAGCTTATTCTCTGCCCATTTGAGATGTCTAATAGATACTATTGTTTTCGGCTGTGAAAATAATAAAATATGAATATGGTTATTTATGATTGAAGTCAATCACATTTTTTTTATATGTTATGTTAACTGTAGGTGATTATAGATGGGAGAGTCTCAGGATGGGGTGAAGGGAAAGAGAGTGGTTTTCGTTACAGTGGGAACAACATGTTTTGATGCACTTGTTAAAGTGGTGGATTCTCAGGAAGTTAAGGATGAGTTACTGAGAAGAGGGTACACTGATCTTCTTATTCAAATGGGTCGAGGGTCATATCTTCCTATGAAGGTATATCAGAACTCTGAGCGACTAGTGAACAACTCCTCATTTTAACTTGTATAAAGGTAATGAACTAGTGTTCAATGAATTTTAATGGGAGAAAAGGAAGTGATTATCGTAATTGCTTTGATCAAATTTGCGACTGGATATATGGATGGAGTTTAGATAATAGCAAGAAATTAGAAAGTATCAAAATCTTCCAACAGGATTCTATGTTAAGTGATTCACACTTGTGTTATCGACTTGCTTGTTGCTTTGAATGGTTCAAACTTTTAATGCCGAAGATAGAGTTTTATTACATTAGATATCCAAATTAGTCTCTGTCACTTCTCGTTTGAATGAAGATTGTGTACTCTTCTTCCTTTTGTTCTTATTATTGTGATCTTCCTAAGGTTTATTCTTGAATGTAGTGTACTGGTGATGATGGATCTTTGGCTGTAGACTACTTCACATTTTCGTCAAGCATTGCGGACCATTTGAGATCTGCATCTCTTGTGATCAGTCATGCAGGTAGCTCTTGATATATATACATATTCATATATTGTTTACCCTGTATATCCAACTTTCCCTGGTAAAACAATTGTGTATTCCTCTAATTTTCCCTTTATTCATGCTACAAATATTGGACATGCTTGTTATCAAATTGGTCAGACATACTCTATATTGCTCTATTTTGCTTTTTCATTCAGCAAAAAGAACATTTGAGGGTTTTGGTGTGATCCCGGAATCACATTATCATATTATTGCAGCTAATGCATCATGTATGGTTAACCAAATTGGTCAGGCATTTACAAGAAAAACTGTAAAATACACTGCCACTGGACCTCTTCTTTTGCTCAGCTTTTATATGCAACACATGATTTGACATGGCACAACTTCTTGGAGTCATTCAGAAGCTAAATTGTTTCGTTAATCTGGAATTACTATTTTTGTGGTTGTCACTTGTCATGAGTATTTCTGCTAGAGTCGACTATATACATTGTTAAATTCTCTAAAAAGAAAAAAGAAAACATTATGAAGGAACTGTTTCCATCTATCATGCAGGGTCTGGGAGCATATTTGAGACCTTGCAGCTTGGCAAACCTTTAATCGTGGTTGTGAATGAAGATCTGATGGATAATCATCGGAGCGAGCTTGCGGAAGAATTGGCAGAGAGAGAACATTTATATTGCGCTCGTGCTCTTACACTTTGCCAAACAATAGCCGGTATGGATCTGAAGTCTCTAGTTCCCTACTCTCCGGGAGATGCCACACCGGTGGTCAAACTCATAAATAAATAGGTTTCTTTACTTATAAAATTATATAAAATAATTTTTTCTGTTGACTTATCATTTTGTCAAGTCATTTCAAAGTATTTACCGTCAATTTTCTAAAAATTTTCATTCGTAGAGGGGTCATTTTAATCCAAAATGAAACGTTGAGGGTTGAATTGCTCCAAAACAGAAATGGGCCAAAATGACTATTTAGTCAAACGTTAAGATATTTTTTGACTTTATACCAATTTAAAATAACTAAAGTATGTTTTACTATTATGACAGGTAATTATAATTTTTCTTTTTTATATGAGATTAATGCCTTTAGTCTCTTTTGAGGATCTCCGTCAAGAGTTATTTTTGTGATGGACTATTGTTCACCCTGCCCTATCTAATCTTTGGAGGGCTTGGCGTAAAATTAAAAAATTAAAATATCGCTTTAAAACCACTTGTTACTGAGTTATTGCCCTCTTTTCAAAAGACATATTTTATATGATATGCAATATCATCTTTTTTATATCTCAAAACCTTTTATTTCCTTTTTAATATAGAATTAATATCTCTTTTTTAGAACGTCACGTTATGCTGAATTGTTGGATACGATTAAATTTAAGTATGATTTTGCTTCTACTTTTCTGTTATATTTAATGCATTACATTTCAGTTTAAATTTAATTATAGGTTACGATAATTTGCAATATTCTTTTTTCAGCTTATGGTAAACCTTGTGTTAATACAATTTCAGTTAAAAGTTTAATATTTTTTATGAGTTAAATATGATTAAGCCGGGTAAGGTCCGGGCTCTAATATTTTAATATGGGTTGGGCTTGAACAGAAAAAAACAATCCACTTTTTTGGTTTAGTCAGATATGGACAATGAAAAATAATATAAATCATATGCATGTGTTCAATCCGAACTCAACCCATGCATATTTTTGTAGACAACAGATAGATTTTGGTACCTTATGTGCGTAAGTTTGAGTTTTATTATGCACAAGTTATATGTTGAGTTAAAATTCCACCATGGCCCGTGCACAAATTATATATTTGTTCAGAATCATTTTGGTATAGGTGCATCCAATTGGTTCTTTGTATTGATTAAATCTTATTTTTCCCAACTCAGATGTATTATATTTGTATTTGTAAATTATGTACGCTATAAAATAGTGATATATTTTGATAAGTTTAAGAACTATTTTGTAATAGTTCAATAAGTTTTAATGATTATTTTATAACAATTTGATAAGTTTAATATCCATTTTGTAACTTCCAAAATTTCAGTGACCAAAAAAAATAATTTTAATAGTATAACTTAGTGATCATTTCTCTACTTCACCCAATATAACTATACTTATCTAAACAAAAATAACATCCCACAAATTTGTTTTAAACTCTAATGAATGGCTTCTTAAAATCTCAAAATTAAAAGAAATGATACATTTGTCACCTCGTAATTTATTTGTTTATTCACTTGAAACTTATAATTCCCTTCATCATTGAATATTGTAGAAGATGAAACTAAGTTCTAAAAGAAGTTCCAAGAACAGGGATCCCAATCAAACTACAAGGACAAGATAAATGATTCAATTGGTTAGTTACTTATCAGAATGATATAAATGTCATTCTCCCTAAGAGATTCGAGTTCAAACAGTTTGTCTGTACAGTGTGCGAAAGAATTATTCAATTACAACTTAAGAAAATTTATTCGAATATTTATTGAGCATAAATATTAAATTCAAATTCTCCAAATTACATAATAAAGCTATACATCATTTGAATAAAAAGTAAAACTAAGAGCAAGAGAACATGGGAATTTACTTGAATTCAAAACAAACATAATTTAAAGTCGAATGCTACATTATTTCGACACTTGGATTTTTTCAAAAAATAAAATAAAATATCCATATTTAGTACCCTATTAAACATTCATCAATAAATCCGAGATACAGATCAAGTTACTTAGATGATACAGTAAACAATCGTATGCTTGAACGATCATATGATTCCATATAAGGAAGCAAATCAAAGGGCCTCAGTGTAGATGTTAGGTCTTCGATTGTAAGGTCAGCCTGATCTGCTAGTTCAAGAAAGCAATCGAACGTACTGGCATTCCGAATGACGGAAGCAATATAAGCAACAGGGTTGGTCCCTGATACGAGATCGGCAGCATCGTCGATAACTCCTTTGCCCTCACTCGTATTGATGGGATGAACAAGAAAACTAGATGCATCTAGATCAAGGGCATTGTTTACCTTATTGTCTTCGCATGTGACCTCAGCTAATGAGTTCCGAGATTTTCCTTCTTTGGCACATAACTTCTTTTTGTTCAAAAGAATGGCCAGTACTTTAACAAGATGTGGAAGACAAGATGGATCATAAATAACATCTGCACCCAAACTGTAGACACCATAAGGAAAGACAACATCAATCTCACAACTATCGCTACGTAAATATTTAACTAACAATTGATCAGAAATTGTATTAGAAAATACAAACTTGCTCATCAATACCCTTCTTTCAAAATTCAAAATGTATTTGTCTTCTTATTCCCGATCAATGAAAATGGGCAGATTAAAAGAGAAACAGTATACTTACATAATTTCTGGCATGAAGTCTTGCAGTTCCTTTTCTGATGCTGATTCCCAAGGCAAATGAATGCATTTGACCTGAGAATAACAATTTTATTTAAACTTTGATGATGCAATAATTAATTTTTACAGTTTGATTAAACATGTATGGCCTTTGAGTTTAAAAGAGTATCTTTTGCGAGCAACAAAGTCAGTGAAGAAGAGCCTCACATGCCTGTATCGGATGCAAAAAGTTTTAGATTTCCTTCATTGGTTTTATATCATAATAATATCGAAAGCAAAATTAATGGTTCATAGGGTTCAAGCTAAAGATCTAACCGGTTGATGTGTTTCGAATGCATGCATAGGATGAACCAATGAAATTAAGTACTCAAAACAACGGTTCCAAGACCTAGGATCAACTAAACAGATTCAAACTACAATGATAAGAGAAATGGTTCATCTGGTTGGTTATTTATCAGAATGAATTTTCAACAATGCCGGATCTTAGACCGATCACTGCATTTTTGTATAGCTGTCACCAACATAAAACTTAAGGGAATATCCTTTCTTTTCATGGAAATGGTCCATCATTACCTCAGCTTAAGGTATATCCAGGAATACCGTATAAAACCAATATATTCAAGGAACGCAACAATCTAATGGCTGCACAAGGAAATGGCTAGGTATGAAATGCCTATGACGAGAACTCACTACATTATGATTTTCGATATTTGTTTCGAGCAAATTGGTTGATGTATTCCGCTGTTCTTCTCCAGATTCAGCTTCATGTTAGCTAAAGTCGACAAATCACCATCACTTAATATCACCTGCACCAGGTAAAATTACCATGGTCTTCATAATTATTTAACATCAAACTACGAATTCTATGATAGAAATGATTCCCGGAAAAGGAGAAATTCCATCCAGGAAAACACTTAACATGCTCATTCAAAAAGGAATTGCAACCCCATTACCAGTTAAAACAGAAAATTTGATTTCAGCATTCTTCGCCACAGAATGATAGTCAAGTGAGATATTAACAAACATGAACAACTACGTTCATTTGACGGTTGTAAGACTAAGACTCATAAAGAGCGATTACTGGAGCATTTTATAACTTGAGGGTTTTCAGTTAAAACAGAAATTCTTAGATCATGTAGCAGAAGGTTTCCAGTTCAACTATAATTCTCCAAAGCAGGCATTTTATAACTTGCAACCAAGCAACAAATATTAAGAAAATAAGTGATTCATTTAAAATCAAGCAACATCGATGATATAAAAATGGATGTAATTATGGTAATTGTACTAAGTTAAATAACAAACCTTGGAGGCTTTTACATGAGCTAGACAAATTCCTACCAAGCCAACTCCGGATCCAACCTGATTCAAGAAATAACAATCCTGAAGTAAATAGAAAAGTGGAATTCGAGATGATATTCTTCACAGCCAACCAGAAAAATGAATATCTAACCTCAAAACATGATTTCCCTGAGAAAATATGAGGGAAAGAAAGTATCAACTCAGAGAGGAAAAGACTGGAGGGCCAAACTGAACACCTGTATAAACCAAAGCCAATATAAACAAATTCATCTTAGTTACATGATGAATAAAAGGAAATGCAAAATGAATAATAACCTCGAGGGGAATAATCGAAACCAAATGCAGCAATTATTATGGACAGATGAATGCAAAATGAAAATAGTTAACAATCAGCAAAACTGTAAAGTTTTTGAAACAACAGTTTTTGAAAGCTTAATTTGAGCGTATGCACCAGACTTAATTTGAATGAACATGAATTAACTAAACATACCCAGTATCTCCCTCAAGCATGTTGAGTGAACACTGTAGCGGGAGAACCAGTTTCCGTGATTTTGGACAACTCGATAGATTAAAACAATCTACATAGATCCAGTAAACAGTTAAATGTGAGACAATGCAAAAAAAACTGTAAAATACATCAAAACCAGCAAAAGATAATTAGCAACTAGCATCTGTTACCCCCGGGAAAAAGGAAAGAAATGCATTTGCAGATTCTCTCATTTTCTTTGACCGGATTATCGTCCTATAAAAGATAAATATTCCATCAAAAACAATGATAGGGTCCATAAAGAATGAAGTTAGAAGATCAAAAGAGAACCGAATTGTGTCAAAATCATTACCTTGAAAGAAATCATGTAGGAAGCATATTGTTCATATAATTCATCCAACACATTGCCATGGTTTGATTCAACCTCTGTAATAAGCTTCTTCACAAACTTCTTCAAATAAGATTCATGGCCTTTTCCCACCTGTTAATTCATAAAACCGAATCAAGCTTTATGGAGATTAATAAAAAGGGAAGAAAAAAAAGGTCTGTACTAAAATTCTCAATAATCCAAAATAAAACTTAAAATATGAAAAGTGAAATTAAGAACAAAATTCACAGCTTTGGTTAAGCAATGATCCCAAACAAAGCTTTGAACTTTTTCAGTCACCTTTCCTCCACCACATTCCCTACCAAAATATATAACATAAGTTTCCCAAAATCAAATAAGTTAATTAAAAAAATTCATGATAGGAAAGCAAAAATGATTTCTTGAGCAGAGTTCATGAAAACAAACCTGGCAAACAGAGCAAGGCATCGGTGGTTTCCATGGCCAGAAAAGCAGAGAGCAAGTGGAGCCCCGGCGGAGACGTCGAATCCAGTTCCTGTTCCGCCATCGTTGGCGTCTCATCTGGTCATTCCATGGGGTTTTCGGAGGTTTTAAGTTTTATGTAGGGTTAATGTCATATACAATCCCCAAGTTTGTTCAATTTTTCACATGGTACTTGTACTTTAAAAAAGTTCAATGTATTACCACTAAATAAATGACCCTCAAGGTTGTCAAATTTGTTAACATGCTTCTTATATTTTTAAAAAGTTCTATGTGGTACCTATAATAAGGTTATCCCTCCACATTTTTACACCCTATTATCCGATATTTAGGCCCATTTGGTAAACATCTTTTGAACCAAAATTAGATGTGTAACGACCCGAATTTCGGAATCCGACGGTCGGGTTAACCCGAGAGTTGGGCCTCGAGTTTTGGGCCGAAAATAAGGCCTTGGGTGCCTTTTGGGCATGCTTTGTGTTGTTGGGCTTGAGTTAGGATGTTGTTGGAAGGGTCATTATGGTAAAAACATAATTGGATGGAAATAGGTTGGTGGTTATTTAATTTCTCTACAGAAATAAAGAGATGGTGAAGTCACCATTTTCCCTCTTGTCCTCTCTCCCACCTATTCACTTTTCTTACCCAAGGTTAAATGTTCAAGGTTGAATCTTTAAGGTTTTAAGTTTGAATCTCGTGATGTTCAAGAAGGAAAGTTTATTCAGCATCTTGAGATCTCCGAATTAAGGTAAAGATGGTTGATTATGGTGGAAGAAGGGGGTTTTGGTGGGGGGTCATTGGGAAGAACGGGAATGGGGTGTTGGAGGCTCCATTCTTTGTATAATTTGTGTTTTTAACTTCCTAATCTCCCTACTAGTGTTGCAACACGTTTACCACCCATCTTATGTAGTCAAAGAGCTTGGCGAGAACTCTAAGGCTCAAGGAAAAGGGAAGGATTGAAGCTGGTGCAGTCAAGGTTGTAACCCCGGGGCCTAGCCGAAACCAGACCAAAAGGATCACATTAGGTTTGCCGAAGCAAACTCGAACTAATAACCTAAACCGGTCATTTTTTTCTTTTTATCTCGTCTAAATGCATTTAATTAATACCCTAAGGTGTACATGGCTAAGTGGAAACGATACATTAAATCAGATTACAAAACATGGTCTGACTGCCCAACGATTCACATTAGAGACCAAAATGTAAATATCACAGATTACAGGGCGTTAGACACAATTAAGATTATCAACCCTTAATTAATCCAATTTCATGCTCACAGGTTTAATTCCATTCCAAAACAATCACCCAATCTCAAACAATTGCATTCATAACAATCAGGGACCAAATTGCAAGATTTCCAAACATCAACAACACAAATTGCATAAAAATAGCATAGCGTACAGATAAAGGGTAGCCCGTACCGATACGGATTAACAGACTTAACGGCTCAGCGTACCGATACACTTATTCCCGTGTGTTGACCACCCCGTACTGGTACAGCTTTGACCAGTACCGATCCCCTTCACACTTCCTCAAAATTTAAGATTACAGTAACTAAAATGCGTACCGATACGATACCCCGCGTATCTGTACGGTGCGTTAAAATTAAAGGGATCATATCGGTGTTCAAACCCGTGTACCAAAACCAGCACACATTTTCCTTAAGGCGTACCGATACGGTGGCTAGGCGTATCGGTACCCTAAGCTTAATTTTGACAACTTGAGCCTTATACAGACCCCGCGTTCTGATCTTGAGGTACCCGTACCAGTACGTAGAGGCTTGAAATGACCTCTAGGTCCAACATATGCCACTTTGGCTCACTTCAATCAACCTTAATATTTAGCTAATCAACATACAACATCATTAACATGCTTGATCACCAACATACCAGCATTTTAATCAAACCTACTGAGACTAACACATTATTTCGCAACATTTAGAGGCATTCTTTCTACTCAACATTCAAAACGTAAAACCATCCATATCTCAAGCACATTGAACCTCTTACAAATCCAAACCAGCATATAAAACTTGAACAAACAGGGAATCTAGCAAACAACCCTCCCAAATAGAAAATGACCCCATTGCTATTATTACTACAAGTCTATTTCGAATTCATACTTAGTGAATTCAAGTCCTTGGATGCCCCTTAGCTTGCTCGCTGCCTCCAATCCATATTCTCTGCATTGATGGAAAAGAGAGCGTAAGCACACTAGGCTTAGTAAGGAGTGCTCTAAAACAAAACACCATCAATGCATTTAAAAACCATTTACAATCTTTTCTACAAACCGTGTAACACCCTTAACGTATACTCGTAAACCGAATATACATTAAAGATGTTACCGAGTCGTTTAAAGAAATCTTAAGTTATGAAATCTTTATTATAATTTTTTTATTTATCATTGAAATCGATTAACGAAATTATCATTCAATTTAATTTCATGCATCATATTCTACTAGCAAATAAATAGTTACATGCCCATTAGAGATTATCATAAGCTAGAATATCTTACTGATGTTTTGCAGATTGAAGCTTGATCAGCATGTTCAACTCCTCTTCAGATATTGCTCCAACTTAACCTACGTGTGAATCAAACACACTCTAAGTACGAACTTAGTGAGGCAGTTAAACTTATTTATTTACACATGAAATGATGTTATATAATACTTCATATAAGAATGCATTTCATATTTCTCTACAACAAGGCAAGTATATCACAATGTACATGTGTCATGTATTATAACTATCATATAATTCATGTTAATATTGTATAACATATTCTCTGTCATGGACATGCTTTCATCCTAAAACATTTCCATAATAACATAACATAATGATCATGATTGTCATGTATCTCATATTCCATAAATTTCATATATCATTTTCATAATTTTCATCATATATCATACTTTCTTAATATCATGTATCATCTCATGGTCATGCTTATATCATGTAATCATTTGTATAGCATGTAAACCAAGTATCATCATCATGTATACCATGTAATATCATTTCGTATAATTCATGTAGCATCTATCATATACTTCATGTATCATGTATCATATATCATATAGATCATGTATCATCAATATCATGTATCATCACTATCATGTGATTCATGTATCATCACTATCACGTGATTCATATATCATGTAACATTTATATCATGTATCATGCAACATCTCTATCATGTATCATGTAACATCTCTGTCATCAATCGTGTCACAATATCAATGCTTCATGTATCATCATGTAGTCATTTGCATGCTCATGATCTATCATATAACCATCTTGTATTATTATTAACGTGTCTGGCTAGAGGCCCATGGAAACCCCGTAGCCTATCTGCACCGTATTTCCATGTAGAGTACATACTCGAGAGGATGCTCTTTGCTCCTCATATAAGGACGCTCTTTGCTCCTCATATAAGGACGCTATTTGCTCCTTATGTAATCACCTCGTTAGTGCATTTTGCACTATGGGCTTGGATCCCCATGGTGTATCTTGTTTCATTTTAATCTTGTTTCATTTAATCTTGTCCTTATCCATATTTCATGCATGCATGATGCATCATCATTTATGAAAAAAATCATTCATACCTGATATCCCATCAATCTGGCCATGTCGAGCAATGTATCATATCACGTATTATAGAAAAATGTAATGCCAATTTCAACAAAATGCAAACATGTAGAAATGCACTCACCTATGTAACAGTTTGCCTCACTAAGTCTTAATCGATCCTTTCCCTCATAACACCTCGAATCCTCTTTGATTCGTATTCGACTTCGTTAACCACATGAATATAAATACGATTTGTTATATTCAAATCTAACAATATTTTAAATATGCTATCAAATCTAATTATTTGAATATATAAAATTTCCAAAAAAAAATTATGCCTTCCTTAGACTGTCAAAAAATTCATTTTGGTCCCCAATTGACCACTTTGAACTTCAAATAATTCCTCCAAGCTTGCTAACTACCATTAGATACCAAATGTCTCAATTTCCATTTTCTGGCAGCTTGCACTACCTTCAAAGATTTATTTCTATAAAATAATCTAAAACCCAAAATTCGATTTTGTTTGTTCTGAAAGAAACTAGATTCAATAAGCTTTTCAACCATATAAACTAATAGTCCAGATTCAACTTCTAGGATTTATGACGAATTTTCAAAGTCAATTACAGTGTTGTAATTCGGAATAGACTGGTGCTCTATTTTCTGACCTTTTGTCACTTACAAATTCATATCTTTTGACTCGGAACTCGAAATCAGTTTCCGTTTGTTGGAAAAGAAACTAGATGAACAAATCTTTACATCGATATAAAATTCACCATCTAACCATTTTTATAGAATTTATGGTGAATTTTCAAACTTACTGTCAATTCCAGTTTTCTTATACATCTTTCCATAAATAACTTCAAACTTTATACTAACTTCTCCTTACTTCTCTACTTTTCAATTTAGTCCCAATACTTGATTCAAACCATCAACTTATCACCCTTTTTCATCAAATAATTATTCAACATTGACCCCCTAATTTTTCCTTCTTTCTGAATTAGTCACTAAAATGCAAAGATAAGGATTCAAACTTCTTAATTTTGCAATTTAGTCCTCAAATCAATATTACTACTTGAATTCTATTATTTCAACTAAAATTCAGATTTAATCCTTATCAAAAACCTCCTTGCCGAAATGGTCACTTAATTTTGACAATTTGTCAAAATGGTCACTACTTTGATTCAACTTCAATTTAACATTCTAACTTCAATTTCACATCTCCAATATCATTAATAACATAATTACACTTCAAAATTATAAAAAAATCAAATTATTCCTCTAACTTTCAGAATTTCAGAAATGGTCCCTATATAATAAATTTAGGGTTTTGCTTCCAAATAACAATTCAAGCTTACTAAATCATTAATCTAACATCACAAACCCCAAATTAAACTTAAATCCACAAGCCTAAATCATCTTCATAATAATCAAAACATGTAGAGTTTAAATCTCAACTCAATAACATGAACTTATCATCATACTAACTTGATTTCAACTTGAATTCAATCGTTGAAGCATAAATTCTCAAAAGCCCCAAAATTTTCCATAAACCCTAATTTCTTTCTCATGTAAATTCTCATCAATCAAGCATGGATTCCATGAATTATTGATATCAAAAGATAGAGCTTGAAGAGTATAACAACTTTGAAGTTCGAAAGATTACCTGGAAATCAAGTTTCGGGGCTTGAATCGAACTTGGAAAATGTTCTCCTTTCTCCCCCTTATTTTCGAAAATATGAAGATGAAGAAGACTTCATCTTTTGGCCTTTTATTTTCAATCTCTTCAATTATGCCACTTGTAATATATAAATGAATTTTAAATTCATTTAAATAGGGAAATTACTAAAATGCCCTTTTATCCAACGATTGAGATTAATCTTATCATCAATCAAGGACCGAGATTAAATCTTTCATTTCCTCTTTCCAAAATTGCCCTTATAACTTTTTATATATTTCAAAATTGCCATTAGGTCCTCCAACTAGTTTTTATTTACTAGTTTGCCATTCTTGTAAAAATTCAACTAAGTCTAGTTAGAATCCAACCAACTATAATAAAATATTCATAAAATAGTATTTTATGACTTTTCCATGGCTTTTGAATCAGCCTCTGAAACTTTAGTTCGATCCAATTTCTCGATATTCATAAAATATTTCTACTACGATTTTACCCTTACCAAGCTATCAGATTCCTTTCAAAAATTCTATATTTCCATATTCATGAAATAAACATTACCATCTCATAAAAACTTCATTTCCTAAAGATTTAGACTGAATTTTCCTAACTCAGTCTATTATCCCGATAATTATCGAAAAACCTCATAGAGTAACATTTCTCTTAAAAATCCTTTATCGATATTCCATACGAATATTCTCTACTCTTACCGAGTCCAAAATATCGATTAGAAACACTTTTATGGGACCTTCTCGGAGGTCACCCATCCTAATATTTCCCTGGCCTGAGCACGCTTAACAATTTTATTCGATCTAAGTTCGGTAGCTTTTACTGTATCTTAATTCTTAAAACTGATATCAAGGTACTTATTTCGATCAGATTATCCCTTATACTGAATAAAATCACTTGTTGGGAAAATTTACACTTTAGTACCCAAACTTTTCCAAATTTTATACTTTGACCATAAAACTTTCAAATTTTACATTTTAGTCACTGGCCAAAATTTGGGACATTAAAAACAGCTTTCCAAAACACTTTTAAAACATTATTTTTACATCATGCCTTAACAAAACCATACACTTAACATTTCCAAAACATCCACATTAAAACATATGCATTTCAACTCATGAATTAACAGCAATATTCCAATTACTAACCTAGATTTAAGCTTCCCAAGCATACTACCAATGCTAGGCTTAAAGAGTAAAACATTTTATACTAACATTACATCATATCATCCATCTCATGACACATTATCAATTATATTGGCTTACAAATGATCATTCCCCACAACTCCACTTTACAAAACATTCCTCCACAACTCCACTTTACAAGACATTTCTCCACAAATCCATTTTACAAGACATTCCTCCACAATTCCACTTTACAATCATAACATAACATCGCGTAACACAACATCAGATACACGGATTTAACAAGTGTTCACCCAACACTTAATATACAAAATACTGGTATCTAAAAGGCTCACCAACGGGAGTTTTCGGTACACATAAACCCCTCCACCGTTGTGATACCCGTGGTAGAGTTTTTGGTACACCATATAAACCCCTCAACACCACTCATCGGTAGATGTATAGCTCACTAACGGGAGTATTCAGTACACCGTATAAACCCCTCAACTGTTAGGGTACTTGGATGGAGTATTTAGTACACCGTATAAACCCCTTAACATCCAAGGTGACTTTTTATAATGCACTATCAAATCCTATAGCCAATTATATCCGATACACTTCCCAAGACCCTATCATTCCATCGTTTGCCAATATAATTCATTTCATTATCATTTACTCACTATTTTTATATGCATCATCAAAATCATTAAACCAATGCAATCAACCTTGCATTAAACAATGTTCAAAAACATTAAAAATACTTGCATTACCTCACAATGCATCATCATCTTTCTATATTCAATTTCCAGCATTATACCATGCTCAAAACATGCATATACAGTGAGTAATTTAAACATTGTAAAACAAGTGCATAAAATCATTTGCCAAACTGAGTTCGAGAGAGAATTCGTCCTTTACTTACTTTCGAGCTTAAACCAGCGTTTCAAGCCCGATCTAAACTCCCAAACACGATTTTGAAACCTTTGAAAAGCTGAAAACACGTTTTCAATCACCGGCATGCAAGGCCTCGCTTGCCGACACGGTATACACGCCTCCAAAGCCTCCTAAACGTACATTCAAGCTTGAGGACCAACCTCCCCTGTTTTAACCACCACAAAACATAGATTCTAACACATCAAAATACATTCACAACCCAACAACAACAAAACACAATAATCCTCCTCAAATCTCAACAATTACCCTTCCATACAAACCGAAATATCTTCAAACAACTTACAAACTTTACCCAGCCACAACCTATGGATCTCAAATATCAATTAACATCAATTATCATCCAAAAGCACATTAACATCATGTAACGCCCCGGTTTTGGGCCTAGGAGTTTTCTTAGTGGTTTAGATGATCTGGTGGACAGGGATTAGAGATTCGAGTCAGATTCGAGATTAGAATCGGAACAAATAATTTTGGTGCGCGAAAAATATGGGAAAAGTATCTAAAAATCATTATTTAATATATAGATATTTTTGGTAAAGTCAATTTTGGAAAATGAATTTTGGAAATTGGACATTTTGGCTAGTGAACAAAATGTAAAGATTGAAAACTGTTTTTAGTGACCATTTTGAAAAAGGGTCAAAACATAGAATCTTTAAGGAGCTATTTTACCAAACTTTAATATCAGATTTTCCTCTATTTAGGATTATTTTAAAAGTGTTTTAATTAGGTAATTAAAAGAGAATCAACTAAAAGATAGCTATTTTCTTAAAACCAAAAATTTACGCAACTTTTCTCCCAAACTTTTCTCTCAAAGTTCTTCAGCCAAACACTCACTTTTTTCGTCCAAAATATGAGGTAACATCCTTGATTTCTTAAGTTCTTATTTCTTAATTGATTCTTCAATCTTGTTTTGCAAAACCTTACTGAAGTTTATTTGTTTTCAAGATTAAAACATCCAATTGAGAGAGAAATCACCAATTAGAGGTAAAGTTCATTCTTATCCTCTAATGAATGGTTCTTTATTGAAATTCCTAAGTATTTGATTCTTGTTTAATATTTTCTAATGAGTTTTGATGAGTTAATTGTGAAAATTGATTAAATTAAGGTTTAATTGATGCGATTAAGTGATTTTCGTTTTGGATCTGTTTTGCTGGGTTCTTGATGGATTATAATCATAATTTTGATGTTTTATAATGTTAATAAGTTGGTTTTAACATTTGAATCCCGGAGCTATATGAATCTCTAATTTTCTAGGTTGATAGAGATGTATTTTTGAGGAGTTGTGGTGGTTAATTGAATGCTGGAGATATATGGATGTTTGAGAAGTGTTTTTAGATGTTAATTGATGTTAAATGAAGTGTTGAAACGTTTGATTGTGGCCGGGTTAAGTTTGGAAGAGGTTTGTTGTTAGTTTTGGGAGTTGTGGAGTAGTTTTGGGTAAAAGATGTTGAGGTTTGGTGTTGCTGTGATGTTGATTGCATTTTGATGCAATGTACCTCTGTTTTGTGTGGTTAAAAGCAGGCACTACAAGAAATTTATAATATTGTAACAAAATTACTTGTCATTGAAAGTATTAAATTTGTCACAAAATATTTATTTTGACAAATTTTGTTTGTTACCATGTTTGTTAGAACAACCCCGTCATGTAAAGTATATTGTGACAAAATTGTGTTTGTTACTATTTTATACTATTTATCGTAACAATAAAATTTTGTTACTATAATTAACTTATCAGGACAAAATATTTATCACAATAAACTAACTATTTCATCTCGAATAGTACGTTTTGTCACAAACAACTTGTATTTTAAAATCAAATATAAAGAGTTTTGTGACAAAAATACATATTGCAACAAAAAGTAATTTCTCACTACTATTTCGACAGGAAATGTAACTTACAGAAAAAAAATATTTGTTAAAATAAAATATTTATTTCATCACAAATTTTTTTTTGTCACAATTAACTTAAATTTTAACATCGAACAGAAAAGATTTTCTTGACAAAAATACATATTACAACAAAACTTAATTTCTCACTACCTTTATTTCATCACTAAATGTTACTTATAAGGACATAATATTTTTAAAATAAAATATTTATTTTTAATATAAATAGTACATTTTGTCACAATTTATTTCCCTCTAAACTGTAAAAAATCATACTAGAAATGTTGTTCTGAAGCCTCTTTTCTCCAATCTACTACTTCTCTCGGTTACCATTATCGCCGACCATCATCTCGAACCCCTATACCAAAAAAAGTTAATAAAAAGAAAAAATATATTATGAGCAACAAAATAAGACACATGAAATAAAAAGCTATTAAATGCATTAAAAATTGTCAATCACAAGATATTAGCAAGGTTACCCGTTTGAGAAGAAAGTTCTTTATTTATTTATAAACAAAATAAAAACAATGTTTATTTATAAGATTATTGATAGTCATTTCACCAAATTTGATAGAAAAACAAGCAAAGCAGCAATGGCTCATTAGGATCCATAGACTTAAATTTTTGCAAGCTAACAACATGCTTCAACAGATAATTAAGTCTTGAAAATGGAGTAAACAAGACTGTTTCTGATTTAATTTAATCAAAAAGTTGAAAAGGGTACCTTAAAACAACATTATTAATCATATATTTGAAAAGGCCAAATTTTATAAAAAGAAAAGGCTCTAGCAAAACAACTATTGCCCATTAAGATCCATTGCCTTCCATTGTAGCAATTTAACAACATACTTCAACATAAAACAAAGCAGTTTAACTCTAGAAAGCAGATTAAACATGACTATTAATATTTAAATTTAACCGAAAATACAAAAGGTACCTTAAAACACAATTACTAATAAAAAAATTCGAAAACTCAATTCACCACATCGAACAGAAAAACTCTTCAGCAAAAGCATGAAGAACAGTTCACTATGATCCATACACTTGCTTTTTCGCCACTTAACAACACAGTTTAACATATAATCAAGTAATCTATTCATGAAAACAATTTAAACATGAAATTTTATGATTTTGATAAAAAAAACAAATACTTAAATAAAGCAACATCAAAAAATAAAAAGAAAAAAGCTAAAATAAATTCATAAATAGCAAAGAAACAACAGATCTAATGTTAAACATAAGCAAAAAATTAAAATTGTAGCAGACCATATAAACCAACCTTCTTAGAGGAGGTTAAAGTTCGCAGAATGATAGAAGATGTAAAGACATCTTACGCAAGGACGGAACCAAGATTTCATATAAGGGGTGCAAAACTATCAGGAAGCTATATTAGAAATGTAAGGGGTGCAAAATTACAAGAGTTTAGAGGGTGCAAAATTAGATTATCAATAGAAAATACCAAGAAAATATATAAGATATAGGGGAATTTTAAATTTTTAGGGGGTGCGGCTGCCCCCAGCACCCCTAGGTTCGTCCCTGATCTTACGGTTGAATGCTAAAGCTTCAGTGATTCATGAACAAAAAACAAAGTAACTCAGATCAATGCTCATCTTCTGTCACAAAAAATACAAACATTGAACTCCTTTTAGTTCATACATTTGTAACAACATCAACCAAGTAATTCACTTCACTACAAGCATATAAACTTAATTTAAAAAAATGATTATTCTAAGATTGATAAACTTAAATAATTCAACAAATCTCTAAAATTGATTTTATGATTATTTTTTTATTGCCAATTTCATCAATTCAATTTTGAGTTGCTAACCAAGAACCCTCTAATAATACATCATTTAAACATTAAAAAGCAAAAAAAGAGCCAAAATTAGAAGTTCAATTATTGTGTTCTTAACGACAAGTCCACTTATCATGCATTTATTACACACAATTAAATATGTACGAAAACATAAATATAACTATAAAAGTGATATTGAAATTTTTACCTTGTTGAGAAAATGCTAGTGTTCTTTATCCTGTTTAGCAATCTTAACAGTGTCTATCGAAAGCCATAATTGGAAGCCCTAACAATCCCAAAGAAAAACAAGAAGATGAGAAAATAAATGACAATAGTAAAATTCATCAATCCTAGCTCATATATATTACCACTAAAACATAACAATAAAAAAAGTAAAATTAAAATATTTTAAAACTGAATAATTTAAAAATTTCTGTCATAAATTATAAAGTAATAATCTAATTGAGAGGAAATTTATCATGTTTGTTATAGGGAAGGGATGCGGCGCTACCCACTATTTTTCATTGTCAAAACTATCCGCCACTAAACAAGCTTGAAGAGAGAACACTCATAAATAATTTTACGGTTTGGATTGTTAAGCCCTATGCCAAGAAAAATGAAGAAGTGGGGAAATGGAGATTAATTTTCATATATGTATGTATAATTGTGGGTTTGATAGGATGAATATATATTTTATAAATTTTTATTGTATTTTTTTTAATCATATCAATTTCTCACCTAAACTTATAAAATATATATTTATAACAATATGAACAAATTTAAAGTACCCGATAACAATGGCAAATTAAAAATATAACAATAAAACAGATTTAAAGAGACTAAAAATAATAAATTTAGATATATATTGTAGCAAATAACCTTATTTTCGAGTCTTAACACTTTCTCGTGTAATCCTTTCTGATCCTCTGATCCAACGTATTTACAATTTGGAATCGAGGGCTCAGCAAAAGTCGCCCCTTTCCCTTTTCCCTACAGAAACTCATTGGAGTTTGAATCCGAACCGGACCCGTCAATTTTCTTCTCGAGTGACAAAGACCAAACCTTTTTTGCGCCGTGAACATTAGTCGAATTTTCCAATCTGCCCCTCAAATGATCTTAAGCTTCATGGACATGCCTAACACCCAATTCCAAAAGGCACCAATTTTTTTTGGAAAAACAAGAGCCCTAATCTTGTCCTCTGTTTCTGGTTTGTTTCTCTATATTTGAGAATTTGAAGAAAGGGGAAAAACAAAGCCCAGCATCGGACTTGAATTTTTTTATTGTATAAATATTTATATATATATTCAAATAAATATTATAATCGGGGACTTTTTTAAATTGATAATGTGAGAGTTTAAAAAAATATATAAGTTGATATTTTTTAACTTGACAATTGATGTATGAAAATAAATTGATATTTTAATTTATCTAAATAATTATATTAATTTTATTTGTCGTTTATTTAGTTTGTTTTATTTAAGTGGTAAGTTCAATTAGAGTTGTTTTTTTTAAATATTCATATCAGTTTCATTTTAAATTCAAGTGTCGATTAGTGACAGATAGTGTTCAACGGACAGCGCAATAGGTCTATCGTCAGCATCAGGGCCGTTCCTGAGATTTTAGTGACCTTAGGCCGAACTTTAAAATTGGACCCTAAATTAGGGATTTAAATTGCGGTTGCGATCGTATATTCGGTCATGTTGCGTTTATCACGGTTGTAAACATAACAAATGTTATTTCTATCACTGCGGGTATCGCAATTGTGAAATTTTTTAATAACATATACTATTGTGGACATAATAGTTGCAGGGATTGTGGTTTTAGATGGTGTCTCTACTGCTATATAACGATCTCTATTGCGGTTACATATCCCTATTTAAATACATGTCTATAATATCAAGTATTGAAAAAACTAAATTTTAAAAGTGCGTCTATAATAACAAGTATTGAAAAAAATTAAGAGTATGCTCATAATAATAAATAGTGAAAAATAGGTCCCATAATAACAAATATTAAAAAATTAATTTTAATATTTGTTATTACGAGCATAATCTTAAAAATTAAATTATTTTAATACTTATTATTAGGGGCCCGATTTCCCCCCAATATTTATTAACATGAGCATACTTTTACGATTTAATTTTTTTAATACTTGTTATTGGGGCCCTCAAAACTTATCCAGCTATATATATATATGTTCATCATTGTGTTTTTTCATCCACCCGTAAGAGCTAAAAAACTATACTTTTATTTTTTTTGGTGGGGCCCTAGGCAGGGTGGGGCCCTGGGCGGGCGCCCCTATTGCCCTGGCCCAGGGACGGCCCTGGTCAGCATCCTACTAGCCGCTAAAAAATATTCGATATTCTCTTAGATGTTATATAAATCGAAAGTTTTTAATTTCTCTTAGATTGTTGGTATTCTCAAACTAGTTTATATCATTTAAAATTATTTTTTATTTTTAATGTATTTGTATTGACATTTTATAGTTATAAAATTTATCATTATATAATTATTTTTGCACCAAAAAATAGAGAGAAATATCTATGATAATATATTTTGTCACTATAACTAAAATATATAACTACAAACATAATTTGTCACAAAAACTTGAATCACATTATTTGTTGCGATAATTTTTTCTGTTATAATAATTATAACTTATAGTTACAAAACTTGTCACTATTTGACTTTTTTGCACCAAAAAGACAGAGGAAAATATTTGTGACTATACATTTTGTCACTATAATTAAAATATATAATTTTAATCTCATTATTTATTTTTTAATCTTAAGAATATCATTATATTTTTTGTGACAACTTATTTTGTAATAATTATTAGAACATACAGTTACAAAACTTGTCACTATATGACTTTTTTTTTGCGCCAAAAAAATGGAGGGAAACATTTGTGACAAAAAATGGTAACAAATCATATTTTGTCACCATATGTTGCACTAGTTTGCTAATTGTGACAAAATATTATGACGGTTTTAGTTTTTGTCACAATTGAATATGTTTTTCTAATTTAAAGTGACGCTTATTTATTTTGTCACAATAAAGCTACTAATAATGACAAAAATAATTTTCTCAAAATTAAATTTGTCACAATAATAGAAATTTCTTGTAGTGAGGGGAGTCTGATCCTCAAGCTTGAACGTGAGTTCTGAAAGCTTTAGAGGTGTGTTTGTCGTATCGGAAAGCGATGCGTTGCGAGTTGGTGAGTGGAAACGTGTTTTCAACTTTGCAAAGGTTTGAAAGTTGTGTTTGGGAGCTTAGATTGAGCTTGAAACGCTAATCTAAGCTCGAAAGTAAGTAAATGATTAATTCTCTCGAACTCGATTTTGGCAATCGTTTGATGCACTTGTTTTACATGATTTGATTACTCACTGTTTATGCATATATTGAGCATAGTTTAATGCTAGAAATTGGTTTCAAAATGATGCTAATGCATTTGGTAGCAATGTACTATTTGTTAATGTTTATGAACATTGTTTAATGCAAAGGTTGATGCATTGGTTTAATGGTTTTGGTTGATGCATATGAAAACAATGAGTTGATGATGTTAAAATGCATTATATTGGCAAGTGATGTTTTGAAACGGTTTGAAAATGAAATCGGATATAGTTGGCCGGCCATAAGATTGATAGTACATTATAAAAAGACGCCTTGGATGTTGAGGGGTTTATAAGGTGTACTGAATACTCCATCCAATTACCCTAACGGTCAAGGGGTTTATATGTACCGAAAGACTCCCGTTAGTCGATTAAACATCGTACCGATGAGTAGTGTTGAGGGGTTTATATATACCGAATATTCCACCATGGGTGTCACAATGGTGGATGGATTTATGTGTATTGAATACTCCTGTGTGTGAACCTTGGGTTACCGGTAGATTGCTTGTTAAGTTTTGAGGGAACACTTGTTGAATCCCTGTATCCGTGTTACGTTTTGGTAAATGGAACTTGGTAAATGATCACTTGGAAGCCAATATAATTGTTTATGTATCATGAGATGGATTATGTTGTTTAATGTGATTTAAACATGTTTTACTCTTTAAGCCTTGCATTGATAGTATGCATGGGTGTTGCGCGTAATAAGTGCTACGCAAATGTGCAAGTATACACGTCGCAAGTTATAGTATAAAAGATATCGTCTCCACAGGGATTGGTGCCACTTCAAGAATCTAGTCTCTTGCACTGTAAAAAGTAAAAACACAAGTAAAGGATTATAGAAGTTTTAACTAATAACTAATCTAGAAAGCAATTAAGTAAATGAAAAGATGAGATCGAATGAGAGAGAGATAGGCCAGGTTATCGTGAGTTGAGGTGTGATAGCCGATTGGATTGTTTTGGTAAAAGAGTGCATGGGCAACTCAGTTGCCGTGGCAACTTGCACAACGGGTTTGCCTTGGCAACTAATCGATGGTTGCCTGGGCAACTAGTTGGGCAACTACTTGGGCGTCTGGGCAGCAACCTTCAAGGTTCGGCAGAGCGTTCTTCAACGGTTTCTTCTTATCCCTAAGTCGAAACTCTAGCTACTTGTGCATGCCTTGATAATACATCCCTGCGTGAATCAAGGGTGAACAACAACCAATCTTGCGCTCCTCTTAGCCGTTGAAATCCTTAACTTATTCCTAAGCCGGATTAATCTTCACCATCAATAGATTGCATAAAGATCATATTCATTCGTTTCTTGAATCTAACTCTCCCGATATTAGATAAATAGATGAAATCACGAGATCCTCTCCCAATTCACTCGCAAACAAGAATAAGAACCAAGAATGAATAAACCTTGAAATAGAAAAGTGCAAACTCTTATTACCTAAACAAAAACCAATAGTTTCTCACAACCACAAAACACAATAACCATAGCCAAGTAGATTTAGTTCATGGCTAGGTTCCAAAGAAACACAAGATAAACAATCCCTAGCATGAACCCAATCGAACAAGGAAGAAAAGATGAAGCCTCTCGAAAATCCCTTGCCCTAGATGCTTTTCGAAAATTCCCCTTGCTTTCTCCCTTGGACTTGTCGAAAATTCCCCTAATGCTCTCTCCCTTGGACTTGTCAAAAATTCCCCTAATGCTCTCTCCCTTGGACTTGTTGAAAATTCCCCTAACGCTCTCTCCATTGATTGTCTAAATCTCCTTGCTATTTATAGGGCTAGGCCAAAGTTCTTCTTTGAGGAAGAGTTTGAGTTGGAATTAAATTATCTTTAAAGAATATAATTCTTTATTATAATTGTATTCCTACTAGAACTTCTCCTATCTTCTTGGAATTTAATTCTTCTTTAACCTCTGCATGGAAATCAAATTCCTTTGGGTTTGGGCTTTGCTCCACGTCATCTTGGGCTTGTATAGTCATTAATTTCGACATCCCTATTGCATTTTCTCTTTGTCGACAATTGCCATGGCAACTGGCTCGGCGTCTCCTTCATGCATTGCCCTGGCAACTAGCTCGGCATATCCTTCATGCATTGCCCTGGCAACTAGCTCAGCATTGCTTTGGCAAGTGATCCTGCACATACACACACAAACCACACCAAAGCAGCATCTTTTCCACAAAAACTACCAAGTTATGTAATCAAGCTCAACGATGGAAGGAAACATGGATTAATGCATGAATGGCTAACTATGCAACTAATATGAGCCTAAGTCTAACAATAATATGAGTAAAAAGGGTAAGAAAAATAGTACTTTTGAACACTTATCACACCCCCAAACTTGAACTATTGCTTGTCCTCAAGCAATGCAAACTCATAATTACCTGCCAAGACTTCATTTTTCACAAACTTAGCTTTGAACTTGATTTCAATTCTCTGAACCGGGGCACAAAGTATGATTGGCTTTTTATTTTTCGGAAAACTTAGGAGTTACTCGGAATCAAACTATAATGCTTGTGAGTGTGTGCGGAGTTGTGTGCAAGTTGATTTTTCGGATTCTATGCAAACAAGAGGTTTTCAAATTATTTCATTGGGTTCTTTTTAACATGTTTTAACTAGAGCCAGTGTTGGGCACCTCTAGTGTTTTGTTTTTAGTTTTCTTAAGTTAATTTAATCGACTAGAGCCGGTTTCGGGCACCTCTAGTTAAATTTTTTTAACACATCCTAGAGCCAGTTTCGAGCACCTCCAGTGAAAGTTTTTTTAGCACATGCTAGAGCCAATTTCGGGCACCTCTAGCATTCATCCAATTCTAATCCCCCAATTTGTTAATTATCAACCTAGGTTTACTAGAATTCCTTAAATCAATCAAACCACAACAGTGTTTCATCAAATTTAGCATCATAGTAAAATTCTAAGTTTTTCCATGGTTATCCTAGAATAAAAATTCTATCAATTAAGTGCATTGGCAAAGTCATCATCGAATATTCATCAAATCTAAGCAATTCTTGTTCCAATTAAAGGCATGGCAAGCAATTTATGTATCCTAAATGTAATACTTAAGTGAATGTAACTAAACATGGTAACTACTAATAACAATCCCCCCCAAACTCGAGTGAGGCATTGTCCTCAATGCATGCATAAAAAGAACGAAAAATAAAAATGCATACGAGGACTTACTCCGAGAGTTCTTCATCGTAGATGATTAGTTTCCTTTTGGTCGGTGTCTTGATTCTCTTGCTTGAACGCGATGGTTGTTTTCTTAGGAGTTGATTCGGGCATAGGTGCTTTACCTTTGGCTTTTGCAGTGGTTGCCGGGATGTTTTTAGCTTTGCTTGCTGTGGCATCTTCAGGGCTGGTTGCCGTGGTGACTGCTTCATTGGTTGCCGGGACAAGGATCTCGGCGGTAAATTTCCTTAGCATAGTAGTTGTGAGTCTTGTTGTGAAAAACAAAGAAAACCTGAAAACTAAAGATAATGAAAAAAAATAAAATATCTCCTAAAAAGAATGAAAATAAAAAGAAAAAGAAAATATTGAAAGGAGAGCATGCTCATGCATCTCCTAAGTTGACCACTTCCTTGTTACGTTCCACATGGGCACCATTGTAGTGCTTCAATCTTTGTTCATTAACTTTGAATTCATGGTTGTCAGAGATGGACTTGATTATCACAGCACCATGGGAGAATGGTTTGACGACTTCAAATGGTCCCGACCATCTTGATTTGACTTTCGGGGAAAAGTTTTTAGCGAGAATTGAATAGGAGAACTAGTTGCCTGGCGTGAATTGCCGTGGCAATAGTTTCTTGTCATGCCATCGCTTTGTTTTCTCCTTGTAGATTCGTGCATTGTTATAGGCGAGTGCACGAAATTCTTCTATCTCATTGAGATCCATCAAACGCTTTTTTGTCCGCACTTTCCCAATCCATATTCACGGTCTTGATTGCCCAAAGACGCCTTGTGCTCGATTTCCACCGGTAGATGACATGTTTTACCATAGACAAGTCGGAAGGGGACATACCTAAGGGTGTTTTGAATGCAGTGCGATATGCCAAAAAGTCGTCATCTAGTCTTAATGACCCATCATTCCTTGAGGATTTACAACTTTCTCGAGTATTCCCTTCAACTCCCGGTTGGAAATTTCGCTTGCCCATTGGTTTATGGGTGATATGCGTGGCGATCTTGTGTGATATGCGGCGTTGCAACATCTTGGCAATTAGTGCATTGTCGAATGCTTGCCTTCGTCGCGGATAATTGCTCTCGGCATCCCAAACCGTGTAAATATGTTTTTCTCGCAAGAATCTTTGCACGGTCTTGGAATCATTGTTGGGAAGCGCAGCTGCCTCAACCCATTTAGACACGTAGTCGACGGCAAGTAGAATGTAGAGGTTGCTGAATGAAGATGGGAAAGGTCCCATAAAATCGATCCCCATACATCGAACAATTCCACCTCGATGATGTTCGAGCGGCATCTCATGTCGTCTAGAGATATTGCCCGATCCCTCCGCAACGATCACATTGCTTGTAAAAGTCTTGGGCATCTTTGTACAATGTTGGCCAATACAACGATTGCAAAACTTTGGCCGCGGTACGAGTTCCTCCAAAATGTCCTCCATAGGGTGAAGAATGGCATTGCCGGAGTACATTCTGTTGCTCTTCTTCAGGGACACATCGGCGTATAACCTGATCTGCACATTGTTTAAACAAAAGAGGCTCATCCCAAAAGTAATGGTTAGCATCATGGCGGAACCGCTTCTTCCCTTGGTGAGTAATTCCATAAGGAAAAATACCACAAACAAGGAAGTTAACTAAATCCGCGTACCAGGGTATTGCCGAGGCATGTGCCACCGTGGCGACTGCTCCCAAAATTGCCGAGGCGTGTGCGTCAAAGGCTGCTGCGGCATCGAGAGTTGCCGAGGCGTGTGCATCCATGGTTGCCGAGGCATCGTGGGTTGCCGAGGCGTCTAAGGTTGCCGAGGCGTCGAGGGTTGCCGAGGCAACTAAAATTTGTTCATCCGAGAATGCATCACATATCTCTAGATCCGCGTCCTCCTCCCTATTACGTTCCAAACGTGACAAGTGATCGTCCACTTGATTTTCTGTTCCTTTCCTGTCCTTAATTTCAATATCAAATTCTTGTAAAAGTAATATCCAACGAATCAAACGAGGTTTAGCATCCTTTTTAGCAAATAAGTATTTGATTGCCGAATGGCCCGTATGAACAATTACCTTTGTACCAATTAAATAGGATCGGAACTTGTCAAATGCGAAAACTACAGCTAGTAACTCTTTCTCCGTTGTTGTGTAATTCACTTGAGCACCATTAAGAGTTTTACTAGCGTAGTATATCATATGGAAGGTCTTACCTGTGCGTTGGCCTAGGACTGCTCCTACCGCGAAATCACTTGCATCACACATGAGCTCAAAAGGTAGCGTCCAATCTGGTGGAACGACAATGGGTACCAAGGTAAACTTTTTCTTTAGGGTTTTGAATGCTTGGTTGCAAGAATCATCAAAATCGAAGACTTTATCCTGTTCAAGCAGATTACACAAGGGTTTAGTGATTTTAGAAAAATTATGAATGAACCTCCTGTAAAAACCTGCATGTCCGAGAAAACTTCGAATTCCTTTAACCGAACTTGGCGGGGGTAATCTCTCGATCACGTCCACCTTGGCTTTGTCTACTTCAATTCCCTTGGATGAAATCTTGTGGCCGAGCACTATTCCTTCATCTACCATAAAATGGCATTTCTCCCAATTGAGGACTAAATCCGTTTCTTCGCATCTTGCTAACACTCTCTCTAAATTGTCGAGACAGCCATCGAAGTCATTACCAAAAACCAAAAAATCATCCATGAAGATCTCAAGGAAGTCTTCGACCATGTCTGAAAAGAGTGCCATCATGCATCTTTGGAAGGTTGCCGGGGCGTTACACAATTCGAACGGCATCCTTCGGAAGGCATAAGTACCGTATGTGCATGTGAAGGTTGTCTTTTCTTGATCTTCTGGTGCTATGGCAATTTGATTGTAACCTGAATAACCATCAAGAAAACAATAAAAGGGTTTACCTGCAAGACGGTCAAGCATTTGATCAATAAAGGGTAATGGGAAGTGATCTTTCCTAGTGGCTTTGTTTAGCTTTCGATAGTCCATACAAACCCTCCAACCGGTCACAGTCCTGGTTGGGATAAGTTCATTATTTTCATTGCTTACCACTGTTATACCTCCCTTTTTCGGTACACATTGTACCGGACTTACCCACGTACTATCGGAGATAGGGTATATAATGCCGGCGTCAAGCCACTTGATGATTTCTTTCATTACAACCCCTTTCATGGCATGATTCAGTCTCATCTGGGCCTCAATTGAAGGTTTGTGATCATCTTCCAACAAGATCTTGTGTATGCACACCGCCGGGCTAATTCCCTTCAAGTCGGCAATTGTCCACCCTATTGCCTTTTTGTGTAGCTTCAACATCTTGATCAGCTTCTTTTCCTGCTCAGGCAGTAGCTTAGAAGAAATAATTACAAGCAATGTATTATCGGTCCCTAAGTATACATATTTTTGTTGCTCTGGCAATTGTTTCAACTCAAGAATTGGTGGATGTTCAATAGAGGGTTTTTCGAGCTTACCTTCCTTACCTGAGTAGTCCAGTGGTTCAAAGTATGTACCTGGTCGATTGACTAGCCAATTTGCCTCTTCTGGTTGTTCCTCATCGACCGGTTCTTTATACTCCTCATGTTCCTCTTGATCGGCAATGTAGTTACCGAGGTAACTAAATTCCTCGTCGAAGTTAAACTCTGCCGTGGCATGAAGAAGTTGGCATTCTTCTGGATCATCGGCATGCCTTAGTGTTTGGAACACATTTAGTTTAACTTGCTGGTCATTCATCCTCATTGTGAGTTCTCCTTTTTCAACATCGATCAAGGTTCTCCCTGTTGCTAGGAATGGTCTCCCGAGAATGATAGGTGCATGCTCATCTGCTTCACAATCCAAAATAATAAAGTCAGCGGGAAAAATAAATTTATCAACTTTTACCAGTATGTCCTCGATTTTTCCCTCGGATGCACATAGGATCTGTCGGCTATTTGTAGCATATAACTGTTGTAGGTCTTGCCTTCCCGATTCCTAGTTTACGGAAAACTGATTTAGGCATCAAGTTTATGCTAGCCCCAAGGTCGCATAGTGCTTTCCCGACATAGTTATTTCCAATAGAACGGTATTGTGAAACTTAGGGATCCTTCAACTTGGGTGGCATACGATTGTGCAACATTGCCATGCATCCCCTCTGCTGCAATCAAGCTGTTTCAAACTCTCCTAGCCTTGTTCTCTTGGACACAATGTCTTTAAGAAACTTGGCATAGTTTGGCATTTGTTCAATTGCTTCCACCAATGGCAAGTTGATGTGGACTTGCTTTAGGATATCAAGAAACTTCTTGAATTGGTATTCTTGCTTTTGTCGCTTCAACCTTTGTGGGAATGGTGGTGGAAGTCGGATATCTTCGATCCTTTCATTGGTTTGAAACCTGATTGACGGTATTGCCGGGACATCTGGAGTTACCGAGGCATTATCAACTGGGGTTGCCGAGGCATGCTTATCGCAAGTTGCCGAGGCGTCTTTATCGTCAGTTGCCGAGGCATGCTTATTACCGGTTGCCGCAGCAATTCCTGGTTCGGCATCTGAGGCTTTGTCGCTAGGTTCGACCTGATCTTTTTATGGAGTTTTGTTTGACGAGTGGGTTTGAACCTCTCTAAGTTGTTGGCCACTTCTAGTGGTGATCGCCTTACATTGCTCATGGCTAGTTCCTCTTGCGACTTCAGTATCGCTAGGTAAACCTCCTTGTGGTCTAGTATTCAGATTTTGAGCAAACTGTCCGACTTGATTTTCCAATGATTTGATTATCGCCTCTTGGTTTTGCAATCTCATCTCGGTCTGTTAATAAAAGCATCGAGTTCTTTTTATGAAATTACTATTCTCAGCCATATAAGATCCAGTTTTTTCATCATAAAAGCATTTAGAGAATTTTCCAAAGAACTAGATGTTGTCGGTTGTTCTTCGCGGCATCCATTGCCGTGACATATTCTCTTTGGAATCCCGATGCTTGTGCATTCTGATTGTTACGGTTTAGAGCATTGTTGGGATTACTCCATGAAAAATTCGGGTGCTTCTTCCAAGCTGGATTGTATGTATTAGACATCACATTATTACTCCAATTGTAATTCCCCACATAGAAGTTGGATTCCGAATTCTGCATACATTCAGAAGAATTATGGTTATCACCACATAACTCACAAAAAGAATCCATTACCTTGACTTCATGTGTGTTGTTTGGTTTTTGCATGTTCTGGACCATCTTGGTTAAAGCGGCCAATTGTGCCGAAATTGAATCTGATGATCCTAGTTCATGTATTGTGGCTTGGCGTCTAACTCCTCCTCTTCTAGTAGATGGGAATTGATAGTCATTCTTGGCCAGCCTGTTTAAAATTTGCATTGCTTCCTCCGGCGACTTATCTAGGAGTATGCCATTTGCCGAGGCACCTAGCATCATCCTTGTTGGTGTATTCACGGCGTTGTAAAACATTGTTACTTGAGTCCACACCGGGAATCCGTGTAGGGGGCATTTGTGTAGAAGTTCTCTATATCGCTCCCAAGCCTCGTACATGGATTCATCATCCGCTGCCGAAAAGAAGTAATGTCGTTCTGAAGCTTATCAGTCAAATTTGTAGGATTAAATCTAGCAAGGAAATCACGACAAAGATCAGTCCAAGATGCTATGGATCCTGGCAGAATGCTATTCAACCATGCTTTCGCCCTATCCCCTCGGTGAATAGGGAATAATCTTAATCGTAAGACATCGGGGTGACTCGTGTATCTTGAACGAGTTGCAAATCTCGAGGAAAGATTTCAGATGTTGCCGTGCATCTTGATTCTTTGAGCCGCCAAATTGACCTATTGTGTTGATCATATTAAACATTATTGGTTTCAACTCAAAGTGGTCGGCTTCAATTTCAGGTGCGACAACTCTTGGGTTAAGTCCATCAAGATCTTCTTCAAGATAGTCTCGAATAGTTACATTTGGTGCAAGAATCACTCCTCCTCCCGCTCGAACATCTTGATTCATATTGCTGTCTTGATTTGCCATTGCTTCTCTTATCCTTCGTCTAAGTCTTTGTAAGGTTCGTTCGATTTCTGGATCAAAGGGATATTCTGGTGAAGTCGGTCTCGCCCTGGTCATATACCAATGCAAAACCAAAGTTTGTTAGCCCTTTGAATTTTTACAAGAAAAATAAAAAGAAAGTGCAAGAAAATAAAAACAAAGTACCTATTGCCAATCCCCGGCAACGGCGCCAAAAACTTGTTGCGCGTAATAAGTGCTACGCAAATGTGCAAGTATACACGTCGCAAGTTATAGTATAAAAGATATCGTCTCCACAGGGATTGGTGCGACTTCAAGAATCTAGTCTCTTGCACTGTAAAAAGTAAAAACACAAGTAAAGGATTATAGAAGTTTTAACTAATAACTAATCTAGAAAGCAATTAAGTAAATGAAAAGATGAGATCGAATGAGAGAGAGATAGGCTAGGTTATCGTGAGTTGAGGTGTGATAGCCGATTGGATTGTCTTGGTAAAAGAGTGCATGGGCAACTCAGTTGCCGTGGCAGCTTGCACAATGGGGTTGCCTTGGCAACTAGTTGGGCAACTACTTGGGCGTCTGGGCAGCAACCCTCAAGGTTCGACAGAGCGTTCTTCAATGGTTTCTTCTTATCTCTAAGTCGAAACTCTAGCTACTTGTGCATGCCTTGATAATACATCCCTGTGTGAATCAAGGGTGAACAACAACCAATCTTGCGCTCCTCTTAGCCGTTGAAATCCTTAACTTATTCCTAAGCCGGATTAATCTTCACCATCAATAGATTGCATAAAGATCATATTCATTCGTTTCTTGAATCTAACTCTCCCGATATTAGATAAATAGATGAAATCACGAGATCCTCTCCCAATTCACTCGCAAACAAGAATAAGAACCAAGAATGAATAAACCTTGAAATAGAAAAGTGCAAACTCTTATTACCTAAACAAAAACCAATAGTTTCTCACAACCACAAAACACAATAACCATAGCCAAGTAGATTTAGTTCATGGCTAGGTTCCAAAGAAACACAAGATAAACAATCCGTTGCATGAACCCAATCGAACAAGGAAGAAAAGATGAAGCTTGTTGAAAATCCCTTGCCCTAGATGCTTGTCAAAAATTCCCCTTGCTTTCTCCCTTGGACTTGTCGAAAATTCCCCTAATGCTCTCTCCCTTGGACTTGTCGAAAATTCCCCTAATGCTCTCTCCCTTGGACTTGTCGAAAATTCCCCTAATGCTCTCTCCCTTGGACTTGTCGAAAATTCCCCTAATGCTCTCTCCATTGATTGTCTAAATCTCCTTGCTATTTATAGGGCTAGGCCAAAGTCCTTCTTTGAGGAGGAGTTTGAGTTGGAATTAAATTATCTTTAAAGAATATAATTCTTTATTATAATTGTATTCCTACTAGAACTTCTCCTATCTTCTTGGAATTTAATTCTTCTTTAATCTCTGCATGGAAATCAAATTCCTTTGGGTTTGGGCTTTGCTCCACGTCATCTTGGGCTTGTATAGTCATTAATTTCGACATCCCTATTGCATTTTCTCTTTGTCGACAATTGCCATGGCAACTGGCTCGGCGTCTCCTTCATGCATTGCCCTGGCAACTAGCTCGACATATCCTTCATGCATTGCCCTGGCAACTAGCTCGGCATTGCTTTGGCAAGTGATCCTGCACATACACACATAAAGCACACCAAAGCAGCATCTTTTCCACAAAAACTACCAAGTTATGTAATCAAGCTCAACGATGGAAGGAAACATGGATTAATGCATGAATGGCTAACTATGCAACTAATATGAGCCTAAGTCTAACAATAATATGAGTAAAAAGGGTAAGAAAAATAGTACTTTTGAACACTTATCAATGGGTAAGCTTAAATTGAGGGTAGCAAATGAGATTTTGTTGTGGGATCCATGATACATGTTACATATGGTTTAATATGATGTTTTAGAAATGTTAAGTGCATGGTTTGGTAAGGCATGATAATGTGATAATGGTTCAAAGGAGCTTTGAAATGTATTTTACAAATATATTGTTTAAAATACATTGATGATGGTTGTTGTTTGAGCATTCCTCACTAAGCCTAGTTTGCTTACGCTCTCTTTTCCATCAATGCAAAAAATTAAGGTTTGAGGCAGCAAAGAACAAAGGAAGAAAACTATAAGACTCGGATTCAAAGTATAGTTTGGACATTGAAAAATAATAATAATGGCAATGTGTCGATTAAGGCTTTGGGAGGGTTTTGATGAACTCCCTATTGTTGCAAGTTTACTTGTTTTGGACTTGTAATATGTTTTATGTGATTGTGGTATGGTTGGTTTGATGCTTTGGATGTGGACTAGGAAGCATGCCTCTAGATTTGGTTGATCGAATATTCTAGTTGTGCTAGGTTGGCTTCTAGTGCTGGTATGTTGATGCTCAAATATGTTGATGATGTTATATGATGATTAGATAAGTGCTAAGCTTGATTGAAGTGAGCAAAAGTGTCATATATTGGACCTATAGGTTATTACATGCCTCTGCGTACCAGTACGGGTACCTCAAGATCAGTACGCAGGGCCTGTACGAGGCTCAATGTGTTGAAATAAAGCTACGGGTACCGGTACACCTAGCCCGTATTGGTACGCCTTAAGGAAATTGTATGTTTGTTCCGGTATATATGTTTAAGGATCAATATGCACCTTTCAAATTTAGCAACCCGTACCGATATGCGGGGTACCGTATCGGTACATATTTTGGTTACTAGAATCCTAAGTTTTGAGAAAATAAGAAAGGGATTGGTACGGGTCAAAGCTGTACCGGTATGGGAGTGGTCAACATACCGTATCGGTATGTGACTTAGTGTATCGGTATGCTGATCTATTTTATCTGTAAACCTGTATCAGTACGAGCTTATATGTATCGGTACGCTATGCTCTATTTGTACTTTTTGGTAATGCTGAAGTTTGGAAATCTTGCAATTTGACCCCTGTTTGATATGTATATAATTAATTGAGTTTGAGTGATTGTTTTGGAATGGTATTTGATCCACATGTACGTAATTGGACTAGTTAAAGGTTGGTAACCTTAAACATGTAAAATTGCTAAGAATTTATGAGTTTTGTATTTTGGTCCTTAAAGTGGTACGTTGTGCAATTGAGTCCTGTTCTGTAATCTGATGTTTATGAAAATGCTACCGCTATGTCGTGTATATATAAGAAATTAATAATACGCATCTAGACAAGATAAAAAGAAAAAAATGGGTTCGGAGAAGGGTTTTAGATCGGGTTTGCTTTAGCAAACCTAATATGGTCTTTTTAGTTCAGTTTCGGCTAGGCCGGGCTAAGGGGGTTATATTTGGTGTTATCAGAGCCAGGTTTGCAAAAATTGGGATACTGATGGTGTTTGTAACATGATGTTTGTTATGCACGATGATTGTTTACATGCACGGTGATTGTTTACAAGCACGATGTATGAATTATGTTATGTTTGGATACCTTGGGTACACATTGCCATATTACTATGTTTATGAAATAATTTTGGTTTAAACTAAAGTCTTAGATCCTTGCTTGAAGTTGGCCTGACTGTTTTTGTGTGTGTAATTATCATGCTTAGATACGCTTTAGACTATGCCACCGATGAGAGAATTGCGATCTAGAGGAAACACTGCTGCTGGAGGGTAGGGACTCGAGGGTGAGCTAGTACACCCTGAGGATTTGCTGCCTCTTTCGCCTAATCCTCTTGAGGGAGTAGAACATGTACCCCCTGCACCACTTGGTCTTGTGTTTGGGGATATGATGCCTTTGGTTCAGGTGATGACAGGAGCATTCTAGGCCGCGATGGTTGGACCTGCTTCGACATCTGCTACTGTTAATCTGGGTTTTCCATTGGAACGTTTGCATAACCTTTGAGGGGTTGAGTATAGAGGGTTGGCACTCGAGGCATCCGAGGAGTGGATGGCCAATACAGAGCGTATCTTGGTTTAGCTGGGGTGTAATGATGACTGCAAGTTGGGATGTGCTAATTCCCTATTGCAAGGGGATGCGTATAGCTGGTGGACCACTGTAATCACGGGTATGAAACCCGGTGATGTGATGTGGGAATTTTTCCAGGCTGCCTTCAGGAAAAAAAACCTTGGTGTTAGATATTTGGACAGTAAGAAATGGGAGTTTATGGCCTTGGTTCAGGGCAGTATGACCGTGTTTGAGTATGAGGTGCAGTTTGTATGGCTGAGTCAGTATGCACCTGAGTTGGTGCCAGACGAGAGGCACCGTTATGATCGTTTATGGTATGGTTTGGTGCAGGATGTCAAGACGTACATATTGGCGATTAAGTATACTGAGTTTGATGTTTTAGTATCTCGGGCATAGGATATAGAGCAGAGTATGGGACTGTCTCATCATTTTAGAGGTTCTAGCTCAAGGAAGAGAGCTAAAGAGTATAGTTCTGGGGGTGGCCAGGCTAAGAGGTACCATGGCTGGAGGTTTCGACTAGATACGAGACACAGTAGAGGTGGTTCTGGATGAGGATATCAGGGACAAGGTGCTCAAATCCGGTCGGAGCATAATGGTTGTTGGGGTTGTGGTTCTAGAGACCAGTTGAGGAGAGATTGCCTGCGTTTGGCCAGAGAGGGGCATGCTCCTTCAGTTATGGCTGCAAAATCTTGTTGGAGTTGTGGGTCGATATAACATATCAGGCGAGATTTTCCTTTTCTTGCTAGAGGTAGGCAAGCACCTGCACCTATTGCTGCACCACCTAGGGGCTGTGGGTGCGGCCGAGGCACTTTTTAGCGGAGGGAGGATAGATAGAGGATTGTGGCTCACACAGTGGCGGCTTGACTGGAGGATGGTGGACAAGCGAAGATCTATGCTCACTGCGAGGTGAGAAATGACACGGACGTGATAGCAAGTACCTTTACCTTGCAGTCTATGTCATTGTTATCTTTGATAGATTCTGGTTCTACACATTCATATGTATTGCATGAGCATGTACATTTGCTTAGTGTACTTGTAGAAATGCTTGGTGTTGGTATGCAAGTGACAAGTTCTTTTAGAGGAACTATCATTACGAGGAAGTTGTATTGGTGATGTCCTCTGATGGTTCAGGGTCACGTGTTTGTGGCTGACCTGATGGAGTTGCCGTTCCATGGTTTTGACGTGATCTTATGTATGGACTAGTTGTCCGAGCATCATGCTGTGGTAGATTTTGAGACCAAGTAGGTTTTTTTAGGATTGCTGATGATTATGAGGTGGTAGTTGTAGGCAAAAATGTAAAGTTCTTGTGTAATATGGTTTCGGCCATGGAAGCGCGTAAGTTGCTAGAAAGTGGATGTCGGGCGTATCTAGATTTTGTGATGAATCTGAATGTGGAAGAAGCGCGGACAAAGAATATTCGTACTATTTGTGACTTTTTGGGTGTGTTTACGTAACAGTTACCTAGTTTGCCATCAGACAGGGAGGTGGAGTTTTGTATTGAGACATTTACTGATTTGGCTTGGGTGTTGATTGCAGCGTATCGCATGGCACCAAAGGAGTTAAAAGAGTTGAAGATGTAACTTCATGAGTTGTTGGATTAGGGATTCATCTGGCCTAGTGTGTCGCTGTATGGGGCACCGATGTTGTTTGTGAAAAAGAAGGATGGCATGTTGAGGATGTGTATAGATTATCGGTAACTGAATAAGTTAACGATTAATAACAAGTATCCCTTACCGTGAATCGATGATCCGTTGAAGGTTAAGGATAAAGATGTGTTGAAACTGATTTCTGTACTAGGTATGGCCATTATGAGTTCTTGGTGATGCCGTCTGGGCTGACGAATGCGCCTACAACATTCATGGATATGATGAACCATGTATTCAATGAATTTTTGGACCAATTTGTAGTAGTGTTCATCGATGATATCCTTCTGTACTCTCGTACCGAGAAAGATCATGATCGATACTTGGGGATTATGTTGCGGACCTTGTTGGATAATCAGCTTTATGTTAGGTTGAGAAAATGCAAGTTTTGGATTAGGGAAGTGGTTTTTCTTGGGCATGTGATTTCAGCTGAGGGTATATGGGTAAATCCTGAAAAGGTTGAGGCGGTTATGAATTGGAAGTAGCTGAAATCGGTGACAAAAGTCTGTAGTTTTCTAGGCTTGGCAGGTTATTACCGTCGGTTCATGGATGGGTTTTCGAGAGTTGTTGCTCCATTGACCAAGTTGTTGTAAAAAAATGTACGAGTTTAGTTGTCGAAAGCTATACAGTAGGCTTTTGTAAAGTTGAAAGAAGGTTTGACGCAAGCTCCAATCTTGATTCAACCAGAGTTAGTGAAGGAGTTTGTGGTGTATAGTGATGTATCTTACGTCGGGTTAAGGTGTGTGTTGATGCAGGATTAGAAGTTCGTCGCTTATGTATCGAGGCAGTTAAAAGTGCATGAACACAACTACCCTACGCATGATCTTGAGCTCAATACGGTAGTGTTTGCATTAAAATTTTGGAGACATTACCTTTATGGTGAAAAGTGTGTTATATACACAGAACATAAGAGTTTGAAGTATTTGATGACACATAAGGAGTTGAATCTTCGTCAGCGTAGGTGGTTGGAGCTGTTGAAGTATGACTTGTGATGGAGGGTTGTTGACAAAATTACAAGTGAAACTTTTCTTGGCACAATTGATTAAGGAAAAGCAGCCGTATAATGAGGCGTTGGTACCTCATGTCAAGGACATCATGGATGGAAATCCTATGAATTTTCACTTTAATAGTGATGGGGTTTTGTGTTTTAAAGATCGAATTGTGGTGCCTAGTGACGAGGAGTTGAGACAGATGATTTTGACCGAGGCACATGCTAGTCCTTTTGCTATGCATCCTAGTAGTACTAAAATGTATCAGGGGTTGAGGAAGGAGTACTATTGGGTGGGTTTGAAAAAGGACGTGGCTGAATTTGTTTCTAGATGTGTGGTGTGTCAGCGGGTGAATGTTGAACATCAGTTTCCTTCTCGGTTATTGCATCCTTTGAAAATTCTGGAGTGGAAGTGGGAAAGGATCACCATGGATTTTGTATCAGGATTGTCTTTGACACCGTCTAAAAAGGATTCCATTTGGGTGATTTTGGATCGTTTTACGAAGTGTGCACATTTTCTTCCCGTGTATACTACGTATTCGTTGGATAAGTTGGGCAGATTTATATGTTGCTAAAATTGTGAGGTTGCACGGGGTTCCCAAGTTAATTGTTTCTGATAGAGATCTGCGGTTTATAGCGAGGTTTTAGAGGTGTTTGCACTGAGCTTTGTGTACTCGCTTGAATTTCAGTACATCATATCATCCTCAAACGGATGGCCATTCTAAACGTGTAATTCAGATCTTGGAGGATATGTTGAGATGTTGTATCATTGAGTTCTAGGGAACTTGGGAAAGACATTTGGCTTTGGTAGAGTTTGCATATAATAACAGTTATCAAGCTAGTATAAAGATGGCACTGTATGAAGCCTTGTATGGTAGGAGGTGTCGTAAACCCTTGTGTTGGGCTGAGGCTGGGGAAAAGTATGTTTCCATGCCTGATGTGTTGAAAGACACGAATGAGGAAGTAAAGATGATTTGTGATCATTTAAAAGAGGCCTCAGATAGGCATAAATCCTATGCAGATTTGAAGCGTAAAGAGATTGAGTATGCTGTTGGTGAAAAAGTGTTCTTAAATGTTTCGCCTTGGAAGAAGGTGATGCATTTTGGGCGTAAAGGAAAGTTGAGCCCAAGGTTTATTGGACCGTATGAGGTGCTGGAACACGTTGGTCCTGTTGCTTATCGGTTGAGGTTACCTCATGAGTTGGAAAAGATTCATGATGTGTTTCATGTGTGCATGTTGTAGAGGTATCGCTCGGATTCGTCGCATGTTATGCCAGTTGAGGATGTTGAGTTGCGACGGGATTTGTCTTATGATGAGGAACAAGTGGAGATCCTTGAATCCAGTAGTAAAGTTCTTTGTGGTAATACGATTGAGCTTGTTAAGGTGTTGTGACGACATCACGGTGTTGAGGAAGCCACATGAGAGAGTAAGTCGGACATGGTTACTCAGTTTTCGCATCTATTTCCGTCAGGTAAATTTCGAGGATAAAATTTCTTAAGAGGAGAGAGTTGTAACACCTCGATTTTGAGCCTAGGAGTTTTCCTAGTGGTTTAGACGGTCCGGTGGACCGTGATTAAAGATTCGAGTCAGATTCGGGATTAAAATAGAACAAATAATTTTGGTGCGAGAAAAATATGGGAAAAGTATCTAAAAATCATTATTTAATAAATGGATATTTTTGGTAAATTCAATTTTGGAAAATGGATTTTGGAAATTGGACATTTTGGCTAGTGACCAAAATGTAAAAATTGAAAACTGTTTTTAGTGACCATTTTGAAAAAGGGTCAAACTTTGAATCTTTAAGGATCTATTTTACCAAACTTTAATATTAGATTTTCCTCTCATTTAGGATTATTTTAAAAGTGTTTTAACTTGGTAATTAAAAGAGAATTAACTAAAAGGTAGTTATTTTCTTAAAACCAAAAATTTACATAACTTTTATCCCAAACTTTTCTCTCAAAGTTATTCAGCCAAACACTCACTTTTTCATCCAAAATCTGAGGTAACACTCTTGATTCTTAAGTTCTTGTTTCTTAATTGATTCTTCAATCTTGTTTTGCAAAACCTTATTGAAGTTTCTTTGTTTTCAAGATTAAAACATCAAATTGAGAGGGAAATCACCCATTAGAGGTAAGGTTCGTTCTTCTCCTCTAATGAATGGTTCTTTATTGAAATTCCCAAGTATTTGATCCTTGTTTAATGTTTTCTAATGATTTTTGATGAGTTAATTGTGGAAATTGATAAAATCAAGGTTTAATTGATGAGATTAAGTGATTTTCATTTTGGATCTATTTTGCATGGGTTCTTGATGGATTATAATCATAATTTTGATGTTTTATAATGTTAGTAAGTTGGTTTTAACATTTGAATCCCGAAGATATATGAATCTCTAATTTTCTAGGTTGTTAATTGAATGCTGGAGATATAAGGATGTTTGAGAAGTGTTTTTAAATGTTAATTGATGTTAAATGAAGTGTTGAAACGTTTGATTGTGGCTGGGTTAAGTTTGGAAGATGTTTGTTGTTAGTTTTGGGAATTGTAGAGTAGTTTTCGGTAAAAGATGTTGTGGTTTGGTATTGCTGTGATGTTGATTGCATTTTGATGCAATGTACCTCTGTTTTGTGTGTTTAAAACTAGGGGAGTCTGATCCCCAAACTTGAACGTGAGTTTTGGAAGCTTTGGAGGTGTGTTTGTCGCATCGGCAAGCGAGGCATTATGAGTCAGTGAGTGGAAATGTGTTTTCAACTTTGCAAAGGTTTGAAAGTTGTATTTGGGAGTCTAGATTAAGCTTGAAATGCTAATCTAAGCTTGGAAGTAAGTAAATGATGAATTCTCTCTCGAACTCGGTTTTGGCAATAGTTTGATGCACTTGTTTTACATGATTTGATTACTCACAGTTTATGCATATATTGAGCATGGTTTAATGCTAGAAATTGGTTTTGAAATGATGTTAATGCATTTGGTAGTAATGCATGATTTGTTAATGTTTGTGAACATTGTTTAATGAAAAGGTTGATGCATTGGTTTAATGGTTTTGGTTGATGCATATGAAAATATTGACTTGATGACGTTAAAATGAATTATATTGGCAAGTGATGATTTGAAACAGTTTGGAAATGAAATCAGATATTGTTGGCAGACCATATGATTGATAGTGCACTATAAAAAGCCTTGGATGTTGAGGTGTTTATAAGGTGTACCAGATACTCCATCCAAGTACCCTAACGGTTGAGGGGTTTATGTGTACCGAAGACTCCCGTTACTGGATTAAACATCGTACCAATAAGTGATGTTGATGGGTTTATGTGTACTGAATACTCCGATGTGTGAACTTTGGGTTACCGTTAGATTGTTTGTTAAGTGTTGAGGGAACACTTGTTGAATCCGTGTATCCGATGTTACGTTTTGGTAAATGGAACTTGGTAAATGATCACTTGGAAGCCAATATAATTGTTTATGTATCATGAGATGGATTATGTTGTTTAATGTGATTTAAACATGTTTTACTCTTTAAGCCTTGCATTGGTAGTATGCATGGGAAAGCTTAAATTGAGGGTAGCAAATGAGATTTTGCTGTGGGATCCATGATACATGTTGCATATGGTTTAATATGCTGTTTTGGAAATGTTAAGTGCATGGTTTTGGTAAGGCATGATAATGTGATGATGATTCAAAAGAGCTTTGAAATGTATTTTACAAATATATTGTTTAAAATGCATTGATGGTGGTTGTTGTTTAAGCATTCCTTACTAAGCCTAGTGTGCTTACGCTCTCTTTTCCATCAATGCAAAAAATTAAGGTTTGAGGCAGCAAAGAAGCAAGGAAGGAAACTCCAAGACTTGGATTCAAAGTATGGTTTAGACATTGAAAAATAGTAATAATGGCAATGTGTTGATTAAGGCTTTGGGAGGGTTTTGATGAACTCCTTGTTGTTGCAAGTTTACTTGTTGTTTTGGACTTGTAATATGTTTTAAGTGATTGTGGTATGGTTGGTTTGATGCTTTGGATGTGGACTAGGAAGCATGCCTCTAGAATTGATTGATCGAATATGCTAGTTGTGCTAGGTTGGCTTTTAGTGTTGGTATGTTGATGCTCAAATATGTTGATGATGTTATATGATACTTAGATAAGTGTTAAGCTTGATTGAAGTGAGCCAAAGTGTCATATGTTGGACTTAGAGGTCATTACAAGCCTCTGTGTACTGGTACGGGTACCTCAAGATCAGTACGCGAGGTCTGTACAAGGCTCAAAATGTTGAAATAAAGCTACAGGTACTGGTATGCCGTAAGGAAATTGTATGTTTATTCTGGTACACAGGTTTGAGGATCAGTACGCACCCTTCAAATTTAGCAACCCGTAGCGATACGCAGGGTACCGTATCGGTATGCATTTTGGTTACTGGAATCCTGAGTTTTGAGAAAATAAGAAGGGAATCGGTATAGGTTAAAGCTGTACCGATACGGGAGTGGTCAACACACCGTATCGATACGCTACTTAGGGTATCGGTACGCTGAGCTATTTTATCTGTTAACCTAGATCCATACAGGCTTGCCTGTATCGGTATGCAATGCTGTGCTTGTACTTTTTGGTGATGCAGAAGTTTGGAAATCTTGCAATTTGATTCTTGTTTTGATATGTATGTAATTAATTGAGTTCGAGTGAATGTTTTGGAATTTATTTGACCCACATGTACGTAATTGGACTAATTAAAGGTTGGTAACCTTAAACATATAAAATTGCTGAGAATTTATGAGTTTTGCGTTTTGGTCCATAAAGTGTTACGTTGTGCAATTGAGTCATGTTTTGTAATATGATGTTTATGAAAACACAACCGCTGTGTCGTGCACACAAATGACATTAATAATGCGCATCTAGACAAGATAAAAAGAAAAAGAATGGGTTCAGATAAGGGTTTTAGATCAGGTTTGCTTCGGCAAACCTAATGTGGCCCTTTTAGTCCGGTTACGGCTAGGTCGGGCTAAGGGGGTTACACTTCATCATTTTGCCTCCAGCAAACATTAAACACCTACAACTCCTCAAAAACTCATAACTAACAACCTAGAAAATTAGAGATTCATATAGTTTCGGGATTCCATTGTCAAAACCCAATTATTAACATCATAAAACATCAAAAATCATGTTCCAATTCAATCAAGAACATAACAAATCAGATTTAATTTGAAATCTCATCAATTTCCACAGTTAAACCTCAATTAAACCAATTACTTCCATTATAACTATAAAATCTCATTAGAAAACACATGTATAGGACAAATAACTTGGGAATTTCAATAAAGAACCTTGTATTAGAGGAGAAGGACGAACCACACCTCTAATTGACGGTTTTCCCCCTTAATTGGATGAATTTGCATAAGAAAATAGTGTTTTGGCAAGAAGATTTTACCTGAAGGTTTTGAAGAAGAAAATAGTGTTTGGCTGGAGAGAATTGGAGAGAAAATCTTTTGAAGAAAAGTTAGTTACTTCAAATTTGTTTTAACCTTTAATTATCCAATTAATTCTCCAAGCCCATTTATTACATTTCAAAATCACTTAAAATAACCAAATTAAGGGAGAAAGTCTGATATCAAACTTTGGGTAAATAGCTCCTTAAAGATTCAAAGTTTTGACCCTTTACATTTTAGTCACTAGAAAAATAGATTTTACAATCTTTACATTTTGGTCACTACCATAAAATGTCTTATTTCCAAAAATCTTTTTGTAAAATTGATTTCACCATTTATCTTATATATTAAATAAATATTTTAAAACATTTTCCATTTTTTTATCTCCTTTAAAAATATTTATTGTGAATTAATCTCAAAAGTGACTCGAATCCTCTAATTCGTTTCCTCGAACCGTCTATTTGACCAATTAACATCTAGGCCCAAAACTGAGGCATTACAAAGGTTTTCTGGTGATTCAAGAAAGGTTAGTACACTTCCAATTCCTTACTTCCTGCATATCATAAAGATAATTGCTTTGTATGTCATTTTGGTGTTTTGAATATGCTTGAATGATCTTGATGGGTGTTAATGGAAAAATATAAAATTGATGTTAAAAACTTGTAAAATTGGTAGAAACCGACCCTAAACACCTTTCATAAGTTGTAGGTTAAGTTTTTGGGGTTACCAAGCTAGTTTGGGGGTTAAAGATGAGAAATTCAAACCCAGACCTAGAAATCTGAGTTCATGTACCGGTACTGGTGTTTCAGTATCGGTACCCCACTTTAGGGAAGGAGTTGAGTTATGAAGGGTATACCGGTATGACTTCCTTAGTACCAGTATGACTTCTCTAGTATCGGTACCCCTTGCTTAATGGGAATTCTAATTTCTTTTTTTCATACCAGTACGCTGTGGGGCGTATCGATACTACTATTGTATTGTCTGTAGAAGGCTTTTGTGTACCGGTACACAAAGGTAAGGGTATCGGTATGGGTGGGAATCGATACGGGTGGTTAACGTACCGATATTAAGTACCGATACATTTGTGAGCGTATCGGTACATCTTGGGGATTTATTTCTTTCAAACCTATTTTGAGTATCGGTACCCATAGAGGAGTACCAGTACCTAAAGGAGCGTACCAATACCCATATAGGAGTATCGATACTCGCTGGGCAATCTGCCCAAGAAAATTGAGTTTACGTTCAGGGGTTCTATAATTTGAGGTAAAGAGTCCAATGGGTCCCTAGATGAAAGAAATGAATTGTAAAACTGAGAAGCCAGATATCCAATCTCATATAAGAATAAATAAGAATAAAATGGGTCTTAGACTTGTGTAATGCATGTAATGGTATTGTAGTGTTGAGTCGTGCCGCGTGGGCACTTGATTGATTGGATCCGGATGCCCAAGGATGTGTTACAACGCCATGGTAAGTTGAACAGATGGAGGTTACTGATGCTATGTGACTCGAGTCTCATCCGTATGTACTCAAGAGATGATTCCGAGCAGGGTGTATGTTCCAATGCTATATGACCCCGCCTCACCCAGGGTGTATGTTCTGATGCTATGTGACCCAGCCTCACCCGGAGTGTATGTACCGATGCTATGTGACCCAAGCTCACTCCCATATGGTATGTCATGGTATGGTATAGTATGTGGGGCCTTGTGCGCCCCTATTTGATTAGATGATTAATTATGTTAATCCTATGTGTTTAGGCGATCAGAGTTGCGCCACATGATATTCTTGCTTACTTGATCCTCGTTTGACACATGCTTATATTTATGATCTGTATGAAGCATAGTAGAATAGAGGTGTATCCACTGAGCTTTCGAGCTTAGCGTTTGGAATTGTTATTTCCTTACGCAGGTCTTTAGGTTGCTACATACTTTGCAAGAAGCCATCAGAGTAGGACTTCAGTGCATTGATATGCGAAGAGTACAATACTTAGATTTGTAGGGGCAATGTATTCATACGACCCTATGTTTTGTAACTATAACTCCTTATTCCCATATCGAATGTTTTTAACGTAATATGTTTTAAATTTGGATCTCTAAAGTAATGTTTGAATATTTTTATGACTCTTTTTTAATTATTATAGTTTATGAAATTATGGACTTGGGCTAAACTGGTTCACAAAGTTTTGTTAAATGGGTTTAGGCTTAAGGCCCAATGTGACACTGGGTTTAGGGTGTTACATTTAGTAGTATCAGAGCCTAGGTTTAGCCGGTTCTAGTAACCTCGGGGTGATAGAGAGTCGAAAAAGGTGTCTAGTGAATACATGCTCATAAATCGAATTCGTACTCATATTAAGGCTGAATATTCGATAGAGTAACCTTGTTTGTTATCTGTGCAGTTTGAATATGCCTAGAAGAGCTCATGATCTGGAGGAGAGTTGAGGCTCTAGAGAGGAGAGCTTTGATGAGGATTTTATCTTGGTGGTCGATGAAAGGTCGGAGGGTGAGGGACATCAAGGAGCCAATTACTTCTCCCATCTGCATAGGGCGCTTGATCGAATAGTGAGGGCTATCCCAAGAATTCTCGCTACCCTTCGGTAAGCCCCGATAGAGAGGCTTCGTAGATATGGTGCAACTAATTTCCTAGGGTCGGGATAAGACAACCCAATCAAAGCGGATCAATGGTTGAGAGATACGCGTTGGATCTTGCGTTAAATGGGTCTGGAGCCAAGAGACAAGTTGAAGTGTGTTCTTTCTCTTCTAAAGAAAAATGCTCATGAGTGGTGGGAGACAGTTGAGTTAGGTTGGTATGCTAACCGACCCACTTGGGATAATTTTCTTTACGAGTTTGAGAAGTAGTATATTGGAAAAGCCCACATGGATAGTCCGCAAAACCGGTTTACCCATCTAGGGCAAGGAAATTGACCGATTTATGAGTATGAACAAGAGTTCCTATAGTTGAGTAGGTATGCTCTAGAACTTGTTGCCACAGAGAAGATGAAATGCAAGTAGTTTAGAAAAGGTTTGTGGAAGGAAATACAGATGTTCTTGACAACGAATCCACCAAAAGTGTTCTCTGATTTGGCCGCTAGTGCTAAGTCCCTTGAGTAAGTGCAAGGGTTGACATATAGTCGGCCTGAGGGCCATATCAATGCATGTGGAGGGAGTTATTTCCACTCTAATCAGTTATAGTCCTCTTTGAGATAGAATTAAGGAAATTGGAATTAGAGAGGTGGAGTATCGAATCAGTCTGGGATGTCCAATCGTAGGTCTGCCTCTACGGGGCATAGGAGGCCTGACTCCTCTTCAGCTAGGAGTTCAGGAGGCTCGTCTAGAGAATCTTATGCACCAGTATGTGCCCAGTGTGGGCGTAAAAACCATGTAGTGTGTTTCAGCAATGTCAAGGTATGCTATGGGTGTGAATCACCAGACCACTTCTTGAGAGACTGTCTTGAGGCCTTGGATGCGACCCTAGTTTAGAATCAGAGGAATCTTTTTGCAGCATAGAGAGGCAGCAATTTTTCTAGAAGAGGGGCGAGTAATGTGATGGGACATCAGAGTGGTGGTACTTTTCAGTCAACAGCACGAGCTCCTACGAGACAATATGCGGTCAAGGCACAGGAGGAATGTAAGGCTACTGATGTTATCTCAGGTATGTTCACCTTGTTTTCTATTCCCATTGTTTCTCTTGTGGATTTGGGGTCTACCCATTCCTACATCTACAGTGGGTTATCAGAGTAGTGGGGCATACCTACTGAAGATTTTAAGGTGGGAGTACATGTGACTAGCCTATTGGGGTATGATTTGCTAGTTGATAAGGTTTATAGGAGGTACCCTATAGAGGTTCAAGGTTTAGTGTTTCCTGTGGATTTGATGGTGCTACCGTTTTAGGAGTTTGATGCCATATTAGGGATAGATTGGCTTTTTGAACATGATGCAAGTTTGGGTTGTAGGACTAAGAGTTTGAAACACTGTGTTTCAGATGGGTCTCGACTTGTGGTTAGAAATGAAAGAAATCCTTGTCTTTCAAATGTGGTGCAGCTTTGACGGCCTAGAAGTTGATTCAACAAGGTTATGAAGTCTTTCTAGCTCATATGGTGGATACCAGAGTTGAGAGCCTAATGTTAGATAATCTGCGGACGGTTAGAGAGTTTGTTGATGTGTTTCTGGAGGAGCTACCCGAATTACCCCCTAATCGAGAATTAGAGTTTAGAATTGAGGTGATGCCTAGAACGACACCTGTGTCAATAACACCATATCGTATGGCACCCACCGAGTTGAGAGAGTTTCATTGTTGGTTGGTTAGTTTAACTATTTACTCATTTCAATTTATATAGATGATGTGCATGTTAAATTTATTTGAGATTGTAGAGCTTGATGTAAGAATGAGTTTATATGATTAGTGAAAATTTCATATAGATTACATTAGAAAGATCATGTCTTGTGTGTTATAACTCATATTGGATTGTTTGATTGAGTAATTGAGGATGGAACCGGGGCTGTCTTGATGAATCTCAATTAATCGAGTTATAGTTAGAAGGAAAACAAAGATTAGTTGTATGTACATGAATACATATTGGTCAGAAATTGTTTCAAATACATGTAGATACTTGTTGGACTAATTAGACATATAGAAAAGTGTATGAGGTTGCTTTGTATATATATAATTGTATGTTTATGTAGTTGATGTATGTTTTTGTAAGATTGAAGGCTGTTTTATTCAGTTAGTGGACTGTTATATTGGCAACATAAGGGAATATATGTGTTTAGAATTGTATTAGGACTTACAAATTAACATAATTGGACTGATTTAATCAATTGTTTATATGCATATGAAAAATGCCCCGAATTTCATATATGAAAGCATTAGCGGACTGTTGTAAACATGCAAAAGTATATATACACGTGTGCTGCCCTGATTTGCATATATGAAAGCATTAGTGGATTGCTTTGAACATGTGGTTGAATATATATGAAAATGAAATTTGTATTTGCATATACATAATCATTAGGGACTGTTTTGGCAATAAAATGAATGTAAGTTGGACTATTTTGATGTTTGTAAATATGTATACATGTGTTCTGGACAGATTTGTATAAACATGAAGGCATATAGTTTATAATCAACGTGAAATTATGTATACATGTTTTAACTGGACAGTTTAGAGGGAATAAAGTGTATACATATGTGAGATACCTGTTTTGTACTAATTTACATGTGATGAGGGTAGTAATCAATTAAGTTAAGGTCATTGGCTTATTAAATAATTGAAGTTAGGGGCATAAAACCAAACAAAGGATTAACAACAATATTGCTAGACCGTTTTTAATAGGTTTGAAATTATATATATGTGTTATATGAAAGTTGAACAATTTTGTATAGTTAAATGGAATATGTTGGGCTGTTTTGTCTTGAAGTAAAAATTAAGTGGACTGTTTTGATATGAAATTATGTGTATATGTCAAAGTGGACTACTTTGATATGAATATGTGATTAAGTGGACTGTTTTGATATGAAATTATGTGTTTATGTAAAAGTGGACTGTTTTGATATGAATATGTGATTAAGTGGACTATTTTGATATGAAATTATGTATATATGTCGAAGTGGACTGTTTTGATATGAATATCTGATTAAGTGGACTGTTTTGACATGAAATTCTGTTTTGATATGAATATGTAATTAAGTGGACTATTTGATATATCTAAGTATGTAAGTTAATGTAGGGGCTGTTTTATAGTAACAAATTTATAGTTATGAAGTATGGATGTGATTAATGTGTATGTAGTTTGTTAGAGTATATTGTTTTGTATGATATGATTGTAATATCTGGTTAATTGTTTTGAGGTACACATATTGGTAAGGATGGCCAGAGAAGGGATCTAGTTGAGAAAGGAAATATGATTGCGGTTAAGGTATTCCATAACTTTGGAATATCAGGTGAGTGTAGTTACGCACTCGGGATGACAAGGTGTCATCCTAGTCCTTATTTAATTGATTACTATGTTTTAAATGTATAAATTTTGCATAAAGCTCAAGTATAGCATATTGGGGGGAAAACATACACTCATGGTATAGCATCTCCGGTAGTCTTTTGTTTAATGTTGCATTTCATATGCAGTTTTACTTTGCTATGTTATGATGTATGAAAGTGAAGATAAACTATCTTTGTGATAAAGCTGGAAGCTAACTTCTAACCTATAATGCCATAAGATTCTAATAAAGGAATGGAATCCAATGTTATAAGTTCTTGAATTCTAAAGCCTTGATGAGCTAAAAGGTTAATCTCATATTATAAGATACTAAGAAAAAAAATAAGTAAGATTACTTGTGTCATACTATACATCTCCTAACTTCAAAATATAAAATATTTAAGTTGCCTATTCTATGGAAGCCCTTCGAGACATTGGCATAATACATGGTATACTTTAAGACTACGGCCCATGAGCTACGGCTCGGGCGATGACCCATTATATGTGATATATTTGCGACAGTAGGAGGTAACAGGATAGATGTAAGGAGATTGGTGACAATTTGACTGGATAGATGAGAAGTTAGGTTGTTATGTTTTGACACTAGCCATTGCTTTGTGCTTTGTGCTATGTGTAACACGGACCAATACGGTCAAACATAGTTCAATGTTATCTATGTGCAAATGTGATCCAAGGAAAATTATTTAAAAGAGATGAACTCGAATACTAAATTTCGAAAGGAAACTTTGATAAGCAATGTTATGAACTCAGACAAGCTCTGTCATAATCTTTGATAAGCTTAAATAAGAACTCCGAAAGCTTTGATTAGTACTTCGATAAGCCTTATTAAGGCTACAATAAGATAAGATGTGAACTTTGATAACTTCGATAAGAAATTCACAAGAACTCTGTTAAAACTCTAAAAGAATTTTGACTAAGACTTGAAAGGAAAGCTTCTAAATAACAAGGCCATGTTTAAACTAAGATTAAGATATAAACACCTAGTGTTAACATGTGCTTGTTTTCTTTTAGATTTCCATTTGATATCATTGTCAATATGCTTTGTCATTTAAGGTTACTACCTCACTTAGGCTATTTAAGCCTAATACATTCATTCTCATGCATTTTTAGGACTTAGAGAATTCTTATTTTTCGATCGTGGTTTGAAGGTTGCAAGTCACATTCCAAGATTTCTATGTTTCGAATATGTATTTCTTTTAGTGAACTTCTAGTCGGTGGCATATGGATGTTAATTATGTATAAGTGCACTTAGATAACCTTTTGATTTTCTATATGTACAAGTTTCTTAAGTAAATATCTTTATATGTAATGGTCTATCATGCTTCTTGGTTTCTTGTTGGATAGATTTTGTTTAGTTATAGTAATCGAATAGTTGTTTGTTAGTTAAGCCATGTTAGTAAAGAGTTCGAATGTCTTCTTGTTGACCAATTATATTAGATATGTGTTGATTTAAAAAGGAGTGCTTGACTAATCCCATGTTTGTAACGATTATTTACAGTAATATGTTTTGATTTTTGCTTATGTGTTTATAATTAAACTACAGTTTCTAAACTATTAAGGTAAATATTTCTTGTTTGATAAGTAAAGTGTAATTAAATTACCCTTCGATTCTGAAATGAGGAATGATATTGAGCTTAAACTTAATATGATATGATCTTGTTATTTAACATTGTATATGCTGATTGATTAATGAATAGTATGCTATGGTATAACCTGATTGTCAACATGGATCTGATTTGATAAAAACTCAAAAGTATGCTATCACGTATTTAAACACTATTAGAAGACTGTTTAGGCTTGAATCAATTGCCATTGATAGTTGTTCATGTGTATGCTATGTATATTGAAAATTCTTAATATGTTTAATTCGAGAACTTCTAAGTTGAGTATCTGGTGAAGTAAATGTAATTAGAAATGAGTTAAACATGTGTATATGGATTTTCGAATGATAGTTACTAATACCAGCTTAGATTAATTACGCCTATTGGAACCTTGGGTCATCCTTTGAGAGAAGATATATGATGTATCTAGACATTATAAAGAAGAGTGTTGCTTGAATGCCTTTATACATATGTCTACTTGATCACTTATATATATACATACACGAATAGGCTTGGTTCAAATTATCTTTGTACATGAATGATTGATAGATCGGTCAGCTTGATTTAAATTGGTTGATGTTATGTAATTAAAGGAGTAGAATTCACGATTTGTAATTTTGAGTGCTTATTAAGAAGAAAAGAATGTTTTACATGGTATTTTTGGTTATGTGATCTTAGTGAATAAATTCTTGTATTGAAAAATTGGGTTAACCTGTCTAGATCTAATTCTGAAAGTTTTAGTTTTGGTCACGTGTTTCTTGAATTGTCTTGCAGTGACATCTTCAATTTCGGTTTTCTTCTAAATCGGGTTGAGGGTGTTACAATTTGGTATTAGAGCCAGGTTTAGCTGATTCTAGGGTTAAACCGAAGTCTATTGTATGTTTGTATTTTGCATATGCCACCTAGAAGTTCAAATTTCTGTTCCGTAATAGTGACTTACAACCAATACGATTTGTTTGATTGCTCTATTACGACAGTAAAAGTTCTGAGATAGAACTGTGACCTATCTCTTTAATTCAAAAGAAATTCGAGGAATAATTTCTTTTAAGGGAGGGAGAATTGTAATACCCAAAAAATATGACTTGAAATAATTGATGTAATCCTTTTGTGAATCAAATTTGCTTGAAATATTCCTCACACTAATCAAATAAAGGTTTTAGAACTCAATTGGAGTTTCAAAACATTTGAGGACCACAATAAAAAGGGCACGAAAGAAAAATGTGATAAGTAAAGAGATTGCATGTAAGAAATGTTCTAGTGGAGGGACTAGAACATGTGTCAAGCAATAGAGATTCACTTGTAATGGGGAAAATGAGAGAGTGTTGGAACCGGCTATTAAGGAAGAAATTACACAAAATTTCTATCTTCTTTTCTTCTTCAAGTTAAACCGAAGCAAAGAGTGTAGTGAGAGTTTCATTGTTGGTTAGTTTAGCTCAAGATAGTGATCTTTATGTACATGGGCTCTTTGTAGGATGGTAACTAGTTACTCCTTTCTATTCATATAGATGATGTGCTTGTTAAATTGATTTGAGATTGTAGAGCTTGATGTAAGAATGAGTTTATACGATTTGTGAAAATTTCATATAGATTATATTAGAAAGATCATGTCTTGTGTGTTATAACTCATATTGGATTGTTTGATTGAGTAATTGAGGATGGAAACCGAGGCTGTCTTGATGAATCTCAATAAATCGAGTTATAGTTAGAAGGAAAACAAATATTAGTTGTATGTACACGAATACATATTGGTCAGAAATTGTTTCAAATACGTGTAGATACTTGTTGGACCGATTTAGACATATAGAAAAGTGTATGAGGTTGCTTTGTATATATATAATTGTATGTTTATGAAGTTGATGCTTGTTTTTGTAAGATTGGAGGCTGTTTATTCAGTTAGTGGACTGTTATATGGCAACATAAGGGAATACATGTGTTTAGAATTGTATTAGGACTTACAAATTAATATAATTGGACTGATTTAATCAATTGTTTATATGCATATGAAAAATGCCCCGAATTTCATATATGAAAGCATTAGCGGACTGCTGTAAACATGCAAAAGTATATATACATGTGTGCTGCCCTGATTTGCGTATATGAAAGTATTAGTGGACTTCTTTGAACATGTGATTGAATATATATGAAACTGAAATTTGTATTTGCATATACATAATCATTAGGGACTGTTTTGGCAATAAAATGAATGTTTGTTGGACTGTTTTGATGTTTATAAATATGTATACATGTGTTCTGGACAGATTTGTATAAACATGAAGGCATATAGTTTATAATCAACGTGAAATTACGTATACATGTTTTAATTGGACAGTTTAGAGGGAATAAAGTGTATACATATGCGAGATACCTGTTTTGTACTAATTTACATGTGATGAGGGTAGTAATCAATTAAGTTAAGGTCATTGGCTTATTAAATAATTGAAGTTAGGAGGGGCATAAAACCAAGCAAAGGATTAACAACAATATTGCTGGACCGTTTTTAATAGGTTTGAAATTATATATATGTGTTATATGAAAGCTGAACAATTATTTATAGTTAAATGGAATATGTTGGGCTGTTTTGTCTTGAAGTAAAAATTAAGTGGACCGTTTTGATATGAAATTATGTGTATATGTCAAAGTGGACTGTTTTGATATGAAATTATGTGTATATGTCAAAGTGGACTATTTTGATATGAATATGTGATTAAGTGGACTGTTTTGATATGAAATTATGTGTATATGTCAAAGTAGACTGTTTTGATATGAATATGTGATTAAGTGGACTGTTTTGATATGAAATTATGTGTATATGTCAAAGTAGACTGTTTTGATATGAATATGTGATTAAGTGGACTGTTTTGACATGAAATTCTATTTTGATATGAATATGTGATTAAGTGGACTGTTTGATATATCTAAGTATGTAAGTTAATGCCGGGGCTGTTTTATAGTAACAAATTTATAGTTATGAAGTATGGATGTGATTAATGCGTATGTAGTTTGTTAGAGTATATTGTTTTGTATGATATGATTGTAATCTGGTTAATTGTTTTGAGGTACACATATTGGTAAGGATGGCTAGAGAAGGGATCTAGTTGAGAAAGGAAATATGATTGTGGTTAAGGTATTCCATAACTTTGGAATATCAAGTGAGTGTAGTTACGCAATCGGGATGACAAGGTGTCATCCTAGTTCTTGTTTAATTGATTACTATGTTTTAAATGTATACATCTAAGGGAAAACATACGCTCATGGCATAGCATCTCCGGTAGTCTTTTGTTTAATGTTGCATTTCATATGCAGTTTTACTTTGCTATGTTATGATGTATGAAAGTGAAGATAAACTATCTTTGTGATAAAGCTTGAAGCTAACTTCTAACCTATAATGCCATAAGATTCTAATAAAGGAATAGAATCCAATATTACAAGTTCTTGAATTCTAATGCCTTAAGGAGGTAAAAGGTTCATCTAATATTATAAGATACAAAGAAAAGAAATAAGTAAGATTACTTGTGTCATACTATACCTCTCCTAACTTCAAAATATAAAATATTTAAGTTGCCTATTCTATGGAAGCCCTTCGACACATTGGCATAATACATGGTATACTTTGAGATTACGGTCCACGAGCTACGGCTCAGGTGACGACCCATTATATGTGATATATTTGCGACAATAGGAGGTAACGAGGGAGATGTAAGGAGATTGGCGGTAGTTTGGTTGGATAGATGAGAAGCTAGGTTGTTATGTTTTGACACTAGCCATTGCTTTGTGCTATGTGCAACACGGACCAATACGGTCAAACACAGATCAATGTTATTTATGTCCAAATGCGATCCAAGGCAAATGATTTAAAAGAGATGAACTCGGATACTAAATTTCGAAAGGAAACTTTGATAAGCAATGTTATGAACTCAGACAAGCTTTGTCATAATCTCCTATAAGCTTAAATAAGAACTCTGAAAGCTCTGATTAGTACTTCAATAAGCCTTATTAAGCTACAATAAGATAAGATGTGAACTTTGATAAGTTCGATAAGAAATTCAAAAGAACTCTGTTAAAACTCTGAAAGAATTTTGACTAAGACTTGAAAGGATATGATATCGGATAAAGCTTCTAAATAACAAGGCCATGTTTAAGCTAAGATTAAGGTATAAACACCTAGTGTTAACATATGCTTGTTTTCTTTTAGATTTCCATTTGATATCATTGTCAATATGCTTTCTCATTTAAGGTTACTACCTCACTTAGGCTATTTAAGCCTAACACATTCATTCTCATTCATTTTTCAGGACTTAGAGAATTCTTATTGTTCTATCATGGTTTGAAGGTTACAAGTCACATTCCAAGATTTCTATGTGTCGAATATGTATTTCTTTTAGTGAATTCCTAGTTGGTGACATATGGATGTTAATTATGTATATGTGCACTTAGATAACCTTTTGATTTTCTATATGTACATGTTTCTTAAGTAAATATCTTTATATGTAGTGGTCTATCATGCTCCTTGGTTTCTTGTTGGATAAATTTTGTTTAATTATGGTAATCGAATAGTTGTTTGTTAGTTAAGCCATGTTAGTAAAGAGTTCAAATGTCTTATTGTTGACCAATTACATTAGGTATGATGTTGATTTAAAAAGGAGTGCTTGACTAATCCCATGTTTGTAACGATTATTTACAGTAATATGTTTAGATTTTTGCTTATGTGTTTATAATTAAACTACAACTTATAAACTATCAAGATAAATATTTCTTGAATGATAAGTAAAGTGTAATTAAATTACCCTTCGATTCTGAAATGAGGAATGGTATTGAGCTTAAACTTAATATCATATGATCTTGTTATTTAACATTGTATATGCTGATTGATTAATGAATAGCATGCTATGGTATAACCTGATTGTCAACATGGATCTGATTTGATAAAAACTCAAAAGTATGTTATGACGTATTTAACACTATTAGAAGTCGGTTTTGGCTTGAATCAATTGCCATTGATACTTGATCATATGTATGCTATGTATATTGAAAATTCTTAATATGTTTAATTTGAGAACTACTAAGTTGAGTATCTGGTGAAGTAAATGTAATTAGAAATGAGTTAAACATGTGTATATGGATTTTTGAATGATCGTTACTAATACCAGCTTAGATTAATTACGCCTATTAGAACCTTGAGTGTAATACCCCAAATCTTAGCCTAGGAGATTACGACATTCGAACCTTATGTTAGATTGTTATAAATATTATATAAATAAATCTAGTGAAGCTATTAGGACCTAATTGGAATTAATTAAAGAAAGATGACTATTTGGGAGAGTGACTAAACCGACTGGAATATAAAATATGGTGTTTTCATGCTAACAAAGTTAATTTAGGGGAGGCTTGCACACTTGTCAAGTTTTGTTGAGACAAGTGTGGGGGAATTATGTTAGTATCAACCACATGGATGGGGATCAACTTTGATCTTCTTCTTCTTTCTTTCAAAATAAACGAACCATCAAATTTGTGGGAGAGAGGGAGAGAACCGGGCATTAGGAAGCTTATTAGAGCTTGAATTTTTGCATGAAATTCTTGAGAAACAAGGTAATACCTAACACTAATGAGTTTCCTTCTTGAATTTGTGATTTTAGCAACTTGAATTACTTGTGAAATGTTGAGTATAGTTGCTCGAATTTGTAGTGATACTTAGAATTCATGTATAGGATGTTGCCTAAATGAATCAATTCGAACATATGTTGAAGGTCATGTAAACATTTAGAAACTGTTTTGAGTACGCATGGTATGGCTATGGAAAATTCGATTATTGTACAAGTGTTTGTGTGAAATTGATGAATTTATGAATTTGGTTTCTTGAGTTGAGTTGTTAAGTGAGTGAACATGTTTGTAAAGATAGTAAGCTGGATTATTGATTTGAATGAATCCATACCTTGTTGTCCAATTGGAATTAGAGTCAAAACTACCCAGATTTTAATGTTTAAACATGTGAATATATGAAATGGTACATATGGTGACCATATGTGTAAAAACAGGGCATGAAATGTAAATAAATGAACTTGGGAGCTATCTTAGACATGTATGAGATTGAATATAAGTTAAATTAACATGTTAGAACTACCATCTAAGTGATTAGTGAAGCTAAAATCTAGTTTAGTGAAATCTGCCTAGAAAACTCTATTCTGGGCAGTAACTTTGAAAATTTAATACAATTGGTAATGGTTGAATTAAAATCTGTAATTTATATGGTTAGAAACCTTAATATGTCTAGTTTCACATGCAACAAATGGAATTGAATTCCAAACTACAAAATAGATTTTAGAGATGAAATACTAGGGACAGTGCAAACTGTCCAGTGTTGTAAATTTCCCTGTCTTTAAGTTAAAAACTGTATTAATTGGTAAAGAATAAAAAATGTAAGGCCTATATGGTTAGAAATATAGTTAAATTATCTTTCTAACGGTGTAAACGAATCAAAATTCTGATGTGCGGAATAAAAGTTATGCATGTTTAAGTAAACAGTGCACAAGCTGCCTGGCAGTAGCAGTCTAGGTATTTTGGACAATTTTGTAAATTGTTTTGTAAACAGTTTGGGCAGTTTGGTTACTGCCATGCTTCTGCCCAAATTGGAATGTACATAGGTAAGCATGCTGTTTGATTATTGAACATGTGTATTGGGACAGTTTCAATGTATGGAAACAGTTATAAAGTAGGCTGTCTAAATGATGTCAAATGTATGCTAGAGTGTGTATGAAATCATGCATTGTTTAAATTGGTTACTGACTTTGAATCTACAGTCTTGTGTGCAATGTTAGAGCAAGGAGAAAACCTTGTGGAGGAAGAAAGGAGTGGCCAAGCTAGTGGCAAACACAAAGGAGTTTGGATCCAAGACTAGCTAAGCTTGGAGTATTGTGAGTGTAGTTTTGGTAGGGTTAGGACTTAGGTCCTAACCAAAATTTACATGTCTATCTTTTTGCTATTGATATGCCATGATAATGAGCTTAATTAAACTTGAATATGAATTAAAAAGGAAGATTGGACTAAGCTGAAATTTGTGATTAAGTAATAGCATGGAAATGGATAAGCTAAATTATTTAGAAAGAAATATGTAAACATTGTGTGATTCCATGCCTTGAATGATTCCATTAGAATTGCTTGCTTGAGTTACACTATGGATGTAAATGTTTGATTTCTTGTTCTTGATTGTGCCTATTCGAGTAGTGGCATGTATGTATTATAATGATATATGATGCTAGATCCTTGTATCATGAATGCAATTCACTCGAATGCTTACTTGATACCTAAGATGGTAATGTAAATACTTGCTCGAAAGATAAGTAATTGGTGATTGTAGAGCTAAGGCTCAACTAGCCTAAGGGCTAAGCATGATATTGCTATAACTTGCTTGAATGTAATTCTCGAATATGAATTGTCTCGACTTGAACATGAAAGCATAAAACATAAGAAACAACAACAAGCTTTAAAGTATAAGAATACCCCCTCTAATAAAAGTTTAAAGATTAAAAAGACTTAAATTGCCTACAATGGAAGTCCTTGGATACAATGGTATGATGCATGGTATACTTGTGACTACGGTCCATGAGCCATGGCTCGGGGGGACGCCCCATTACATGTAATATGTTATTGGCGACAGTTGGAGGTAACGGGGGAGTTGTACGGAGTGGCGACAATTTAGTTGGATAGTGAGAAGTATAGGATTGACATGTTTCCGATATTAGCCATTGCTATGTGCTTTGAGCTAAGTATCTCTTGGACCTTTATGGTCAAACACAGACCAATGTTATTCATGACCAATTGTGATCCAAGGCAAACATGTTAAAAAGATATGAACCTTATTGAGAAATTGAATAAGAAATTCAAAAGAAAATCTTGAATACTTGAATTATATCTTGAAATACTTAAATGAGTTGACAAGAAATCTTGAACACTTGAATCACTTGACTTGAATCCTTGAAATACTCAAATTTCTTGCCATGTAATGCTTTATTCTTGACATGATAATTGCCTATGCTCGGACCTTGTATTGTATGATTTGCTACAAGGAATGGCTTATGGTCTCACTTGAGCTAATGTTTACTTGATTAGTTTGCTTGAATTGCTTGACATGCAAACTTGATTACTTGAACATATTACTTGACTTGTATACTCGAACTCCTTGTTACATGATTGTTACTTGAAAAAGATCTCGATCTTACTTGAATTAATGGGTGTTGCTGCCATGTACATCTTGTACATGAAAGTATGGACTGTCTTGGCATTGTGAATTATGTGTACATGTTATATGACTGAATTGGCTAGACTAAATGAAAATATAGATTGTTTTGGCACTGTAAATTATGTGTACATATTATATGACTGAATTAGCTAGAATAAATGAAAATATGGACTGTTTTGGCATTGTGACTTATGTGTACGTGTTATATGACTGAATTGGCTAGATTAAATGAAAATATGGACTGTTTTGGCATTGTGAATTATGTGTACGTGTTATATGACTGAATTGGCTAGATTAAATGAAAATATGGACTGTTTTGGCACTGTGAGTTATGTGTACCTGTTATATGACTGAATTGGCTAGACTAAATGAAAATATGAACTGTTTTGGCATTGTGAAATATGTGTACGTGTTATATGAATGAATTTGGCTAGATTAAATGAAGGACTGTTTTGGCATTTTGAATTATGTGTACGTGTTGTATGACTGAATTGGCTAGATTAAATGAAAATATGGAATGTTTTGGCATTATGAATTATGTGTACGTGTTATATGACTGAATTGGCTAGATTAAATGAAAATATGGACTGTTTTGGCATTGTGAACTATGTGTACATGTTATATGACTGAATTGGCTAGACTAAATGAAAATATGGACTGTTTTGGTGTTGTGAACTATGTGTAAGTGTTATATGAATGAATTTGGCTAGATTAAATGAAAATATGGACTGTTTTGGCATTGTGAATTATGTGTACATGTTATATGATTGAATTGGCTAGACTAAATGAAAATCTGAACTGTTTTGCATTGCAAGAATGTATAAACATGTATAATGGATAGCTAAGTAATAAGGCTTAAATTAAAGAAAGTAAACAAGCAATAATTAAGGCTTAAGGCTTACATGCTACTTAAAATGTATACTTGTATACTTGATAAACTTGTCACATGAAATGCTACTCGAAATGGACTTATACTCCCACTTGAATCAATGTGTATAACACGTGAACATATCTTGAGTGATAAGCTTGAAATAAACTGTGATTATGTTACTTGACTTGGAAATGTTGTGATTTGCTTAAACATGCTATCGATTGACTTGAAATGATTGAAGAGTTAATTGTGATATATGATTTTGCTTGTCATGCTATCTTGCTATTCGAATGATACTAGAAAATGTTTACTTGAGAATTACTCGATAAGCTTATCATGCTTCTTGATTTGCTTGACAAATTGGTTACTTAACATTTGCTTGTCTTGATATTTGATTTCCATAAGTATGATTATACATGAGTTCATGATTTTTGCTTGACTTGGAATGCTATAAACCTTAATAGGGCTACTCGATTAATGGAGACATGACATAATAATTGGTTAGAACTAGTACTACCTCACTAAGTATATATCGTACTTATCACTCTCGTTTCCTCTCTTCCCAAACCATAGGTTAGGCGCTTCAAGGTGAATTACTTGACTTTGAAGTCAGATTTCTCGAGCTTGAAGTAAGACACAAGCGAAAGCATAAGTATGAATCCATACTTGTTTGTAATGCTCCTAGTGGTTGGTGGCACCTAGTCTTGTATATAGTAAGCTAGGACATGCATTATGTTACTCGAAAGTTGTATATATGAACTTGAGTTGGCCTATAATGTCACGAAGGCTTAAATGCTAAACTTGGGGTATGTAATGACATAATTCTCATGTGGATTAAATGGATTAAGCTGCGCATATGTTATGAGCTTGAATTGAGTATGTTCTAGTCAAGTATGCTAGTCGAATGCCTTGTATGAACATATAAATGCTTGAATAAATATTATAAATAATTCATGTATACATGAACTTGAATTGCGAATGGGTAAAGAATGAAACCATGCATGCTACTTGAAGTATGATTCGAATAAATGCTCACATGAACTTGATTTGCTGCGAGTATATGGAAATTGAAATGAAATGAACACATTTTTGCCTAATGCTATACATGACATTAAGAATCGATGAATGAGGAAACTGTTTTATGATATACTAGAACTTGCTATTGCCGAATAGGAAGGGATCAAATGTACATGCTTTGCTTGTCACATGCCTAAATAATAGTTAACCTTGAATGAACAATTGAAGGTAACCAATCACATGAATGACCTAATGTATGTGAAACATGATATGCTTGCTTGAGATATGTTCGATTTCATGTACATATGATCGTGTTTAGTTAAACTTACATGAAATATTTACATGTCTTGAATGTAATGAGATTGAATTAAAATGAAACATGCTAGTCTAGGTATGCTAATTGAAAGCTTTTTATGATCTCATGAATGTAGATTTGAAAATGAATAATCTAAGTGGTAACCCTAAATGAATAATAAGATGGCCATGCTTGTATACTTGATTGTGAATGCCTTGCTAGTTAAGAATGCCATTTGAATGGTACATATGCCTACATGACTAAGTAGTTATTAATCTTTGAATGTAACTTAAAAATGAGAAATCAAGAGTTGGCATATAATGAACAAGAATGATAAACATATCTTGCTTGTATGATCAAATGTAATTGTCTAAGTTGCTTGCTTGCTAATCACTCATCTCGCCTATTAGGGATGAGTTCTTGAAAAGTTTTAAATTATTCGTGTTTCCAGTATTCCCCGTAACGCTTCTCAGCTGATTTACTACTAAACCGGGTGGGGGTGTTACATTGAGTCATCCTTTCAGAGAAGATATATGATGTATCTAGACATTATAAAGAAGAGTGTTGCTTGAACGCCTTTATTCATATGTCTACTTGATCACTTATATATATACATACATGAACAAGCTTGGTTTGAATTATCTTTGTACATGAATGATTGATAGATCGGTCAGCTTGATTCAAATTGGTTGATGTTATGTAATTAAAGGAGTAGAATTCACGATCTGTAATTTTGAGTGCTCAGAATAAGAACCTACTAAGAAGAAAAGAATGTTTTACATGGTATTTTTGGTTATGTGATCTTAGTGAATGAATTCTTGCATTGAAAAAAATGGGTTAACCTGCCTAGATCTAATTCTGAAAGTTTTAGTTTTGGTCATGTGTTTCCTGAATTGTCTTGCAGTGACATCTTCGATTTCAGTTTTCTTCTAAACCGGGTTGATGGTGTTACACGGTCTAGTCGCAAGACCGAACTGAGTGAGCTACATTAGGGTTTGCCGAGATAAGCACGGAAGATTTACATTGAAACGGTCCATTTTTTCCTTTTATCTTATCTAAATGCATCTTTAAGTCCTAAGGTGATCATACTGGTTATGGTGTGGATTACAACTCTGTTACCCCCTTCGACCTAGCCTAGTCCAAGACCGAACCGAGAGAGCTACATTAGGTTTACCGAAGTAAACTGTGAAGAATTAATCTTAAAACCCGTCTATTTTTTTCTTTTATCTTATCTAGATGCAAAATTATTATCCTACGTGTAAACCCAACTCAATCGGGCGTTGAATTGACATCCAATTGATCACAAATGCAATTTAGGGACCAAATTGAAAATTCAGAAAACTAAAAGGTCTTAACTCATTTTTATATTACCAACCTTTAATTAAGCAGGTTTCATACCCACATGTTAAAAATCAAGTAAAAAAGATCATCCAATCTCATTTAATTGCATCCACAACATTCAGGGACCAAAACGTAAGAAAACAAAACTTCAGAAGATTCCAAATAACTAAATTAACTACCACCGTACTGGTACGGAAAAAGGTGTTTCGATATGCCTTCATTGTCTTAAAACTCCAAAATTCCAGTAGCCAAAACTCATTCCGATACGCCCCCTGCGTATCGAAACGACTTTCATAAAACACTGTACCGTATCAAAACGCCTCCCAGAGTACCGAAACACTGGCCAAATTTGCCTAGACCCGTACCGAAACAGTTGCCTACGTACCGGTAAGCTAAGCCTAAAATGGCTTACTCGTACTGAAACAGGGACACCTGTACCGGTACTCCTAGACCTGAAATGTCCATTTTTGTTGGTTTAACATGCTTTTGATTAAATCAAATCACCCTAACATGCCCCTAACACACATCCAACATATTCAAGGATCAAACCACACCAAGACAATCTAACTTCAACATCAATTCATGGCATTATACTTGAAATGGAAATCTAGAGGCATGCTTCCTAGAAAACTAACCAAGCAAACATGAAACTTCAAACCATCACAACAAACAAACATTAATGGCCATTTACAAAACAAACTTGCTCAAACAGGGAGTTCTACAAAACACCTCCCAAAACAACAACGGAACCCCTATTGTCCCTATTACTTATAGTATATGCCAAAAATATACTTTGGTTACCAAGTCTTGTTGTGATCCTTTGCTTCCCGATGCCTTTCAAGCTTTTAATTCTATGCATTGATGGACAAAGAGAGCGTCAGCACACTAGGCTTAGTGAGGAGTATTCAAAACAACACACCATCAATGCATTAAAACCATTTCTCAACATTACATTGAAATCTCATTTCAATCATCATTTAAAACATTATCATGCCTTGAAAACCATGCACTTAACATCTTTAAAAACCAGCATATTAAACCGTATGCAACATATGTCATTAATTAACAGCAAATCCCATTGCTCAACCTCAATTTAAGCCTTCCCATGCATAACAACCATATGCAAAGCTTAAAGAGTAAACATGTATAAATCACATTATACAACATAAACCTTTCAATGATACATCAACAATTATATTGGCTTACAAGTGATCATTAACCAAGTTCCTTTACCAAAATAGTTCATCGGATACACGAATTCAACAAGTGTTCTCCCAACACTTCAAGCCATCTCAACCAGAATAACGATATAATCACAATCGCGGTACCTAAACAACCAGGTACACTTTGAAGCCACGGGGACACCAACCCCTTACCTCGTTAGATGCTTAAACCACTAACGAGAGTATACGGTACTGTATAACCCATCTACCGTTAGGGTACTTGGATAGAGTTTTCGGTACACGGATCTAAACCCCTCAACATCCAAGGTGACATATTATAGTGCACTATCAATCCTATGGCCGGCCAACTATATCCGATAACAATTTTAAAACCACATCACTTGCCAATATAATTAACCATTTACCATTGCCTCACTGTTTTTAACAAGCATTAACCAAACCAATTTTCCAAAGCAACAACCATGCTTTAAAACACAAGTACAAACCATATACTTACAAGGATCACTTACCATGTGCGTCCTTCAACATTTTATGCTTAAAAAAGTATCTCAAATACTCTAAATCATGCTTAAACAGTAGGTATAATGTAAATCAAAACAAGTGCATAAAAATCATTTTACACTAGCACGACCGAGAGAGAAAACCACATTTTACTTACTTTTGAGTTTAAACCAGCGTATCAAGCTAAGTTTAAACTCCCATAAACCACCTTTAAAACATTCCAAAGCTGGAATCCACGTTCTCACTCATCAATACGTGAAACCTTGATTCACCGATGCGAAATCAAGCCTCCAAAGCTTCACCGATCACTTTCGGATCAACCTCCCCTATTTTAATCACATAACAACAGAGGATTAATGCATCTCAATGCATTCAAAACACTGCAACAACAAATCCTCATGGACTTCCACAATCCTCTCAAAATTACCCAACCACAACAACCGAAATCATCTAATCCTTTCCAAACACAACCCAGCCACAATCTAACAATCTAACACTTCCATAATCATCAATTAACACTAAAAAATAGGATTAATTCATCCAAATACTTCCAGCAGCTACACAACCACCAAAACTCCACAAAAACACAAATCTAACAACCTAAACAACTAGGGATTTTGGGATTCCATTGTTAAAAACAACTTATCAACATAATACATCCAAAATATGATTAAAACCAATCTTCAACACTGGAAAACAAATCCAGTGTTGATCTCTCACTATTTCATCAAATTCACCCAATTAATTCAATATAAAAACACAAAATCAGATTATAAACCATAAATCAAGGATCAAACACTTGGGAATATCAATAAAGAACCGTTCGATAGAGGAGATCACAGACCTTACCCCTACTGTGTGATTTCTCCCTCAATTGGCTTGTTTAAAGCTAATAAAACACAAGATTTCAATGAGGTTTTGTAAATCAAAGTTAAAGAATCAATTACGAATCAATAATCTGAGTAAAATGATCTCCCACCTCTGGTTTTAATGAAAACTTGAGTTTTTGGCAGAAGAGAAGTGGAGAGAAAAGTTACGTCAATTTTCTTTAAAGTGATATCTAACTTTTTAATAACCAATTTCCCGTTTAATTAACTTTTAAAACACATGTTAAAAAAACTTAATTGATAGGAGAAATTACCAACAAAACTTGGTAAAATAGCTCCTTAAAGATTCTAAGAATTTGATCCTTTTCATTTTAGTCACCTTTAAAATCTAGTGTTCAAAAATTGCATTTTGGTCACTAACCAAAATGTCACACTTCCAAAACCCATTTTCCAAAGTTGTTTTCACTAATATTAATAACATATTAAAATATGATTTTTTCCATTTTCCATATTTTTATCTTACCGAAAAATATTTACTCTCGAATCCAACTTGAATCCCTAACCCTAGTCCACCAGACCGTCTAACAAGCCACAAAACTGCTAGGCCCAAAATCGAGGCGTTACAAACTCAATCGGGCATCGAATTGACATCCAATTGTTTGAATTTGCATTTCAGGGACTAAACCGCAATTTATGACATTTAAAAGGATACTTGTGAAATTAAAGTTACCAATCCTTAATTAGTTATATTTCATACTATCAGGTTAAATCTCAGCTTAAAGTAACCATCCAAACTCATTTAATTGCATAAACAAGAAACAAAGACTAAATTGCAAAGAAAACAAACTTCAGAAAGCATCCTAACAGACTAGCGTAACGGTACAGGGCCCATCCGTATCGAAATATGGTCAAAATACAAAGGTGTACCGATATGGTCCTCAAGCATATCGATACGTGTATGTGTTCCCGAAAAGTGTGGGATTTTAGTAGCTAAAGATGGTACCGATATAGCTACTTGTGTATCGAAACCAGGCTTATTTATCAGCTACACACACTGATACAGTTACTAGGCGTATCGATACACCTAGGCAATTTTGCCTAGATTGAGCTGATATAGGTCCCCACGTACCAATCTATGAGGACCCGTACTGATACGGACAGACCTGTAATGACCTCTTGGTCCAACATATGACACTTTGACTCAATCAAACACACTCCAAACAACATATAAACATCATATAACTTCATAACCATCAATTACTCAAACATAGCAGCATGGTAGAAGATCATTCTCAACATGGCATATTCAAGACAAATCCCTATAGGCATGATTTCTACCCAAGCATGCATAAGGTTTCCCCATCCCTCAAAACCAAGTATTAAACATCATACAAGTCCAAAACATCACACCAAACTTATACAAACAAGGAGTACCCAAAATAAACCTCCCAATTACAACTTGGTCACATTGCCTTTTATTTCTACTTAGTGTTTATAAAATCATACTTTGAAATGTCTCAATTCTTGGATCCTCTCTTGCACGATTGCTGTCCGAAAATGGCTATTTCTCTGCATTGATGAGAAAGAAGAGCGTAGCTATAAGCTTAGTGAGGGAATCTCTAAAACACTCATCAATGCATTTTAAATCATTTTAATTCAAACCAAGTGCATATGTCTTATGGCAAAATCATCTCATACTTCTATAATCTCTTCTAAATGCACATTTAAAATCATTTACCACGCATGTATCATGGATTTCATCTCTAGCTCAATTTAAGCTTCAAATGCCAAGTCTCTATGTAGCAAGCTTAAAGAGCATCTCATGTATAAACTGTAACACCCAAAAATTGGGTCTAGAAGTTAATCAGGTTTATTAGACGGTTCGGGAGAACTGGGTTAGGCAATTCGAGTAGGTTTCAAGAATTAAATATTATAAAATTGTTTTTGGTTAAAATAAAATTTGGAAAAATGTTATAAAATATTTAATTGATATTTAAAGTACTTTGGTAAACTTAATTTGAAGTAATTAAATATGATTTTGGGACATTTTGGTTTAGTGACTAAAATGAAAAGTTTACAAAACTCTTTTTGGTGATTAAATCGTAAAAGGGTCAAAACTTAGAATCTTTAAGGAGCTATTCGACCAATCTTTTTCATCATAATTTCCCTTAATTTAGGCTATTTTTAAAGTGTTTTAATTGGTTTATTATTAAAATAAAATAGGATTTAATAAAAGGATTTTTAGTTTTGCAAATTCACTTTCTTACGTAACTACTTTTCTTCCAACTTTTCTCTTAACTTTTCTCAGCAGCCAAACTAAGATTTTCACTCCAAAATTCTCATGAATTAATTCCTATTGATGCCCTTTTTGTTTCCTAATTGATCTGTTCAATTCCTATTACAAAATCTACTTGGATTTCAACCCAACTTTGCCAATTAAGGGAGAAATCAGCAATTAAAGGTGATATTCATTTCTTTCCTCTAATTAAAGGTTCTTTATTGAAATTTCCAAGTTTTTGATCCTTTGTTACTGATTTATGTTATGGAATTATGATTTAAACATGGATTTGATAATTAAATTGAGTTTTGTGTGGAAATCGAATAAAGATTGATTTGGATATGTTTTTGCAATAAATCTAATTGATTTAGATCTCTTATATGAATAAAGAAGAGGTTAATTAAAGGAATCCCGAAACTATATGAATTGCTAATTTTCTAGGTTTTTTATACGTGGTTTTGATGTAATATTGGTGTTGTGGTGTTGCTGGAGGTATAAGGACGAGTTTAGGATGTTAATTGATGTTGTTAGGATGTTGAAATCAATAGGTTTTGGCTGGGCTTTGTTTAGATAAAGTTTGGTGTTGATTTCAGTTGTTTTTGTTAGGCGTTTGATGGATCTATGTGAGGCGAAGTTGTGTTTGTTGAGGATTTGAGATACATGGAAGTGCATTAATCCTCTGTTTTTGTTTGGGCAAAGTATGGAAATCAAATCCTTTTGTAATATCCCAAATTTTGGTTAGTGACTAAATTGTAAATTTTGAAAGTTTAGAGGGTTAAAGTATAAACCTTGGAAAAGTTTGGGGACTAAAGTGTAAATTTCCCCAACAAGTAATTTTATTCAGTAGAAGAGTGAATCATATCAAATAAGTACCTTGATATCGGTTTTAAGAATTAAGATGCAGAAAAAGGTACCGAATTTAGATCGATTGAAATTGTTAAGCGTGCTCAGGCTAGGGAAATACAAAGATGGGTGACATTTGGGAAGGTCGCATAAAAGTGTTTCTGATCGATATTTTGGACTCAATAAAAGTAGAAAATATTCGTATTGATTTCGAATAAAGGATTTCTACGAGAAACCTTATGCTATTAAGATTTTTAATAATTATGAGAATAATAGACTGAGTTAAGAGAATTCAGTCTAAGTCTTTATGGAAGGAAAATTTTAAGGTTTAAAAGTATCATGTGATAGATAGTGAGTTGTATTGGGTACTTTCAAATTTGGTAAAAATTTGAGGAAAATTGAAATGGTAATTGAAGTTCGGTGACCAAAATGAAAATTTTGAAAGCTTTGTGGCCAAAGTATAAACTTTGGGAAAGTTCAAGGACCAAAGTGAAATTTGCAAAAGTTATGTAAGTTAACCCCGTAAATGAATAGTTCACCCCCAAGAGTGACACTTTCTGTTACCCAGATGTTTTGTACGAAGCTTATATTAATGGTTATAAAGCTTTAAAGTTCGTAGGAAGAAAATTTGAAAATCGTATTGAGTGAAATTCGAACATTTGGATTGAATAAATGCCATACATAAAAATATAAGATATTTTGGGACATGGCCGGTTGGATTGGAACCAATTTGGTTCAATTTTAATGGAATGACAATTTTCAAGACTTGTTGTAAGTAAAGATTAGTTGAAGGGCAAATTGGACATTTGCCATGGATGACATTTTTGAAATATTTTGAAACTTTAAAGGCAATTTTGAAAGGCATATTACACATAGATTTTATCTTGGCCAATGAGTTTTGACGAGATTAAATCTTGGCCATTCGATGAAAAGGGCATTTTAGTAATTTCACTATTTAAATGAATTTAAAATTCATTTATACAAGACAAGTGGCCAAATTAGATGAAAATAAAAAGATGAATACCATTCTTCATCTTCAAATTTCGAAATATGAGGGGGAGAAAGAAATAAAAATGGAGAAAAATTTTCCAAGTTCGATTTAAGCTATGAAACTCGATTTTCAGGTAATCTTTCGAACTACAAAGTTGTTCAACTCATCAAGCTCTATCTTTTGGTGTAAATAATTTGTGGAAAACATGCTTGATTGATGAGAATTTTGTATGAGAATAAATTAGGGTTTATGGACTCAATTGAGGTTTTGAGATTTTATGATTCCATGTTGAAATCAAGCTTTTGTGATGTTAAAACCATGTTATTGAGTTAGGATTTAAACTCTACATGTTTTGATTATTATGAAGATGATTAGGGTTTATAGATTCATGTTTGATTTAGGGTTTGTGATGTTGGATAAATGATCTAGTATGCTTGATTTGTTGTTTGGAAGCAAAACCCTAATTTAAATGTTTAGGGACCAATTCAGCAAGTTTAAAAGTTGAAGGACTAAATCGGATTTTTATGGAATTGGTGTGTATATATGTTATTAGGGATGTTGAAGATATGAAATTGAGGTTAGAATGTAAAACTGATGTTAAATCGAGTTAGTGACCATTTGATAAATTGTCAAAGTTAAGTGACCAATTCGGAAATGAGGTTTTAGAGAAGGATTAAATATGATTTTTAGTTATAATGATGGAATTAAGATAGTAATGTTGATTTGAGGAATAAATTGCAAAGTTAAGAAGCTAGAATCCTTATCTTTGCATTTTAGTGGCTATTTCGGTTAAGAAGGAAAATTAAGGGAAACTATTGTGAATAATTATTTGATGAAGAATGTGATAATTTGATGATTTAAAGTAAATAATGGGACTAAATTGAAAAATAGAAAAGTAAGGAGAAATTAGCTTAAAGTTTGAAGTTATTTATGGAAGTTGTGTAGGAAAACTGGATTTGGCAGTAAGTTTGAAAATTCACCATAAATTATACAAAAATGGTTAGATGGTGAATTTTATACCGATGTAAAGATTTGTTCGTCTAGTTTTGTCTCCAACAAACGGAAAATGATTTCAAGTTCCGAGTAAAAAGATATGAATTTTTAAGTGGTGAAAGGTCAGAAAACAATATGGCAGTCTGTTTCGAAATCAGCACTGAAATTGACTTTGAAAATTCACCATAAATCGTACAAGTTGAATTGGGCTATTAATTTATATGGGTGAAAAGCTTATTGAATCTTGTTTCTTTCAGAACAAACGGAATCGAATTCCTAGTTTTAGATTATTTTATAGAAATAAATCTTTGAAGGTAGGGTAAGCTGCCAAAAAATGGAAATTGAGACATTTGGTATCTAATGGTAGTTAGCAAGCTTGGAAGAATTATTTGAAGTTCAAAGTGGTCAATTGGGGACCAAAATGAAGTTTTGGATAGTCTAAGGAAGGAAGAAAAAGTTTTGGAAATTTTACATATTCGAATAATTAGATTTGATAGCATATTTAGAATATTGTTAGATTTGAAAATAACAAATGGTATTTATATTTATGTGGTTAATGAAGCCGAACACGAATCAAAGAGGATTCAAGATACTATAAAGGAAAAGATCGAGTAGAATTTAGTGAGGCATAGTATTACATGGCCCAAGTGAGTGCATTCTTATTTTTATTATGATACGAGAAAGTCTTGCGATAATTCGATCTCGAATGTTAAAATAAATAAATATTTTTGAATTGTAAATGGTATATTTTCAATAATTTTTGAAATGAATTATGAATGAATTTTTGGGTATGAACTGCCCAATACACTTTTATATGACATTGTGATATGTTATATTAAGTATTTTATTTATTATGCATTTTTATTAAAATTAAAGTGCTTTACTTTGATTTTATAAGTTTTGCCTCATTAAGTTCGTACTTAGCGTGTGTTTGTTTCACACGTTGACTAAGATGGAGGATTTGAAGAGGAGTCGAGCATGTTGATCAAGCTTCAATCTGCATAACATTAGTAAGATATTCTAGCTTATGATAATCTCTAGTGGGCATGTAATTATTTAATTGCTAGCAGAGTATGATGCATTAAATTAGACTAAATGATAGATAAGTAATCAGTTTTGATGATGAATCGTATATGGATAAAGCAAAATAAGGCATTAGCATTGTAACAGAATAAAGCTAAGGTAGAAATGATAATTACTTTGCTAATAAGAATAATCAGTAATCGCGTAAAGATTTTAAAGTCAAGAAAGGGCCTATATAGCGAATCTAGTTTTCACACTGAATTGAACTATTGTTTTTAATAATTGCCAAATATGTTTTAAAATAATTAATTCAGGGTTGAAACTAGCTAACTGCACATAGGTTGTGTTTTTAAGAAAACCGAGAAAAGGGTTAGATTTACAAACTAAAATTTGTAAATACTTGTAAAATTAAATTTATAAGTCGAGATTTCTTTAAACGACTCCGTAACATCTTTAATGTATATTTGATTTACGAGTATACGTTAAGGGTATTTGTATAGATCTGCAAAAAATTGAAGTTGTTGTGAATTGGAAGCAACCAAAGTCGGTATCGGAGGTTCGTAGTTTTTTAGGGTTGGCAGGATACTACCGATGCTTTGTAGATGGTTTTTCGAGGATTGCTGCTCCTTTGACGAAGTTTTTGCAGAAAGATGTGAGTTTTGAGTGGACATAAGGTAGACAACAAGCTTTTGACAAGATGAAGGAAGCATTGACACAAGCTCACATCTTGATTGAACCTGAGTCAGGGAAGGAGCTTGTTGTGTATAGAGACGCATCTTATGTGACTTTGGGGTGTGTTTTGATGCAAGAAGGAAGGGTTTTCGCTTATGCATCTAGATAGTTGAAGGTGCACGAGCGCAACTACCCTACGCATGACATTGAGCTTGCTGCAGTGGTGTTTGAGTTAAAGATTTGGCGACACTATCTTTACGGTGAGAACTGTACTGTGTACACGGATCACAAGAGTTTAAAGTACCTAATGTCTTAAAAAGAGTTAAATCTTAGGCAATTGAGTGTCATCCGGGCAAGGCTACCGTGGTAACCGATGCTTTGAGTAGAAAGGTGGCAATTGAGTTGAGGGCAATGTTTGCTCGATTGAGTGTAAAGCGAGAAGGTGGGTTGCTTGCTTAGTTGCAGGTGAAGTCATCATTGATACAGTTAATTAAGGAGAAGCAACCGTATGATGATTCTTTGGTACCGCATGTCAAAGACATCGTGGATGACAACGAGACAGATTTTGGTTTCAATAATGAAGGTGTTTTGTGTTTCAAGTGTCAAATAGTGGTGCCAAAAAGATATGGAGTCAAGGCACACCATATTGACTGAGGCGTATTCGAGTTCTTTTGAGATGCATCTGGAAAGTACAAAGATGTACCAGGATTTGAAAAAGGATTATGGGTTGGTTTGAAGAAAGATGTCACGGATTTTGTAGCTCGTTGTATGGTTTGTCAGCATGTTAAGGCTGAGCACCATTTTCCTTCGGGGTTGTTACAAACATTGAAGATTTCAGAATGGAAGTGGGAGAGAGTTACCATGGATTTTGTATCTGAGTTGCCTTTGACGTCGTCAAAGAAGAGTTCAGTTTGGGTGATTGTGGATAGGTTTACGAAATGTTCACATTTGCTAGCTGTGCATACGATGTATACTTTAAATAAGTTGGCAGAGCTGTACATTGCGGAGATTGTGAGGTTGCACGGGGTGCCTAAGTCTATTGTATCGGATAGAGATCCGCGTTTTACAACAAGGTTTTGGAAGTGTTTGCATAGAGCTCTGGGTAAGCGGTTGAATTTCAGTACTTCATATCATCCTCAAACAGATGGTCTGTCTGAACGTGTTATCCAAGTGTTGGAGGATATGTTGAGATGTTGCATCATTGATTTTCAAGGATCATGGGAGAAGCAGTTACCTTTGGTAGAGTTTGCCTATAACAACAGTTATCAAGCCAATATCCATATGGCTCCATATGAGGCTTTGTATGGTAAGAAGTGTCGCACGCTACTCTGTTGGGCGGAGGCAAGTGAGAAGTATGTTTGCTTGCCAGAGGTGTTAAAGGATACCAATGAGAAAGTGAAGCTTATAAGTGATTGATTGAAGGCGGCTTTGGATCGAAAAAAGTCATATGATGACTTGAAGCGAAGGGAGATAGAATATGCGGTTGGTGACTGTGTGTTCTTGAAGGTTTCTCTTTGGAAGAAGGTGATGAGGTTTGGTCAGAAAGACAAGTTAAGTCCTAGATTTATTAGGCATTATGAGGTGTTGGAGCGTGTTGGCCTAGTGGCATATAGGTAGAGATTTCCTGCTGAATTGGAGAAGATACATGATGTTTTCCATGTATCGATGCTTCAGAGGTATAGATCTGATCCTTCGCATGTGATGCCAGTTGAGGAGATTGAGTTGAATCTTATTTGACCCATGATGAAGAGTTGGTGAGAATTTTGGATTTAGGCAGTAAGGTTCTTCGGGGAAAGACCATAGAGTTAGTGAAGGTGTTGTGGCGACATCGTGGTGTTGAGGAAGCCACCTAAGAGAGCAAAGAGGATATGTTGAAGCAGTTCCCTTATCTCTTTCCATCAGGTAAATTTCAAGGATGAAATTTCTTAAGAAGGGGAGAATTGAACGCCCGAAAATTGAGTCTATAAGTTAATCAGGTTTATTAGATGATTCGGGAGAACCGAGTTAGGTAATTCGAGTTAGTTTCAAGAATTAAATATTATAAAAAAATTTGGTTAAAATAAAATTGGGAAAAATGTTATAAAATATTACATTAATATTTAAAGTATTTTGCTAAACTCAATTTGAAGTAATTAAATATGATTTTGGGACATTTTGGTTTAGTGACTAAAATGAAAAGTTTACAAAACTATTTTTGGTGACTAAATCGTAAAAGGGTCAAACTTAGAATGTTTAAAGAGCTATTTGACCAATATTTTTCTCCATATTTTTTTCCTTAATTTAGGCTATTTTTTAAAGTGTTTTAATTGGTTTATTACTAAAATAAAATAGGATTTAATAAAAGGATTTTTAGTTTTGCAAAATTACTTTCTTACGTAACTACCTTTCTTCCAACTTTTCTCTCAACTTTTCCTAGCAGCCAAACTAAGATCTCTACTCCAAAATTCTCAGGAATCAATTCCTATTGATTTCCTTTTTGTTTCCTAATTGATCTCTTCAATTCCTATTGCAAAATCTACTTGGATTTCAACCCAGCTTTGCCAATTAAGGGAGAAATAATCAATTAGAGGTGATTTTCGTTTCTCTCCTATAATTAAAGGTTCTTTATTGAAATTCTCAATTTCTTGATCCTTTGTTACTGATTTATGTTATGGAATTATGATTTAAACATGGATATGATAATTAAATTGAGTTTTGTGTGGAAATCGAATAAAGATTGATTTGGATATGTTTTTGCAATGAATCTAATTGATTTAGATCTCTTATATGATGTGTTTTGATGTTAAAAGAAGAGTTCAATTAAAGGAATCCCGAAACTATATGAATTGCTAATTTTCTAGGTTGTTTATAGTTGGTTTTTGATGTGATCTTGGTGTTGTGGTGTTGCTGGAGGTATAAGGACGAGTTTAGGATTTTTTGGATGTTAATTTATGTATTTAGGATGTTGAAATCAATAGGTTTTTGATGGGATTTGTTTAGATGAAGTTTAGTGTTGATTTCGGTTGTTTTTGTTAGGCGTTTGATGGATCTATGTGAGGCAAAGTTGTGTTTGTTGTTTGCTGGGGATTTGAGATGCATGGCAGTGCATTAATCTTCTGTTTTTGTTTGGGTAAAGCAAGGGAATTGAATCCTTTGGCTTTAGAAGACGTTGCGGAAGCATCAAAGGCTTGATCGCGTATCGGCTAGCGAGCTTTGGGTTTGCGGTGAGTGCAAACGTGTTTTACTACTCTAAAAAGGTTTTTAAAGAAGTTGCGGGAGTTTAGAATAAGTTTGAAGCACTTATCTAAGCTCGGAAGTAAGTATTGGTTGACCTCTCTCTCGTTTCGGTATTGCAAAATATATTCTCATGCATAGGTTGTTGGTTTTGATTACTCACTGTATTATGCATGTTTTAGAAATGAAAGAGATTTCAAATGATCACACATGATAACTATTGAGTATTGAAATTGTTTATGAAATGAATTTTGAAAATGTTAGAATTCATGATTTAATGTACTGGAAATTGATTTGATTTGACGCATATGTAAAACAGTGAGGTAATATGGATTTATTGAGTATATTGGCAAGTGACGTGGTTTGAATATTATCGGATATAATTGGCTTGCCATAGGATTGTTGGTGCAATATAAAAAGTCCCTTCATATGTGTCGAGGGGTTGTAAGTGTGCCATAGACTCCACCATGAGAACCACAGTGGTTGAGGTGGGTAAATGTTCTGTTTTCTCCCGCTGCTAGATTTATACATCTAAACCGTTGAGGTGGGTAAAGGTTCCGTTACTCTGGTTTGAACCGTGGAGGTAGGAAAGTGTGTTGTTACTCCGATTGAGGTATGTATATGAAGTGGTTATGGGAACCACTTGAGAAATCCGTGTATCCGATGTGCTTTGTAAAGAGATTGGAAAATTGTTTTATTGGAAAGTTGTTTGAGTCACTTGAAAGCCAATATACTAGATAATGTATCATGAGAAATGGATTAATTTTGTAAAATGTGGTTTATACATGTGATGCTCTTTAAGCTTGTTATATAGAGATGTGGCATTTGAAGCTTAAATTGAGGTAGAGATAAATCCATGATACATGTGTTGCAAATGATTTTAAATGTGCATTTGAAAGAGATTATGGAAGCATGAGATGATTTTGTCATGAGAAATATGTACTTGGTTTGAAATAAAATGATTTGAATTGCATTGATGAGTGTTTCAGATATTCCCTCACTAAGCTTATAGTTTACGCTCTCCTTTCTCATCAATGCAGAGAAATAGGCTTTTCGGACAGCGAGCGAGCAAAGAGGATCCAAGAGTTGAGACTTTTCAAAGTATGGTTTATAAATACTAAGTAGTAATAAAAAAGCAATGTGACCAAGTTGTACTTGGGAGGTGTATAAATCTTCCGGATTTTCTTGAGTATGCCATACACGATCAAGCCTCCTAAGCTTTCATAACCTCTGCAAACGCTATAGGATTCAACTTCCCTGCTTTACCCAAATAAAAACAGATGATTAATGCACTTCCATACATCTCAAATCCCCAGCAAACAAAGACAACTTTGCCTCCCTTAGATCCATCAAACGCCTCTCTAAAGCATCTGAAAACATCAAGGAACCTCAACTAAACAAATCCCAGCCAAAACCTATTGATTCGAACATCTTAACAACATCAATTAACATCCAAAAACATCCTCAGCACGTCCTTATGCCTCCAGCAACACCACAACACCAAGATCACATCAAAAACCAAATATAGACAACCTAGAAAATTAGCAATTCACATAGTTTCGGGATTCCTTTAATTAACCTCTTCTTTTAACATTAAAACACATCATATAAGAGATCTAAATCCATTAAATTCATTAAAAAACAGATCCAAATCAGTTTTTATCCAATTTCCACACAAAACTCAATTTAAGTATCAAATCCATGTTTAAATCATAATTCCATAACATAAATCAATAGCAAAGGATCAAGAACTTGGGAATTTCAATAAAGAACCTTTAATTAGAGGAGAGAAACGAAAATCACCTCTAGTTGTTGATTTCTCCGTTAATTGGCAAAGTCTAGTTGAAATCCAAATAGATTTTGTTGCAAGAATCAAAGGAATCAAGTAGGTAATCAAAAGGAATTGATTTATGGAAAATTTGGAAAGATTTTGATAATTTGGTTGCTGAGAAAGTTGAGAGAAAAGTTGTATCAAAGTTAGTTACGTAAGAAAGTGATTTTGTGAAAATGAAATCCTTTTATTAAATCTATTTTCTTTAAATATTAAAACCTTTTAAAAACACTTTAAAAATAGCATTAAGGGAAAAATCTGATGGAAAAGTTTGGTCAAATAGCTCCTTAAAGATTCTAAGTTTTGACCCTTTTACGATTTAGTCACCAAAAATAGTTTTGAAACTTTTTGATTTAGTCACTACTCCAAAATGTCCAAAATCGGAATTATTTATTTCAAATTGAATTTAAAAAAATACTTAAAATATCAATTAAGTATTTTATAATATTTTTCCAAATTTTATTTTAACCAAAAACAATTTTATAAGATTTAATTCTCTAAACTAACTCGAATTGCCTAACATGGTTCTCCCGAACTGTCTAATAAACCCGATTAACTTCTAGGCCCAATTTTCGGGTGTTACAACTCTCCTCCTCTTAAGAAATTTCATCCTCAAAATTTAACTCACATAAAGAGATGAGGGAACTGCTTCAACATGTCCTCCTTGCTCTCCCAAGTGGCTTCCTCAACACCACGATGTCTCCACAGCACCTTCACCAATTCAATGGTCTTTCCTCGAAGAACCTTGCTGCTTGAATCCAGAATTCTCACCGACTCTTCATCATAGGTCAAATCCCGATTCAACTCAATCTCTTCGACTGGCATCACACGCGAAGGATCTAATTTATACCTCCGAAGCATCGATACATGGAAAACATCATGTATCTTCTCCAATTCAGCAGACTATCTCAACCTATATGCAACTGGACCAACACGCTCCAACACCTCATAAGGCCCAATAAACCTAGGACTTAACTTGCCCTTCCGTCCAAACCTCATCACCTTTTTCCAAGGCAAAACCTTCAGGAACACACGATCACCAACTGCACATTCTATCTCCCTTCGCTTCAAGTCATCATATGACTTTTGCCGACCCGAAGCTGCCTTCAACTGATCACTTATAAGCTTCACCTTCCCATTGGTATCCTTTAACACATCCAACAAAGAAACATACTTCTCTCCTGCCTCCACCCAATAAAGTGGTGTGCGACACTTCCTACCATAAAAAGCCTCATACAGAGCCATCTGGATACTTACCTAATAACTGTTGTTATAGGAAAACTCTACCAAAGGTAACTGCTTCTCCCATGATCCATTAAAATCAATGATGCAACATTGCAACTATAACACCCTTAATGTATACTCGTAAACCGAATATACATTAAAGATGTTACAGAGTTGTTTAAAGAAACCTTAACTTATGAAATCTTTCTTGAAATTATATATATATATATCAAAATTTCCAACCATTTCTCTAAGTCCATACTTCAATAACAATGCATAAATATGTTGTAAAATTTAAACTTATAAAACAATTCACCTTTAGAAATACTACATGCCCACTAGTCTATCAAATTACGGTAAAGATGTACTTACTATAGTAACTTGATTTTTCCCAAGTTTCTGCTCCTCTTCGCTAGGCAATTCCAGAGAACCTACGTGTGACATAAGACACACGCTAAGTACGAACTTAGTGAGGCAGTTAAACTTATTTATTTAAACATGAGTAATGTAACATATTATGTCATATAAAAGTGCATTTCGTTTCTCTATAACATGGCAAGTATATCATAATGTACATATATATATATCATGTATCATAGCTATCATATTGATCATGTATCATTTCTATCATATAAATCATGTATCATCTTTATCATGTAAATCATATATCATGTTATCATATTCTTTATCATGTACATGTTTTCATCATGTAATTATTCGCATAACATATGCTTTATCATAGTTATACTTTTATCATGCAATCATTTGCATATTCATATTTTTCATATAATCATCTTGTAGTGTTACTGGCTGAAAGGTCTATTTTGACCCCATAGCCTTCGTTACTGGCTGAAAAGTCCGTTACGACTCCATAGCCATAGATATTGCACTGTAATACTTTACTGGCTGAAAATTCCGTTAAGACTCCATAGCCTTAAATACTGCACCGTAGTGCTATACTGGCTGAAAAGTCCTTTAAGACTCCATAGCCTTAATACTTCTGGCTGAAAAGTCCTTTAAGACTCCATAGCCTTAATACTTGTGGCTGAAAAGTTCTTTAAGACTCCATAGCCTTAATACTTGAGTACGTACTCGAGAACACTCTTTGCTCCTTATAATCACACCTCTTTAGTGCTCTTGGGACCATGGGCGTGGATCCCCAGGTGCAACACAAAGGGTGTGGGTCCCAAAGGTGGTTACTTGTTTCGTTTTAATCATATCATTATTCATGTAATCATGTATCATATTGTCATATATAAAAGTGCATTTCATTTTAATCTTACCACTGTCCATGTAAACATAATGCATCATCATTTATGCAAATAGTAGTTCGTACATTGTACTCTGTCAAGCTTGCCAACTATAGCATGGACTCTCATACACAATACTTGGGCATTTAATTCATTATCAATCAATCATCATAATTGATCATATATATAACCATTTCATATCTCATGCTTCATCATAAATGTTCGTGGCAACCATAATTCATCATCATTTCTCAGGATAGCAATTCACATTACATATTCTATTTAATTTACCTATATTGTAACATGCATTAGCTCAATATATATATATATATATATATATATATATAGATAGATAGACAGTGCAATTCTATTTTTAAATTAAGGTCGACTATTCGTAAGCCTTCCTAATTACCTTTTGGAACACATAAATGCACTCACCTGGGCCATGTAACAGTTTGCCTCACTAAGTCTTACTCAATCCTTTCCCTCATAACACCTCGAATCCTCTTTGATTCGTTTTCGACTGAAAATCGAGTTTCAGGGCTTGAATCGAACTTGGAAAATTTCTCATTTCTTCCCCCTCATTTTCGAATAGCTTGAATTGGATGAGAAAGATTTTTCTCATCTTTTAAAATTAATCCACATGTTTAAAATAAAATAAATTTTTAATTCATTTTACATAGTGAAATTACTACTTTACCCTTTTCATTCAGTGGCCAAGTTTCAATCTTATCAAAAATCAATGGCTATGATGAAATCCATGTGTTATTCGCCTTCCAAATTTGCCATCAAAGTTTCAAAATATTTCAAAAATGTCATCCATGGCAAATGTCCAATTTGCCCTCCAACTAGTCTTTATTTACAACAAGTCTTGAAAATTGCCATTCCATCCAAATTGAACCAAATTGGTTCCAATCCAACCGGCCATGTCCCAAAATATCTTAGATTTTTATTTATGGCATTTATTCGGTCCAAATATTCAAATTTCACTCAATACAATTTCTGAATTTTCTTCCTTTGAACTTTAAAGCTTTATGGCCACTAATATAAGCCTCGTACGAAAAATTCGAGTAACACGAAAGTGTCACTCTTGAGGGTGAACTATTCATTTACGGGGTTAAAATACATAACTTTTGAAAATTACACTTTGGTCCCTAAACATTTCCAAAGTTCATACTTTGGCCACAAAATTTTCAAAATTTCCATTTGGTCACTAAACTTCAATTCCCTTTTCAATTTTCCTCAGATTTTTACCAAACTTTGAAAGTACCCAATTTATCTCACTATCTATCACATGATACTTTTAAACCTTAAAAATTTCCTTTCATAAAGACTTAGACTGAATTTTCTTAACTCAGTCTATTATTCCGATAATTATTGAAAATCTTCATAGAATAAAATTTCTCTTAGAAATCCTTTATCGATAATCCATACGAATATTATATACTCTTACTGAGTCCAAAATCGATCAAAAATACTTTTATGGGATCTTCCCGGAGGTCACCCATCCTAACATTTCCCTGGCCTGAGCACGCTTAATAATTTTATTCGATACAAATTCAGTACCTTTGCTGTATCTTAATTCTCAAAACTGATATCAAGGTACTTATTTCGATCCAATTCTCTCTTATACTGAATAAAATCACTTTTTGAGGAAATTTACACTTTAGTCCCCAAAATTTTCCAAAGTTTATACTTTTAACCCCAAAACTTTCAAAATTTTCATTTTGGTCACTAGCCAAAATTTTGGATATTATAGTAACATATCCTCCAACACTTGGATAACGCAGTCAGACTGACCATCCGTTTGAAGGTGATACAAAGTACTAAAATTCAACTGCGTTACCCAATGCCTTATGCAAACACTCCCAAAATCTCGTTCTAAAACGTGAATCTCTATCTAATACAATAGACTTAGGCACCCCGTGCAACTTCACAATCTCTGCAATGTACAACTCTACCAACTTATCCAAAGTATACATCGTATGCATAGCCAGAAAATGTGCACACTTCGTAAACCTATCCACAATTACCCAAACAAAATTCTTCTTTGATGGCGTCAAAGGTAAACCGAACACAGAATCCATGGTAATTCTCTCCCACTTCTATTCCAGAATCTTTAACGGTTGTAACAACCCCGAAGGAAACTGGTTCTTAGCCTTAACACGTTGACAAACCATGCAACGAGCTACAAAATTTGCGACATCCTTCTTCAAACCAACCTAGAAATACTCATTTTTCAAATCCTGATACATCTTTGTACTCATCGGATGCATCACAAAAAGACTCGAATGTGCCTTAGTCAAGATAGTTTGCCTTAACTCCTCATCTTTTGGCAGCACTATTCGACTCTTGAAACAAGAAACACCTTCATTACTGAAACAAAAATCCGTCTCGTTGCCATCCATGATGTCTTCGATATGCGATACCAAAGAATCATCATACAATTGCTTTTCCTTAGTCAACTATAACAACAATGGCTTCACTTGCAATTCAACCAACAACCACTATCTCGTGTTACACTCAACAGAGCAAACATCGCCCTCAACTCAACCACAACCTTTCTACTCAAAGTATCGGCTACCACATTAGCCTTACTCAGATGATACTCGATTGTCAGATCGTAATCCTTAAGCAACTCCAACCATCTTCTTTGCCGAAGATTCAACTCTTTTTGTGACATAAGGTATTTCAAACTCTTGTGATCCGTGTACAAATACACTTTTTACCGTAAAGATAGTGTCCCCAAATCTTCAATGCAAATACCACTGTAGCAAGTTCAATGTTGTGCGTATGGTAGTTGCGCTCGTGCACCTTCAACTGTCTAGGTGCATAAGCGATAATCCTTTCTTTTTGCATTAGAACACACCCCAAACCAACGCAAGATGTGTCGCCATACACAACAAACTTCTTCCCTGACTTAGGTTGAATCAAGATGGGAGCTTCCGTCAAAACTTCCTTCAGCTTGTCAAAAGCTTGTTGCCTAACTTCTGTCCATTCAAAACTCACATATTTCTGCAACAACATCGTCAAAGGAGCAACAATCTTCAAAAAACCATCTACAAAGTGTCGGTAATACCCTGCCAATCCCAGAAAGCTATGAACCTCCGATACTAACTTTGGTTGCTTTGAATTAACAACAGCTCTATTTTCTACGGATCCACGCGAATACACTTGGCTGAAACACATGACCAAGGAAGACTACTTTCTTGATCCAAAACTCGCACTTACTCAGTTTGGCATAAAGCTTATTGCCCAATAGAACTTGCAACACAATCCGTAGGTGTCGATCATGATCTTCCTCGGTACAAGTGTAACCCCCTTGACCCAGCCTAGACGCCCAACAAAATCAAGATGGCCACATTAGGTTTGCCGTAGCAAACCAAAGAGATTTAGCCAACCCGGTCCATTTTTTTTCTTTTTATCTTATCTAGATGCCAATTATTAATCCTACATGTTCATATAGATAACATATGTAATCCCAACTCAATCGGGCATCACTTTGACATCCAATTGATTCCGTTTACCACTTAGGGACCAAATTGTAATTTGACGAAGTTACAAGTCAAAAACCCACTTTTAAATTACCAACATTAGATTAGTCAGGTTATGTGCGTATGTTTCGTATTCTAACTCAAACCAATCATTTTAACCATGTACTAATGCATTAGCAAGATTCAGGGACTAAAATGCGAAGCAAGAAAAATTGTGAGCCGATGCAACAGAAAATAGCCTTGAGTATTGGTACTGGTGTTACCGTACCGATACGTATAAAGATGCACCGTACCGGTACACCACGACCCGTACCGATACACAACAACCAACTTACCTAACTTCTGATTTGTTTTAACATCCGTACCAGTATGCTTACGTAGGTATCGATACACGAGTTTGGGTTTAAAAAGTGAGATTCCAGAGGCTAGAACGTGTATCGATACTCCTTGCACGTATCGGTACGCCAGGCCAAAATTACCTAGGCGTACTGGTACTCCCTTACGCGTACCGATCCCTCAGGCTAGAAAATGCCTAGCCATACCGATACGGTTCATCGCGTATCGGTATGCCTGGACCTGTAATGCCACAAATTGCTGATTTTTCAACCTAAAAACATTCTCAAACCATTCCAACATGCTTATAACATCATACCAACATGCCAAACATACCATAAGCAACCTAGCAACACAAATCTGACAGCACAACAAGGCTTCATGCATCGAATGGAAATCTATAGGCATGCTTCCTAAAGTTGCATCCATACAATATACCAAAAGACAAACCAACACCAAAATCAATCTTTAAAGGCTATTTACAAACCAAAAGCAACCTAAGAAACATGCTCAAATAGGGAGTTCCCCAAATCATCTCCCAAATCATAACAAGTACCCCATTGCCCTTATTCATTATAGTCTAGTCTCTAACATACTTTGGAACCAAGTCTTGCCAAGATCCCATTGCTTCTTGCTGCCTTCCGAAACTTTAATTCTCTGCATTGATGGACAAAAATAGCGTAAGCACACAAGGCTTAGTGAGGAAAGCTCAAAACAAAACACCATCAATGCATTTAAAACCATTTCTCAACATCATCTTTTAAAACATCATGCCTCTTTTAAAACACGCAAAGGCAATGTCTCGCTAAGCTAAATACCTTAAACATTTCACATATCGAACATAATCTCACATATTCAAACACTGTGCATAACAATTAGTGGAAACATACATCAACAATACATCAAACAACCATAACCCACCTCCCAACAATCATAACCTGGCTCTGATACCTTCAAATATAACCTTCAAATTTTACCATTCAGAACAATAATATGTAATTCGGGGACGAAATTGCGAAACAAACAAAACCTAAAAGGACCCAAACTGTAATTAGACCGAGGGGCAGACCCAAAGTGAAAAATTCAAAAACGCGGGATGGTTAAAGGCGTAATTTTACCATTCAGAAACTGATTCGGTATAATTTAGGGACGAAATTGTAACCTTTTGAAACATCAGGGGGACTGGGATTGTGATTATACCATGCGGCAAGACAAAAATGAAAATGTTGAAAACGCGGTGGGATTAAGTGTGTAATTTACCTATTTCAAAAATAATAATAACTATAAAAAGCCTATTTTTAGATCGAGACCCATTTTCCCCTTCTTCGTTTCATTTTTCGGTTTTCATAACCCAAACCGTTCTTCATTTTCTCTCAAATGTTCCTGCGAAACCCAGAATCTGGCGGCCGGCCGCCGTATTCTCCACCGCCGGCCGCCGCTAACCGGCGCCGGTAGGCTCCCAAAATACACCAAAATAACCTTCTTTTCGTCCTCAACATGAATCTGTGGTTGGATTCAGAGGATACGCCCCTATTTGTCGTAGATCTAGGAAATACGAACCTCAAAAAAATATTTTTTAGACCAAACACAAATACAAAGGGTCTTCTCCTCCCTTTAATTCACCAGATCTGGCTTGTAGAAGCCGAAAGGCTTATCACCGAGGGAGGGAAGACCCACAAACGACTCGGTAAGACTACTCTCCTCTTTTATTTCTGTTTTTTTTTGTGTTAATCTTTCGCATATGCATGTAAAGAAAACAAGTAAAAAAAAAAGAGACAAAAATTTAGCACTGGACTGCCTTTTGATTATCTTCGATGTTTACAACTTTCAGGGTTTTTTGTATTACAAGATCTCTATTTTTTTGTTACTACCCTTGTTCTCTCTTTTTTTTCTCGCTAATCTCTTTCGCTAATCTCCCCGTTACAAAAGCCCCGTTTCATATATATATTATTGCCTCTGTTTTTTGGTTGCAAGTTGCATCTTCCTTTTTTCAGATCTGAACTGACACTTTGCTTGTTGTCTTTGGCATAATCTGAACGCAGGGACTGAATATCGGCGCGGTGGCGGTGTGGTCATTCTGCCAGCGGCCAGACTCGTTTTCGGCTGTTAGATCAGATCTGATCTAACGGTCGAGATGGCTTGAAGAACGATCGGCCTGGATGAAGCCTCGATTTGATGAGACGGCTTCAGATTTCGCCACGTGGAGCTCCGCAGTCGAGGAGTCAGAACGCGTGGGATATTAAAGCGTCCGCGCGTGGACCACACGCGCGCGTGGCACTCGAACGGTCCATACGTGTGGAACACGCGCCTGGCAGATATTTTTGACCTCGGTTGCATCGTGGCCGTTGGATCAGATCTTGATCCAACGGCCCACAGTTACCTGCACATTGTAATTAAATGGGATTCAGATTTGGGCCAAATGGGCCTTGTAATTGGACTTGTAATTGGACTTGGACTTCATGTTTATTTGGGTTTAATATATATTTAATTTTTCATTTTACCAGCCCAATAATAATAATAGTATAATTATAATAGCAATACATGTATATACGAAAATATATACTTATATTATACAATCATTAATTAATATAATATTCTAGTATACGTATAATCATACATATAATTAACATAACATCTATATATTAATCAAATACGCTTATACTCTAGATACATACGCGACATACATACACCCTTAATACGTATACATAGCTTATACATGCACACACCACCTTATATTAGTAACATTCATATAATAAATATATATGCAATATTAATATATTTACAAGTAAAAATGAGTGATTACACCGGTCTAGTCACAAGACCTAACCAAGCGAGCTATATTAGGGTTTGCCAAGACAAACCTGAAAGATTTACATTGAAACAGTCCATTTTTTCCTTTTATACGATCTAAATGCATCATTAAGTTCTAAGGTGATCATACTGGTTATGGTGTGGATTACAACTCAATCAAGCGTCAAATTGACATCCAATTGTTCGAATTTTCATTTTAGGGACTAAAATGAAATTTTTGACATTTAAGAGGATACTTGTGAAATTAGCGTTACCAATCCTTATTTAGTCATATTTCATACTATCAGGTTAAATCTCAGCTTAAAATAACCATCCAAACTCATTTAATTGCATAAACAAGAAACATGGACTAAATTGCAAAGGAAACAAACTTCAGAAAGCATCTTAACTAATTTAACGACTGGCGTATCGGTACAAGGCCCTTCCGTATTGAAATGGGGTAAAAATACAAAGGCATACCGATTCAGTCCTTAAGTATATCGATACGAGTATGTGTTCTCAAAAGTGTGGAATTCTAGTAGCTAAAGGTCGTACCAATATGGCTACCCGTGTACTAAAGCCATGCTTATTTACCAGCTACGCATACCGATACGGTTACTAGGAGTATCGATACGCCTAGGCAATTTTTCCCAGATTGAGCTGAGATAGGTCCCCGCGTACCGATCCCTAAGGACTCGTACCGGTACGGACAGACCTGTAATGACCTCTTGGTCCAACATATGACACTTTGGCTCAATCTAACACACTCCAAACGACATATAAACACCATATAACTTCACAATCATCAATTAATTAAACATAGCAGCATGGTAAAGGATCATACTCAACATGGCATATTCAAGACAAATCCCTATAAGCATGATTCTACCCAAGCATGCATAAGGTTTTCCAACCCCTCAAAACCAAGCATTAAACATCATACAAGTCCAAAACATCAAACCAAACTCATGCAAACAGGGAGTATCCAAAATAAACCTCCCAATTACAACTTGGTCACATTGCATTTTATTACTACTTAGTATTTATAAAACCATACTTTGAAATGTCTCGATTCTTGGATCCTCTCTTGCGCGCTTGTTGTCCGAAAATGGCTATTTCTCTACATTGATGAGAAAGGAAAGCGTATGCTATAAGCTTAGTGAGGGAATCTCTAAAACACTCATCAATGCAATCTAAATCATGTTAAATCAAACCAAGTGCAAATGTCTCATGGCAAAATCATCTCATGCTTCCCTAGTCTCTTTCAAATGCACATTTAAAAACATTTACAACACATGTATCATGGATTTCATCTCTACCTCAATTTAAGCTTCAAATGCCAAATCTCTATATAGCAAGCTTAAAGAGCATCTCATGTATAAATCATATTATACAAACATAATCCATTTCTCATGATACATTATCTAGTATATTGGCTTTCAAGTGACTCAAAACAAGTTCCAAGCTCTTTACAAAAATACATCGGATACTCAGAATTTTCAAGTGGTTCCCACAACCACTTCACATACAGTCCTCAAGCGGAGCAACGAAACATTTACCCACCTCAAAGGTTTGGATGTATAAATCCACCAGTGGGAGAAAACATAACATTTACCTACCTCAACCGTTGCGGTTCTTATGGTGGAGTCTACGGCACATTCACAACCCCTCGACACACATGAGGCAACTTTTTATAGTGCACTTTAAACCCTATGGCTAGCCAACTATATCTGATAACATTTTAATCTCAGCTCAGCCACTTGCCAATATACTCAATAAATCCACATTACCTCACTATTTTACATATGCATCAAATCAAATCAATTTCCAATACATTAAATCATGTATTCTAGCATCCTCAAAATTCATTTCATAAACCATTTGCAATACTCAATAGTCACCATATATGATTATTTGCAATCACTTTCATTTCTAAAACATGCATAATACAGTGAGTAATCAAAACCATAATCATGTTCATGAGATTATATTTTGCATTACCGAAAATGAGAGAGATCTCAACCAATACTTACTTACGAGATTAGGTAAGTGTTTCAAACTTATTCTAAACTCCCACAACTTCTTTCAAAACCTTTTTAGATCAATAAAACACGTTCTTACTCACCGACAACCCAAAGCTCACTAGCCGATACGCGATCAAGCCTCTGAAGCTTATGTAACCTCTCCAAATGCTATAGGATTCAACTCCCGTACTTTACCTGTAATGTCCCGATTTTGGGCCTAGCGGTTTTGAGGCTTATTAGACAATTCGATGGACCAGGTTAGAGATTCGAGTCAGATTCGGGACTGTATATTTTTCTGTGAGATAAAAATATGGAAAAATGGTTAAAAATCATCTATTAATATATGATTAATATTGGTGAAATCAATTTTGGGAAATGAGGTTTGGAGGTGTGACATTTTGGTTAGTGACAAAATGCAATTTTTAAAAACTAGTTTTTTTGTGATGACTAAATTGGAAAGGGTCAAATTCTTAGAATCTTTAGGGATCTATTTTACCAAGTTTTGGCTGGTGATTTCTCTCATCAATTAGACATTTTAAACATGTGTTTTAAAGGTTAATTAAGAGGAATTAAAATATCTAAAGTTAGTTATATTTTCACAAAACGTTGTACGTAACTTTTCTCTCTACCTCTTTTCAGCCAAACACTCAAGTTTTCATCAAATTCCAGAGGTGAGAGGCTTGATTTCTTAGATTCTTGATTTGAAAATGATTTCCCATCTTTAATTTACAAAACCTTATTGAAATCTTGTGTTTTCTTAGCTTAAATCAAACAATTAAGGGAGAAATCACACAATAGAGGTAAGGTTCATTTCTCTCCTCTGTTGAATGGTTCTTTATTGATATTCCCAAGTATTTGATCCTTTATCTATCTTTTATAATCTGATTTTATGATTTTCTAATGTTAAATTGGTTTAATGGGGATTTTTGGAGGAAATTGATAAGAATTCGAAATGAATCTATTTTGTTGGGTTTTTAATTGATCTTGATCATGATTTGGTTGTATTATGATGTTGATAAGTCAATTTTATCAATGGAATCCCGTAACTCTTGAATGTCTAATTGTTTAGGTTGTTAGAATTGTATTTTTGGTGGTATTGTGGTGGCTGTGTGTTTACTGGAGGTGTAAGGTTGTTTTAGTTCTGTTTTTAGGTGTTAATTGATGATAAATGTGATGTTAGATTGATAGGTTATGGCTAGGTTGTGTTTAGAAAGGATTAGATGATGTTTTCGATTGTTGTGGCTGGGTAATTGTGAGGTGAATGTGAGAGTCCGCGAGGATCTGTTGTTGCAGTGTTATAAATGCATTGAGATGCATTAATCCTCTATTGTAATGTGGTTAAAACAGGGGAGATGTATCCGAAAGTGATTGGTGAAGCTTTGGAGGCTTCGAATGCTTGTTTTCGCGTCGGTGAATCGAGGTTTTGCGTATCGGTGAGTGAGAACGTGGATTCCAACTTTGGAATGTTTTAAAGGTGGTTTATGGGATTTTAAACTTAGCTTGATACACTGGATTAAACTCAAAAGTAAGTAAATGCTGTTTCTCTATCTCGGACGTGCTAGTATGATATGGTTTAATGTACTTGTTTTGATTTATATAATACCTATTGTCAAAGCATGATTTGAAGTATGTGAAATACTATTTTTAAGCGTGAAATGCTGAAGGATGTACATGGTAAGTGATCCTTGTAAGTATGGGAAATACTTGTTGAAAAGCATGGTTTGTTGCTTTCGAGAAAGGTTTGGTTTAATGCATATAAAAATAGTGAGATATATGGTTAATTGTGATTTATATTGGCAAGTGATGTGGTTTAAAAATGTCAACGGATATAGTTTTCCGGCCATAGGATTGATAGTGCACTATAATAAGTTGCCTTGGATGTTGAGGGGTTTTATATGGTGTACCGAATACTCCATCCAAGTACCCTAACGGTCGAGGGATTATATGGTACCGTAAACTCCCGTTAGTGGGTTATACAGCTACTGATGAATGGCATTGAGGGGTTTATGTGGTGTACTGAATACTCCACCACGGGTGTCACAACAGTGGAGGGGTTTATGTGTACCTAAAACTCCCATGTGTGAACCTTGTGTTACCGGTGAGAATGTATGAAGTGCTGGGAGAACACTTGTTGAATCCGTGTATCCGATGAACTCTTTTGGAAATGGAACTTGGTTAATTATCACTTGTGAGCCAATATAATTGTTAATGTATCATTGAAAGGTTTATGTTGTATAATGTGATTTATACATGGTTACACTTTAAGCTTTGCATATGGTTGTTATGCACGGGAAGGCTTAAATTGAGGTTAGCAATGGGACTTGTTGTTGGTTAATAATACAAGTTGCATATGGTTTAATATGCTGGTTTTAAAGATGTTAAGTGCATGGTTTTAAAGGCATGATAATGTTTAAGTGTTGTTTAAAGAATGATTGAAATGAGATTTCAATGTGTTGTTGAGAAATGGTTTTAAATGCATTGATGGTGTTTTGTTTTTGAGCATTCCTCACTAAGCCTAGTGTGCTTATGCTCTCTTTGACCATCAATGCAGAGGATTAAAGTCTTGGAAGGCAGCGGGAACCAAGGGATCTTGAAAGACTTGGTAACTAAAGTATGCTTTTTGGACTAGACTATAAGTAATAAGGGCAATGGGATTTCCGTTGTTGTTTTGGGAGGTTTTTTGTTGAACTCCATGTTTGAGCAAGTATGTTTTGTTGTTCTTGAGTTGTAAATGGCCATTATAGAGTGTTTTTGGTGATGGTTTGAAGTTTCATGCTTTGCTTGATTGGTTTTCTAGGAAGCATGTCTATAGATTTACATTTGATGTAAGATGCCATGAATTGATGTTGAATCTGTGATGCTTTGATGTGGTTCGATCCTTGAATATGTTGGATGTATGTTTGAATCATGTTTAATTGTTTTGGAAACCATAAATGGATGAAAAACCAGTCAAAATTCTCATTCCAGGCCCAGGGGTTTCGAAACCTGGCCCCTAGTTTCGAAACTAGTAGGCCAATTTTGGCTATGGGGTGCGGTACGTAGGGACTCGTACCGGTACGGGTTTCAGGCTCTAGAGCCCTAGTTTTGAAACCTGTAGGGGTGGTTTCAAAACCTCCTATATAATTTGACCCCGTATCGATCCAGAAACCCGTTTACCGACACCAAGGGTCGCTATTTTAGTTATATGTTCGATTTAAACTTTGAAACCTTGTAGTTTGGTCCTTAGTTGTTGTGTATGCAATTGAATGAGTTTGGATGGTTGTTTTAAGATGAAATTTGACATGTATGCTTGAAACCTGACTAATTGATAATTGGTAAATCAAATTTTAAGTAAGTTCTTATAGTTGTGCATAATTATAATTTGGTCCCTAAATGTTTGGATGATAAATTGAGGGTGCTGTGGTGATCTATTTGCGATGAAATTTCATGAGCTTGCATGAAATGAACTTAATTGTGGATTGTTAAACTTAATTTGTTAATTGGACCCTTAAACTTGTGGAAATTATATTTTGGTCCCCGATTTGTAATAGTGTTCAATTGGATGTCAATTCAATGCCCGATTGAGTTGAGTTCACACCTATGATCAGTATGTACATGTAGGTTAACAATAAAGCCTCTAGATAAGATAAAAGATAAAAAATGGTTGTGTTTTGTGTTTCATCTTTACGATTTACTTTGATAAACGTAATATAGCTCACTCAGTTCGGTCTTGTAACTAGGCCGGGTCGAGGGGGTTACATTTGGTGGTATCAGACCCAGGTTAGCGATAATTAGGAGTTGGTATGGTTATTGCAATGTTGTTGTGAGTTATACTCTGTTGCTTGCTATGCACGGTGATTGTAATATGCACAGTGGTTGCTTTATGCCATGTTGGGGGGAAATTCAGAAAACCATTGCCTTATTATAATAGTATGAAATGTTATGATTTTGAAATGGAAGTCTTGGATCCTTGCTTGAAGCTGGCCTGAATATTTTTATTTTGAAATGATTATCATGCCTTAGAAAAAGTGTTATGTTACGACCGAGAGGAGAAATAAGAACTAGCATAATGTTGTTGCCTTTGGGCAATGAGTTGAGAAGAGTGTTGTGTCTCCTGGAGGTTTGTCACCCCCTGAAGTATGTACCACCTATTCCGGTTGGGCCAGTGTTGGGTGATATGATGCCTTGATATATGCGATGTTTTAAGCTTTTAATATGTTGTTGCTGGAGTGAGTGTGTTTGCATCGGCTGTTGGGCAAACGAGGTTGCCGTTGGAATATCCCTATAGTTTGGGAGGAGTTGAGTATCGTGGGTTATCACTCGAGGCATCTGAGACATGTATGACCAGTGTTGTTCAGGTTATAGATCAAATGGGGTGTATTGGCACCCGTAGGTTGGGATGTGTTAAATCCCTGTTGCATGATAATGTTTTTAGTTGGTGGACAACTGTATCTGGGAGTGTGGAACACCATGATATGGATTGGGAGTCTTTCCATGCTGTCTTTTGGAAGAAGTGTCAGGGGTTTAGACATTTGGATAAAAAGGAATAGGAGTTCATGGCTTGGGTTTAGGGTCATTTGTATGTAGCCAAGTTTAGGGTATAGTTTGTTCAATTGAGCCAATAAGCTCTAGAACGGGTACCGATGGAGAGGTATTGTTGTGATCGATTCTATTATGAATTGGTACATGATGTTAAGGCATATATGTTGGCTTCTGGCTACACCATTTTTGACGTGTTGGTACATGAGCAAAGTACATCGAGCAGAACCTGGGTTTATTGGTTTTGTATGGGAGGTTCTAGCTCTGGCAAGAGAATTACGGATTCTATTTCTGATAATGTTCAGTTTGAAAGGAATAGTGATAAAGGATATCACCCTGAGTTGAGGCGAGGTGATGAAAGTGCTGGGTAAGGATCGCGAGGTCAGAGTATCCAGTTTAGAACAATATTTAATGCATATTGGTATGTGGATCGTGGGATCTCATGAGGCGGGATTATCCGCATTTGATATGTTGAGTGTAAACCCATATGCTTGTTGTTGTTGATATTGTGAGAATTGTGGTTTGAATGATCATATCGTAGGTGATAATTTTACGAATATGGGGACTGGTTCTTCCGGTGAGATGGTTGTTGCGAAGAAGATGTTGGAAAATGCCTTTGTTGGTTTAAATCTTGAGTTACGATTGATTTGCTGGAGTTGCTGCTCCACGGGTTTTAATGTAAATCTGGGTATGGATTGGTGGCTGGATCAGAGAGTTGTGGTTGGTTTTAGATCCTAGCAAGTTTTCTTGAAACTCGTCGATGATTACGAGGTGGTAATCATGGGCAAAAATGTTAAATTCTTGTTTTCAGCGTTGGGAGCGAGTCGTTTGATGGATCCTTGGTTGTAAGGTATTCCTAGCCTATGTTATGAATCCAGGGTCAAAGGAAGTACGTGCTCAGGATATTTGTACGGTATGTGAGTTACTGGGTGTTTTTGAGGGAATGGTCGGGTTTGCCATTGGTTTGAGAGGTCGAGTTTGGTGTTGAGTTGTATGAAAACACAGCTCCAGTGTCTATTGCTCCCTGTGCATGGCTCGGGGGAGTTGCATAAACAAGGCTTTGTTAGGCTTGGTGCTTTGCCGGGGGTTGCATCGGTGTTGTTGTGGAAAAAGGAGGATGTCATGATGCATATGTGCATGGGGCTTTGGTAGCTGGATAAGTAGATGTTCTGTTGATCCTTTTAGAAGTGCTTTAGTGGTTTGTAAGTTTGGCTTGGGTTTGGGTGTTATATGTTAAAGGTAAACGATGTGTTGGTGTTTAGATTTGCCTTTTGTAAGGGCTGCGGTAGTATGTATTTCGGGGTTATGTCGTTTGGGTTGACTAATACATGGATTGTGTTCATAGTTATGATGAATCGGGTAGTCCATAAGTTTTAGATCAGTTGGTTGTTGTGTTTATTGATGGTGTTTCCGTGTACAAAAGCATTGAGAAGGGTTGTGATCGCTGAGTATGGATGGTTTGGTAGATTTTTGGGGAGAAGTGAATGTTTCTCTTTGTTTGGGAAGTACGTGTAACCCCCTCAACCCGGCCTAGTCGCAAGACCGAACCGAACGAGCTACATTAGGTTTACCGAAGTAAATTGTGAAGAAAACTCTAAAATCATGACCATTTTTTTTATTTTTTATCTTATCTAGATGCAGGTTAATACCCTACATGTACATACATACCACGAAAGAAAACTCAACTCAATCGGGCATCGAATTGATGTCCGATTGACCATATTACAAGAATAGGGACTAAAATGTAAATCTGCAAATTCATAAGGGATTACTTGTAATTTGCTTTACTAATCTTTAATTAGTTAGGTTGCAAGAATACATGCCAAATTTTGGCTTAAAACGATCATCCGAACTTAACCAATTGCATATATAACAATCAGGGACCAAAATGCAACTTTAGAAACTATTTTTCAGCTTAGCAGATGAGTGCCCACGATTAATATCGAAACCTTTACAAGTGGTTTCGAAACCTGTACTCTAGTAGCCAAATTGGGCCTACTGGTTTCGAAACCTAGGGGCTGGTTTCGATGCCTCCCTGGAAAATAATAGCCCCTAGTTTCGATACCTCATTGGAAAATAATACCTCCCTGTAGGTTTACAAAAACTGCACATTCAAAACACCTTAAACTTTTTGAATCATATCCGAGTCACCCTAACGTCATTTAACACTCAAAGCAACATCATCATTGAACAATTTCAACCCTAATACTATCGAACAATCATCAAGTAATGACAATCATGCTTCAAAGATAACTATAGGAATGCTTCCTAGAACCCGAGTAACCAAATCATAGATCATATGCAAGATCCAACAAACAAGCTTATTACAAATCCAAACAACAATATAAACTTGCTCAAACAAAGAATTAAGCACTCAAACCCTCCTTACAACATTCAAGCCACATTGCCTTTATTACTACTTTAAAACCCAAACATACTTTGGTAATTCAAGTCTTGGAAATTCCCACATTGCTTGCTAGGCCACTTGTAGTCAATCAATCTGCATTGATGATAAAAGAGAGCGTAAGCAATCATTGCTTTGTGAGGTGCGCTCAAAACATAAAATGTCATCCAATGCAATTTAGAACCATTTTTAAACAATCATGTCATTCTTTCAAAACATGCACTCACTCTTTACAAAACCAACATATTAAACCATACGCAACATGTACCATGGATTCCATAGCATAATATCTTATACACTTCCCTCTACTTAAGCCTTCTCATGCATAATATCCCATATGCAAAGCTTAAGGAGTAAAACATGTATAAAACGCATCGTACAAATCAATCCATCACATGATACATTTAAAACATTATATTGGCTTGCAAGTGATCCATTACCATATACGTCCTTTCCATAATCCATCATTAACATCTATAACATTGAATACACGGATTTCCAAGAGATCTTCAATCTCTTCAGCTCAATGGCATGGAGTCGTGCAACACATGCACCACCTCTACACTACTAAGGCTAATCCTTCAACTCGGAGTACACACATTTGACGCATCAGCCTCCACAGCGCGTGGCTGGAGTAAAAGCCATCAAAGTGCTACCTCAACAACATTGGGGTTCGCATGATCGGAGTAAGTACCTCTCGTACCACCTCAACAACCACGAGCAACTTATTATAGTGCACTTTAAATCCTATGGCTGGCCAATTATATACGATAACATTTCCATAACATTTTCAATTCATCACTTGCCAATATAATTGACTTTTATAACCACACCTCACTATTTTCATATGCATCATTCAAATTGTTTCAACATGCATTAAACCATGCATAAACCATGTTCATAAACATTCTTTAAAACCGTGCATTACTTTCCAAATGCATCTAACATCATTTCATATCAATTTCCAGCATTAAACCATGCCTATTTCATGCATAAAACATGAGGTAAACAATCATTTAACAAATGCATTTCATAAATCATTTGCTTACCGATATCAAGAGAGAAAACCACTTTACTTACTTCCGAGTCTTAGACCAGCGTATCAAGCTTAGTCTAGACTCTCATTAAACCTTTTCAAACCTTTGAAAAGCCATTCTTATCCGTTTCACTCACCGAAAAAGCAACGCCTCTCTTACCGATGTTGAATCAAGCCTTCGGCAACTCCTCAACACCAAGATTCACTTCCGAACTATTTTCCCCTGTTTCAAAAGCATCACAACAGAGAATACAATGCATTATAATGTATCCAAACTCAGAGCAAACAACAATTAACACTATCCAACTATAACCCCCCCACAACACCACATCTTAACAACCGAAAACATCATTGATTCATCTATAATCTCAACCCAACCATTAACTACGAATCTCAACCTTCAAATAACACCAAATAACATCAAATCAACAACTCAACCTAACCTCTTACCTCCAACAACGATAATCAACCACACCACCTTAAAATTTCTTAACTATCAACTCACTTCATTAACATTTTGAACATCAAAATCAAGTTACAAACCAATGCTTAACTCAGTAAAAACAGATCACTACAAATTTCTTCCATTTTTCATCATAAATCATCAATTAAACCATAAATCCAATTTTAATTAGTTAAAACCCAACAAAAATCATATAAAATGGATCAAGAACTTGGTAATTTCAATAAAAAAACCTTTCATTAGAGGAGAAGAATGAATCCTTACCTCCAATGCTGATTTCCCCATTAATTGCTTGTTAAAACATGAAAATCAAGGTAGAAACAATAAGTATTTGATGTAAAATCTTTAGGAAATCAATTAGCAATCAAAACTCTATAAAATCCTGATTGTTACCTGAAGAAATTGAAGTTAGAAATGTGTTTGGCTGGAGAGAACATGAGAGAAAAAAAGTTACAAAGTTAGTTATGTGAAATTCTTTTTAAAAGCTTTATTGTGTTTAATTAATTCTCTCCACTATTTATACCTCTTAAAAACTTATCTAAAATATTTAATTAAAGGGGAAAATCTGATGAAACACTTTTGGATTATTAGCTCCTTAAAGATTCAAAGTTTTGACCCATTTCCAAAATAGCCACTGAAAATAGTTTTACAAACTTTGTATTTTGGTCACTAACTCAAAATGTCCCATTTCCAAATTTCATTTTCCAAATTTGTTTTCACCAAAATCATTTATATATTTAATAATGATTTTAGACTATTTTTCCATATTTTTATCTCGCATAAAAATATTTAATCAAATTTAAATCCCGAATCCGATTCGAATCTCTAATCCTGGTCCACCAGACCGACTAAACCATCCCAAAACTCCTAGGCCCAAAATCGGGGCATTATAGTACGAGTTTTGGGTATGTTGCTAAGAATTCTGGTTTTGAGAATGTTATTAGTAAGTGTGAACAGATAAACATGCATAGTGCAAAAACACTTATATATATATATGTAAATATGTCAGTACATGCATACATTTGAGCATAACATTAGAGGTTTTGCATACATACACGTAGACATCTATGAGGGCATATAAGTGATCATGCATACATATGTTCACACTTACGAATGACTGATCGAAAATCAATGGAGTGATGGTGTAAGTAAGGTAGTGTATGAAGGTGGTTTTGGTAATATGGTTCTTGGGAGTTTAGCTTGTGCTAGTTCTTGAGGGACCAAAGTTAGAATTGGCAGTTTGTGGGTTGGTTAGATCTAGTTCTTAGAATCGAGGATTGTTGAGGTTGTAGTGTTGCAAGTGAAGTCGTGGCTTATGCATATAGATAGTTAAAGGTGCACGAGCAATTTTTGTCCTACGCATGATGTGAAGCTTGCTGCGATGGTGTTTGTTTAAATGTTTTGGAGACATTAATTCTATGATGAGAAGTGTGTCGTGTACACGGATCACGTATGGTTAGAAAAAAAATGATGAATGATTTTTGAGTTTTTGATAACCTGGATGGTTGAAGTTATTTAAGAGTTATAGTTTGATGGTTGAATATCGTCCGAGCTAACTTATAGCTGATGCTTTGTTTGTGAGGCTTACGGGGGAGTTGCGAATGTTGTTTACGTGATTGAGTATGATGCGTGATGGAGGCTTGTTGCCGAGTTGCAAGTGAAGCCATTCTGGTCATTGTTGATTAGAGGAAGGTAACGGTGTAGTGATGCATCAGTACCGCATGTTCAGGTTATTTGGAGAAGGAAATCCGATGGATTTTCACGTTAATGGTGATAGGGTGCTGTGTTTTAAAGACCAGAAGGTGGTGCCTCTTGATGTTGAGTTGAGGCATATGGTTTGATGGAGGCGCATGTCAGTTCTGGTGATATACATTTCGGTGATACCAAGATATATCAAGGTTTGAAAAGGGATTATTGTTGGGTTGGTCTAAAAGAAGATATGGTTGATTTTGTTGGTCGATGCATGGTATGTCAGCGAGTGGAAGCTGAGCATCAATTTTCTTTCGGGTTGTTGCAACCATTGAGGATACCGAAATGGAGGTGGAAGGAGTCACCATGGATATTGTCTCTGGGTTGCTTTTGACACTGACCAAAAAGGATTCCATTTGGGTTGTTGTTGTTTGAGTTCCGAAGTGTGCGCACCTTTGGGGCTATGCTTGTGATGCATGTTTTGGAATAAGTGGCAGATTTGTAAATTGCCGAGTTAGTGTATTGCACTGTGTGCTTGAGTCTATAGTTTTGGACAGAGATCCGTGGGTTTTAGCGAGTTTCTGGGGGTATTGCTTGGGCTTGAGGGTATGTACTTTATATCTTCCCAGTTGGATGATGGGTTAGAGCATGGAATTTAGGTTTTGAATGATTAATTGGGTTGTGTATCATTGAGCTCCAGGGAAAGTGTGAAAGGCACATGCCTTTGGTAGAGTTGCTTTAATGGCAGTTATCAGACAAGTATATAGGTGGCACCGTATGAGGCGTTGTGTGGTTGGAGGTGCCGTACGCCCGTGTGTTGGCTGAAACTAGGGGAAATGTACGTTCCCATGTCTGATGTGTTGGAAGGCACCAGTGAAAAGGTGAAGTTGATATGTGAGCGCTTGAGAGCGGCTTCGGATCGTCAGAAATTCTACGCAGATTTGAGGTATAGTGTTATAGAGTGTGTTGTTGATGATCGGGTGATCATGTTTGTGTCGCTTTGGAAGAAGGTGACGTGTTTTGGGCAGAAAAAGAAAGTTTAGCTGAGGTTTTGTGGACCATACGAGATTGTTAAACGTGTGGCTCATGTTGCTTATTGCTTGAGGTTACCTCCTGTGTTAGAGGGGTTCCATGATGTGTGTCATGTGATGATGTTGCGAAGGTATCGGTTGGATTCCTCGCATGTTGTGTCGGTGGAAGGCATTGTGTTGGGATTAGATTTATCTTGTAATAAGGATCCGTTGGAGATCCTTAATGTCATCAGCAGGGTTCTGCGTGGTAGGACGGTTGATCTTGTTAAGGTGTTGTGGAAACACTGCAGTGTTGAGGAAGCCACGTGAGAATGTAAACCGGAGATGTTGGAGCAGAAAAGTTATGTAAAAAGTTTTGTGAAAATATAACTAACTTTAGATATTTTAATTCCTCTTAATTAACCTTTAAAACACATGTTTAAAACGTCTAATTGATGAGAGAAATCACTAGCCATAACTTGGTAAAATAGATCCCTAAAGATTCTAAGAATTTGACCCTTTCCAATTTAGTCACTACAAAAAAACTAGTTTTCAAAAATTGCATTTTGGTCACTAACCAAAATGTCACACCTCCGAACCTCATTTACAAAAATTCATTTCACCAATATTAATCATATATTAAAAGATGATTTTTAACCTTTTTTTCGTATTTTTATCTCACTAAAAAATATAATCCGACTCAAATCTCTAACCCGGTCCACCAAACCATCTAATAAGCCTCAAAACTGCTAGGCCCAAAATTGGGGCGTTACATTACCTAAAAAACATAGGATTAATGCACTTCCATGCATTTCAAATCCCCAGCAAACAACAAACACAACTTGACCTCCCTTAGATCCATCAAACGCCTCTCTAAAGCATCCGAGAAACATTATTAAACCTCAACTAAACAAAGCCCAGCCAAAACCTGTTGATTCTAAAATCATAACAACATCCAAAAACATCCTAAACACATCCTTATGCCTCCAACAACACCACAACACCAAGATCACATCAAAAACCAGCTATAAACAACCTAGAAAATTAGCAATTCACATAGTTTCAGGATTCCTTTAATTAGCCTCTTCTTTTAACATTAAAACACATCATATTAGAGATCTAAATCCATTAGATTCATTACAAAACAGATCCAAATCAGTTTTTATCCAATTTCCACACAAAACTCAATTTAATTACCAAATCCATGTTTAAATCATAATTCCATAACATAAATCAATAGCAAAGGATCAATAACTTGGGAATTTCAATAAAGAACCTTTAATTAAAGGAGAGAAACAAAAATCAGCTCTAATTGCTGATTTCTCCCTTAATTGGCAAAGTTTGGTTGAAATCCAAATAGATTTTGTTGCAAGAATCAAAGGAATCAAGTAGGTAATCAAAAGGAGATCAAAAGTAATTGATTTCTGGAAGTTTTGGAAAGATTTTGATTGTTTGGTTTCTGAGAAAGTTGAGATAAAAGTTGTATCAAAGTTAGTTACGTAAGAAAGTGATTTTGTGAAAATGAAATCCTTTTCTTAAATCTATTTTCTTTAAATATTAAAACCTTTTAAAAACACTTTAAAATAGCCTAAATTAAGGGAAAATCTGATAGAAAAGTTTGGTCAAATAGATCCTTAAAGATTATAAGTTTTGACCCTTTTACGATTTAGTCACCAAAAATAGTTTTGAAACTTTTTGATTTAGTCACTAGAACAAAATGTCCCAAAATCAGAACTATTTACTTCAAATTGAATTTACCAAAACACTTGAAATATCAATCAAGTATTTTATAACATTTTTCCAAATATTATTTTAACCAAAAACAATTTTATAAGATTTAATTCCCGAAACTAACTCGAATTGCCTAACCCGGTTCTCCCAAACCGTCTAATAGATCCGATTAACTTCTAGGCCTAATTTCTGGGAGTTACACGGTTGAAAGCGGCTTCGGATCAGCAAAAGTCTTATGCTGACTTGAAGCGTCGGGAGATTGAGTTTGCAGTTGGAGAATGAGTGTTTCTTAAGGTTTCGCCTTGGAAGAAGGTAATAAAGTTTGGACATAATAGAAAGTTGAGTCTAAGGTTCATTGGGCCTTTATGAGGTGTTGGAGCATGTTGGTCTAGTTTCTTATTGGTTAAGTTTGCCTGTGGAGTTGGAGAAGATACATGATGTTTTCCATGTATCGATGCTTCGGAGATATAGATCAGACCCATTACATGTGATGCCTGTTGAGGAAATTGAGTTAAATCTGGATTTGACCTATGATCTGGATTTGACCTATGATGAGGAGCCAATGATAATTCTGGATTCTACCAGCAAGGTTCTTCGTGGAAAGACCATTGAGCTGGTAAAGGTGTTGTGGCGACATCGTGGTGTAGAAGAAGTCACGTGGGAAAGTAAGGAGGACATGTTTTCTTACCCTTTTTCGTCAGGGTAAATTTCGAGGACAAAATTTCTTAAGTGGGGGAGAGTTGTAACACCTCGAATTTGGGCCTAGATGTTAGCTAGATCAATTAGACGGTTTAGGGGAACCAGATTAGGCGATTCGAGCTAGTTTTAGGAATTAATTCATAATAAATTGTTTTTTGATAAAATAAAATATGGAAAAATATTAGAAAATGTTTAATTAATATTCTAAGGGTTTTGGAAAACTCAATTTGAAGAAATAAAGTCGGATTTTGGGACATTTTGGTCTGGTGACTAAAACGTAAAGTTTTCAAAATTGTTTTGGTGACTAAATCGTAAAAGGGTCAAAACTTAGAATCTTTAAGGAGCTAATTCACCAAAGTTTTTAATCAGATTTTCCCTTAATTTAGGCTATTTTTAAATAGTTTTTAATCAGATTAACCAAATTCATTTTCTTACGTAACTACTTTTACTCTCAACTTTCTTAGCATCCAAACTATCATTTTTACTCTAAAATGCTCAGGAATCATTTCTTTTTGATTTCATCTTGATTTCTTAATTGATTCCTTTGATTTCTACACCAAATTCTATTTGCTTTCTTGGAGATTTCACTAAAATCTTGCCAATTAAGGGGGAAATCAACAATTAGAGGTGATTTTCGTTTCTCTCCTCTAATTAAAGGTTCTTTACTAAAATTCCTAAGTTCTTGATCCTTTACAATTGATTTTTGTTATGTGTTAATGATTAAATCATGGTTAAAAGGTTTTAATTAAGTTTTGATAAGAAATTTGATGAATCTTGACAATGGATCTGATTTGTGTTGATTCTAATTGATTTAAATCACTTGTAAGATATGTTTTAATGTTATGAGAAGAGATTAATAAAAGGAATCCCAAAACCAAGTGAATTCCTAGTTTTCTAGGTTGTAAATAGTTAGATTTTGAGGTGATTTTGGTGTTGAAAGGTTGCTGGAGATATAAGGTTGATATATTGTTGTTTTTGGATGTTAATTAATGATGTTAAGATATTAAAATCGTTAGGTTAAGTCTGGGATTTGTTTAGGTTGTGTTTGTGATGATTTCAGTTATGTTAAGGAAGCGTTTGATGGGTTTTGGTGTGGCAAAGTAGAGAGTAGATGTTGTTGGGATTAGAGATGCATGGAAATGCACTAATCGTCTATTTTTTGTGTGGGTAAAATAGCAGAGATAGATCCTTCATCTTTTGGAGAGGCTTCGGAGGCTTCAGAAGCTTGATTTCGCATTGGCAAGTGGAGCTTTGTGTTGTCGATGAGTGAAAACGTGATTTACTACTTTATAAAGGTTTGAAGGTGATTTTTGGGAGTTTAGATTGAGTTTGAAACACTTTTCTAAACTCGAAAGTAAGTATTGGACGTTCTCGCTCTCATTTTCGGTTTTGCAAAATACATTCTCATGCACATGTTTATGATTTTGATTACCTACTGTTATATGCATGTTTTAGAAATGAAAGATGTTGCAAATGATCATATGTGATGATTATTGAGTATGGCAAATAATTTATGAAAAGAGTTTTGAGAATACTAGAATACATGGTTTATTGTATTGGAAGTTGGTTTGGTTTGATCCATATGTAAAATAGTGAGGTAATGTGGTTTTACGAAATATATTGGCAAGTAGAAATGATTAAATGTTATCGGATATAGTTGGCATGCCATAGGGTCTAAAGTGCACTATAATAAGTTGCCTCATGTGTGTTGAGGGGTCAAGAGTGTGCCATGCTCCACCATGAGAACTGTAATGATCGAGGGGTCAAGAGTGTTCCAATTCTTTCGCTGGTGGATTTATACATCATAACCATTGAGGGGTAGTAGTACCATGCTCCGGCTCGAGGATGTATGTGAAGTGGTCGAAGGAACCACTTGGGAAATCAGTGTATCCAATGTGTTTTTATAAATATAATGAAATGGTTTTGGGTCACTTGAATGCCTGTATATAATTTAATGTATCATGAGAAATGAATTATGTTTTGTATAATATGGTTTATACATGTGGTGCTCTTGAAGCTTGCTATTTTGACGTTTTAGCACGAGAAAGCTTAAATTGAGGTTTATGCTAGAAATCCATAATACATGTGTTGCTAATGTTTAAATGTGCATATTATGGAAAAAAATAGAAGCATGAGATATAACACTTGTTTGGAAACAAATGGTTTTGAATGCATTGATGAGTTTTTTGAGATTTCTTCACTAAGCTTTATACGCTTACATTATTCTTTCTCATCAATGGAGAAAAGTAAGTGATAAGTGTGTAAAAGTACTATTTTTCCTACCCTTTTTACTCACATTATTGTTAGACTTAAGCTCATTTTAGTTGTATTTGTAGTCATTCATGCACAAGTTCGTAGTTTCCTAGTTCAATGTGCTTGGCTACGTATTTTATTACTTTTTATAGAAAGAATGCTGCTCTTTTTCTTGTTTGTGTGCAGAACAAATTATCGAGCCAATTGTTGAAGTCTACCATGGCGTTGAAGGGATCAAATCAGTTAGGATTTCCAACCACCCAATTCAAATTCAAATGCAAAGGATAAATCCCCAATTTTTATTTATTTATCAGCTACATTATCTCCCACATTTGAAATTCAAAAGGGAAGCCCTATCTCCACCAAAATCTCACGCAACAAACTCTCCTCCACACCTATTTAAAGGATCAAGACACAAGTGGATTGGAGAGAGGAAATTGGGGGATCGTGTCGAGAGGGGAGGATCAAGGGAAGTTGATGGTGGGAGTGATCGGATTGAGGAGTTCATCTCCTCTCTTCCTTCATTGTTGTAATCGCACATCACCCTTCATGTTGGGGAAATATTTCTTTGTATTTTCTTTTCACCCTACTATGAACTAAATTAGATGATTTCGGTTATTAGGTTTTGAGAGGTTTATGCATGGATGATTTAATTTTGGTTCAAGTTTAAATGCACAATGTTGATTCAATTCATATTCTTGCAAATCAAGTAGTTTAACGTTTGAGTGGAGAATCTGTAATACCCCAATAGTTATTTAGTGACCAAATAGTGAAGAATTGAAAGTTGGTGGTTTTAGTTCGGTGACTAAAACGTAAGATTTTAAAGTTTAGTGGCTAAAGTGAAAAGTTGAGAAAAGTTCAAGGACCAACATGGTAATTTTCCCAATAATTTTTTATTCTATAAATAAATAGATCACCTAAGGGTATGGATCGAATATAAATTTATGGTTTGATATGATGTTTCTATTATTGGGAAATTACAGTTGAAGTTTAAAAAGAAATTCGGGTAATCGTATGAGCTCCAGATATTGTAAAATTTTGAAAGGAGTATTAAGAAGACCCGAGGAATATGAAATTATGGTTTTGAATCGTTTTTAATCAGTGTAGATTCGATTCTATTTAGTGTTTTGTGTAGGTGATGGAATGGCATTTATGTAGATATGTTATTTCATTAATGGCAATTTAGTCATTTCACCTATAATTTTTAATATAAATTGATTATAGAAGATGATAAGGATGAGGTGTTGGCTTTCAATTGGTTATAATTCAAGGGCAAAATAGTCATTTGACTATTTTAGATATTTTTATTATTAAGTAGCCAAATTTAAAGACATTTGGCATCAAAATAAAGAAAAAATTGGGAAAAATTTGTTCATCTTTCTCTCCAAGTGCCATGAGCTTCAACCCTAGGAAAGAGAAAATTTTGATTCAATTTTTAGCTTGATTGGATTGGTTTTTGGTTTGAGACATGAAATAAGAAATTAATCTCTATAAAATTCTCTTCCTTTTGGTACTATTTTTATGTGGTTTTCATGTCTCTAAGCTGAAATTGGAAGATAGGGTGAATGAAGGACATATTGAAATCTTGTGTTTTATGATTCAATCAAGTTGGAAATGGTGTTGTAGTGTTATTTTTATGCTTATAGTGATGCAAATTTTAAGATTTAAAACGTGGAGAATTTTTGGTGAAGTTGGAAAATTAGGGGAAATTATGTCAAAATTTATTTTGATGAGGGAAATGACTTTAAATGATGTTTTTTCATATTTGGTTGAAGTTGGAATATTGAAAACTTGAGTGATGGATCATTATGTCAATTATGGAAAATTAAGGGTTGAAGCGTAGGAATTTATTTTAATGTTGGTTATGAAGAATTATGCATTCTACATGGTTTAAAGTGTTGTTTGAAGCAAAAATCCCATGTTGGAATGTTAAGGACCAATTCGGCAATTACCTAAACTATTGGGGAAATTTTTTGAAATGTTAATTTAAAGTATTTAGGTTGATTGTTATCACCTAAGCTTTATTTTAATGGTTGCATTGTTGAACATGAGATTGAATTGTGAAAATTCAAAAGTGGGGTGATTGAGTATAGGTCAAAGAATGAGAATTTCTAGGAAGTTATGAAGTGGAGGGGTAGATTGAATTGAAGAAAGTATTGACATGTTATTGGTACATTAAAGGAATTTTTTATGAATTTTTCTCCTATTAATGTACTTAGTGGATTGATAATCTAACATATACATTTAATTGCATGTGTTATGGATGGATGATTATAAGCAGCTGAACAAGTTCGAGATCGAAACAAGTCGAGAGATAAAGAGAATGTTCCGTAGCAAACACATTTTGGTACAAGTAATTAGTGAGGCATATAAGGTGAGTGCATTCATACGTTTCAAAATGTATTTTAGTAGACTTTTAAGAATTATATTTACTTGATTTTATTGAAATAATAACATGGTTTTTGTATAAGTTATATGATGTTTTACAGGCAAAGAAAAAGGTTAGTACATGATAGGGTATGAAATGCCCTATTATGTTTTATTATGGCAAGTTATTATTGAATAATGGTGATATATGAATCATTTACAAAATGATAATTTACAAGTTAATGATATGGATTTATTGCCTAAGTTTATGATAGAGAGTTACAGTATAGTGGCATGCCATTAGAGGTCTAGCAGTCTGGGACTGTAGTGTAGCTACACACCGATCTTCAGATCTATATTTTTACCGACACTCTATGTGTCTATATGTTTTCAGCATTTTATGTGTGTACAAGTTATCGTCACTTCGGTGACTAGTACTCAAGGAGTACCGACCTTGCATACTTCAGTTTCTCTTTATACTATTCTTGGGCTAATTATAAATTTGAAGTATATGAAATTCACCATTTCTTATGTATGATGTTTTAAATTATAAGAAAGATTTGATGTGAACTTGCTTAACCATGTTTTCATTCATTTCATTATTTAATTTTATGACTACCTATAATGCCTCACTAAGTTATACTTAGCATGTGTGATTTGCTTGTACTCACGTAGGTTGATACGATACGATGGTAAGCAGCAATAGCTCGAATTATATTGCGGACGGGCACATACTACAGGTTATCATAGTATCATTTTGACATCCTATATGATATTTTGATTAGTGGCATGTATAAAGTTAAACTCTTGTATTTTGTTTAAACCAAGCTCTAATATCTTTATAGTTGGTGATGTTTATAGTTGAAATATGATTTAGTAATGTTATTAGGCAATTTGTAATGATTTAGAAATAGTTTTGTAGACTTATAATCGAAATAGGTAAAAACAATCTTGAAATTCTGCACTAGGCAGTAAGTTTGAAAAATCGCCACAAATTCCACTTATTGAATTAAATGATGAATTTTATATGTACGAACTGGAAATTGAGTCTAGTTTATTTAAAAAATAAATGGTGACTGATTTTGAGGTTTGTACTAAAAGTTATGAATTTTTATTCGATGAAAGGTCAGAAAACAGGACAACAGAAATTTTGGAAATCTTATACTGTGACGAGACTTTGAGAATTTTTATAAATTTTTGTAGATTTTATTAATTTTTGGAATATACCGTTAGAATCATATTTGAATCTAGTTTTTATCGGTGTAAAGAGAGTTGAATTCCGATTTCTAGACTTTCATGTAGAAAGAAAAATGTTGAAAGTGGTACAGAATACTATTTTACAAGATTTAAAAATTTGAAATGTTTTTCAATAATGTTTTATAACATTACCGACTCGTGTTTGGAAGCGGTTACTGGAAGGTGTGTTACACTTATTGGTATCAGAGCTATAGGTTTAGTTGGTTCTAGAATGGAAATATGATTTATAAATGTTGAAAGTGTATACATGCCACTAGGATGTCATAATTACTATTGATGACGTTAGTATGATTAATATGCTTGCTTACTAATCTGAACTGTTATTGTGTGTACAGATGTCTGAGAGTATAGGATCGCGTCAGGCGACCCATATAGAGGGTCAGAATGATCCCGAGGTTTGTGAGGGAACTAGTTTTGTTCAGCTGATAGTACAGTCTGACGAAAATGTTCTGGTTCAGCCTGGAATACCGGAACAAGGTCAAGAAAATATTTTACAAGCTTTAGAGATGATTATTAATCGGCCTCCGCAAATCTCTATTGCTAAAGAGTTAAAGAAGCGGGGAGCATTGGATTTCACCGATGGAGATCCTGTTACTGCGGAGTATTGGCTAAATGATTTAAAGATCATGCTCAAAGGATTATATTGTGATGATCGGAAGAAGATGGAATGAGTTGTGTCTTTGCTGAAAGGGCAGTCACGTATTTGGTGGACAAATGTCACTACTTGTCCTCATGAAGAGATTACTTGGGAGTTCTTTCTTCGCGAGTTCTGTAACAAGTATATTGGTGACATGTTTATCCACGAAATGAGAAATGAATTTCTGAATATTAAGCAAGGTGATTGGATAGTATATGAATACGAGTGCGAATTCAAAAAATTGAGTCGTTTCGCCTTAGATTATATTCCTACTGAGAATGATCGTACCACTTGCTTCATTGAAGGATTGGATCCTGATTATAAAGAGGTGCTGATTGCTATGGATATCACTAGATTTCAAGATGCTGTCAACCGAGCAAAAGGGATGAAAAAAGTTCGATTAGAAAAGCTAGCAGCTCGGGATGTGTAATCTCAAAAAAGAAGTCATTGAGGACCTTTGGGTTCGTCATCATCTAAGCGAGGCAAGGGCTCATACCAGAGCAACCGAGCAGAATCTACTACATCCTTCAAACAAAGATTCGGATAGAGGAAGTCTAAAGGTTCGCAGGCCTCTGCTGGAAGGACAGAAGGTTTAAGGAAATACCAAAGCCCAACTCATTGTGACCATTGTGGCAGATTCCATTATGGACAATGCTAATTTATTATGGGAGCTTGTTTTGGTTGTGGTGCTACTGATCATTTCCTCCGAGATTGTCCAAAGAGTGGCAATAGGCCAGGTAAGTCAGAAAGATCAGTAGTTCATAACCAGAAAAGAAGATATCAAGGCAATCAGAAGTCTTCTAGAGTTAATCGCATGGGAGTATCTGAAGCTGCTTCCAACAAGGAATTAAAGACTCTGGCGAGAGTCTACCACATCCGCACTAATGATGATAAGGATGCACCAGATATTGTTACAGGTACTTTCCAACTTTATGGTAAACCTGTATTTGCATTGATAGATCCGAGATCTACTCATTCATATGTTAGTTCTAAGTTAGTCCGAGATAGAGGGATTATCTTAGAATCTATATTTAGTGTAGTTATTGCAACAAACCATATTGGCCAAAGCGCACGGGTGAATAGAATTGGTAAGTAGTGCCCAATAGTGATACATGGGATTGCATTCCCAGCTAATTTGATGGAATTGCCTTTTCATGAGTTCGAAATAATCTTGGGTATGGATTGGTTGCATGCCTACCATACTATAGTGGATTGTCGTTTGAAACGACTAGTGTTGAAAAGTAAGAAAGGTGTAGAAATAATAGTGAATGGTGAAAGATCTAATGGGTTGAGAAATGTGATATCGGCAATGAAAGCAAAGAAATTGTTGCACAAGGGATGTCAGGTTTACCTAGCTCATGTTGTGGATACTCAATCACCAAAGATAGATATAAATAGTATTCCAACAGTTCGAGATTTCTCGGATGTATTTCCAGAGGAATTGCCAGGGTTACCTCCGGATCAAGAAGTAAAGTTCAGAATTGATGTTTTACCTGGTATTGAACCAGTATCGATGGTACCTTATCGGATGTCTCCTATAGAATTAAGAGAGCTAAAGGCTCAATTGCAGGAGTTACTGGATCGAGGTTTTATACGACCTAGTGTATCACTTTGGGGAGCACCGATATTGTTCGTTAAAAAGAATTATGGATCGATGAGACTATGCATTGATTATCGACAATTGAACAAGGTGACAATTAAGAACAAGTATCCTTTACCGAGGATCGATGATTTATTTGACCATTTGAAAGGAGCAGCTGTATTTTCTAAGATTTATCTTAAATCGGGTTACTATCAACTAAAAGTCAAAGAGAAGGATATTCTGAAGACAACATTTCAGACACGGTATGGACACTATGAGTTTGTGGTGATGCCTTTTGGTCTCACAAATGCTCCTGCAACATTTATGGATTTAATGAATATAGTGTTTCAACCGTACTTAGATCAGTTTGTTGTCGTGTTTATTGATGACTAGTAGTATATTCAAAGACTGAAAAGTGCATGATGCCCATTTACGGGTAGTATTACAGATTTTGAGAGATAAGACGGTTTATGCTAAACTCTCCAAATGTGAATTCTGGCTATCAGAGGTGGCTTTCTTAGGCCATATTGTTTCTACTGAAGGAATGAGAGTTGATCCTAAAAAGATTTAAGACATTGTTGAATGGAAACCCCCTAAAAATATTACAGAGGCTCGTAGTTTCTTGGGATTGGCAGATACTATCACCGTTTTGTAAAGGGTTTCTCGATGATCACTGCACTAATCACGAAACTACTAAGGAAGGATGTACCTTTTGTCTGGACTGATAAATGTCAAGAGAGCTTTGATCAGTTGAAGCGAATTTTAACTGAAGCTCTAGTGCTTGTACAACTAGAATCGGGAAAGGATTTCACATTGTATAGTGACGCGTCCCATAATGGGTTGGGATGTGTACTAATGCAAGAAAGAAGGGTAATTTCATATGCCTCCAGATAATTAAAAACGCATGAGAGAAATTATCCGATTCATGATTTGGAGTTGGATGCAGTTGTTTTTGCGTTGAAGATTTGGCATCATTATTTGTATGGTGAGCAGTGCTATATTTTCATAGATCGTAAAAGTTTGAAGTATTTGATGACACAAAAAGAATTAAATTTGAGACAGAGAAGATGGTTGGAACTGATTAAAGATTGTGATGTTGTGATTAATTATCACCCTCGAAAAACAAACGTTGTGGCTGATGCATTAAGTCGAAATATGTTTGCTTCCTTAAGGACATTGAATGTTCAGATAGCTTTGAGAGATTATGGTACTTTGATTGCAAATTTACAGCTCAAACCTACCTTGTTAGATCGTATTAAAGAGTCCCAAAATAAATATGAAAAGTGTTCAACTATATTGAAGCAAGTTGAAATTAGTGAAACTAAAGACTATGAAGTTAAGAATGATGGATGTCCATATTATCGGAACATATTATATGTTCCTGATGATGAAGAGTTAAAAAGGGAACTTCTACATGAAGCTCATTATAGTCCTTTGACGATGCATCTAGGAGGTAATAAAATGTATCAAGATTTAAAGAGCAGATATTGGTGGCCAGGCATGAAAAGAACAGTGATAGAATTTGTATCTAAATGTTTGACATGCCAAAAAGTGAAAGCGGAACATCAAGTGCCATCAGGTTTGCTACAATCGATTTTTATTCCCCAATGGAAATGGAAGAATGTCACGATGGATTTTGTGACAGGCTTACCAAAGACTCCAACCAAAAAGGATGGTATTTGGGTGGTAGTTGACAGATTGACAAAGTCTGCTCATTTTATTCCAGTCTGGACATATTATACAATGGATAAGTATACTGAGCTGTACCTTAAGGAAATTGTATGATTCCATGGTGTACATCTTTCTATTGTGTCAGATAGAGATCTGAGGTTTACCTCGCAATTTTGGAGATCTTTACATGATGCATTAGGGACTCGACTAAATTTCAGTACTACCTTTCACCCTTAAACAAATGGTCAGTCTGAAAGGATAATTCAAATTCTTGAAGATATGCTTAGAGATTGTATAATTGAATTCGAAGGCTTGTGGGAAAAATATTTGCCACTAGTTGAGTTCGCCTATATTAACAGTTATCAAGCAAGTATAAATATGGCTCTTTATGAAGCCTTATACGGTAGGCGATGCAGAACATCGCTAAATTGGTTTGAGCTTAAGGATCGCAGTTTGATTGGACCTGATTTGATGCGAGATGTGGAAGATAAGGTTAAAATAGTACAGGACAACCTCAAGAAAGCATCAGACCGACATAAATCTTATCCAGATCTAAAGAGAAAAGATATAGAGTTTGAGGTGGATGAAAAAATGTTCCTCAAAGTTTCACCCTGGAAAAAGGTGTTATGCTTCGGATGTAAAGGAAAGTTAAGTCTGAGGTTTATTGGTCCTTATGAGATTTTAAAGAAAGTTGGCCCAGTGGCGTATCAATTAGCGTTGCCCTCGGATTTAAACAAGATTCATAATGTGTTTCACGTTTTGATGCTGAGAAGGTATAGATCAGATCCTATTCATGTGATATCACCGGCAGAGATCGAAATTCAACCAGATTTGACTTATGAGGAGAAACCAGTGAGGATTCTTGCTCATGGAGTTAAAGAGTTGAGAAACAAGACTATTCCATTAGTAAAAGTTATTTGGCAGAATCATAAAGTGGAAGAAGCCACTTGGGAAACGAAGGAATCAATGGAAGAGCAATACCCGCATCTTTTTAAAATATGTACGTTTTAAAATTCGTGGACGAATTATCTGAAGGGGGAGAATTGCAATACCCTAATAGTTGTTTAGTGACCAAATAGTGTAGAATTGAAAGTTGGTGGTTTTAATTCAGTGACTAAAACGTAAGATTTTAAAGTTTAGTGGCTAAAGTTAAAAGTTGAGAAAAGTTAAAGACCAACATGGTAATGTTCCTAATAATTTTTTTATTCTATAAATAAATAGATCACCTAAGGGTATGGATCGAATATAAAAATTATGGTTTGATCTGATGTTTCTATTATTGGGAAATTCCAGTTGAAGTTTAAAATGAAATTTGGGTAATAGTATGAGCTCGGGATGTTGTAAAATTTTGAAGGGAGTCTTAAGAAGACCCAAGGAATATGAAATTATGGTTTTGAATAGTTTTTAATCAATTTAGATTCGATTCTATTTAGTATTTTGTGTAGGTTATGGAATGGCTTTTTTGTAGATATGTTATTTCATTAATGGCAATTTAGTCACTTCACCTATACTTTTTAATATAAATTGATTATGGAAGATGATAAAGATAAGGTGTTGGCTTGAAATTGGTTATAATTCAAGGGCAAAATAGTCATTTGACTATTTTAGAGTTTTTTTATTATTAATTAGCCAAATTTAAAGACATTTGGCATCAAAATAAAGAAAAAAATTTTGGGAAAATTTCGTTCATCTTTCTCTCCAAGTGCCGTAAGCTTCAACCCTAGGTAAGAGAAAATTTTGATTCAATTTTTAGCTTGATTGGATTGGTTTTTGGTTTGAGACATGAAATAAGAAATTAATCTCTATGAAATTATATTTCTTTTGGTACTATTTTTATGTGGTTTTCATGTCTCTAAGTTGAAATTGGAAGATAGGGTGAATGAAGGATATATTGAAATCTTGTGTTTTATGATTCAATCAAGTTGGAAATGGTGTTGTAGTGTTATTTTTATGCTTATAGTGATGCAAATATTAAGATTTAAAACACAGAGAATTTTTGGTGAAGTTAGAAAATTAGTGGAAATTATGTCAAAATTTATTTTGATGAGGGAAATGACTTGAAATGATGTTTTTCATATTTGGTTGAAGTTGGAATGTTGAAAACTTGAGTGATGAATCATTATTTCAATTATGGAAAATTAAGGGTTGAAGTGTAGGAATTTATTTTAATGTTGGTTATGAAGAATTATGCATTCTACATGCTTTAAAGTGTTGTTTGAAGCAAAAATCCCATGTTGGAATGTTAAGGACAAATTCGGCAATTACCTAAACTATTGGGGAAATTTTGTGAAATGTTAATTTAAAGTATTTAGGTTGATTGTTATCACCTAAGCTTTATTTTAATGGTTGCATTGTTGAACATGGGATTGGATTGTGAAAATTCAAAAGTGGGGTGATTGAGTATAGGTGAAAGGAATGGGAATTTCTAGGAAGTTATGAAGTGGAGGGGTAGATTGAATTGAAGAAAGTATTGATATGTTATTAGTACATTAAAGGAATTTTTTATGAATTTCCCCCCTATTAATGTACTTAGTGGATTGATAATCTAACATATACATTTAATTGTATGTGTTATGGATAGATGATTATAAGCAGCTGAACAAGTTCAAGATCGAAACAAGTCGAGAGATAAAGAGAAAGTTATGGAGTAAACACATTTTGGTACAAGTAATTAGTGAGGCATATAAGGTGAGTGCATTCATATGTTTCGAAATGTATTTTAGTAGATTTTTATGAATTATATTTACTTGATTTTATTGAAATAATAACATGGTTTTTGTATAAGTTATATGATGTTTTACAGGCAAAGGAAAAAGGTTAGTACATGATAGGGCATGAACTGCCCTATTATGTTTTATTATGACAAGTTATTACTGAATAATGATGATATATGAATCATTTACAAAATGATAATTTACAAGTTAATAATATGGATTTATTGCCCAGGTTTATGATAGAGAGTTACAATATAGTGGCAAGCCATTAGAGGTCTAGTAGTCTGGGATTGTAGTGTAGCTACACACCGATCTTCGGATCTATATTTTTACCGACACTTTATGTGTCTATATGTTTTCGACACTTTATGTGTCTACAAGTTATCCTCACTTCGGTGACTAGTACTCAAGGAGTACTGTTGCGCGTAATAAGTGCTACAAAATTGTGCAAGTATACACGTCGCAAGTAATAAAGTGATACGAGTATCGAGTATCGTCTCCACAGAGATTGGTTTGGGCCACTTTTCTTAAGTTACTGCGTTGGAAAAGAAAAACACAAGTAGGTGATTGTAGGAATTATAACTAATGAGTAAACTAAGAGCAATAAACTAAAAGAATAGATGAAATCAAAATAGAGTGAATAGGCCAGGTTATCGTGAGTTGTGGAGTGATAATCAAATGGTTCGTCGTGGTGATTGAGTAGCAGCCGAATTGCCAGGGAAATTCTGTTACTATTGCCTAGTCGATTGCCAGGGCAATTTGGTTGCAATTGCCTGGTTGATTGCCAGGGCAATTCTGCCGTGTTGCCTGGTCGGTTGCTAGGGCGATTCCCCCTCGTTGTCTGATCAGATTGCCTAGGCAATGCTCCTGCGATTGCCTGGGCAATTAAGGATGGGTCGATTGCCTGGGCAATTGAGCATTCACTTCCAAAGTTTGGCGAAGCGTTCTTCCATGGTTTCTTCTTATCCCTAAGTCGAAACTCTAGCTAGTTGTGCATGCCTTGATAATACATCCCTGCTTGAATCAAGGGTGAACAACAACCAATATTGCGCTCCTCTTAGCCGTTGAAATCCTAAACTTATTCCTAAGCCGGATTAGTCTTCACCATCAATTGATTGAATAAAGACCATGCTCATTCGTTTCTTGAATCTAACTCTCCCGATATTAGATAAATGGATGAAGTTACGAGATCCTCTACCAATTCACTCGCAAACAAGATTGAGAACCAAGAATGAACAAACTTTGAAAATTGAATTGCAACTCAAAAACCTAAACAAAATCCAAAAGATTTCACAACCACAAAAACACAATAACCCCAACCAATCAAGTTAGTTCATGGTTGGGTTCAAAAGATATACAAAGAATAATCCTCAAACCATGAATCTAATGGAAGCAAAGAAGAAGAAGAAGAAATCGATCAGCCCCTTGCTCTCCTCTCTCAATCGAACTCTCCCCATTTTCTCCTATTCTTGTCGAAATCTCTCCTTTCTTCCCCTCTCATTGTCGAAATCTCTCTCTTCTTCCCCTTCTCTCTTTGACGGCTTGGTCCTTTAGATAGGAGATGGCTAGGTCAAAATCCTTCTTAAGGAAGAAGTTAAGTTGGAATTAAATATCTTTAAAGAATATAATTCTTTATTATGTTTAAATTCCTTCTAGAACTTATCCTATCTTCTTGGGATTTAATTTCTCGTTAACCTCTTCATGGAAATCAAACTCCTTTGGGATTTAACTTTGCTCCACGTCATCTTGGGCTAATCTAGTCATCAATTTCGACTACCATATCATCTTATTCTTTTTCAAAAATTGCCTTGGAAACTAGCTCGGCATCTCTTTCATGCATTGCCCTAGCAACTGCGTCGGCATCTCCTTCATGCACTGCCCTGGCAACTGGTTTTAGCCTTGTTTAGGCAAGTGATTCTGCACACACACAAACACACACCAAACAGCATCTTTTTCCACAAAAATCACCAAGTTATGTAATCAAGCTCAACGATGGAAAGAAACATGAATTAATGCATGAATGACTAATTATGCAACTAATATGAGCCTAAGTCTAACAATAATATGAGTAAAAAGGGTAATAAAAATAGTACTTTTGAACACTTATCACACCCCCAAACTTGACTAATTGCTTGTCCTCAAGTAATGCAAACTAACAATTACCTGCCAAGACTTTAATCATCAAAGACATGCTTCAAACTTGAATTCAAACCTTGGAACCATGGCACAAAGTATGGTCACCTTTTAATTTTTCGGATAGCACAAAAATTACCCGAAATCAAACTATAATGCTCGTGGCAATGTGTGTGCGTAGTTGTGTACAAGTTGATTTTCAAGATTCTATGTGAGCAATAGGCTTTTATCAATTTAATAATCGGGGCATTTATTTTTATATTCACTAGAGCCAATTTCGGGCATCTCTAGCAAAGTAAGCAATTTCTCATTTTATTTTAGTCGACTAGAGCCAATTTCGGTCACCTCTAGCGGTTCTTTAATGTGCATTAACTACTAGAGCCAGTTTCGGGCACCTCTAGCAAGAAAGTGCATTTACTACTAGAGCCAGTTTCGGGCACCTCTAGGAAGAATTTAACTTTTAATTTTCAATTTTAAATTTACCCAAATTTTAAGCAACCTAAGTTCACTAAGTTTCTTTCAATCAACAAACCACAACCGTGTAAAAAAATCAGCGTCATAGTAAAATTCTAAGTTCTTTTCATGCAATCCTAAAATTAAAGGTTCTTTCAATTAAGTGCAGTGGAAAAAATTCATCATTGGATATTCAACAATTCTTAAGAAATTAAATCCAATTAAAGGCATGGCAAGTAACATATGCAACCTATATGTGATTGCTAAAGATGAATGCAACTAAACATGAAACCAACACCCCCCAAAGTCGAGAGAAGCGTTGTCCTCAATGCATGTAAAAGTGAAACAAAATATAAAAGAAACTAAATGAAATGAGTTAGTCAGAGAGGTCGTCACCTCGAGTGATAAGTTTCCTTCGTGTCGTTTGCTTGATTCATTTTCTGGTCGATGGTTGAATGCTTGTGGCTGGTACCGCGTGAATACCATTGTTTTGATTTGATCCATGTTTGCCAAGGCAGGTTCACTTGCCTGGGCATCAGTAGTTGCCGGAGCCATTGTTGTTGCCTGGGCATCACCAGTTTCTGTTGCCGTGGCAACTGCTGAGGTAGTTGCCGGGGCATCCTCTGTTGTGGTTGCCGTGGCAAGTAGTCGGCAGTGAATTTCCTTAGCATGGTGGTTATGAGTCTTGTTGTGGAAAAGAAAAGAAAAAAAAAATAAAACCTTGAAACTAAAGATAATGAAGAAAAATAAAATAAAATATCTCCTAAAAATTCCAAAACAAAGAAAAGAAAAAAAACGAAAATAAAATAAAGTTCCCAAAAAATAAAAAAAAATTAAAGATTCTTAGAAAGAGCATTTTTCATGCATCTTCTAATGTTACTACATATCTGAGAAAACTTGAGGAGGGTCGTTTCTGATACTTCTTATAGTCCATCAGCACCCTCCATCGAGTGAAAATATTGCCCAAAAAGAGTTGGGCCAATATGCTCGCAGCTACTCCCCTTTGCATTACCATGGTGGATGTGTCTTTCTTTCGTGTTCCCTTGTAGTCCATTCACATCTTCCACCTTGCTATTTTTCCTGAAGGCATGAATTTATTATTAGTAAAAATTATATCAACATCCAACCATTTAATTACCTCATTCTCGTCGGGCTCCATCATGGTTGGATGTACCCTTCGTTGTCATGGCAATTGCTGCTCTAGCCAATTGTCGTGGCAATCAGTTGCTAAAATGTGTTGTAAGTCAAGGGAAGAACCAATTTTCTGAAAAGCTTTACAAATCCAAACACCTTTTTCTTTTGGCTTCTCAAACACCTCCATCAATAGAGATTTCGATGGCTTTAAATCTACCAACATCGGTTCCTCAAGACATACCTGCAATGGACGAAGTGAGTTTTTAAAGAATTCAAAAGGTTCAACCATTACATGCTCATATTCAACTGGCAAAGTATTATCATCTCGTTGATCTTTCATGTGGTCGTGCAATTGCCGTGGCAACTGTAGATGAGAGCAATCTACAGATTCCTGCTTCAACATCAACGTTGTAACCTTCTGAGCATCAGGTTCCTCAGAATTTGCTGTAGTATTGTTGTTCTTAGCTTCATTGAGTTTTGTCGCGACATTGCTCTGTTCAGGCTCCTCAATCATTGCCGAGGCAATTTGTTGCTCAGGCTCATCATGTGTTGGGCGCTCTCTTTAATTGGCAGGCTCTTGACTTGGAGGTTCTAGTTATTCCCCACACATCAGAGAGCTTTCTTTGCATTGGTCCTTATCCTCTTGCCTTGGACGTCAGTATCCCTAGGAATGAATTGTTGGTGCATGTTATCCGTGACATATATGGATCTCCCTAATTGATCTTCTGAATACCCCAAGGTTGCATCCCACTGAGCTATCCTCGTATCCATGGACTTTGATAACTCTTGAATCTCTTCAATTGACCCGTCAAGTCTTGCAAAGGAAGCTAGCAAAGTTTCCTCCAAGGAATTGGAATGCTCCTGAAAATGACTACATTGCCATGGCATATCTGTTGTTGCGGTAAAATTGTTATGGTAAAAAAATTTGAGCTTTTTGACCATCCCTTGAAGAATTTTGCTGTTGGTTCCCTCTATGGTCCTCCACGTAGCCATATGCACTGAAAATGTGAGGACAATTTTCAAACACATGATGTTCTCCACACATAGCACAAGAGTTTTCCACAGGATAGGATCTTTAGGCTTTTCTCGGTTGGTATAGGTAATCATCGAAGGGTGTAAGAAATTCTTGAGTGAATTGATTCCTATCTTCCATCATCAACTCTCGAATAGATCAGCTTTTATTTCTTGACATGTTGATGTCCCTTAACTTGTAGCGCACCTATTTTTTTTTTGATAAATCAAACAAAAGGAAAAGTTAGTAAAACTAAGAGAAAAAAATGCAATAACAAAAATAACTAACACCAATTGCCAATCCCCGACAACGGTGCCAAAAACTTGTTGGGCGTAATAAGTGCTACGAAATTGTGCAAGTATACACGTCGCAAGTAATAAAGTGATACGAGTATCGAGTATCGTCTCCACAGGGATTGGTTTGGGCCACTTTGCTTAAGTTACTGCGTTGGAAAAGAAAAACACAAGTAGGTGATTGTAGGAATTATAACTAATGAGTAAACTAAGAGCAATAAACTAAAAGAATAGATGAAATCAAAATAGAGTGAATAGGCCAGGTTATCGTGAGTTGTGGAGTGATGATCGAATGGTTCGTTGTGGTGATTGAGTAGTAGCCGGATTGCCAGGGCAATCCTGTTATGATTGCCTAGTCGATTGCCAGGGCAATTTGGTTGCAATTGCCTGGTTGATTGCCAGGGCAATTTTGCCGTGTTGCCTGGTCGGTTGCCAGGGCAATTCCCCCTCGTTGTCTGATCAGATTGCCTGGGCAATGCTCCCGTGATTGCCTGGGCAATTAAGGATGGGTCGGTTTCCTGGGCAATTGAGCATTCACTTCCAAAGTTTGGCGAAGCGTTCTTCAATGGTTTCTTCTTATCCCTAAGTCGAAACTCTTGCTATTTGTGCATGCTTTGATTATACATCCCTGCGTGAATCAAGGGTGAACAACAACCAATCTTGCGCTCCTCTTAGCCGTTGAAATCCTAAACTTATTCCTAAGCCGAATTAGTCTTCACCATCAATTGATTGAATAAAGACCATGCTCATTCGTTTCTTGAATCTAACTCTCCTGATATTAGATAAATAGATGAAGTTACTAGATCCTCTCCCAATTCACTTGCAAACAAGATTGAGAACCAAGAAGGAACAAACATTGAAAAGAATTGCAACTCAAAAACCTAAACAAAATCCAAAAGATTTCACAACCACAAAAACACAATAACCCCAACCAATCAAGTTAGTTCATGGTTGGGTTCAAAAGATATACAAAGAATAATCCCCAAACCATGAATCTAATGAAAGCAAAAAGAAGAAGAAGAAGAAGAAGAAGAAGAAATCGATCAGCCCCTTGCTCTCCCCTCTCAATCGAACTCTCCCCCTTTTTCTCCTCTTCTTGTCGAAATCTCTCCCTTCTTCTCCTTTTCTTGTCCAAATCTCTCCATTCTTTCCCTTCTCTCTTTGACGGCTTGATCCTTTAAATAAGAGATGGCTAGGTCAAAATCCTTCTTGAGGAGGAAGTTAAGTTCGAATTAAGTATCTTTAAAGAATATAATTCTTTATTATATTTAAATTCCTTCTAGAACTTATCCTATTTTCTTGGGATTTAATTTCTCTTTAACCTCTTCATGGAAATCAAACTCCTTTGAGATTTAACTTTGCTCCACGTCATCTTGGGCTTATCTAGTCATCAATTTCGACTACCATATCATCTTATTCTTTTTCGAAAATTCCCTTGGCAACTGCGTCAACATCTCCTTCATGCATTGCCCTGGCAACTGGTTCTAGCGTTGTTTAGGCAAGTGATTCTGCACACACACAAAAACACACCAAAGCAGCATCTTTTTCCACAAAAATCACCAAGTTATGTAATCAAGATCAACGATGGAAAGAAACATGAATTAATGCATGAATGACTAATTATGCAACTAATATGAGCCTAAGTCTAACAATAATATGAGTAAAAAGGGTAATAAAAATAGTACTTTTGAACACTTATGAAGTACCGACCTTGCATGCTTCAATTTCTCTTTATACAATTCTTGGGCTAATTATAAAGATGAAGTATATGAAATTCACCATTTCTTATATATGATGGTTTTAAATTATAAGAAAGATTTGATGTGAGCTTGCTTAACCATGTTTTCATTCATTTCATTATTTAATTTTATGACTATCTATAATGCCTCACTAAGTTATACTTAGCGTGTGTGATTTGCTTGTACTCACATAGGTTGATACGATATGGTGGTAAGCAGCAATAGCTCGGATTATATTGCGGATGAACACATACTACAGGTTATCTTAGTACCATTTTGACATCCTATATGATAATTTGATTAGTGGCATGTATAAAGTTAAACTCTTGTATTTTGTGTAAACCAAGCTCTCATATCTTTATAGTTGGTGATGTTTATAGTTGAAATATGATTTAGTAATGTTATTAGGCAATTTGTAATTATTTAGAAATAGTTTTGTAGACCTATAATCGAAATAGGTAAAAACAGTCTTGAAATTCTGCACTAGGCAATAAGTTTGAAAAATCGCCATAAATTCCTCTTAGTGAATTAAATGATGAATTTTGCATGTATGAACTGGAAATTGAGTCTAGTTTGTTTTAAAACATACGGTGACTGATTTTGAGGTCTATACTAAAAGTTATGAATTTTTATTCGATGAAAGGTCAGAAAACAGGACAACAGAAATTTTAGAAATCTTATACTGTGATGAGACTTTGAGAATTTTTATAAATTTTTGTAGATTTTATTAATTTTTGTGGATTATACTGTTAGAATCATATTTGAATCTAGTTTTTATCGGTGTAAAGAGAGTTGAATTTTTTATTTCTAGACTGTCCTGTAGAAACAAAAATGTTGAAAGTGGTACAGAATACTATTTTACAAGATTTAAAATTTTGAAATGTTTTTCAATAATGTTTTATAACATTACCGACTCGTGTTTGGAAACTAATACGGGAAGGTGTGTTACAGAATCATTTGTTGAAACTCAAATCCCTTAATCGGTTTCAGCACAAGGGAGAGCGAGATCAATGGTGATTCGTGGGAAGGAATCACTCTAATGAAGTGACAGCCATTGGAGGTTCTCAACAAAGTCGATTTCCAAATATTACGAGAGTTGATGGAGATCGACGAGCTTAATTGAATCCAGGTTTCTTAACATTGCGAGAGCTGAAGGAAATCAATTCCCTTTTGAACCAAGTTTTCGGAAGGTGACAAAGTGAAGGAGCTTGGCAACATGAAGAATTTCAAGCGGCTGACAAGAGTTCAAGGAAAGACGGTGTTCATTCTTGGTAAAGTAACGTGTGATAGACATATCACCAAGATTTGTGCAAGCGTCAGCCCTTCAAGTTAGAGATAACGTGAAGGCAGTGAAGAACACTCTGTCGAGCATCGGAGACACAATTGACTTGCCACGGCATCACACTTGCCACAACAATTAACTTTCGACGAAAACCACTTGCCGAGAAGAGTCCTACTCCGACTGAACCTCCTGCAATTGCATTTCATTGGTCACGGAGAGTCCTACTTCCAACAACTATTTTCCTGGGCAATTACTTGCCATGGAAGTCTACTTGCCTCGGCATTTCACTTGCCTCCGGCATTCAACTTTCCAAAGCAACTCATCCGGCATACTCTCAATCCTGATAATCCAACCAATTCTCTCATTGATTACTTTATTTCCTTTACAATCTTTAGTTATTTGTTTTATTTTTCTATCACTATCTACATCACAATTATTCTCTTATTTCAGTGCAAGGAGTTAAGAGTCCAAGTCCTTCAGACCAGTCCCTATGGAGACGATACTTTATACTTATCACCTATTACTCGCGACTTGTTCGCTTGCACATCTGCGTAGCACTCAAACACGCAACAAGTTTTTGGCACCGTTGCCGGGGATTGGTAATTGCGACTTTACCTTTAATTTCTTGCATTATTTTCTTTTTTCTTTTTATTTTATTATTTTGTGTCAAGTGGCTATCACCTTTTGGTTTTGCATCTGTGTATGACCAGGGCAAGACCGACAGCACAAGATTATCCACTTGAACCTGAGACTGAATGTGTACTCCATAAGAGAATAAGAGAACTACGCATAGTTATGGCAGATCCAATTAGCAATGGAAATCAGAATGTTGCGGTAGGAGGCAAGCAGCCAAAGCATATCAACCAGTTCGAGTACAAAATAGACCCATTCGAGATCACTTACTACCAGACCTTGGTGATCTCAAACCAAGAATTGCTACTCCTGAGATTCAAGCCGCAAACTTTGAATTGAAGCCCATAATGTTCAATGTGCTAAATTCAACCGGGCAATTTGGCGGCTCCGCAACGAAGATGGCAAGCAACATTTAAGATCTTTCTTCGCAAGTGTCCCATGCACAGATTTTGAGAATAGACGTAAGTAGTGATGTTCTACAATGGAGTCAAGGCACCAACTAGGATGATGCTAGATGCTCGACAAATGGAACGCTCCTAAATAAATCACCAGAGGAAGCATTTGAGATTCTTGATAGACTTGCCAACAATGACTGTCAATTTCCAACTGTTAGGAGGAGACAGACAAGGTGACATGCCACGGAAATTGAGCTTGATTCAACTGATGCCATCTCAGTACAATTGGCCGCATTAACCAATATGGTTAAGAATCTGCAACGTCCCAGCAACACACAGGAGGTAAAGGTAGTAGATTAATCTTGTGATTTTTGTAATGATAACCATGATTCTTCTGAGTGTCCAGAAGTCCCAGAAACCAGTTTTTACGTTGGAAACTACAACAGAAACAACAATACATATTCCAACACATATAACCCGGGATGGAAGCAGCATCCAAACTTCTCATGCAATAAGTAAAATGGCTACAACAATGCATCTCAACAGAATACTGAAGCATCAGGATTCCAACAGAATCACTTACCACAACAACAATCAACAACTAGTTCTTTGGAAACCACTCTCAATGCTTTTATGCTTAAAACTGAATCTTATATGGCTGAAACTAGCAATTTCATGAAAAAGACTGACTCTTTTATGAACAACACTGAAATTTGGATCCAGAGTTAAGAAGCAGGGATCAAATAACTAGAAACTCAGGTTGGAAAGTTTGCCCAAGGCCTAAGCACGAGGCCACGGGGAACCTTGCCCAGGAATACTGAGGTTGCACGAGGTTCTGGCCATGAGCAGTGTAAAGTAATCACTACTAGAAGTGGAGTAAAGGTGGGTACAGATCTTATCCAACCCGAGGAGGATGAGCATACGTTGATTGATAAAGAAGAGTCCTCAAAAGCGAATGCCACAATAATTCTATATGCCGCGGCAAGTCCATTTGTTACATCGAATCCAGTCGAGATGAGTAAAGACAAAAAGGTTAGACCGCCACCACCATTCCCATAGAGGTTAAAGAAGCAGAAGAATGGGTACCAGTTTAAGAAGTTCCTTGACATTCTTAAACAAGTCCACATCAACTTACCACTGGTTGAGGCAATCGAGCAAATGCTGAAATACAACAAGTTCCTTAAAGAAATAGTATTTAAGCGTAAGAGGTTGAGTGAGTTTGAGACAGTTGCCTTGACAGAGAGATGCATGGCTCTGTTACACAACCAATTTCCCTTAAGCTTAAAGATCTAGGCAGTTTCACAATACCATGTTCCATTGGCGAGCACTATATAGGAAAAGCTCTATGTGACATTGGAGCAATAATAAATCTTATGCCCAAAAGTTATTTTCAATGATTGGGTATAGGCAAGGCGAGGCCCACCAAAGTCATGTTGCAGCTTGCTAACAGATCATATGTGCATCATGAGGGAAAAATTGGAAACATTCTGGTAAGAGTTGATAAGTTTATTTTTCCTGTTGATTTTATTGTTTTGGACTGTGAAGCAGATGAGTTTGCACCCATCATTCTTGGAAGACCGTTCTTAGTAATGACGAGGACTTTGATCGATGTTGAAAGAGGAGAACCCACCATGAGGGTGAATGGGTAGCAAGTCACACTTAGAGTGTTCAAAACATTCAAGGATGCCGACAATCCAAAAGAATGTGAAGCAATAGAAACCACGACAAAGTTCAACTTTGATGCAGAAACTTATATTGCTGACTGCTTACCTGGACCTGAAGGAAACAATAATGTAGATGACCACTTGGAGACCCATAACACGTTCCTAGATGAACAGCTGCTAATTGCCAAGGCAATTCCCTGGTATGCTAATATAGTAATTTTTCTTGTAAGTGGTATTTTACCGCATGATCTTTCTTATAAGGGAAAAAACGGTTCCTACATAATGCTAAGCATTATTGTTGGGACGAGTCTCTTTTGTTTAAACAATGTGCATATCAGGTTATGAGAAGATGCATTCCTAAGGAGGAGCAAAAAATATAATCCAACAATGTCACTAGTATTCTATGGAGGTCATTTTGGAGGAACTTGCACAGCAACAAAAGTCTTACAATTAGGTTTTTATTGGCCTACTCTCTACAAGGATGCTCATGAGTTTTACAAGCAATGTGATCGATGCTAAAGAACCAAGAATATTTCAAGATGGCATGAGATGCCATTGCAGAACATCCTTGAGGTAGAATTGTTTGACGTTTGGGGGATTGACATTATGGGGCCCTTTCCATCATCATATGGCAACCTTTACATTCTTCTCGTTGTGGACTATGTGTCCAAGTGGGTTGAAGCAGTTGCAAACCCTATAAATGATGAAAAAAACTGTCCAAAATTTCTACAAAAAAATATATTCTCACGGTTTGGAGTGCTGAAGGCAAATATCAGTGATGAGGGTAAGCATTTTTACAACAAACTTATTGCCAAAGTGTTACTACGCTTTAGGGTTACCCACAAAATTGCCACGACATATCACCCGCAAACCAATGGGCAAGCCGAGATCTCTAATAGAGAATTAAAGATTATTTTGCTGAAACTGTTAATCCTTCACGTAAGAATTGGTCTGAGAGGCTAGATGATGCTTTTTGGGCTTACCGAACCGTATATAAGACACCCCCGGGCACGACTCCATATAGACTTGTGTACGGAAAAACTTACCACCTTTCCTGTAGAGATTGAGCATAAAGCTTATTGGGCCATCTCAACAATGAATATGGATTGGGAAAAAGCCGGGCATAAGCGTTTGTTGGACTTGAATGAGATTGATGAATTCTAAGCACCTGTCTATGATAATGCCAAGCTCTACAAGGAGAAAACGAAAAGATGGCATGATAAAAAGATCAAGCAACGGTAATTCTTGTCAGGGCAATTGGTGCTTCTCTATAACTCTCGCCTTAAACTTTTTCCAGGTAAACTTAAGTCGCGATGGATTGGACCATTCGAGGTGGTAAAACCCTACTCCCATGGTGTCGTTGTGATCCGATCGATCAAGAATAGATCCGAGTTCATGGTCAATGGGCAAAGATTAAAGCACTATGTTGGAAGAGAGACGCTCACAATCTCCTTGGGAGATGCATGAACATGCTCTCACTAAGGAATTTTCATTTTATTTTATTTTATAGTTATTTTTTAGACTTATTATTTTTGGATTTTTATTATTTTAATTTATTTTGGGATTTTTCTTATTTATTTTGTTTATTTAAATTTTCAGTTAGATAGACTTTTTGGTTTTAAATTTTCAAATTGTTATTTTTGGTTAGTTAGGTTGTTTATTGTGTTATTTCTTTTTGAATTTTAAATTTGAATCTTTTCTCTTTTTATTTATCCATTTTTTTATTTTTATTTTATTTTAACCTTTATTTTGTTCTTTTTAAGTCAAGAGTTTGAATTGGAGAAGAATTGAAGAAGTGTTTGGAATTTTTTTCAAGAGAGAGAGCAAGGGCCGGTAGGGTATTGTAGGTTTAAATAGCTAATTTTGTTCTAACCCTAGATTTATTTCATCTTTTTCTCTACCCTAGCCGCACCACTCTTCCCCTTACCATCATTGTATTCTTTTTCACCCATTGGTGAGGCATCATTCAACCTTTCACCTTTCTATCATTCATCATTAACTTCACCATTATAGCACCAGCCTTCAATCTCTCCCATTCATTTACTATCTCATATCCACTTCATCTTCTCCTTACTTCTTTTTCTCTATTGTTGAAACTTAGAGTTTTCTTTTCTTTTTCTTCTTGAATCGAAATAATGTCTACAAGTCTCAAAACCAAGGATAAAATTTGTCCCTCGCGCATGCCACAACCATCACACCGTAAGTTCATGGCAGCCGTACAGAAGTGGTTCGAAGAGAAGTTTGCAACAAAACGAGTTAGAGAAGAGCAAGGCTTTGCCTATGAAATGCCATACCCGAGTTTCAATCTTGAGGAGTCCATATATGCCACGATTGAGAGCCATAAATGGCCAATATTCTGTGAACAATCGGCCAGAGTAAACATATCATAGGTAAGAGAATTTTACTCTCATGTTTCTAGTCTAGATAACTTGGTTGTATTTGTACGTGGAGGGCCATTCTCCTCGACGCTACTACCATCAGCGCCTATTATGGCTTGTTTTTCAAAGAAGATGAACATGCAAAGTTCATGGAGAATGTGACTCGCAAGAAGATGGACCAAGTTTTAAAGGATCTTACCTTGGAAGGAACGGAATGGAACAAGGGAGAACTCAAGGGAACGGTAAAGCTCATTATGTTAAAACCTAAAGCTAAGTTGTGGAATAATTTTATTAAGACTCGTTTAATGCCTACCATACACAACACCACTATTTCGTTATCTCGATTGTTATTGTTGCACTCTATTCTTTACAAGCGTGTTATCAATGTTGGGAAAATAATTGTTAATGAAATTTATGCATGCAGTAAAAAGGACATAGGAGCCTTATATTTTCCCAATTTAATAATTATTTTGTGTGAGAAAGAAAATGTACCAATTGAGCTAACCGATGAACGAATGCAAAAGCGGAGTGGGTGGACAAAGGCGCAGTATATACGAGTAATGCAAGAAGGAATGCTAGGACCAAAGTAAACTATTCTAATTGCCCTGACAAGTGCACATGCCGCGGAAAAAGTCACTGCACCAAAAGAGTTTGCCTCGGTAAGTTCTCAAGGGTGATCGATCTAGTACGCCCTTTGTTGGAGAAGTTAGAGCCCATGGAGGAGCGAGAGATGAAGCTCCTATGGTATATCAAGGATTGGGATGTTGCACTAGCACAAATCATCTTGGAAATGTACCCTGATTGCTAAGTATCATTCCCCATGTTCCCTAAAGAATTACTTGCCACGGCAAGTGAGGCTGGCAAGTCTGGCCCAGCCAAGAAGGAAATTGCCACGGAAACTGATGCCAAGAATAAAGGTAAGAAATAAGTGACTGAACCTATGCATACTAAACCATTTGTTAATCTTCCAGATTCTGAAGACACCACTTCCACACCGTTGATGTCCCCATAATCGGATGAGCTACCACAGAAACCAACAAGTCGTAAAGCTTCACCACTTAAGGAAGCCGACACGATGGGTGAGCCAGAGGAGGAGGTAGAGGAGACTGAAGCTTCAACCCATGCACAACCAACAAGACATCAACCAACACGTACTAGAAAGCGTGTTAAGCACATGGCCACCAGGAAATCATGAGCTAGAGGTGAGGATGGTACTAGCATTTGTATTCTCATTTTTTGTTTTGTTTTCATGTATTGAGGACAATGCTTTCCTTGAGTTGGGGGGGTTGCCTTGGTTGTTTCATGTTTAGTTGCATTTGCATTCATTTGTTTTTAGTTAGTGTCACTTGCCATGATAGTTTGTCTGACTGAACTTGTTAATAACCTGCTGTGCTATATGATGATGATGTATTTGCCACGACATTAGGTTAAAAGAACTTTTGACTCTAGGCTTAGCATGGAAAATTGCTTAGGATTTTGTTATGATGCAGCTTTAATAAACACTGTTGTGACTTGTTAATTTAGGAGAACCTAGTGAACCTTAGTAAATATTAGAAAAACGCTAGAGGTGCCTAAAACTAGCTCTAGACAAAAAGAATGATGAACAATGAACCTTAGCTAGAGGTGCCCATCTAGCTTTTTTCTTAGGGATCTTGCAAATTCTAGAGGTGCCTGAAATTGGCTCTAGGATAAGAATAAAAAGATAAGAATTACTAGAGGTACTCGTAACTGGCTCTAGTTAGATCGCTTGCCTCGACAAGTTAATAAAACTAAGGTTTTGCTTGGAACTACTATAATTAACCTGTACATGACTACGCACACACTTCACTTACATCATACTGAATTTTGAGCAATCTTTCTATATTTTGCCTAAAGTTACAAAGGTAATTAATGATAGTTGCCCCGGTTCTGAGGATTGAAGTCAGGTATGCAACTTGGTTGTGTTTGGTAAATGCCTTGGCTGGTGATGGTTAGTTTTGCATTGCTTGAGGAAAAGCAATAGTTCGAGTTTGGGGGTGTGATAAGTGTGTAGAAGTACTATTTTCCTACCCTTTTTACTCACATTATTGTTAGACTTAAGCTCATTTTAGTTGCATTTGTAGTCCTTCATTCATAAGTTTGTAGTTTCCTAGTTCAATGTGCTTGGCCATGCATTTTATTACCTTTTTTAGAAAGAATGTTGGTCTTTTTCTTGTTTGTGTGCAGGACGAATTGCTAGCCAATTACCGAAGTCTACCATGGCGTTGAAGGGATCAAAGCAGTTAGGATTTCCAACCGCCCAATTCAAATTAAAATGCAATGGATAAATCCCCAATTTTTATTTATTTATCAGCTACATTATCTCCCATATTTGAAATTCAAAAGGGAAGCCCAATCTCCACCAAAATCTCACGCAAAAAAAAACTCTCCTCCACACCTATTTAAAGGATCGAAACACAAGTGGATTGGAGAGGAGAAATTGGGGGATCAGATCAAGAGGGAGAGATCAAGGGAAGCTGATCGTGGGAGTGATCGAATTGAGGAGTTCATCTCCTCTCTTCCTTCATTGTTGTAATCGCACATCACCCTTCTTGTTGAGGAAATATTTCTTTGTATTTTCTTTTCACCCGACTATGAACTAAATTAGATGGTTTAGGTTATTAGGTTTTGAGAGGTTTATGTGTGGATGATTTAATTTTGGTTTAGTTTTAAATGCTCAATGTTGATTCAATTCTTATTCTTGCAAATCAAGTAGTTTAACGCTTGAGTGGAGAATCATTTGTTGAAACTCAAATCCCTAAATTGGTGATAGCACAAGGAAGAGCGAGATCAATGGTGATTCGTGGGAAGGAATCACTCTAATGAAGTGACAGCCATTGGAGGTTCCTCAACCGAGTCAATTTCCAAACATTACGAGAGTTGATGGAGATCGGCTGACTGAATTGAATCCAAGTTTCCTAACATTGCGAGAGCTGAAAGAAATCAATTCCCTTTTGAACCAAGTTTCTGGAAGGTTACAAAGTGAACGAGCTTGGTGATAGGGAGAATTTCAAGTGGCTAACAAGTGTTCAAGGAAAAACGTTGCTCATTCTTGGTAAAGTAACGTGTGACTGACGTCTCACCAAGATTTGTGCAAGCGTCAGCCCTTCAAGTTAGAGATAATGTGAAGGTAGTGAAGAACACTCTACCGAGCATTTGAGACACAATTGACTTGCCACGGCATCACACTTGCCATAACAATTAACTTGACATGGCAACCACTTGTCGAGAAGAGTCATACTCTAACTCAACCACTTGCAATTGCATTTCACTGGTCAGAGAGAGTCCTATTTCCAGCAACTACTTGCCTGGGTAATTACTTGCCAAGGTAATCTACTTGCCTCCGGCATTCAACTTGCCAAAGAAACTCATCCGGCATACTCTCAATCCTGGTAACCTAACTAATTCTCTCATTGATTACTTTATTTCCTTTAAAATATTTAGTTGTTTGTTTTATTTTTCTATCACTATCTATCATCACAATTATTCTCTTATTTCAGTGCAAGGAGTTAAGAGTCCAAGTCCGTTATACCAGTCCTTGTGGATACGATACTCTATACTTATCACTTATTACTTGTGACGTGTTCGCTTGCATATTTGCGCAGCACTCAAACACGCAACATTAAGCATTTTGGACAGCGAGCAAACAAGAAGCAATCCAAGGATTGAGCTATTTCAAGTACAGTTTTATAAATACTTTATAGTAATAAAAGGAAATATGACCAAGTTGTAAATGGGAGGGTTGTTTTGGTTGCTCCCTATTTTGGACAAGTTTCTTTTTGTATTTTGGACTTGTATGATGCTTTATGTCTTTGAGGCGTTGAGTTATGAATTGCATGCTTGGGTAGATCATGCCTATAGGATCTTTGATTGGAGTTGATATGGATTGAATGATCCTCTATCATCCCTATTTGATTCTGGAAATGTTGGTTAGGATGTTATACGGTGTTTGTAAGATGTTTGAAGTATGTTAGATTGAGCCAAAGTGTCATATGTTCGACCAAGAGGTTATTACAGACCAGTCCATACCGGTACGAGTCCTCAGGGATCGATATGCGGGGTTTGTCTCAGCTCAAAATTGTGCAAAATTGAATAGGGATATCAGTTCTCTTGGTAATCGTATCGGTACGCCCCTCAAAGCAATACACTAGGTGTCGGTTCACGGGCAACCGTATCGGTACTCCTCTTTGCTACTAGAATCTCTTGTTTTGGTATAAAACAACTGGTATTGATACGCCTGAGGACTGTACCAATACCCTTTGCAAAATATAACTGTATTGATATGGGCAAGGGGTGTATCGGTACGCTGTCTGTTATTTCTGGTAATATGCTTTCTGAAGTTTGAATCTTTGCAGTTTAGTCTCTGTTTCTTGATCATGCAATTAAATGAGTTTGGATGATTAGTTTAAGTTGGAATTTAACTACCTTGTATGTAATATGATTAATTAAGAGTTGTTAACTTTGAATTTACGTAAGTCCTCTTAGTTTTCTATAATTACAATTTGGTCCCTAGAGTGCGTTTTCTTCTAATTGGATGTCAATTCGATGTTTGATTTAATTATATATTTCACCTCTGCCAGCATGATCACTTTAGGAATTAATTATGCATTTAGACAAGATAAAAGGGAAAAATGACCATTTTCTAAGTAATTCGTTCAGGTTTGTCTCGGCAAACCCAATAGAGCTCGTTCAGTTCAGTCTGGCATCTAGGTCGGTTAAGGGGGTTACAGTGGATGATTACCATGGCAAAACAAGCAAGGCCCAGAGGAGACTGAATCCTAGCATGAAGGAGGTAGTCAAGAATAAAGTCATAAAATGGCTGGATGCTAGGATAGTTTATCTCATTTTTGATAGCTCATGGGCCAGCCTGGTGTAATGTGTACCAAAGAAGGGTGGAATGACCGTGGTCTAAAACAAAAAAGATGAATTAATCCCCTCGAGAACCATGACGGGCTGAAGTGTGTGCATGGATTACATGAAGCTAAATAATTCCACACGAAAAGATCACTTTCCACTTCCATTCATCGACCAGATGCTAGACAGATTGGCAGGTAAGGCATTTTATTGCTTCCTAGATGGCTACTCAGGCTATAATCAGATCGTCATTGCTCCTGAAGATTAAGAGAAAACTATGTTTACTTGTCCATATGAGACATTCGTTTTTAGAAGAATGCCCAACGTCTCAACAATGTTTTAGCGTTGCATGATGTCGATTTTCTCAGACATGATTGAGAATAACTTAGAAGTATTCATGGATGACTTCTCCGTGTTTGGAAAAACATTCGACAAATGCCTTCAGAATTTGGAACTTGTTCTACGGAGATGTATTGAGACCAACCTAGTCCTGAACTGGGAAAAATGCCACTTCATGGTGAAAGAAGGCATAGTTCTCGAACACAAAGTGACCAAGAAGGGACTAAAAGTTGGCAAAGCAAAGGTTGTGGTAATCAAACAATTGCCACCACCCACAAGTGTTAAAGGTATTAGAAGTTTCTTGGGATATATAGGTGTTTATTGTCACTTTATTAAGGATTTCTCAAAAATTTCTAAAACTTTATGCTTACTTTTTGAACAAAATACCATTTTTTCATTTAATGATTCTTGTTTGAAAGCGTTTCAAGAACTGAAAGACAGGTTAACAAATGCCCCCATAGTCACGTCACCAGATTGGAAGAGCCATTCGAGCTCATGTACGATGCCAATGACTATGCCGTTTGAGCTATGTTAGGATATAGACGTGGCAAAATTTTCTATACCATCTACTATGCCAGTCGCACATTGAATGAGGCCCAACTTAACTGCACAACAACTGAAAAGGAGTTCCTTGCAGTTGTCTTTACATTTGACAAGTTCAAATCTTACTTAGTAGGTAGTAAAGTTATGGTATACACAGACGACTCGGCACTCAAGTATCTTTTCGATAATTATTGGGATAATAGACTGAGTTAAGAAAATCCAGTCTAAGACTTTAGGAAATGAAATTTTTATAAGATGATAATGTTCATTTTCCAAATATGGAAATATGGAATTTTTGGAATAAATCTGATAGCTCGATAAAGGTGAAATCGCAGTAAAAGTATTTTATGAATATCGGGAAATCAGATCAAACTAAAATTTTAGAGGCTGATCCAAAAGCCATGGAAAAGTCATAAAATACTATTTTATGAATATTTTATTATAGTTGGTTGGATTCCAACTAGACTTATTTGAATTTTTACAAGAATGGCAAACTAGTAAATAAAAACTAGTTGGAGGGCAAATATTTTAAAAGTTACAAGGAAAATTTTGGAAGAAGAAAATGGACGATTAAATCTTGGCCCTTGATTAATGATAAGATCAATCTCAACCGTTGGATTAAAAGGGCATCATTCTGATAGCCATTCGTCGTCTATTCGTGTGTGGATACTTGTAGAGGGCGGTTATCTTTCAGAAAGGCAGCGCCTCAACACAACCAGGTTCCTGAATCAGAAATCAAGGTAATTTTTTATTTTCTCTTGCGTACATTAATATGATTGCATGAGATCCTAGAAATTCTTTATAGGATAATATTTCCGCTGCGTTTATTTACTTGATTAGATCAGTTTATTTCCTATGAAACCCAACAATAATGAAGCCGATAAATAATATTAATTGATTAAATGCGTTAGCAAAAAACCTTAATGGCTTTCATAAGCTTTAGGGATCGTATTTCGCAGAAATGGTGCGAACCTGCAAGTAGGGTATTGGTACGGGCTTCGACCATACCAGTACACGTATGGGGGTCGTATCGGTACAGGTCGACTCGTACTAGAACTTGTGGAAATTTAGGATTTCTAGTGAGCATTGCCAGTATAGGTACACGTGTGAGTACTGGTACCCAGGGGTATCGTATCGATACTCGTATTCGAATACCAGTACCCACTAAACTGAATAATCTATAATGCCAGCTAAATATGGAAATCAATGTGGAATATTAATGAATTGATTTATGCCTTAATTAATGAGATAATGCATATTAATGATATAATTAATGAGTATGATTAATGTACACTTCCATCGTGTATTAACAAGTTGGTAAACTTAATTGAGTGACTTGATAATTGATAGAAACCATAGAGTTATAGTAAGCGTGCTAGTGCTGTGTGCTATATGGTAATTGTGTCAATACTATTGACTGTGTGGACACTTGTGTGGTTGAGTCGCTTTGTGTGGTGGGATCCGGATACCTAGAGAGCATGTTGCAACACCATGGTTAGTGGCATTGAATATAAGGTCTCGAGGCTACATGACACCGGGCCTCATTCATTGATACTCAATGAGAGATTCTGAGTATTTATGTGTGATCCGAGGCTATGTGACATCGGACCTCACTCAGAGTGTACGTCCCTGAGGCTATGTGACACCCGGCCACACTCCATGTTTGTGGTTATGACTTTGTATGCTTTGCCCGTATGGTTTGGTGAGATCCCTGGTATGGTTGGGCATGTATGCCATTTTTGATGACTTTCATGATGAGAGAATATGTTTAGGTGACTAGTGGTAGCTCCACATGTTTATTTATCTCTTCTTATTGCTCGTACTAGCTTGCATGCTTATGTTTATGATTAGTATGAAGTATAGTATAATAGATGTGTACCACTGAGCTTTATAAGATTAATGCTAGGAATTGTTGTTTCTGTGCGTAGGTTGGTAGATTGATTGGGAGATCGAGGAGCACTATCGGTTTGGGATTCCAGCATGCAGTGATTACTAAAGTACGATACTTGTATTTAGTGGGTTGTGCATTCATAGTACCTTACGTGGTCGAGTCTGTAACTCTTATTTTGGAATTGTATTAATCAAATTGAATGTTCATGTAATATCCCGAATTTTTGGCTAGTGACCAAAATATAAATTTTGAAAGTTTTGGGGTTAAAGTATAAACTTTGGAAAAGTTTGGGGAATAAAGTGTAAATTTCCCCCAACAAGTAATTTTATTCAGTATAAGAGTGAATTGGATCGAAATTGGTACCTTGATATCGGTTTTAAGAATTAAGATGCAGAAAAAGGTACCGAATTTGGATCGAATGAAATTGTTAAGCGTGCTCAGGCCAGAGAAATACAAGGATGGGTGATGTTGGGGAAGGTCCCATAAAAGTGTTTCTGATTGATATTTTGGACTAAGTAAGAGTAAAGAATATTCATATGGATTTACGATAAAGGATTTCAAAGAGAAGTTCTACTCTTTGAAGATTTTTTATAATTATTGGGATAATAGACTGAGTTAAGAAAATTCAGTCTAAGACTTTAGGAAAGGAAAATTTTATAAGATTATAGTGTTCATTTTCCAAATATGGAAATATGGAATTTTTGGAATAAATCTGATAGCTCGATAAAGGTGAAATCGCAATAAAAGTATTTTATGAATATCAGGAAATCAGATCGAACTGAAATTTCAGAGACTGATCCAAAAGCCATAGAAAATTCATAAAATACTATTTTATGAATATTTTATTATATTTGGTTGGATTCCAACTAGACTTAGTTGAATATTTACAAGAATGGCACACTAGTAAATATAAACTAGTTGGAGTGCAAATTGGTCATTTTGCCCCAATGGCATTTTTGAAATATTTAAAAAGTTACAAGGGAAATTTTGGAAGAAGAAATTGGAAGATTAAATCTTGTCCCTTGATAGATGATAAGATCAATCTCAACCGTTGGATTAAAAGGGTATTTTAATAATTTCACTATCTAAATGAATTTAAAATTCATTTATATTTACAAGTGGCATAATTGGATGGAATGGAAAATAAAGGAGCCAAAAGATGAATTCTCCTTCATCTTTATATTTTCAAAAATGAGGGGGAAGAAAGGAGAAATTTTCCATGTACGATTCAAGCCCCGAAACTTGATTTTCAGGTAATCTCTTCAACTACAAAGTTGTTATACTCTTCAAGCTCTATCTTTTGGTGTAAATAATTCATGGAAAACATGCCTGATTGATGAGAATTTTGCATGAGAAGAAATTAGGGTTTATGGAAAAAGTTTGGGGCTTTTGGAATTTTATGATTTCATGATGAATTTCAAGTTGAAACCAAGTTTGTGTGATGTTAAAATCATGTTTTTTAGTTGGGATTTAAACCCTACATATTTTAGTTTGTATGAACATGATTAGGGTTTATGGATTCAAGTTTGATTTAGGGTTTGTGATGTTGGATAAATGATCTAGTAAGCTTGAATTTGTTATTTGGAAGCAAAACCCTAAATTAAAGGTATAGGGACCATTTCGACAATTCTGAAAGTTAAAGGACTCATCTGAATTTTTATGATTTTGAAGTGTATTTATGTTATTAATGATGTTGGAGATGTGAAATTGAAGTTGAATCAAAGTATTGACCATTTTGACAAATTGTCAAAATTAAGTGACCATTTCGGCAAAGAGGTTTTTGATAAGGTTAAATCTAAATTTTAGTTGAAATAATAGAATTCAAGTGGTAATGTTGATTTGAGGACTAATTTGCAAAGTTAAGAAGCTTGAATCCTTATCTTTGCATTTTTAGTGACTATTTCGGAAAAATGAAAAATTAGAGGGAATTATTTTTGAATAATTATTTGAAGAAGAAAGTGATACATTAGTGGTTTGAATCAAGTAAAGGGACCAAATTGACAAATAGAAAAGTAAGGAGAAATTAGTATAAAGTTTGAAGTTATTTATGGAAGTTGTGTAGGACAATTGGATTTGGCAGTAAGTTTAAAAATTCACCATAAATTCTACAAAAATGGTTAGAAGGTGAATTTTACCGATGTCAAGACTTTTTCGTCTAGTTTCGCCTCCAATGAACGGAAACTGATTTCGAGTTCCGAGTAAAAAGATATGAATTTTTAAGAGACGAAAGGTCAGAAAATAGCATATAGTCTGTTCCAAAATTAGCATTGGAAATTGACTTTGAAAATTCGCCATAAATCGTACAAGTTGAATTTGGGCTATTAATTTATATGGTTGAAAATCTTATTGAATCTAGTTTCTTTCAGAACAAATGGAATCGAATTCCGAGTTGTAGATTATTTTATAGAAATATTTCTTTGAAGGTAGTGCAATCTGCCAAAAAATGAGAATTGATACATTTTTGTATCTAAGGTTAATTAGTAAGCTTGAAAAGGGTTAATGGAAATTCTAAATGGTTATTAAGAACCAAAATGAGTTTTGTACAGTATAAGGAAGGAAAGAGGAACTTTGTATATTCGAATGATTAGATTTGATAGCATGTTTGAGAAATTGTTAGAATTGAATCTAACAAATGTTGTTTACATTCATGTGGTTGATGAAGCCAAATACGAATCAAAGAGGATTCGAGATACTATAAAGGAAAGGATCGAGTAGAATTGAGTGAGGCATACTATTACATGGCCCAGGTGAGTGCATTTCTAAATGTTTGCATTACATTGAAAATGGCATTGCATTTCTTTATAATACATGATATGATACAATGCTCGACATGGCAAGCTTGATGGAATACCAGGTACGAATTATTGTTTGCATAAATGATGATGCATTATGTTTACATGAATAGTGATAAGATTAAAATGAAACAAGTAGACACCTTGGGTGTCGATAGCACTAAAGAGGTGTGAATATAAGAAGCAAAGAGCGTCCTTTATGAGGAGCAAAGAGCGTCCTCGAGTGCTTACTCAATTTTAGATACTACGGTATCGAATTAGAGGCTATAGAGTCCTAACGGACTTGCCTCGTATCAGGAACTGATCATGCCGTATTGAAATAGATACTTCGGTATCGTAACAAGATGAATTGAAAAAGTTATGAATATGCAGATGTTTATATGATAAAAGCATAACCATGAAAGAGCACGTGTTATGCGGATGATCAAATGATGAAAGTATGACCATGATAGAACATTTAATATACAAATGACTGCATGATAAAAGCATAACCATGATAAAGCATGGGTTATGTAAATGATTACATGATAAAAGCATGACCATGGTAGAGTACATGATCTGCAAATGATTGCATAATAAAAGCATGAACATGATAGAACATCTGTTATGCGAATAATTACATGATAAAAGCATGCACTTGATAAAGAATATATTGAGCATTAGATAATACATGATTCATATAGCATAAAGTACATAGGTTACATGATTCAGAAACTTGGGAAAAATCAAGTTACTATAGTAAGTTCAGTAAGTACATCTTTACCGTAATTTGATAGACTAGTGGGCATGTAGTATTTCTAAAGGTGAATTGTTTTATAAGTTTAATTTTACAACGTAATTTTTGCATTGTTATTGAAGCATGGACTTAGAGAAATGGTTTGAAATTTTGGTATAAAAAAATTTACAAATCAAGATTTCTTTCACCGTCTTCGTAACATCTTTAATGTATATTCAGCTTAAAAGTATACGTTAAGGGTGTTACAATTCAAAATTTTTAAATTAAATTGGAACTCTTTTGTAACGATTTAATCATTTATCTACATTTTCCAACTGTTAGATTTAAATGTTTTTTGAAAATATTTTATTTGGGCTAAACCAAGTTGAGAAATTTTATGGTAACAGTTTGGGCTTAGGGCCCAAATGTGACATCTGAGTTTAGGGTGTTATGTTTAGTGGTATCAGAGCTTAGGTTTAGTTAGTTCTAGGAAACCCCAAAGTAGTATGATGACTACATAGTTAACATATATTTTGAGCCCCTTTTACTTAGCTTTTGCATGTGTTTAAGCCCATATTGTTGCACTTAGGTCTAGTTTGCATGGAGTTGTATGCATGCTCTTAATTGATATATATTGATGCTTTTAATATGGAAGGTAGTGTGTTTTAGTGGTGCTTGTGCAGGAAGTAATCGAGGCAAAAGAGCGCTAGAGTAGTGGAGTGGCACCCTCTTGTGATGAGCCAACTAAGAAGAAGAGTTGGAGATGAACCCAGACTTTTGGCATACATGGACTTTCATCTGATATGGACTATCATTGAATGAAACGAGAAAGTAAGATCCTCATTAAGAGGCTTCGCACGCTTTAGGGTTTCTTAACCCACCTTTTTTGCCAATATAAAGAAGACTTAGGCTGTAACAACCCAAATTTTTGAGTCAATGATGGGCGTTAACCTGGGTCATGGACTTCCATGTGAGGTTGGATATTTGCATCCATTGGGCTAAGTTTGGGCCTTATTAAATGAGTTATAGACCTTGCAAACTTGGGATGTGACCATTTTGTATTAAGGGAGAAGGTTGAGGGTTTCATGTTGAGATTATTCCTCTTTTTCAAATAAAGGCTGACCACCTTTATTATTTTGGTTTATCACCACATTGGAGAGGAGAGACAAGCTTACCTCACTCTCCCAACTTCATCTCTTTCTTCTCTTCTAAAACCCATCTTTTTCTCATACTTCAAGTTGGTTTTGTCTCCTCTAAAAATCAAATCTTTACCTCCCAAGTTGCATTTTGGGATTCATGATAGAAGAAGAAATCAAACTCCTCTTCAAGAGCTTCATAAAAAGTCTAGCATCTCTTGGAAAGGTAAGATGACGATTTATGGGTTTTTTTAGAAAGTTAAGCTTTTGGGATGTTTATTTTTGAGTTAAAGGTTGTAATTTTGTGGTTCAGCCATCCTATATCATTAGTCTAAGCTTGTTTTGATTTCCATGTTTTATTGGCATGTAAGAGTGGTTGAAGAAACCCCCTAAGCTTGGAGGGGAAAGTTGTGTGGAAGCTTGATTCCAAGAATATTTGCTAAAGGTTAGTACACTACTAATTCCTATGCCTTCATGAGCATCATAAATTTGATTGCTTTGTGGCTTGATTTGATGTTTTGGTTGCTTGGGTGTTTAGAGACCCTTTATAATGGTATAATATGGGATTTATGTTAAAAGCTTGTAAAAATGGTAGTAAACCACCCTAAATACTTCCATAAGATATAGAATTGAGTTAAAAGGTTAATAGTTGTGATTTGAGGACTTGGGAAGCGAATTCTCGAGCCTAGGAAGCCATATTTAGTCTTCAATACCGGTACACGGGGACCTAGTACCAGTACCCAGTGTTCTGGTTTAAGAACGTTGTTTCATTAAGATGAACTGTGAAGGGGTACCAATACGATGTTTAACATGTACTGGTACACCAAGTAAGTAGGTATCGATACGGGTTGACCCGTACTGGTACACAAAGGTTGTATAAAATTCTAGTGAGCTAATTTCGTATCGGTACGTTGTGAGTACTAATACCCAAAGGGTACCGTACCAGTATACGAGGGTCAGTACTGGTACCCACTAAGTAATTTGGCCAAAAAATACATATTGAGTTTAAGAGACTGATAATTTGAGGACTATGTCACGATGGGCTTCTAATGTGATAAAATAAATAGTAAAAGTGAGAAATCAAGATTTAATCCTCATATATGAGCATAATGTGTAACAACTTGGTAAAGTCTTGGTTGACTTGTTTATAATAGTAAAAATAGGTATCCTTGATGGATCGAGAAATGTTGTGTCCCAAGTAAGGGCACCTGTGTGGTAGAGTCACCTTGGTTGATGGGATCCGAATGCCCAAAGAGCGAGTTGCAACACCATGAGATGAGACATCGAATGTATGATCTTGAGGTTGTGTGATATCGAGCCTCATTCAAAGACAATCGAGGAGAGATGTTGAGTGTGGGTGTACGTTCTCGAGGTTCTGTGACACCAAGCATCTCCTAGGGAGAGTGTATGTTCCTAAGGCTGTGTGACACCAGGCCCCACTCCAGGTTTGTTGGTATGATGCATATGTGCTTTGTGAGATTAATGCATCATTTGTTGTTTGCTATGTGTTTAGGCAGCTAGAGGTAGCGCCCTAAGTTATTGTATTTCCATGATATCATCTTTAGCTACATGTTCATATTTATGATTCACATGAAGCATGGTTGAGTGGAAGTGTATCCATTGAGCTTGTTAGCTCAGCGTTCAGAATCATTATTTCCGTTCACAAATTTGTAGGTTGGCACGTTGCTTTGGAGGAGCATGTCGACTTTGCTAACACTTGGCAAAAGATTGAGGATTCAGTGTAAATATACAATAAAATAATGCCAAGGGTGAGTCTATTGTGTGCAAGTATACATAGTCAACAAGCAATACAACAGTGAGCTGAGTATCGTATCCACAAGGATTGACCAATAATTTATTTGCTCAATATTTTACTTGTTGAAGGGAACAAGAGTGTTGAATTTGATTTGGGTTTTTGATTTAGAAAATAGCTAAGACAATGCAGCGAAAGTAAAAAACAGTTTGGCAAACAAGAGTATTCAAATGAATGATGAGCATTGACAAGAGCTGCCTAGATTTCACGCTAGTTATGCCAGCTACTAATAAAATCATGCCTTAGATTTATTGTCGAGCATATTTCAAGAATAGTATTTCCTCTGTCGATGGCAATACCCTAAGTTAATTGCGATAAAACCCCTATATGTCTATAGTGAAGCTTTTCATTAATTAACTTGATTAAGTTTCAATCTTTAATCCTAAGGGGTAGATTCATTTCTGAAGTAAGCTCATCTACTTGAACATCTTCTGCCGAAGTTTCTCTTCTTAGTACTTGGCAACTGATCGTTACCCCTTAAGTCTGTTAAGATATTAAGTCATAATAAGCATGAAATGCCAACTGTCATATGACAAAGAATTTAAGGAAATGAAGTACTAACAAGATAGACAATAATGTCAAGGCATTCAAATTATTAAAAACTAAAAATAAACTAAGTGCTTAATCACAAACATCCCCAACCAACTGCAAAAGCTTAGTTCATAGTTGGGGGATCCATCCAAGATATATCATATCTCAACATCATCATTCAAATAAAAATTAAACTAAGAGAATACGCAAAGAAGGAGGTATGTCGATGTAGCCCTTCAAATGCTCTTGAGCTCTCGGTTTAAGATGGTCGAACCATGTTGCCTCTAGCTTGCTCTTTCACCACGGTGCAACCCCCTTGGATCAATGATCAGCTTCCTTTAAATAGGCACTCGTGGAAACCCTAGGATGGGTTTGAAATTTGAAATTTGATTACAAACCAGGATAAGCATGTTATCCTCTTATCTTTTTTTGAATTCTAGGGTTGGCGTGTACTGGGTACAACGACTACTTTGACCGGGCATCAGACTTCAATTCTTTACCAACTGAGCTTGATAATCTCTAGTTTAAGTTTGCCTACAACAACTCAGCAATTCTCTTCTTTTTTTCCTTCTTTTTGCTCCTCCACTGCTCTGCCATACCTGCTTGCTCCTGACTTGCATCAACACCAGCAAAACAACTCTTCACACTAGCAAAAGAACAACTTCCTAACTCCTTATGCAAATGCATGATTTTAACAACTAAATGCAAACATATATACCAAAAGACAAGCAAAAGCATTGTGAAATATACATAAAAATTAGTACTTTTTAGGATTTAACACTCTCCCAAACCTAGCTCATTACTTGTTCTCAAGTAATGCAACTAAAATCTATAAAAACAGAAAATGAGAATGTACCTCGACACAATTGTTGTGATTTCCAACTCCTGCTAGTAAGCAAAATATGACCCTAGGTCTGTCATCAGATATCCCGTATATTAATGCCAAACAGGTCAACAAATTCAAGTACAACAATATAGCTCTAGTCTAAGGTTATGAAGTGTGCATGAAGTGCGGGAAATATGCATCAAGTTTACTTAACTTTCTTAGTCAACTTTACAGCCCAAGCTCAGAATTATACATTTTTCTTTTTTTATTTCTTTACTAAGGGTTTTTTATGCTGGTATTTAATAGGGTTGTGTAATGTTACTGTTTGGCATGAGACATAAGAGGGAGAAAACCACGAATACCCACGTAAACCCAGATTACATCACTAAGCTAACCCATTACACTCAAACCTTAAAGTTTTGTTGGCTTGAGAACTAAGAGGGAGCAAACCACGAAGACCTAAGTTACTTATTGTCTCTAAGGCAGATGAGTGTTCTAAAATATTTTAGCCTTTGGCAAAACATTGTTGGATTATTCTTTCTTTTTACCCTGGCATTTTTTTCTTCTGAGTTCAGATTCAGGAGTCCTAAGTTTGTTTTGGGAACTAGATGCATACTACGTGTCAAGTGAGACTAGAGTTCCCTAAACTATAAATCAATTGCCAAGCAACTTGGCATTTCTAACTTGTTGGCATACAATATCTAAAATCCAATCTCTTCATCGGACTGATAATTCTAGAACAAATTATACTAAACTAGTAAAATGTTGGCAAAATTTAAAATTTAACCGAAGCAATTTTTTAGGCAAATTGACAAAACTATGCTGAGCAGATGGGTCTGATTGCTTCCCGGCTTGACTAGCATTCAAAAGTTCCTCCTCTTTCATGAGTGCAGCTATCCTCTCAGCAATCTTAGCTCGACCAATTAACTTGCTGAACACCTTATCATGATGTGTAGCAACTTCTCTTTGAAGTGGTAAACGAAGTCCACCCAAAAACCAATTACACTTATCCTTCTCGGTCGCAACTAACCCCGGAACATATTTGGCCAACCTCTGAAACTCTATCTCATAGTCATTTACAGACATGTCATTCTGCTTTAGATTTATAAAATCATCGCGACACTTTGCTAAGAACTCAGCTCCCACATATCGATCCTAAAATGCCTGTCGGAAAAACTCCTATGTGACCTGGCTAGACGGAACAGTATCTACCACAGACTCCCACCAATTTTTTGCTTCGCCCTCAAGTAGGGATACAACGGCTCTCCATTTCTGATTGACAGGGTAATCCATCTCATCAAACAAATGTTGTAAGTTCTTTGGCCAATACTTAGCATCAGCTGCATGCGTACCAATTTTCCCTCAAATAATTTCATCCCAGCATCTAAAAATTTTGTAGATACGAGTTTCCTCAAACCCTCTGACTGACGGAGATAACGCAACAACTCTCGGTGCACCATGGCACTGTCTGGCTGAACTGTTTCAATATCCTCAACATCACGTCAGTCATTGCTCCCAATCTAATGTCCTCCCATCAGCTCGTCCTCATTATTTGATATCTCATTTTGATTTTTTGTTCGACCAACAGAAGGCATATGATCACTATCAGAAGCGGCGGTACAGCCTCGGCCACGACCACTCACAAAGCTAGAACCCCTACGACATGATATATTAGACTATCTACAAAAGGCAAGAGCCTAGAGTCAGATTCGATATTGGAGTCTCAGATTTTAAAATAATTGGATTATGGTTGATAGTTTTGATAAATTGGATACTGCATATGAGATGTTAATTGCCCTATTATATGAACAATGAAGATTGATATAACGAAATAAACTGCCCAAGTACTAGAGTGAAGTCTTGCTATAATTAGATATCCAAAAAGAGTCATAGAACTTGCGAACCAGCATTATGGTGCTGAGATAAAGTAGGCACTACGGTGCTGAAGGTAAGAGGAGCAAAGAGCATCCTCGAGTACGTACTCACCATTAGACGTTACAGGTTGTAGACACTACGGTGTTAGACTCGTATACCATAAATTCAATGAGAATCTTTAGTATAGTTGGATATCCATAGGGTCTTAGCAGCTGCATCAAAGCACTATGGTGCAGGAAATACTCTATAGAGTCAGGAAAGACTCTACGGAGTCAGTTCAAATAGTACGGTGTTAAAAAACACAAAATATACTAGGATGAGGAGCAAAGAGCGCCCTCGAGTACATACTCATTTAAGTCCTTCAACGATACAAACGCTAAGGCGTCGTAGACACTACGGTGTCGTGATGACTCGCGTACCATGGCATCACACGATTTTGTACTCTGGGCTCTGATAAAAAGAAATGATAAGCAAATGATTGCATGATGAAAGTATGATTATGATAAAGGAAATGATATGCAAATGATTTCATGATGAAATTATGATTATGATAAAAGAAATGATTACAAAACGAAAGTATGGCTATGATAAAGGAAATGATATGCAGATAATGGCATGATAAAAATATGGCTATAATAAAGGATAGGACATGCAAATAATTGCATTACTAAAGTATGACTATGTTAAATGATATGATATGCAAATGATTGCATGATAAAAGTATGGCTATGTTAAAGAATATGATATGCAAGTGATTACGTGATAAAAGTATGACTACTTGTTGATCATAAACCATTGATATCATGATTTTATGACAAATTTGATAGATGATATGAATCATATTGAAAGCATGTTTATGTTGAAGAAATTTTTATGCATATGAACACTTGATGAACATAGAACAATAATGACATGACTCTTAAGATAGTCATGATACATGGTTAATTCTGCATATACAAATAGCTTGATTTAATACTTTGGCTATAATACTTGAAATGAAATTATGCAAGTAGTTAAGCTAAAAAGCTTAATGTACACAAGACAGGTAAAAACATATCAAATCTTGTGATTAGAATATTACATTGGTCAAATGAACTATACAAGTAAGGCAGTTCTATACATGATAAAATGTTAACAATTGCAAATAAAAATCATTTGCCATCTTGCAGAACCGTGTTATTATAATTATTGTTTATATTATTATGATTATGTTTCATCAAGTTGTATTTAACGTGTGTTTTTATCTCACGTAGGTACTTCATATTAGATAGTAAAAGTGGAGTGCACATCGTTGGATCAAGTTCGCTTGTATTATCAGTAAGCATCACCACATCCTAGCCTATAGGGGCATGAATCAAATTTAAATAAGTAGCTATTTTGTATGAACTAGAAACATGACTAAGTTTTGAGAAATTAAGAATATTAGAAAAGATGCATTAAACGAATTTAAATCTAGTTGTTTTTTATTGTGTAGTGATAAATAAAAAAATTAAGTTTGAAAATAAGTATAAATCAGTTAGTAACATCTTTAATGTGTATTCGAATATTGAATATTACGTTGAGGGTGTTACATTTAGTAGTATCAGAGCAAAGGTTTAGCCAATTCTGGAGGTTAAACCGAGTCCAATATAATTTTGTTAAGGTGTACATGCCCCTAGGATGTGATGCTACTAATATGTTGCTTGTATACCTTGGTGTAGATCCTCAATAGTATGAATGAGACTCTAATGGTTATAAGAAAAATAAGATGCTGTTAGATTTCGTTAGTTGACAAATTTTTAAGGGTTAAGAAAAGACTCATAGTGGATACAACACAGTGAAATAAATATGATAGTTAACTTCTATTCAGAATGAATTATATGTATAATAGAAAATTGGTACAGTAATTATAAGAAGATGGAAAATACTCTGATTGTAAGGAAATCTCCAAATATGTTTTTGGATGAATTACTAGGATTACCTCCAGATTAAGAGGTACAGTTCGATATTGACATTTAATTCGAGAATAAAGCAAGTATTGATAGCACCTTATAGAAAGGCACCAACCCAGTTAGAGGAACTGAAAGCTCAACTATAAGAGCTATTAGATTGGAGTTATATTCGATCGAGTCAGTTATTATAAAGTGCTTCAGTATTATTCGTAAAGAATAAAGATGATTTTTTTACGATTAAGTATAGATCATCAACAGTTAAATAGGGTAACAATAAAGAATAAAAAATCCGTTACTAAGGATTGGGGATTTGTTTGACCAGTACCGAGGTGTAGTTGGGTTTCAAAAGAATCGACCTTTAATTGGGCTATTATCAGTTAAAAGTTAAATAAGAAAATATACCGAAGACAGTACTCAAAACTCGTTATGGATACTACGAGTTCTTAATTATGCTGTTTGGACTTACAAACGCTCTGCCACATATAAGAATTTGATGAATAGGGTGTCTCAACCCCACTTGGACCAGTTCATGGTGAAAAAAAAGAAGAAGAGAAAAGAAAAGAAATTTTTAATAGAAAAATAGTTAGATTGAACTATTCTGATCTTTGAAGATAAGGTACGAGCCTAAATTATTGAGAACACGAGATTTTGGGAAAGGAAGTTAAACTATAACCCGATATTTGATGTATGACGAAGAATTGATGAAAATATTAGCCTATATAATTAAAAAGAATAAGGAATAAGAAAATTCCATTAGTCAAAATCCTTTGGAGGAACTATAAAGTGGATGAGACAACTTGAGAGATCAAGAAGAAAATCAGAGAATAGTACCCGAAACTATTCAAAGTAGGTATGTTTTGAAAATTCAAGGACGAATTTTCTTAAGGGGGAGAGAATTGTAATACCCCAAAAATTACAGTACTGTTTAAGGGTCATTTAGTACTAAGATAAGGGCTTAAAAGCTTACTTAGTGACTAAAATGACAAAAATGTAAAAGTTAGGATTTTCTAAATTATGATCTATGGAAAAGAAATTTCTGAGATTTTAAGGTGTCATATTGGAGAGAACGAGTAAAATAGGATACTCGCACAGTTTGGCTAAAATCTAAGGAAAATTGGAATGGGTATTCAAATTAAAGTTTAGTGACTAAAATGATAAGTTTTAAAACTTGGGGTGATAGAAGTGGAAATATGAAAAGTTGAGGGACCAAGTTGTAATTTATCAAAAGTTAGGTGTTTTACTTTATAAATAGATAGAACACCTATAGGTGTGTATCGAATGAGGAATTACTGGTTTGATCCAATATTTCGACTATTAGAAAATCGTAGTCAAAATTTAAGTAGAATTTGGATACCCAAATCGAACTGAAAAATTATGAAATTTTACCATATGATAGAAAAAGGTTATAAAAGTCATTTCCAGGTGTTGAAGAATTTATAAGTAATTATTTTATTATGTACATGGACTAAACAGATAATGGAGAAAAATCTAATATAGATTACGGGAATAAAAATGATGTATGAGATATTGAATTTAGATCGAACTGCAAAGTTAAGCGTGCTTAGGGCATAGGATGGGTGACCTATTAGGAAGGTATCATGTCAGTAATTGAGACTGATAAAAAGAAATCAACTCGAGTTAATATTATTCTCATGGATATCAGATAAAAGGATTTTTAAGAGAATTTTATCCGATAAAGATTTTGGATAAATTATCAGTATATTGAACCGAGTCAAAATTTCAAGATTTTCATTTTTAGAAAACTATGGAATATTTTGTTGGTCAACAATATTTATTTATGGAGATTAGAATTATGAGAATTTCAGATTTTACCCGATAGTTTTGAAAATGGAAAATCGTAGTAAGTGATTATCGGGTAATCAGATCGAATTGGAATTTTGAAGGCAGTTCCATAGGCTATGGAAAATTTATAAAATATTATTTTTATGAATATTTTAATGTTTCTAGTTGGAATCTAACTAGACTTGGTTCCATTTGTACAAAATGGCAAAATTTTGTGATTTAAGTGACTAGTTTTGGTAATTTGGTCACAAGGGCGATTTTGAAATATTTTGAAAGTACCATGGGTAATGTGGTAATTTCTCATGTGAAAGCATTACTCTAGTTTGGTTAGAGTTGAATGGGATTTGGTTGGAATTGAACTAGAATGGCAACTAGTAAATATAAACTCAGTTGGGGGACATTTTGGTAAAATAAAATAAAATGAATTAAAAATTCATTTTTAACTTTACATGTGGCATAAAATAGACAAATATGAATAAATTTGTTCATCTTCCTCCATGTATTTCGAAACTAACAAGGAAAAGAGGAAAAAATACGCAAAATTTTCAAGGCAATTTTGAAGGCTTTAAATCAAGATTCAAGGTATGATCCTTTAGAATAATTTGTTCTACATTCAATTCTCTACATTTTGGTAGCAACATTGCATGGTGTTGTGAATAACTACATAAATTATTGATGAGAGACAAAATAGGGTTTTATATTCTATGTTGAGATTGAAGTATGATTTAAGCAAATCAAGTGTTGTGGAGTTGAAATCAAGCTTAGATTTAGATTAATTTCATGATTGAAGACGTAAACTCTAACCCTAGAATTTGGGATTTTATTTAGGGTTTTGAAATTGATGATGAAAATGAAAGATTGATGATATTAGAAGTTTTATTTTGATGCTAGAATGAAAAATCCTTAACTAGTCTTTTAAGTGACTATTTTGGCATGTTTGGTAAATTAGGGAAAAATATTGTGAAAATTATGTTAATGGTGGATTTGAAGAGATTATGAATTTAGAAGCTTAATTATGGCATTAGGACCAAAGTAAAGTCCTTGAAAAGTTTAGACACCAAATTTGCCATATAGGAAGAATTTGGGGTTTTAAGTGTAAATTCTTGTAAATAAAGAATATATGTTGGAAAAATTAATTTGAGCATGTTAGAATGTTGTTTGGATGAAAAGTGAGCCTAGAGAAGTTTAGGGACCAATTCAAAATAATTGGAAATAAGGGGAAATTATTGAAAATTTTATTTTAGCATTGGAATTGGTGATTTATGATTGAAATAGCATGAATTGATGATTTGGGACCAAAAATGAAAAATTTTGGAGGTAAAGGGGTCAAATTGGCAAATTAGGAAAAGTATGGGATTGATCTTGAATTAATGAATAATTGATGGAAATGATGATTTAAGCATGATATGAAGTTAAAAGGGTTGAAATGACAAGAAAGGAAAGTAGATGATTTTTTTTTAGAAAATAAGAAATTTAGTGAAGGACTAAATTGACAAAAGTTTGAAAGTTAAAGGAAAATTTCTAAGAATGTTAGAAACAAGTGAATGGTTTATTTGTACATAAATTTAATGTACAAATGTGATGTGACTAAAATATCACTTTTATAAAGTTAAGGATAAAAAATATATTATTTCAAAAAGAGCAAGTAGTAATGAAATTGTTCAAATTGAGCTTGAACAATTGTTTAATGTTCAAAATGGTCACTAAGAACCATAATGAACATGTGGTAAATACAAGGGAGAAAATAATTAAGAGAAGTTAGAGAAAGATAAAAGTTAATTATATAAGTTATGTTGGATTTGAATTATGGAAGTGAGTTTAATAAATTGCCATAAATTTTATAAAAATGATTAGATGATGAAATTTATACCAATGGTTGTCTAGTTTCATTTCCAAAAAACGGAAACTGATTTCAAGTTTCGAGTCAAAAGATATGAATTTTTAAGTGACAAAATGTCAGAAAATAGAGCACCAGTCTCTTCCGAATTCTAGCATTGTAATTGACTTTGAAAATTTGCCATAAATCATACAAGTTGAATTTGGGCTATTAATTTATATGATTGAAAAGCTTATTGAATCTAGTTTCTTTCAGAACAAACGGAATCGAATTCCGAATTGTATATTATATTATAGAAATATTTCTTTGAAGGTAGTGCAGTCTGCCAGAGAATGAGAATTGATACGTTTTGTATCTAAGGTTCATTAGTAAGCTTGAAAAGGGTTAATGGCAGTTATAAATGGTTATTAAGGACCAAAATAAGTTTTGGACAGTATAAGGAAGGAAAAAGGAATTTGTATATTCGAATGATTAGATTTGATAGCATGTTTGAGAAATTTTTAGATTTAAATCTAACAAATGTTGTTTACATTCATGTGATTAATGAAGTTTGGATCCGAATCAAAAGAAGGTTCGAGGTACAATGAAAGAAATGATCAAATAGAGCTTAGTGAGGCAAGCTAATAAATGACCTAGGTGAGTGCATTTTATTTATTTATTATATATGTGAGATGAATGAATGTATTTTTATCTGTATATATATAATGTGAAGAAGACTTGCAATAAGTAACTTTTATAATAATGAAAATGTATGTTGATCAAAGTTATGTAAATTGTATGAAGTACTAAATGGCATATGTGATGCATGGATATGGAATAATGATTTATCTAAGTTAAATCGGATTTTAGATTTTGGGTATGAAATGCCCATTATTGAATTAGGGTTGATAGTTTCGATAAATTGGATACTACAGATGAAATATGAGATGTGAATTGCCCTATTATATGAACAATGATGATTGATCTATAAGGAAATAAATTGCCCAAGTACTAGTGTGAAGTCTTGGTATAATTAGATAACCAAAAAGAGTCATAGCAGCTGCGAACCAGCACTACGGTGCTGAGATAAAGTAGGCACTACGGTGCTGAAGGTAAAGTAGGCACTACGGTACTGAAGGTATGAGGAGCAAAGAGCGTCCTCGAGTATGTACTCACCATTAGACGTTACAGCGTTGTAGACACTACGGTGTTGGACTCGTATACCATAAGTTCAATGAGAATCTTTGGTATAGTTGGATATCCATAGGGTCTTAGCAGCTGCAACAAAGCACTACGGTGAAGGAAATACTCTACGAAGTCATGAAAGACTCTGCAGAGTCAGTTCAAACAGTACGATGTTAAAAGACACAAAATGTGCTAGGATGAGGAGCAAAGAGCACCCTCGAGTACGTACCTATTTCAGTCGCTTTAGCGATGCTGACGCTAAGGCGTCATAGACACTATGGTGTCGTGATGACTCGCGTACCATGGCATCACATGATTCTGTACTTTGGGCTACGATAAAAGAAATGATAAGCAAATGATTGCATGATGAAAGTATGATTATGATAAAAGAAATGATATGCATATGATTGCATGCTGAAATTATGATTATGATAAAAGAAATGATATGAAAATGATTACAAAACGAGAGTATGACTATGAAAAAGGAAATGATATGTAGATAACTGCATGATAAAAATATGGCTATAATAAAGGATAGGACACGCAAATAATTGCATTACGAAAGTATGACTATGTTAAAGGATATGATATACAAATGATTGCATGATAAAAGTATGGCTATGCTAAAGAATATGATATGCAAATGATTACATGATAAAAGTATGACTACTTGTTGATCATAAACCATTGATGTCATGATTTTATGACAAATTTGATAGATGATATGAATCATATTGAAAGCATGTTTATGTTGAAGAAATTTTTATGCATATGAACACTTGATGAACATAGAACAATGATGACATGACTCTTAAGATAGTGATGATGCATGGTTAATTCTGCATATACAAATAGCTTGATTTAATACTTTGGCTATAATACTTGAAATGCAATTATGCAAGTAGTTAAGCTAAAAAGCTTAATGTACACAAGACTGGTAAAACACATCAAATCTTGTGATTGGAATATTACATTGGTCAAATGAATGATACAAATAAGGCAATTCTGTATATGATAAAATGTTAACAATTGCAATGAAAATCATTTGTTATCTTGCAGAACTGTGTTATTATAATTATTGTTTATATTATTATGATTATGTTTCATTAAGTTGTATTTAACGTATGTTTTGTATCACACGTAGGTACTTCAGATTAGATTGTAAAAGAGGAGCCGCACATTGTTGGATCAAGTTTGCTTGTATTATCAGTAAGTATCACCACATCCTAGCCTAGAGGGGCATGAATCAAATTTAAATAAGTAGCTATTTTGTATGAACTAGAAATATGACTAAGTTTTGAGAAATTAAGAATATTAGAAAAAATGCATTAAACGAATTTAAATTTAGTTGGTTGTTTATTGTGTAGTGATAAATAAAAAAATTAAGTCTGGAAATCATTGTAAATCAGTTATTAACATCTTTAATGTGTATTCGAATATCGAATATTATGTTGAGGGTGTTACATTTAGTGGTATCAGAGCAAAAGTTTAGCCGATTCTGGAGGTTAACCGAGTCTAATATAATTTTGTTAAAGTGTACATGTCCCTAGGATGTGATGCTACTGATATGTTGCTTGTATACCTTGGTGTAGCTCCTCAATAGTATGAATGAGACTCTAATGGTTTTCAGAAAAATAAGATGTTGTTAGATTTTGTTAGTTGACGAATATTTAAGGGTTAAGAAAAAACCCATAGTAGATACAACACAGTGAAATAAATATGATACTTAAATTCTATTCAAAATAAATTATCTGTATAATAGAGAACTGGTACAGTAATTATTAGAAGATGGAGAATACTCTGATTGTAAGGAAATCTCCAAATGTGTTTTCGAATGAATTACTAGGATTATCTCTAGATTAAGAGGTACAGTTCGATATTGACGTTTAATTCGAGAATAAAGTAAGTATTGATAGCACCTTATAGAAAGGCACCAACCCAGTTTGAGGAACTGAAAGCTCAACTGTAAGAGTTATTAGATTGAAATTATATTCGATCTAGTGAGTTATTATGAAGTGCTTCAGTATTATTCGTAAAGAAGAAAGATGGTTTTTTATGATGAAGTATAGATCATCGACAGTTAAATAGGGTAACAATAAAAAATAAATAATTCGTTACTAAGGATTGAGGATTTGTTTTATCAGTACCGAGGTGTAGTTGGGTTTCCAAAGAATCGACCTTTAATTGGGTTATTATCAGTTAAAAGTTAAAGAAGAAAATATACTGAAGACAGAACTCAAAACTCGTTATGGATACTACGAGTTCTTAATGATGTTGTTTGGACTTACAAACGCTCTGCCACATATAAGAATTTGATGAATAGGGTGCCTCAACCCTACTTGGACTAGTTCATGGTGAAAAAGAAGAAGAAGAGAAAAAAAGAATTTTTTAATAGAAAAATAGTTAGATTGAACTATTCTGATATTTGAAGATAAGTTACGAGCCTAAATTATTGAGAACACAGGATTGTGGGAAATGAAGTTAAACTATAACCCGACATTTGATGTATGACGAAGAATTGATGAAAATCTTAGCCTATATAATTAAAAAGAATAGGGAATAAGAAAATTCCATTGGTCAAAATCCTTTGGAGGAACTATAAAGTGGATGAGGCAACTTGAGAGATCAAGAAGAAAATGAGATAATAGTACCTAAAACTATTCAAAACAGGTGCATTTTGAAAATTCGAGGATGAATTTTCTTAAGGGGAGAGAATTGTAATACCCCAAAATTTACAGTACTGTTTAAGGGTCATTTAGTACTAAGATAAGGGCTAAAAATCTTACTTAGTGACTAAAATGACAAAAATGTAAAAGTTAGGATTTTCTCAATTATGAGCTGTGGACAAAAAATTTCTGAGATTTTAAGGTGTCATATGGGAGAGAACGAGTAAAATAGGGTACTCGCAAAGTTTGGCTAAAATCTAAGGAAAATTGGAACGGGAATTCAAAGTTAAAGTTTAGTGACTAAAATGATAAGTTTTAAAACTTGGGGTGATAAAAGTGGAAATATGAAAAGTTGAGGGACCAAAGTTGTAATTTCCCAAAAGTTAGGTGTTTTACTTTATAAATAGATAGAGCACCTATAGGTGTGGATCGAATGAGGAATTACTGGTTTGATCCGATGTTTCGATTATTGGAAAATCGTAGTCAAAGTTTAAGTAGAATTTGGATACCCAAATCGAACTGAAAAATTATGAAATTTTACCATATGATAGAAAAAGGTTATAAAAGTCATATCCAAGTGTTGAATAATTTATCAGTAATTATTTTATTCTATACATGGATTAAATAGATCATGGAGAAAAAATCTAATATAGATTACGAGAATAAAAATGCAGTATAAGATATTGAATTTAGATTGAACTACAAAGTTAAGCGTGCTTAAGACGTAGGATGGGTGACCTATTGGGAATGTCTCATGTCAGTAATTGAGACTGATAAAAAGAAATCAACTCGAGTTAATATTATTTGTATGGATATCAGATAAAAGGATTTTTAAGAGAATTTTATCCGATAAAGATTTTGGATAAATTATCAGTATATTGAACCGAGTCAAAATTTCAAGATTTTCATTTTTACAAAACTATGGAATATTTTGTAGGTTGACAATATTTATTTATGGAGATTAGAATTATGAGAATTTCATATTTTACCCGAGAAGAACGCGCCTCGTGCTCAGGTCTAGCTGAATTAGAACCTACGAGAAATGAATTCTATATTACTATCACTAAGCCACCAACCATAAACATAACATTAATCTGAAGAACACTTACGTGAAGACCTCGATAAACATGCACGATCGGACTGGACAAGATAAGGTAACTCGTCGGCCTTAGAGACGATACCTGAACACGAGAATAACTCGGGTTAATCTGATACTTAATTATTCTGATATTACTACAGTTCAAAATTAATTGTAATTAGCAAAACGGAGCTTTCGGGTTCGAATTAGACAAAACAGGCACAATAGCTGTAACGTGAGCAGTGCTTCGCTCCTTATATAGGCTATACCCCGTGCTGAATGAAAAAGTTTCCCCCATTCAATTTGTAGGGACAACCCCTACCTCCTCTCTTCTATAATGCTTTTAGGTGTCCTAGTTTTGCTTCTCGTTAAGAAGCACACCGGCTTTAGTCGGAATAGGCAAGCGGTGTGCTTTAAGAGTCAAAAAGGAATTCATATCAAAATGAAGAGGAAACTTTCTATTTTTCAGTATGGATCACAATTTGATCCAACCGACCCCACTCGGTATTCACCCAGCGATTGGATTGAGATTTCTGTATCAGAATCTTCTCCATCTGAGGGAAGTTGTTCTATAGGGCCCCCCTCGGTCTCCAATAGTTCCGCTTCTGAGGCGTCCACTGGGATCCGAGATGAGCTTACTTATTATTCCCCAATGTATCTAAATATGACTGACATGAGTGAAGAATTTAGAAATGTGTGTCTTTTTTAAAGGGAAAATCGAATATATAGGGGCGGACTTGCCATCCACCTTGACTCTCGAAGGATTTACCCAGCTGGTTCTTGGGGAAGAGGAGGTCTTCGACCCCTCTTATCTATCGGATGTCTATTAGAAGGCTGATCAGTCAGGTTAGTAAAGAGTCAATCAAAGGAATCGAGCCTTGGAGCAAAGACTATCGATTGAAGGAACTAGGTCGTGACCTTGAATGCTAGCATCTCGTAGACCGACCAATTCATTCAGTACCGAGTAATCAAAACTTAACTGCACGATTGCCGTTTTCTTTGGATGCATTGGAAGAGAGACATTAGAACCGCTATACTAGGTTGAGACAGAACTGACCCCCTATCTCTGGTTAGGGGAGTTGAACCATGGCTTGCCTAGAAGCCTTGTTTTGTTGCTACCACGAAAGAAAAACTCACTGGGAATCGTAGACATCTGCCTAGCCGGTCAGCCTTTCCTTTGATCGAATTCATACTTGATGATATAAAGCTTCATCGTACTTCATAACTTTTGAAGGTAAAAGGCAAATCCTGTTTCAAATAGTCCTTCTTGGGATTAAGGCAAGGCATTGATCCCTTTTCAAATTCAGACTCAGGACGTCGATAAACAGCTAATGGTTCGGCTGGACAATTTATACGGTTCAGTCAAGGTTCAACAGTTTGGAATAGGCTGGTCAAGCAATTCATATCGGAGTATGAATCGGTCTGATCATAACTATGTGTACTGGTCGAATGAATTACAACACTAAAAGGTTTGATAAACTGACAAGAGAATTTTCTCATGACTATGCCTAACGTAAAATCGGAGACGAATTATGATTCGAAAAATAAATAATGACATACCAATATATATATATATATATAGAGAGAGAGAGAGAGAGAGAGAGAGAGGAAGGTTTGAAGCCAAACTACTAACATATATATATACATATTATTTATATAAACTAGTATTATACTTTATAAAGCATCGAAACAGTAGGTTCTAACAATGATAAAAAGCAATGGTTTGTGGGTTCTCAAAAAGGTAACTACTATTTATAGAAACAATAGGTAACTATTATTTATATATAAAATAAGGATAATAATACAGTACTAACAATGATTAAAAGCATTTAAAACAAGATTAAAGACATGGTTGGGTGGTTCAAATCTGGTGTTTTCGAAAAGGCAATGGTTTGTGAGTTCACATGTGGAAAAACATGACAAAAGGGGTACCTTGAATCAACTAGTTGAGGGTGGTGAAAGAGACGAATGCGGCTACAAGAGTTCGCCGGAGCTTGATCAAAGTATAGCGCAAATGGGATGGAAATATGGTGTTCAGATTCAAGACGGGGAGATAGGAGGGTTGAGCGACAGTAGGAAAATAAATAGCATAACAAGGCTTCTACTGAAAGGGTGATAAAATACCCAATTTAATGGGTAAATCACAAGATGAGCCATTGCATTGAATGAGGGTTTGCAAACGAGCACTTAAGATTTTCCTGATTTACAAACTAACCCAGGAGTTTCTAAATTAAAACTCGTTATTCTAAATTTTCCCAATTTAACCCTCAACTCAATAAGGGTTTCAGAGTTAAAATAAATGCCAATTGTTAGGGTTTTTAATTAAGGATTTTAGAATTAGGGTTTTTTCGAATTGGGGGATTTTTGGGGTATTACAACTCTCCCTCCCTTAAAAGAAATATCATCCACAAAATTTCCAGACTTAACAACCGATTCCCAAACTAATTGACACATACTTATTCTTCTCCATTCTAAATTCATAATCCACCATAACCAAAAATAAGAACTGAACACGTCAAAAAATGTACCTGCTATGTGATCGTGCATATCATCATATCCAACATGAAATTCGGTCAAATATACAGAACCTAGCTGTCTAGCCTTGGTTCTAACTGATCTACCTCTCTGAGCATGTCCACCCCTACTAGCAGTACTAGAAGCAGTTGAACTAAGGTGCCCTCTACCTCTATGAGGTGCTTGAACTGATGCATGTGCCTGACTCTGCACGGATGAACCAGTACGTGCATGAGGACAATTCTTTAAGTAATGATCTTGAAAACCACATCTAAAATAAGCTCTGCTCATCAATCTGCACTTTCTGTTATACTTCTTATTGCAATAACCACATAGAGAAATAGGTCGACGAACTTTTGAACTACCCAAGCTACCAAACATAATTGATTGTACTGTAGGTCTCTCATTCCGATAACTACGAGGAACAAACTCATCTCTGGGCCTCTTGCTAGGCAAGTTGACAAAACTATGCTGAGCAGATAGGTCCGGTTGCATCCCAGCTTAACTAACATTCAGAAGTTCCTCCTCCTTCATGAGTGCAGCTATCTTCTCAGCAGTCTTAGCTCGACCAACTAACTCGCTGAACAACTTATCATGATGTGTAGCAACTTCTCTTTGAAGCGGTAAACGAAGTCCACCCAAAAACTAATTACACTTATCCTTCTCGGTCGCAACTAACCCCGAAACATAATTGGCCAACCTCTGAAACTCTATCTCGTAGTCATTTACAGGTATGCCATTCTGCTTTAGATTTATAAAATCATCGCGACCCTTTGCTAAGAACTCAGCACCCACATATCGATCCTGAAATGCCTGTCAGAAAAACTCCCATATGACATGGCTAGACAGAAAGTATCTACCACAGACTCCCACCAATTTTTGCTTTACCCTCAAGCAAGGATACAACGACCCTCAATTTCTGATTGACAGGGTAATCCATCTCAACAAACAAACATTGTAACTTCTTTAGCCAATACTCAGCATCAACTAGATGTGTGAATCGGGTTTGAATTAGACAAAACGGGCAGCGAATTCGGACTTAGGAAGTCGATAAACAGCTAACGGTTCGGCTCGGACAATTTATACGATTCAGTCAAGGTTCAACAGTTTGAAATAGATTGGTCAAGCAAATCATATTGGAGTATGAATCGGTCTGATCATAACTCTGTGTGCTGGTCGAATGAATTACCATACTAAAAGGTTTGATAAACTGATAAGAGAATTTTCTCATTACTATGCCTAACGTAAAATCGGAGACGAATTATGATTCGAAAAATAAAAATGACATAACGATATATATATTAAGGAAGGTTTGAAGCCAAACTACTAACATATATATATATATCTTATTTACATAAACTAGTATTATACTTTATAAAGTATCAAAACAGTAGGTTCTAACAATGATAAAAAGCAATGGTTTGTGGGTTCTCGAAAAAGGTAACTATTATTTATAGAAATAGTAGGTAACTATTATATATATATAATAAGGATAATAATATAGTACTAACAATGATTAAAAGCATTTAAAAGAAGATTAAAGACATGGTTGGGTGGTTCAAATCTGGTGTTCTCGAAAAGGCAATAGTTTGTGAGTTCACATGTAGAAAAACCTAGAATCAACTAGTTGAGGGTGGTGAAAGACATGAATGCGGCGAAAAGAGTTCATCGGAGCTTGATCGAAGTATAGCGCAAATGGGATGCGAATATGGTGTTCAGATTCGAGAGGGCGAGATAGGAGGGTTGAGCGGCAGTAGCAAAATAAATAGCATAATAAGGCTTCTACCGAAAGGGTGATAAAATACCGAATTTAATGGGTAAATCACAAGATGAGCTATTGCACTAAATGAGGGTTTGCAAATGCTCTCTTAAGTTTTTCCTGATTTACAAATTAACCCAATAATTTCTAAATTAAAACTCGTTATTCTGAATTTTCACAATTTAACTCTCAACTCAATAAGGGTTTTAGAGTTAAAAAACTTTCCCAATTGTTGGGGTTTTTAATTATGGATTTTAGAACTAGGGTTTTTTCGAATTGGGGGATTTTGGGGTGTTAAATAATTAGCGTATCGGTACTCGCTAGGTAATCTGCCCAAGAGAGTTGAGTTTGCGTTCGGGGGTTTTATAATTCGAGGTAAAGGGCCCTATGGGTCTATTAGGGTGTAAAGTGAACACTAAAGCGGAGACATGTAGTGTTAAACCCCGTGCGTGAAATAAATGGCTAATGCCTTGGTAATTTTTGAGTGGATCGCTTGTTTAATCACCCATAGAGATTTGTTGTGGATCAGTTAATGCTACGTGGAAGATCGAGGTCCTTGCTGTATGCTGAAGGGGCCACCTAATAGGCTGGTTGCCGCGATTAATAAGATAACCTAACGAGAAAAACGTAAATGAATCCTAAAGACATATATTAATTAGTGTAACAAATGAGTAATGCCTTGGGGCATTGGTAATGGTTGGATGGACGCCTTTTATCTCTCGGTGAGATATATTGATGCTCCGGGGAGTATGTGTTGACGTATGTGTCTTGGTTAGGAATCCAGATGTCCTAGAGTCAGTGCAAGGGCACTTAAAAAAGGGGATGGGTACTCCGGGCTATGTGATCGAGTACATCTAACATATCCACAGTCTATGTGATCTGGATGCAGTCTAAAACCTATCCTTGGGCTATGTGATCAGGATATGAAATTTCAACTCGGGGGCTGTGTGAGCTCGAGTAACTCGAAGGGCTATGTGATCTCGAGTAACCTGATTGGCTATGTGACCTCAGGAAAAGACTACTTGTGGCTATTGTGATCCAAGTATGTCTAGGATGTATCTATGGCTATAGTGATCTGGATATGATCCTAACCCAACGACTATGTGATCACGGGTAACCCAACGGCTGTGTGAGCACGAAAAAAATAGTAGGGCTTCGTTGGCCATTAGGGAATACATGTTATTTACGTTGTTGTATGGATAATAGATGTTGGCTATTTTATCCTTAGGCTATGTGATCAGGGTGGGGTTGTTACTCGACGGGCTGTGCGAGCTCGAGTAACTTGATGGGCTGTGTGATCTCGGGTAACTCAATGGTCTGTGTGATCTCAAGTATGGGCTAGATAACCCTTGGGCTATGTGATCAGGATATGGGACGTAACTCGATGGTCGGTGGGACCTCGTGTATGGTAAGCCAGGATGGCTTGGTGGTGTTCGTATATAATAGTGGTATTTTGAGACATGGTTATGGATTCTAGCTAGGGTAGGCTAGACGATGATCCTTAGATGTTGAGAAGCCTTTCTGTGCACTCTTAATTATATTATAATGCATGCTTGTTTTATGATATTCATGTTTTGGGGTAGAGTAGAATTGTACCACTAAGCTTTGTTAGCTCAGCGTGAGGAATTATGGTTTCTTCCGTGTGTAGGTTGATAGGTTGCTTTTGGAGGAGCACATCGAGGAGGATTTCCCAACACCGAGCCAGTTTCAGAGTACAGTACTTGATGTTTAGCCTGGACTGATTGTATTCATAGGACCTTACCATAGTCGAGTCTGTATTTTATTTTGATTTACTGTTATTTGGTCAAACAATGTATTTTAATTCGAGCTTATATTTTGAAAACCCTTTTAATCTTATTATATGTGTGGATTTTATGGAAATTGATCATTTTGAGAATTGCCAACTTGTGGTTTTAAATAAGAATTTTGATGGGTCAATTTTGGGTGACCCAAATGTGGTGCTCCGGATCTGGGACGAGATTGGGGTGTTACATTTAATGGTATCAGAGCTTAGGTTTAGTCAGTTCTAGGAAACCCCGGGTGGTATAGAGGTTGTGGTAAGGTGTCTAGTGAATACAAGTCCCTAAATTTAAGTGTACCTTATAAGTCTGGGAATCCTGATGTGCCACCTTGTTTGTTGTGTTTCAAAAAAATGATTGATGGAAGGTGAAACTAGTAGTAGAGAGGCGGGTCACTTTCGCCTGGGAATCCTGATGTACCACCTTGTTTATTTTGTTTCAAAAAAATGATTGATGGAAGGTGAAACCAGTAGTGGAGAGGCGGGTCACTTTCGCGACCTTACCTCTACCCTCTTGCATGTGGTGCAAGCTATTCCGAGACGCCTTGCAAGGCCCCTATAGAGAGGCTTCATCATTTTAGGCCAAAGAGTTTCGAAGGCTTGGGTGAGGATGACCCGATCAAGGTTGACTAGTGGTTGCGTGACACACAAAGAATCTTGAGGCAGATAAAGGGAAGCCCAAAAGATGATCATGATTTCATTGTTTCCCCTCTTAAGGGCAATACACACGAGTGGTGGGAGACCGTAGAGTTGGGTCTATAGCCTGAACGACCGATATGAGATATCTTTGTGGATGAGTTTCTGAAGAAGAACATCAATGAGGTATATATGGATGAGATGGGGGACCAATTTCTGCATCTAGTTCAGGGAGATCGAACGGTGTTTGCTTATGAGCAAGAGTTTCTACGTTTGAGCTGTTATGCTCCAGAGTTTGTTGCCATGGAAAAGTTGAGGTGCAAGAGGTTCAAACAAGGCTTGAATGTTGACCTTCAGTTACATGTGATGGCAGGTCCACTTGGGACATTCTCCGAGTTAGCCAATAGTGTGAAGGCACTTGAATGGCTTTAGAGTTCAACATCTAATCAGTTCGAGAATTCTAGAGGTTGTGATGTGGAGACCCAGAATATCATAGGTCATTCTCCCTATCACATGAGAGGTTTTACACTCTGAGAAGTTCGAAGAGAGATACATCGGACCAGCTACCGAGAGTCGGCACATGATCTAGATCGAGGGTTCGTAGAGGCTCTTTGATTCCTACCCCAGAAAAGAGTATTGATGGTTCTGTTGGAGCATCACTTCCACCAGCATGCGAGCATTGTGGCAGACATCACCTCAGAGTGTACTTCTTGCTTCGGAGGGTTTGCTATAAATGCTGGGCATCGGGACACATGGCAAAAGACTGCCCAATTATGGATGAGGATACATCAGTTCAGTCTCAGAGGTGGGCTACTTTCTGTCGTGATCAGAATTTTTTTAAAGGCGAGTCAGGGCACCGTCAGGTTATCGAGGTAGAGGTTCTGTGAGATCCACCGCCAGGGTTGGCACGCGAGGCATTGCTAGACAGTCTACTATTCTGATTAGGGTTGACAACATTACGACTGAGGATATGTCAGGTAATTAAGTTTTTGTGTTGGTTCCAACTGTTTGCGTTAGCCATTTAGCTCTTCAACTGTGCAGTAGACCCGTTCTTGTGATGTGTATCTTGGTAAATCTTGGGTTTGTTGTTATTTTAGATGGAAATTAGAGTTGCATCCTTGGCTAGGTAAGTTCTTATTGTAGATGGTTGTTGAGAGTGCATGTGTGTCGTAAGATGTGAGTGAGAAGTTATGAAGTTTTAGTTCACTTGAATCTAGTTGTTAGTGTTGGTTGTGTAGGATCTTAACCTCTCTAGGGTGGATGTTGCGTGTAATAAGTGCTACGCAAATGTGCAAGTATACACGTCGCAAGTAATAAAGTGATATGAGTATCGAGCATCGTCTCCACAGGGATTGCTTTGGGTCACTTTGCTTAAGTTACTGCACTGTGAAAATAAAACACAATTGATAATAGAGGTTTTAATTAACGAGAAAAGTAAAAGCAATAAACTAAAAGAATAGATGAAAGAAAAAGAGAGAATATGCCAGGTTATCGTGAGTTGAGGTGTGATAGCCGATTGGATCATCTTGGTAAAAGAGTGCAAGGGCAACTCAGTTGTCGTGGCAACTTGCACAGCGGGGTTGCCTTGGCAACTACTTGGGCGTCTGGGCAGCAACTTCAAGGTTCGGCGGAGCGTTCTTCAATGGTTTCTTCTTATCCCTAAGTCGAAACTCTAGCTACTTGTGCATGCCTTGATAATACATCCCTGCGTGAATCAAGGGTGAACAACAACCAATCTTGCTCTCCTCTTAGCCGTTGAAATCCTTAACTTATTCCTAAGCTGGATTAATCTTCACCATCAATAGATTGAATAAAGACCATACTCATTCGTTTCTTGAATCTAACTCTCCCGATATTAGATAAATAGATGAAGTTACGAGATCATCTCCCAATTCACTCGCAAACAAGAATAAGAACCAAGAATGAGTAAACCTTGAATTGAAAGTGCAAACTCTTATTACCTAAACAAAATCCAATTGTTTTTCACAACAACAAAACACAATAACCCCAACCAATCAAGTTAGTTCATGGTTGGGTTCAAAAGATATACAAAGAAGAAGAAGAAATCAAACTCTCTCCCCCTTACTCTCTTGTTGAAATTTCTCTCCTCTTGCCCTATGAAGTTGTCGAAATTTTCCCTCTTCTTGCTCTCCATGGAGTTGTCGAAATCTCCATCTTATTTATAGGGCTAGGCCAAAGTCCTTCTTTGAGGAGGAAGTTAAGTTGGAATTAAATTATCTTTAAAGAATATAATTCTTTTTTATAATTGTATTCCTACTAGAACTTCTCTTATCTTCTTGGAATTTAATTCTTCTTTAATCTCTGCATGGAAATCAAATTCCTTTGGGTTTGGGCTTTGCTCCATGTCATCTTGGGCTTGTCTAGTCATCAATTTCGACTACCATATCACCTTTGCTCTTGTCGGCAATTGCCATGGCAACTGGCTCAGCGTCTCCTTCATGCATTGCCCTGGCAACTAGCTCGACGTCTCCTTCATGCATTGCTCTGGCAACTGGTTCGAGCCTTGTTTAGGCAAGTGATTCTGCACACACACAAAAACACACCAAAGCAACATCTTTTTCCACAGAAATCACCAAGTTATGTAATCAAGCTCAACGGTGGAAAGAAACATGAATTAATGCATGAATGACTAACTATGCATCTGATATGAGCTTAAGTCTAACAATAATATGAGTAAAAAGGGTAATAAAAATAGTACTTTTGAACACTTATCACACCCCCAAACTCGAACTATTGCTTGTCCTCAAGCAATGCAAACTAACAATTACCTGCCAAGACTTTAATCATCAAAGACATGCTTCAAACTTGAATTCAAACCTCAGAATCGTGGCACAATGTATGATCACCTTTTAATTTTTCGGATAGCACAAAAATTACCCGGAACAAAACCATAATGCTCGTTACAATGTGTGTGCGTAGTTGTGTACAAGTTGATTTTCAAGATTCTATGTGAACAATAGGCTTTTGTCAATTTAATTACCGGGGCAGTTATTTTTATTTTCACTAGAGCCAATTTCGGGCACCTCTAGCGATTCTTTAATGTGCATTAACTACTAGAGCCAGTTTTGGGCACCTCTAGCAAGAAAGTGCAATTACGACTAGAGCCAGTTTTGGGCACCTCTAGCAAGAAATTAACTTTTAATTTTCAATTTCAAATTTACCCTAATTTTAAGCAACCTAAGTTCACTAAGTTTCTTTCAATCATCAAGCCATAACCGTGTAAAAAAATTAGCATCATAGTAAAATTCTAAGTTCTTTTCATGTAATCCTAAAATTAAAGGTTATTTCAATTAAGTGCAGTGGCAAAAATTCATCATTGGATATTCAACAAGTTTTAAGCAATTAAATCCAATTAAAGGCATGGCAAGTAACATATGCAACCTATATGTGATTGCTAAAGATGAATGCAACTAAATATGAAACTAACTAGAAACCAACACCCCCCAAACTCGAGAGAAGCATTGTCCTCAATGCATGTAAGAGTGAAACAAAATTTAAAAGAAACTAAATGAAATGAGTTAGTCGAAGAGGTCGTCACCTCGAGTGATAAGTTTCCTTCGTGACGTTTGCTTGATTCATTTTCCGGTCAGTGGTTGAATGCTTGTGGCTGGTACCGCGTGAATAGTATTGCTTTGATTTGATCCATGTTTGGGCATCAGTAGTTGCCGAAACCATTGTTGTTGGCTGGGCATCACCAGTTTTTGTTGCTGTGGCAAGTAGTCAGCAGTGAATTTCCTTAGCATGGTGGTTGTGAGTCTTGTTGTGGAAAAGAAAACCTGTAAACTAAAAATAATGAAGAAAAATAAAATAAAATATCTTTTAAAAATAAAATAAAAGAAAAATAAAAAGAAAATATTGAAATGAGAGCATGCTCATGCATCTCCTAAGGTGTCAACTTCTTTGTTACGTTCCACATGGGCACCGTTGTAGTGCTTCAATCTTTGCCCGTTAACTTTGAATTCATGTTCTTCAGTGATGGACTTGATTATCACGACACTATGAGAGAATGGTTTAACAACTTTGAATGGTCCCGACCATCTTGATTTCAGCTTTCCCGGGAAAAGTATTAGCCGAGAATTGAATAAGAGAACTAGTTGCCCTGACATGAATTGTCTCGGCAATAGTTTCTTGTCGTGCCATTGCTTTGTTTTCTCCTTGTAGATTTGTGCATTGTTATAGGCGAGTGCACGAAATTCTTCTATCTCGTTGAGGTACAACAAACACTTTTGTCCGGCACTTTCCTAATATATATTCACGGTCTTGATTTCCCATTGGTTTGTAGGTGATATTGCCCGTCCTCTGGCAACGATCAGATTGCTTGTAAAACTCTCCGGCATCTTTGTACAGTGTTGGCCAATACAAACCAGATTGAAAAACTTTGGCAGCGGTATGAGTTCCTCCAAAATGTCCTCCATAGGGTGAAGAATGGCATTGTCGGAGTACATTCTGTTGCTCCTCTTTAGGGACACATCGGCGTATAACCTGATCAGGGTATTGCCGAGACATATGCTGCCGTGGCGACTACTCCCAAGGTTGTCGAGGCGTGTGCGTCTAGAGTTGCCAAGGTATACGCATCCATGGTTGCCGAAGCATGCGTATTAGTGGTTACCGTGGCGTCGAGGGTTACCGAGGCATTAGGGGTTGCCGAGGCGTGCGCGTCCATGGTTGCCGAGGCATGCGTATCAGGAGTTGCTGCGGTGTTGAAGGTTGCCGAGGCATGCGCATCCATGGTTGCTGAGGCGTGCATATCAGGAGCTGTTGCGGTGTCGAGGGTTGCCGAGGCAAGCTTTTCCTTTAGGGTTTCGAATGCTTGGGTGCAAGAATCATCAAAATTGAAGACTTTATCTTGGTGAAGGCAGTCTCTCAATCACGTCCACCTTAGCTTTGTCTACTTCAATTCCCTTGGATGAAATCTTGTGGCCGAGCATCATTCCTTCGTCTACCATAAGATGGCACTTCTCCCAATTAAGGACTAAATCGGTTTCTTCACATCTTGCCAACACATTCTCTAAATTTAAAAGACAGCTGTTGAAGTCACTACCAAAAACGAAAAAATCATCCATGAAGATCTCAAGGAAGTCTTCGACCATGTCTGAAAAGAGTGCCATTATGAATCTTCTAATGTTAGTGCATATATGAGAAAACTTGAGGATGGTCGTTTTCGATACTTCTTATAGTCCATCCGCACCCTCCATCGGGTGACAATATTGCCCAAAAAGAGTTTGGCCAATGTGCTTGCCACTACTCCATTTTGCGTTACCATGGTGGAGGTGTCTTTCTTCTTTGTTCGCTTGTAGTCCATGTATACTCTCCACCTTGCTACTATTCCTGAAGGCACAAATATATTAATAGGAAAAATTACATCCATTCTCAACCATTCAATTACCTCATTCTTGTCGAATTCTATCATGGTTGGATGTAGCCTTTGTTGTCGTGGCAATTGCTGCTTAAGCCAATTGTCGTGGCAATCAGTTGCCAAAATTTGCTGTAAGTCAAGGGAAGAACCAATTTTCTGAAAAGCTTTACGAATCCAAACTCCATTTTCTTTTGGCCTCTCAAACATCTCCATCAGTAGAGATTTCGATGGCTTCAAATCTACCAACCTCGGTTCCTCAAGACATACCTGCAATGGACGAGGTGAGCTTTTAAAGAATTCGAAAGGTTCAACCATTACCTGCTCATATTCCATTGGCAAAGTATTATCATCCCGTGGTCGTGTAATTGCAATGGCAATTGTAGATGAGAGAAATCTACAGATTCCTGCTTCAACATCAACGTTGTAACCTTCTGGGCATCAGGTTCCTCAGAATTTGCTGTAGTATTGTTGTTCTCAGCTTCACTGAGTGTTGTCGCGGCATTGCTCTGTTCAGGCTCCTCAATCATTGTCGAGGCAATTTGTTGTTCAGGCTCATCATGTGTTGGGCAGTCTCTCTTATTGGCATCCTCTTGACTTTGAGGTTCTAGTTGTTCCCCACACATTGAAGAGCTTTCTTTGCATTGCTCCTTATCCTCTTGCCTTGGGACGTCAGTATCCCTAGGAGTGAATTGTTGGTGCATGTTATCCATGACATATGTGGATCTCCCCAATTGATCTTCTGAATCCCCTAAGGTTGCATCCCACTGAGCTATCCTCGTATCCATAGATTTTGATAGCTCTCGAATCTCTTCAATTGATCCGTCAAGTCTAGCCAAGGAAGCTAGTAACGTTTCCTCCAAGGAATTGGAATGCTCTTGAAAAGGACTACATTGCCATGGCATATCTGTTGCTGCGGCAAAATTGTTATGGTAAAAAAAATTTGAGCTTTTTGACCATACCATGAATGATTTTGCTGTTGGTTCCCTCTATGGTCCTTTATGTAGTTATGCACCGAAAATGTGAGGGCAATTTTCAAACACATGATGTTCTCCACACATAGCACAAGATTTTTCCACGGTATAAGTTCTTTGGGCTTTTCTCAGTTGGTATAGGTAATCATCAAAGGGTGAAAGAAACTCTTGATTGGATTGATTCATATCTTCCAACATCATCTCTCGAATAGATCGGCTTTTATTTCCTGACATGTTGATGTCCCTTAACTTGTAGCGCACCTAAAATTTTTTTGATAAAACAAACAAAAAGAAAAGTTAGTAAAACTAATAGAAAAAAATGCAATAACAAAAACAACTAACACCAATTGCCAATCCCCGACAACGGCGCCAAAAACTTGTTGCGTGTAATAAGTGCTACGCAAATGTGCAAGTATACATGTCGCAAGTAATAAAGTGATATGAGTATCGAGTATCGTCTCCACAGGGATTGGTTTGGGTCACTTTTCTTAAGTTACTGCACTGTGAAAATAAAAATACAATTGATAATACAGGTTTTAATTAACGAGAAAAGTAAAAGCAATAAACTAAAAGAATAGATGAAAGAAAAATAGAGAATATGCCAGGTTATCGTGAGTTGAGGTGTGATAGCCGATTGGATCGTCTTGGTAAAAGAGTGCAAGGGCAACTCAGTTGCCGTGCCAACTTGCACAGCAGGGTTGCCTTGGCAACTAATCGATGGTTGCCTGGGCAACTAGCTGGGCAACTACTTGGGCATCTGGGCAGCAACTTCAAGGTTCGGCAGAGCGTTCTTCAATGGTTTCTTCTTATCCCAAAGTCGAAACTCTAGCTACTTGTGCATGCCTTGATAATACATCCCTGCGTGAATCAAGGGTGAACAACAACCAATCTTGCGCTCCTCTTAGCCGCTGAAATCCTTAACTTATTCCTAAGCCGGATTAATCTTGACCATCAATAGATTGAATAAAGACCATACTCATTCGTTTCTTGAATCTAACTCTCCCAATATTAGATAAATAGATGAAGTTACGAGATCCTTTCCCAATTCACTCGCAAACAAGAATAAGAACCAAGAATTCGTAAACCTTGAATTGAAAGTGCAAACTCTTATTACCTAAACAAAATCCAATTGTTTTTCACAACAACAAAACACAATAACCCCAACCAATCAAGTTAGTTCATGGTTGGGTTCAAAAGATATACAAAGAATAATCCCCAAACCATGAATCTAATGGAAGCAAAGAAGAAGAAGAAGAAGAAGAAGAAATCAAACTCTCTCCCCCTTGCTCTCTTGTCGAAATTTCACTCCTCTTGCCCTATGGAGTTGTCGAAATTTTCCCTCTTCTTGCTCTCTATGGATTGTCGAAATCTCCATCTTATTTATAGGGCTAGGCCAAAGTCCTTCTTTGAGGAGGAAGTTAAGTTGGAATTAAATTATCTTTAAAAAATATAATTCTTTATTATAATTGTATTCCTACTAGAACTTCTCCTATCTTCTTGGAATTTAATTATTCTTTAATCTCTGCATGGAAATCAAATTCCTTTTGGGTTTGGGCTTTGCTCCTTGTCATCTTGGGCTTGTCTAGTCATCAATTTCGACTACCATATCATCTTTGCTCTTGTCGACAATTGCCATGGCAACTGGCTCGGCGTCTCTTTCATGCATTGCCCTGGCAACTAGCTCGGCGTCTCCTTCATGTATTGCCCTGGCAACTGGTTCTAGCCTTGTTTAGGCAAGTGATTCTGCACACACACAAAAACACACCAAAGCAGCATTTTTTTCCACAGAAATCACCAAGTTATGTAATCAAGCTCAACGGTGGAAAGAAACATGAATTAATGCATGAATGACTAATTATGCATCTAATATGAGCTTAAGTCTAACAATAAAATGAGTGAAAAGGGTAATAAAAATAGTACTTTTGAACACTTATCAGTGGACGTTGTGCTTCATAGTGCTAGCTCAAGGAAGGTTCTATAGGTTGCAAGGTATTCTTAGCTTGCGTTGTAGATGCGGAAGTTGAGAGAGTTCCTAGTTTTAGAGTTGCGGGTGTTTTGAGGGTATGAAGGTACCCTTGGTGAATGAGCAATCTTACCGGTTGATTGTGGTTTAGAACCGCGATTAATGTGAGGTTGAGTTTGTTGTTAGTGTCCATCGCTTTGTGGTATGGTACTTAACGAACTCTTTGCTGGAGGCACACTTGTGCAAGCGACCAATTGGGTGTCGTTGCCAAGTGCTTCACCGAGATCGTGCCTGCATGGTAGTAGCTTGTATGGTGGCTTGGATGTGTTGAGCCGTAGTGCAATAGCAGAAGACCGTTGCCAGTTTTATGAGATCGACGACCTTGTTTTGGCCATAAAATGTGAGAGCTTCGCGTGTTATTTGTCGGAGTAAAGGCACCGTAGAAAAGGGTAAATAAAGGTTGTGATGTTCATGGTTGAGGTCTTGAGGGTGAATCGTGAGGATAGTTGCTTCGTTTGTGCACCTGTTGAGCTAGATTTTGTGGGGTTGGAGAATTGCCCAATTGAGTTTGATCAAAGTTGTTATCGGTTAAGGCAAGCAGTGTGGAAGTTATCAGAGTGGCGCAGCGGAAATGTGGATCAATAGTTGTGTTAAGGGTAACCAGATGGTTGCTTTGCAAAGAAATGTTTTTAGATGGACCAGTTGGCGATCCTTGAAAACAGACAGATGACTTTCCACATCTAATGGTTGGGACCGAGGCAAGGGTTAGGAAGAAGATGTTTAGACTTTCGCAAATAGAATGGCTAAGTTTTGGGTTGCTTGTGTGAGTTCCTAAGTGACGATGGTTATTTCCCGGAACCAAGAGGTTGGGATCGAGAGTGGTTGTTGACCCTGTTGAAAACAGTTGGATAAAGCGGAGTTTAAATCTCGTCTTAGTGGCCCAAGTTTGGGGAGAAAAGCTGTTAATTCAAGGTAGATTGATAATAATGATTGGTTGTTAGGGTTTTGCTTGTCATTTAATGGTTTGACCAGGACATGGTTGTTTGGCGTGATGCGTTCCTAGCAGTGCCATGTGGAAGTGGTGTAGCGTTTTAGATAAAGATGAAGTCTAAGTTTAGTTTATGGTGGATACTTGTAGAAGGGTTGGTTACCCGAGATAGAATCCGATAAAAGCGACTTCTTTAAGTGAATATTTGAACAACGTGGGTCGAGGGTAGTTATGTTATCATGCTTAGCGGTTCGCTGTAAGTGGCGTTGGTTGCTGAAAATGAGTTGTGGGAAATCTCAAAAGACGTGTTAAGAATGGGTGGTTTAATGCTATGGTCCTGTTTAAAGTGGGTTGGGGGAGAACTCTCCCTAATCAAGGTGATCCTGTTTGAATGATGAGGTGGTTAGATCCGTTTTGGTTACATCTCCCTTTCATCCATCTAAATTTTGAGGATGAAATTTCATGAAGGATGGGAGAGTTGTAACGACCTGGATTTCTCGAGTCAACAATGGGCATTGACCCGGGTCTTGGACCAATACGTCGGGTTGAATATTCAGGTTATGTTGGTCTTCATGGGCTTACATGTGTTGTTGGGCTTGTTTAGGGGTGTTGGGCTTGGCTTAGGATGAGTTTTGAGGAAGGGTATTATGGTAAAATCATAAATGAGGAGACAAAGGTTGTTGGCATTGGTTATTTTTCTGTAGAGGGAAAAGAGGGGTGAAGTTATCTTGTCTCCATCTCCCTCCTTATCTCTTTCCTCTTCAAACTCCCTTCCCAAACACAAAGAAAAGATGGAAACTTGTTGTGGTGGAGTGTGAATCTCAGATTATTCATCAAGGAAGAGTTTATCAGCATCAAAGGATCTCTATTTCGAGCTAAGCATCATTAGAATTTGTGGAGGTTGAGTTTGGAAGCTTGGACCAAGAAAAGAGGTGGAAGAAGCTTGGTTGCTGCCTTAGTTCGTGAATCTTTTCTTGAGGTCGGTACATCTCTGACTCTTACATTTCACAAGCATCATAAGATGATTGCCTTGCTTGGTTTTATATTCATGAGTAGCAAAGCTAGGGTTCTTGAGCTTTAAAACCCATCTAATGGTAAATCACGTTTTGGGTGTTGATAATGGGTAAAATTGGTAGAAAACCACCCATAATACTCTCAATAACTTGTAGGATCGATTTGGGACTTAACCATACAGGTTAAGGGTTGGATTAGTGAAATCTCGAGCTCTAGGGCTTGAGTATCGGTACGGGGTGGTAGCGTATCGTACGCCTTTGTTATAAGGGAGGCGATTTGTGAGGGGCGTACTGGTACACCTTCTCGTGTACCGGTACCCCTCGTCTAATGTGAATTCTAGTAACACTTTGGCCTACAGGTACACTAGGGACGTATCGGTACGCACTGTTGCATTGCCTGGGTACCGGTACGTGTATGTGGGAGTACCAATACGAGGGTGGATCGGTACGGGTAGGGGTGAGCAAAACTCGACTTGACTCAAAAAAATTAATAACTTGACTCGACTTAAGGCGAAAATACTCGAATCGTCTTGACTCGACTCGAAATTTCATAAACTCGACTCAACTCGAAAAAATTTCAAATAAAGTTTGAGTCGTAAAATAGAAACTCGAATAACTCAAAATTTTTAGTAATTAATAGATTTATTTTTAAGTTCAAGACGAGTCCCTCAACTTTTTATTATTATATATATTCTGATATATAAAAATATGAAGAAATATTGCAACATATGAAAAAATATGAAGAAATATATATATATGCATATGTTATATGATAAGAGAAAGTGATTTAAATTGATATCAAACTGTACTCTAACATGATAAATAATTACAATTTAATTTTTATAGGAACTCAAAACTCGACTTGACTCAACTTGAATTTCTTAAACTCGACTCGAATAAAAAAATTCAAATAAAGTTTGAGTTGTAAAATATGACGGGTCAACTCGAATAACTCAAAATTTTTTACTCGATCGAACGCTCACCCCTAGGTACGGGGCGATCCTAGTACCGATGATGCGTACCGGTATGGACCAGAGTGTATCGATACAACTTGGGGTCTAATTCCTTCGAACCTAATTAGCATATTGGTACTCATGGGGAGTATCGATACCCAGAGGGTAGTACCGATACTCACATTGGAGTATCGATACTCGCTGGGCAATCTGCCTAAGAAAGTTGAGTTCGTGTTTGGGGGTTCTATAATTCGAGGTAAAAGGCCCTAGGGGTCTGTTAGGGTGTAATGTGAATACTAAAGTGGAGAAATATAGAGTTAAACCCCGTGTGTGAAATAAATGGCTAACGGCTTGGTAATTATTGAGTGGATCGCTTATTTAATCACCCATAGATATCTATGGTGGATCGGATAATGCTACGTGGAAGATCAGGGTCCTTGCTGTGTGCTGAAAGGATGCCCATATAGGCTGGTTGCCGCGAACAATAAGATAACCTAAAGAGAAAAGCGTAAATGAATCCTAAAGACTTATATTATTTAGTGTAACAAATGAGTCATGCCTTGGCATTGGTAATGGTTGGCTGGATGCCTTTTATCTCTCGGTGAGATATATTGATGCCCAGGGGAGCATGTGTTGACGTATGTGTCTTGGTTAAGAATCTGAATGTCCTATAGTCAGTGCAAGGGCACTTAAATAAGGGGATGGGTACTTCGGGCTATGTGATCGAGTATATCCGACGTATTCACGGGCTATGTGATCTGGATGCGGTTCGAAACCTATCCTTGGGCTATGTGATCAGGATATGGAATTTCAACTCGGGGGCTGTGTGAGCTTGAGTAACTCGAAGGGCTATATGACCTCGAGTAACCTGATTGGCTATGTGACCTCAAGAAAAGACTGATTTTGGATATTGTGATCCAAGTATGTCTAGGACATATCTGTGGCTATAGTGATCTGGATATGATCCTAACCAAACGGCTATGTGATCACGGGTAACCTGGCGGCTGTGTGAGCACCAAGAAAATAGTAGGGTTTCGTTGGCCATTGGGGAATGCATGTTATTTCATTGTTGTATGGATAATTGATGTTGGCTATTTTACCCTTTGGGCTATGTGATCAGGGTGGGGTTGTTACTCGACGGGCTGTGTGAGCTCGAGTAACTCGATGGGCTGTGTAATCTCGAGTATGGGTTAAATAACCCTTAGGCTATATGATCAGGGTATGGGACGTATCTCGATAGTCGGTGGGACCTAGTGTATGGTTAGCATGGGATGGCTTGGTGGCCTTCTTATATAATAGTGGTATTTTGATACATGGTTATGGACTCTTGCTAGGGTAGGCTAGAAGATGATCCTTAGATGTTGAGAAACCTTTCTGTGCACTTTTAATTATATTATCATGCATGCTTGTTTTATGATATTCATGTTTTGCGGTAGAGTAGAAATGTACCACTGAGCTTTGTTAGCTCAGCGTGCGGAATTGTGGTTTCTTTCGTGCGTAGGTTGATAGGTTGTTTTTTAGAGTAGCACAGCGAGGAGGATTTCCCAGCACCGAGCCAGTTTGGACAGATTGTATTCATAGGACCTTACCACAGTCGAGTCGTATTTTATTTTGATTTACTGTTATTTGGTCAAATGGTGTATTTTAATTTGAACTTATATTTTGTAAACCTTTTTAATCTTATTATCTATGTGGATTTTATGGAAATGGACCGTTTTGAGAATTGCCAGCTTATGGTTTTAAATAAGAATTTTGATGGGTCGATTTTGGGTTACCCAAATGTAGTGCTCCAGATCCGGGAGGGAACGGGTTGCTACATCCTAGGTCATGAAGGTCCTCCTCAACAACCCTTGTTGGCTTAGAGACAGCGGGAACGTCTGTGGCGGCAGATGAGGCAGGAGCAACAGGTGATATGGCAACTTTGACTTAGATTCCTCCTTTTGATTCATGCGGTGTATCTATTTTGGTGGATTCTGTAACACCCCAAAATTTTGTTAAACAATATTAAGGTCATTTGTTACTAAGTTAGTAGCTTAAAAGCTAACTTAGTGACCAAAATGACAAAAAATGCAAAAGTTAGGATTTCTTTGATTATGGGTTATTGAAAAGGAATTTATGAGATTTAAAAGCATCAAATGATAGAGGGCAAGCTGATTAGGGTACTTGCAAAGTTTGGTTGAAATTTGAGGAAAATTGGAATGGGAATTGAAGTTTAAAATTTAGTGACCAAAATGATAGCTTTTCAAAAGTTGGTTTCTAGAGTGTAAAGATGGGAAAAGTATGAGCCCCTAATGAGAATTATGTAAAAATTTATTATGAGTCGATTAATTAGGTGATGCCCGGATATATGACTCGAATAAAGAAAATTATTTTGTCATTATTTTTATTTTGTATATGGATAAGACAAGATATGATACAAAAATTGATAAAAGTTTCAGGAAGAAAAATGCAGTTCAAGATACCGAATTTTAATCGAACTTCGTAGTTAAGCGTGCTCAAGCCTTAGGATGGATGACCATCTCCCATATCTGTATGGATGAATGGAAATACATGAAATTTTTTTAAATGATGGAATAATATATTAATATCGGATCCTAAAATTTATAAATATGAAGTGACAGATTCAATTCGATAATTCAATTATCGAGAAATCGTAGTAAAAGTCCTAAGTAATTATCGGCAAATCGGATCGAGCTAAAATTTTAGGGATAGTTCCATGAACCTTAGAAGAGTCATTGTAGTAACCTATTTTGTCCGGTCTAGACCCACTTTTAAATTACAATACCTATTAGGCCTAATATAAACCCAATGCCCAAACCCATTTACATATTAGACCCATTTACCTTTACAAACCCATCTGAAATAAATACCCTAAATATTTATTTAATTAAACCCATTACAATAACCAGACTACCCCTTACCCAAAATATAAAAAATGATAACCTAAACCTTATCCCCTTGCTTCAGCCGCCGCACCCCTCAAACCAATCTGCCTCACGCGTGGCCGCCACGCACGCCGGCCACCGCCCTAGTCCGATGCCCACTCTACCATTGCCGCTTTGTGCCACCGCCCCACCGCCCAAACCTGCAAAAAGGAGGAACGAGTTGTAATATTTTATATACATAGAAATGGGTAATAAAAACCCAATTGTAACAGGCCCCTTTGTCAGATTGAATAAAAAGAGATGAGAGTTTTCGGAAATAAAAAAGAGATTAGAAGATAATAATCGAAAAAAGAACAAAAAAATAAAAATCGAAAACAAAAAAGAGAAGCAAAAGAACAGAGTTAAGAGGTAAAACACTTTCAGTTTTCTTCAGATCTAGGTAAACCTTGGATTCGAGTGGAGGAGTCAAAACTGAGTCCAACCACCTATTTGCATGTGCTCTGGCCACCAAGGACGACGGTCGCCGTCGCCAGTGGACTGTGGCCGACGCGGCGGTTGTTGAGTATACGGGAGAGTTTGAGAGGGTGCAATTTGTTTTTTTTATCAGATGAATAAATGATTTTTTTTTGTTGAAGTGGGTATTTAAAGGCTCGCCAAAATGACACCGTTTTGGTGTCGGCCTTTAAGGCCCAAAAAGACGTTGTTTTGGCTCTCAAACTGGATATCAAACCCGACACAGAGACCAGATCCGAGAATTTTTAAACAAAATGGGTAAATTTGATTTCAGTCCCTCTGCCCTATTTTCATTATTTTCGCAATCCTCTTTATTCTGTATTTGTTTCAATTCTGTCCCTTTTTAGTTCTTTTAAACTTTAATTTTTCATAATTTAGTCACTATTTTTTAATGTATTGTTATTATTAGTATTACCATATATTATTATATATTATTAAATATTATTATTATTAATTTTATACTTATCGTACATATATATATATATGCTTATCACCCTTTTTAGTATTATGTATTATTATACTATTATTATAATATTAAATTATTATTATAATTATATAGTATTATATATTATTATTATTATTATTCACATAATATTTACGATCGAGTATATTCTTATACGTCATGTACGTATTTTAATTAAACTAAAAATGTTTTTTGGGGTTATCGTCAAAAACGTTCCTCGAACGTAAGAGGTGCCGCTTTCCATTAATCTCTACCGAAAAATATCATTTCTTTTTCTAAATTATAATTTTCAAAACAGGTTCCCTTTATTCAGGAATCTAATGAAAATTATGCCCCGGGTGTAGGGGTGTAAATTCCTTTCACACACGAAAATATTCTTCTAAATATTTAAAAATGATATCACAATTTTTTAAATTCCTTCCCCACATGTAACTGACTCCCGAACCTATTTTTCTAGTTTCGCAGACCAAAACTCGTTGTTTTAATAAAATGATGCAAAATAGGTTTTATTAAACTAATTGGGTTTTTCAGGTGATCCAATCTCACCTAACTAAAAAGATTGATGGCAACTCCATTCGAAACCTTTTTTTTGTAAGAACGCGTCAAGCTCACCAGCACCCAACTGCGGGGCGAGGCCGTTGTTACAGCTTGGAGACTCCGCTGGGGACCCTTTTTTTAGAGTCAAGCCACCAATCGATTACTTTTTGTCTTAACGAGTGGAAACTATAAATTCGGTTTAATTTATTTTGTGATCCCTTTTCCTATTAAATTTTTTACACAAAAGGTTTTTTAAATTTTTTCCCTAGTTTCGCATATCATGAGCTCTATACCCGAGCTCCGTCCTTTTTAAGTGGGAGTGAGAAGCTACGCCTTCATGAGATATCGCCTCCGTACAGGACAGTGGATCACGTTCACGATACATTTGTACCTTTGTCACCGTGAGATCTTCATCTTCGCATAGACTTAGGGAAATGTATTCTCCCAAATCAATGTCCTAGCGACAGTTCGGGTACCGTTACTCTAGAATCTAAACCACATGTAGTGAACCATAGGAGCCCACCTTGTCTTGAGCTATACCAAAACTCTACCCGTTTAGAGAGTCACCCTATAGGTGCATAGCTGGGGGGTTTAATTTCTTTCGATTATGCTCTTTAATTGCAGTGTTGTTTATTTTTTTGTCTATTTATTTATTTCCTTTACGCAATAGAGTATGTTAGATACCATGCTTATATTTATGCAACAAAGTATGCAGGTAGAAAACATGTTTGGGTAGTATTTTTTTTCAAAAACATGTGCGAGTAGAAAAGTATGCTCGGGTAGGTTGTATAGATTTACTTTTAAGTAATTACGTTTATACTTTCAGCTTGATTATTTCATGCGTACTAACCGATTTTTGTTGTTGTCTGGCTTTTTTTTCCTTTGCATTGCATATTCATGACATAAATAAAAGGTGTTGATTCACGAACGATCATCAATCTAGAAAGCTTTCATAATGGATAAAGGGTCACGTGATCAGATAAAAAGTAATGCAGATATGAGGCATCCACCTGAAGTGATACCAAAAGAAGCAAGAGGCCTTTCTTTTGAAGGTTATGCGTCAGACGTATATGTCGAAACTCACGTCAATACCAAGATGAATGAAATAGAAGAGCTGAAAAGACAAATGACCGAGATGATGAGTATGGTGACCGCCATGGCCAAGGAGAAAGAGCCCGATATACAAAGAGAGAAAGATAAACTGAATGGAAGCCATGTTATGACGCCCAATATCCAGGATTCTACTTCTGAACACAATGAATCTAGTAAGCCCAAGGGATTAGGCGCTATCACAGTCAACATCAATAAGACACCTGAAGATGCAAAGGCAACAACAACAAAAAGAGTAGCGATGAGCTAAAAAAAAGCTCGGAAGGAAAAAGCTAGAGAGAAACCCACGTTTCATATTCCAATAGCATATGCAGAGTTGCTTTCAATACTAATCAAAGAAGGTCTTGTGACTCTAGTTCAGTCAAAGCCAAAATAGCCCCCTTATCCTAAAGGTTATGATGTCCAACCATATATAACTATCATCTAGGAGGTACCGACCATACTACTGAGAATTGCAGAGCCTTTAAGAATAAAGTCAGAGACCTAATTGAAGAAGGTTTACTAAGTTTTAAGAAAGAAAGCCCTAAAACTTTTAAAAGTCCAGGCAATAGTGGAGCACCGAAGTATGCAGAGAGGAGTCAATATCCGACGCTCATAATCCAGTGCCAATGCCAGAGTTCGAATTCTGTTGTCCAGTCTTCGGAATCATCTTTGAATGGTCGCCAAAAGTCGAGAACCAATGGTCCTTTCGATCCCATACCCATTTCGTATAGAAAATTATATCTGCAGTTACTAAAGGCACGATTGGTGGCCCCGTACCATGTCATACCTCTACAACCTCCATACTCCAAATGGTATGTAACATCTCTTTCCCATATTTATCACCAAATACGAGTCAATGATGTTACTAACAAAGATTAAACCCTTATACTTTCTTAATATAGAAAATTGGCAGCATGCATTGCCTTTACTTAAAAATTTTAAAAATTTTTTATAGACATCGAAAATTCATTCCAAAATTTTCTAATTAAAATAGATTCATTAAGCTTTCTAACCATATAAATTATTAGCCTAAATTCATTACAGAAATTCAAATAAATCCTTAGCTTTACGTCACAACCCAGAATTTCAAAAATTCTGCTACCCTGTTTTCTGATCGTCCGTCGAATAAAAATTCATAACTTTTTACATACAACTCGAAATCAGTCACCGTTAATTTTGTAAGAAGATAGACAAAATTTGTAGTTCATACATATAAGATTTACTGTCTAATTCCAATTGTGGAATTTATGTTGATTTTTCGAACACACTGATTTTGCATACATTTCTAGGCAATTTTTTAAACTTTCTATCTTAGAATCCATATTTACTAAAAACTTAGTCCATTGACATTTATAACCATAATAGGACTTACTAGGTTCATCATCCATATTTAACAACTATTAACCCACCATATTTAGTGATAAGTTATTACAACCCCACTAATTATACATGACATCTAGTACATTTCCAAAAGAAATGATGGATGTCATTACATTACTATGAGTATGGAGATATACCTCCCAAAATATGAAAGCGATGCTCGGATACTCTTCACTCGAAGATCCTTTAAAACCTACACATGAAAGTCATCATACGCTAAGCATATACTTAGTGAGGCAACAACATTTAATTCAAATGCAATTTAACATACGTATCAATATATTATAGTGACAATGCATATGATCACCTCCCATTTTATGCATTTCAACATATATGACATGATATATATATAGTAACATATTACATGGTAATAACCTTGATTCTTACCAATACCGTTGCCATATTCATCATCGAGCTTTCAAGCCTTTTTAATCTGTTTTTCAATTCATTTAGCCCAAGTATTGAATTAAGGAAATTTTTGGTACGCGAGTCATCCCCCTATACTTACTTGAGTATAGTATATTAGGTGCATTTTACTGGAAGTGGTTAACACCGAAGTGTTTTTGTATACCTACCGAAGTGTTTTTGTATACCTACCAGAGTATACAATTATTAATTATTTTGCACTTTACCAAAAGTGCTTATAATAAATTGCACTCTACCGGGAGTGCTAAAATGTTTATACAACTGTTTATGACTCTATGGATATCCAACTATACTTTTAATTTCCTATCTCATACTTTGGGCTTTATATCAATCATAATCTCATACATGGCAACATATATACATATTAAGCAATTCATACGTAAAATAACATTCCATGGATAAGTAGTGATCCATGCATGTATTCTCAATTCTGGACATATTTTTAACATGTCAATTATAATGAATGACATAAAAATCATGATATGCATGCATTGCACTCACCTTGACACTTTCAAAGTTATAATTTATACTAGCCTCACTAAGCTCGATTGCACTTTCTATCTTCTTTCTTCACTCGTTTTTACTCGAACTCGATTGTTATCTGTTTGTACATTAAATACATGACACAAGCAACCTTAAGTACATGTCCAACCTTTACTAATACATGTACATTCCAATATGGAAAAATTAATATTTTCAACCAAGTACTTCTTTGTAACCACCATTCTCCCAATACTTTAATCTTATCTCAAATTACACATTACAACCAATAGTTTGATAATCTCCCTTTAAACCCTAAATTCTTTCTTTTAGGGTTTATAAACTAAAATTTGGAAACTTCCACATTTCATCTCCATTTTCAAAAATATTAATACCAAAATGATCATTGTATCATAGCAAACAACATACCCATGCTTCTTGAATATTTTCCAATTTTTCACTTATTTCACCCAATTTACACAATTCACAAATTGGTCCTAAAATGATGTTTTATTCAATCCAACGACATAATTCAACTTAGAAAACATCATTCTAATCAAATCCATCATCAAAATAATTTTTACAAAATTTCCCCTAATATTCTTCATTTTGCCGAAATGGCCCCTATAGGTTTTCCAAGAAGTTTTCATCTTTTCAAGCATCTAAACTACACTACAACACCATTTCCAACTTGATTAAGCCTTAAAACATGAAATCTTAACATGCTTTTCAACCACCCTAATCATCAAACTCAACTTAGAGACATGGAAACTAAGCAAAACTTTTGTCAAAAGATAGAGAATTCAAGGGAGATCAATTTCTTGTTTCATGTCTCTAGCCAAAAATCAAACAAATCAAGTCAAAAATTGAATTGAAAATTTCTTACCTAGTCCCCTTGAGGTTTTGACAACCTTGGAGAAAGATGAACACAATTCCAACTTTTTTTCTTTCTTTGATTAATGCCAAATGTCTTTAAATTTGGCTATATAATAATAAAAATCTTTAAAATAGTCAAATGACTATTTTACCCTTTAATTATAACTAATCACCATTCAACACTACACTTTATCTTCTTCCATAATTAATTTTCATTAAAAAGTATATGTGAAATGTCAAAAATGCCATTAATGAAATAATTTATTTTCAAAAATGTCATTCCATATCCTATACAAAATAATGAATAGAATCGAATCTAGACTAATTTAAAAATGATTCAAACTTCGATGCTATGCTCTTCGGGTCTTTTTAAGATTTCCTTCAAATTTTCATAAAATTCTGAGCTCATACGATTACCCAAATTACACTTAAACTTTAACCGTAATTTCCCAATAATAGAAACATTAGATCAAACCATAGTTTTTATATTCGATCCACACCCTTAGACGATCTATCTATTTATGGAATAAAAATAATTATTGGGAAAATTACCATATTGGTCCTTGAACTTTTCACTTTTGTCACCAAACTTTAAAACTTTACGTTTTAGTCACTAAACTAAAACCACTAACTTTTGATTCTTTACATTTTGGTCACTAATCAAATAATGGGATATTACATGGTATGACATCGAAGCTCATTGTGATTATCATGTTGGAATTAGGGGGCATTCTATTGAAAATTGCACTACTTTCAAATGTCGAGTTCAGAACCTCCTAGACTGTAAAATATGGGAGTTCAAAAAGGAGCATCAACATGATTCAGCTACTGTTCATGCAACTGGAGCGAAGTCGAAAGAGTTATAGATTAAAGAAAACAAAAAAATCATTCAGAACAGGACACCCAAGTCAACATTTGAAGGGAAGAAAAAGACGTTCTGAACAATGAACTAAAAAGCATGCGAGATAACTACCAAGAGATTTATTTAGCATTCAGAGATGCTGGTTTGGGAGATACTCCAGATCAATGGATGAAAATAGTCATCTAATTAAAAAACAATGTTGAATATTGGAAGAAAACTTCCAAGGCCAATGAAAATCAATCTAAGACCTTATCTCTCAAACTTCAAGCAATGGAGGATTAGTGCATTGCTCTTAAGGATGAGTTGAAGAGTAGTCAAGCCAACTGCAATACTTTGAACATGTGAATACGTCTACATGAGAATAATGTTGCCGAATTAAAAGATAGTAAAGCTGAAGTTGAAACGCTAAAAAAGCAAGCAGATGAGCGTAACAGTGTTCTACTGATGTATAAGGATCTTGTGGATGACCTTAAGAAACCTTACAAGAAATAATGAGAAATGGTATTGTCAGCTACAAGAGTCGAACGAAAAAGTAAAAGAAAAAGACAACCACATGAAAGATGTCATTGCCGAAGTGCGAAAAATAGCTCGACAAGTGGTGAGTTTGGCTGATGTGGCAACTGAACTGAGTTAGAATAGCGTCATGTTCTCAAGTCACGACAATAAGCTAACTTGTCTTTTGAGAAAGATAAATAAACTAGGTGCCAGGGCTCGATATTATCTGTAACTTTGCTACATGATGTAATGAGACCTTTACCTAATAAAAGTAATCTTGTGATGGTTACTCTTTGAATCAATACCTTTTTGCACATATGTTTACATCCAACATTGCACCTTCATTGCATTTTAGTAGCATTGCATATTCGTTACATTTTTAACCTGAATCATTTACGGTTCAATGGAAGTAATCCAAGATTTGGTTGGAAATTTAACAAGTTTGATATCAACATGGATGCTGAGATGAAAGTGATCGACTAACCTCAGGAAGAGCTATAAAAACAATTGCAAGCCTAGTTGTCCATGTAACACCCTAAATCGAGCCTAAGAAAGTTACCACTGTTTAAGTTATTGACTAATTGAGTCATGAGCTAATTAAATCGAAAGAATTGGAAATTAATTGAGAAAGAACATTAGCTAACATAATTAAGGGATTAAAATGTTATAGCCAACAAGTTAGAGTGCCAAATTAAAAGGACCAATGTGAAAAGAAGAAAGATTGAGTGCCAATTCTATTGGAGTAAAACATAAAGTTTAGAGTTTTGGAAGTTTGCATGATAAAAATAATTTAGTCTATGGTTCATAGAAATGTCAATTGTATAATTGAACATGTGGGTTTGAAGGAATAACCGGCTAGAAGTGGAAAAAGATAAGTCGTCTTCTTCTTTCACATAGGAAAGAATCGAACCATGGTGATAGTGTGAGAGAGCTCATGAATGCATTGCAAAGTTTGGTGAATACTTTGTTTGGGCAAAAAATTTTGTTAAAATTCTTTCGACTAGCTGCTGTAGGAAGAGGGTAAAAAACTTATTCTCCTCATCTTTAGAAGAATATCATTGTTCAAAGGTTAAGTATATCTTGTCTATAAGATACGTCTATGAATATGTTGTCTAGAAGCATGTTTTGATGCCATGAATTGAAGATGAGTGTCTTGTTGAGTTTGTTACATAGTCTAAGTATTGATCTTGTTGAGGATGAGTGTCTTCATGGTGGTTGTTCGAATATATCCTTGGAAATGGCAATTAAATAGAATGTGGTTAAAATTTATTCTAAGCTATTAACTAGGGACTGTTTTGTTAATTGAAAATGTGTAAACGTGTTGGTTATAAATGCTACCCTGTTTTGATCACATTACTAAGTAAATTGAGACTTGAATAGAGTAATTAACTTGCTGGAAAATTTAGTGCTAAATTGGTATGACTTGAATGTAACATGGCATGAAATTGTTTTGATCACATCACTAGATAGGATTGTGTAAACATGCTTGATTAGATAAAATGCTCTATTTTGATCAAATTGGTAGGAGAATAAAACTGACCTACACTTGTATGAATATGTATATAAGTTGAATTAACATGTTTGAAATGTCATCTAAGTGATTAAAGAAGCTAGAAACTCAAACTAGTGAAATCTGCTCAGAATGCTTTGTTCTGGGCAGTAACTTTGAAAAATCACCAAAACTTGTATAAATGGAATTTAGGGCTAAAAATTTTATGGAAAATGCCTTAACATGTCTAAATTTTTTAGGAGAAACGGAACTGAATTCGGGATTTTAGAATGAATTGCAGAAATGAAACTCTAGGGATAGTGCAAATTGTCCAGTGGTGTAACTTGCCCTGTCTTTAAACTAAAACTGTATTAATTGGCAAAGAATTAAAATGCAAGGCCTATATGGTTAGAAAGAAAATTAAGCTAGATTTCCAACAGTGTAAGCCAATTGAAATTCCGACAAACGGAATGAAAGTTATGCATATTTTAGTAAGCAGTGCACAAGCTGCCAGGCAGTAGCAACAGCACCCTTGATGTTTTGAAATATATGAATTATGTATTGTTGCCTTGTTTGAAGAATGAATGTATCTTTTTTTACCTTGATTTAATTTTATGAATTGATAGAGCAACGAATAAAACTTGTGGAAGAAGAAAGGAGTGGCCAAGCTAGTGGCAAACACAAAGGAATTTGGATCCAAGACTAGCTAAGCTTGGAGTATTGTGAGTGTAGTTTACAATAGGGTTAGGACTTAGATCCTAACCACATGTGCATGATTATCTTCTTGCCATTGATATGCCATGTTAATGATCTCAATTTTAACTTGAATATGAATAAAAGGGAAGAATGGATTAAACTAAAATTGTGAGTAAGTAATAGCATGCAAATTGAGAAATTAATTAGAAAGAAAAGGAAAACAAATTCTTGATTTCTTGTTCTTGATTTTGCCTATTCAAGTAATGGTATATATGTATGATAATGATATATGACGCTTGATCCTTGAATCATGAATGAAATTCACTTGAATACTTACTTGAATTGTATTGTCTTGATCATGAAATACATGAAAACATGAATTGCAAAGTGTAGAGCTAAGGCTCAATTGGCCTAAGGGCTGTGTATATGAACATGATCTTGCAATGTATCCCTTGAATTGATCCTTGAATAAGTTATTGCTTGACATAAACATGTAATACTTGAATAAGTGATTCATAATTGAACAAAGCCTTGGTTGTTAGTGGCCATAGGTAGAAGGGCATGCCTTAGAGTCTAGAGCTCATTCTGTCAGGGTGGACTACGGTCCAGGGCTAAGGCCCCTATTTGGTGACAGAGGGAGGGTACATATGCGTGGTCTTTGGCGACAGTACGAGGGTTGATCAGTGCTACGGTACATCTTGTGGCGATAGTTGGTTAGAGACTCGATTACCTGGACAACTAAATACCAAAGGCTTAAACTAAAGAAAGAAAATGAGAAATAAATAAAGAATAAAGCTTACATGATACTTGAATTACATGATACTCGAATTACATGATACTTGAGATTACTTGATTCTTGAACTACTTGATACATGAACTACTTGATTCTTGAACTACTTGATACTTGAATTACTTGATATGTAAACTTGAATTACTTGAATTTCTTAACATGTAATGCTTGATTCTTGACATGGAACTCTTGAAATGATAATTGCTTATGCTTGAACCTTGTATTGAATAACCTGCTACTTGGATTACTTGATATGTATTCTTAAAAAGACAAACATGTAAACTTGAACTAATACGTACTTGACTTGAATGGAAATGTGTATATTGCTTGAGTATGTTAATTGGCTTGAAATAAAGATTGATCAAAGCTTGAATTGAATTGCTTCCAACTTGGACTAAGCAACTTAGTTAAGTGATATATGTCTTATAAATTGGTTAGAACTAGATGCTATGTCACTAAGTACATATCTTGTACTTATCACTCTTGTTTTCATTCTTCCCAACCACATGATAAAGGATTCGATCGTTGCTTGATCTTGAAGCCTAATTTCTTGAGCTCGAAGCAAGACACAAGCATAGCTAAGGTATGGACATATTTGTTTTGTACTCCCCTAGTTGGTTCACTTAGTTGTATATAATGTCTAGTGCATGCATTTTGAACACTTGAACTTGTATATGTATGTATGTCTTAAATGGTCCTTTCATGTTATGAACTTGGCGGTTAATGTAAATTAAGTAATGAATTAAAATTCTATGTAATGGAAATGTATTTAGCCTCACATATGGATAAATATATATAGGGTATCATTCGAATGTTTTGAGATGAGATTGTCTTGTGTGAACATATCATGTCATAAGTGCTTTTATAAGATTGAATGGTAAATGCCGAATGCTAAGGATGTCATATGCTTGCTTGGAATCAAGTATGTACTTTTGATCATGTTTAATAAGTTAAGTATGTAATGTCACATGTATCAAGCTAAAGAGAAAAGAGTGGAATGACGCATGTTTGCTTATTTAGGTTTCGAATGATGATGATTGTATGATAATGTTAATTGAATTTTTTGGTAACCTATAATGTATGTAATTAAGATTACTTACATGTTAAGTATTATATGTTTGGTTACTTGTTAGTTAAGTAACTTATCTAATAGGGATGACTTAGCCTATTCTTGCTTGTTCATGCTTGTATTGTTCATTAGTAACGCTCCCGAATCGGTTTCCTGCCAACCCGGGTAGGGGTGTTATATTTTATTGGTAATCAGTGCTTTTTAGTCGGTTCTAGGACTGAACTGGGCTCTCTTGCATCATATAGGATACGTGTGCCACCTAGGAGACTTGTATTGTATAGCTTGTGTCTTTGTTTAACTAAACCGAACCCCTAATTATTCTCTTTAAATGTAGAATGTCTAAAACAAGGCTCGCTTGGGATGATGAAAGTCCCGTAGGCTCCTCAAATGAAGAGGATAGTGTGAGGATGGAGCAGAATCCTCCACAACAACAAGCTAAACCTAGAGCGCAAGCTCAACCCCAAGCCCAAGCTGCTGCTGAACAGAAATCTCCTGCTATAAATCCTGTGCAGCAAGAATGTCTCATGAGCATGAATGAGATGTTCGATCATCTTGTAACTACCTTGAAACGAGACCATTATATTCCTTCTCTTGTTCCTACTCCAACTAGGGCCCCTATTGACAAACTGGTTCAACACCGGGCTTATACCTTCATCGGTACTGATAAAGTCAATCCCAAAATAGCTGAGTATTGGTTAGAGGCCACTACTCGAATCCTGACCAAACAATTGCCCTATTCTGATGAACACAAACTCGAATGTGCTATAGCCCTATTGGCAGACGAAGCTCTGAGCTGGTGGGAAACCACTACCCTAACTGCTCATGCTCCTGCTGAAGCTGTAACTTGGAAATTCTTCCTCGATGAATTCAAGAAGAAATACATTAGTGAATAATACCTGGCCGAGCGTCGGAAACATTTCCTGTACCTCAATCAAGGTGGCTGACCTATCGAACAGTACGTGAGTGACTTCTACAAGTATTGCAAATACAGGTCGGAATACATCAAGATGATGCTGACAAGTGTAGGATGTTTATTGATGGATTGAATGATGAATTAAGTCCAATATTCACTGCCCTGGGTATCATTGACTTCCAAAATTTAGTGAACCGAGCCATTGCAATCGAGGCGAAGATGAAAGCCTCTAAGAAATGCAAAAGTGGAAACTCCTGGAAAAGCAAACGATCAAGGAAGGATGACAAGCCTCATTAACAGTCAAAGAAGTCCAAATATTCTAAGGATCACTCTTCAAATTACACTTTTGCCCAGAAAAGCAACTTCATACTGAGACCCAATCGGTAACCAAGCCTTCAGCCCCGATCATCTCTATTGATAGTACGGGGAATTTTGGTAAAGCTGCCCAATATCCTACTTGCAAGTTTTGTCAAAAACACCATATTGGTCAGTGTAGAACTCAGCAGAATCTGTGTTACTTATGTGGAGACTTCGATCACTAAATCAGGGATTGTCCTTATAATCCTAACAAGGTTCTGAATCAAACTCCTGCAAATGCTAGCTCAACTCCTTCCAATCGAAACAAAGGTCCCAGACAAGTATTCGAATGGTCATACTCACTAGGAATCTCGGGCTCCTGCTCGAATCTATCAAATTCGGGGAAAAGAAGATAAAGAATCACCCGATGTTATAGAAGGTACCGTTGAATTAAATTTGACTCATGTTTAAGCTTTAATAGACTTGGGATCCACTCATTCTTTTGTATGCTCAGCCTTGCCTAAAATTGTAAAACAAAGCCTTGTAGTTTCGAACCCTATATGGGGAATTCAAACATAAGTCTTATCTGTAGAAACTGTCCCCTATTCATTCGAAATGTACCCTTTATTGATAATCTATATGTACTACCAACTTGTGAGTTCGATCTAGTACTGGAAATATATTGGTTAAGCAAGCATGGAGCCTGGGTAGATTGCCTAAATAGGAGACTTTACCTACGAGGTTTAGGAAAGGAATCAATTCTTCTAATTGACAAGAAACCAACCTCAATCTTTGCTACTATGGTCTTACAAGATGAACTTTAATCCGGATTACCTAGTGTGCCTATTGTATCTGAATATCTCGATGTTTTTTCCCAAGGAACTCCCTGGTCTTCCTCCAACCAGAGAAGTGGAGTTCAAGATCGATGTCCAACCAGGAACAACTCCGGTGTCCATTACACCTTATCGAATGACACCTGTTGAGTTGAAAGAACTCAAGAAGCAACTCTAAGAGCTACAAGACAAGGGTTTCATTAGGCCTAGCTCATCTCTTTGGGGTGCTCTAGTCCTGTTCGTGAAGAAGAAAGACAGGACTATGAGACTCTATATTGACTACAGACAATTGAACAAGCTTACTATCAAGAATCGATATCCTCTCCCAAGGATTGAAGATCTTTTCGATCAACTCAAAGATGTTGCAGTATTCTCAAAGATCGATTTACGATCGGGATACTACCAAATGAGGGTAAAAGAAGAAGATGTACCCAAGACAACCTTTCGTACTCGATTGCTATTTTGAATTCCTTGTAATGCCATTCGGGTTAACGAATGCTCCAGCTACTTTCATAGATCTCATGAACCGTGTATTCAAGCCCTATCTTGACAAGTTCATGGTCGTCTTCATTGATGACATTCTAGTGTATTCTCAGAATAAGGAAGAACATTCTTAACACCTTCAAATCGTATTACAAACTCTCTGAGAACGTCAATTGTTTGCAAAGTTCTCTAAATGCGAATTTTGGACATGTTATCTCGCCAGAAGGGATCAAAGTAGATCCAAGGAAAATTCAATCTATCCTAGATTAAAAACCTCCAAGGAATGTTGGTGAGGTTAGAAGCTTTCTCGGTTTAGCCGGGTATTATCGACGTTTTGCCAAGGGATTCTCACTCATTGCCGCAAGTTTGACTAAGCTAACTCGCAAAGATACACTCTTTGTTTGGTCAGAGAACCAACAACGAAGCTTCGATCAACTTAAACATGCCCTGACTCATGCTCCGGTTTTCATCCAACCAGTATCAGGCAAGGAGTACACTATTTACAGTGATGCATCTCATTTGGGACTAGGATGTGTCTTAATACAAGATGGAAACATGGTAGCTTACGCTTCAAGGCAATTAAAACCACACGAGTCAAACTACCCGATAAATGATCTAGATTGCCAGCTATCGTGTTTGCACTCAAAGTCTGGAGACATTACTTGTACGGGGAGAAATGTAACTTGTTCACATACCACAAGAGCCTCAAATACCTCCTAACTCAGAAAGACTTGAATTTGAGGCAAAGAAGATGGCTAGAGTTACTTAAAGATTACGATTTGGTTATCGACTACCATCCGGGGAAAGCAAACGTGGTTGTTGATGCCCTTAGTCGTAGACCGTACTCGGGTAAACCCTTAAATCTAAATCCTAGAATAATTCATTCAAAATATTTCTTTCTTGACTTGCAAGTAACCATTCAAATTAGACTTTTCTTGACTTACAGGTAACTATTCAAAAATCTCCCTTAATGATCTTTTCCATTCGTTTATAGCTTCCTTGGCTATCAATGCTCATTTCCATTTATCCAATGGACATAAATTCTTGTCTAAACTTCAAGTTCAATCTAGTCTAATCTCGAGAATCAAAGAACTCGAACAAATTGATCCAAATCTTTAGAAAATCATGTCCAAGCTAGACTCTGAGTCTAATTCTGACTTCTCCCTCAAGTCGAATGGACTCATCTATTTCAAGGATAGAGTATATGTTCCTAACAATGAAGAACTAAGACATGAGATGTTACAAGAAGCTCACCAAAGCTCTTTCTCGATTCACCCTAGATCAGTTTAGGTGTACAAGGACCTAAAGCCACTATACTGGTGGCCAGGCATGAAATCTGCTATCACAGACTTTGTTTCAAAGTGCTTAACTTGTCAGAGGGTCAAAGTCGAGCATCAAGTCCCTACTGGATTTTTCCAACCAATCAAATTTCCTCAGTGGAAATGGGATCAGATTACAATGGACTTCGTTACTGGTCTTCCTTCAACTCTAAGAAAGAACAATGTTGTGTGGGTGATTGTTGATAGATTCACAAAGTCTACTCACTTCATCCCTGTTCGAATGAACATAGGCTTGGAAACCTTAGCCAAGCTATACATCCGTGAAGTGATTCGATTACACGCTGTACCTATAGCTATAATCTCCGATCGAGACCCTAGATTTGCTTCTCGATTCTGGAATTCTTTGCAAAAAGCCCTTGGAACCAAAGTGCATTTGAGCACAGCCTTTCATCCTCAATCAGATGGACAATCTGAAAGAATCATACAAGTACTTGAAGACATGCTACGTGCTTGTGTTATAGATTTCGGAAAGAATTGGGAAAAGTCTCTACCCATTGTAGAGTTTGCTTACAATAATAGCTACCAGGCATCTATTCAGATGGCTCCCTTCGAAGCTCTATAAGGAAGGAAATGTAGAACTGCCTTGTGCTGTTTTGAATTGGGAGAAAACAAAGTATTGGGACCTCAATTTCTCTGAGAAACTGAAGAAAAAGTTCAAATCATACATGATCGATTGAAAAGACATGAGATGTTACAAGAAGCTCACCAAAGATCTTTCTCAATTCACCCTGGATCGGTTAAGATGTACAAGGACCTAAAGCCACTATACTGGTGGCCAGGCATGAAATCGGCTATCAGAGACTTTGTTTCAAAGTGCTTAACTTGTTAGAGGGTCAAAGCCAAGCATCAAGTCCCTACTGGATTGTTCCAACCAATCAAATCCCCTCAGTGGAAATGGGATTGGATTGCAATGGACTTCGTTACTAGTCTTCCTTCCACTCCAAGAAAGAACGATGGTGTGTGGGTGATTGTTGATACATTCACAAAGTCTACTCACTTCATCCCTGTTCGAATGAACACGAACTTGGAAACCTTAGCCGAGCTATACATTCGTGAAGTGATTCAATTACACGGTGTACCTACAGCTATAATCTCCGATCGAGACCCTAGATTTGCTTCTCGATTCTGGAATTCTTTCCAAAAAGCCTTTGGAACCAAAGTGTATTTGAGCACAGCCTTTCATCCTTAATCATATGGACAATCTGAAAGAATCATACAAGTACTTGAAGACATGCTACGTTATTGTGTTATAAATTTCGAAAAGAATTGGGAAAAGTCTCTACCCCTAGTAGAGTTTGCTTACAATAATAGCAACCAGACATCTATTCAGATGGCTCCCTTCGAAGTTCTATACGGAAGGAAATGTAGAACTCCCTTTTGTTGGTCTAAATTGGGAGAAAACAAAGTATTGGGACCTCAATTGCTCCGAGAAACTAAAGAACAAGTTCAAATCATACATGATCGATTGAAGTAAGCCTTTGATAGACAAAAAGCCTATACAGTCTTGAAAAGGAAGAGACATCCAATACAATGTTGGAGACAAGGTCTTCCTGAAAGTGTCCCCTGCGAATAAAGTCTTTCAGTTTGGAAGAAAAGGGAAACTTAGTCTCCGATTCATTGGACCATTCGAAATCATTGAAAGGATTGGTCCAATGGCTTATCGATTGGCGCTCCCTAGTGAATTTGATAAGATCAACAATGTCTTTCATGTTTCCATGCTTAGAAAATATCGATCTGACCCATCCCATGTCCTTGAGCCTGAAGAAGTAGAGTTGAATCCTGACCTATCGTATGAAGAAGAGCCAATACGAATACTTGACAATGAAGTTAGAAGACTCCGAAACAAGAATGTTCCCTTGGTGAAAGTGTTATGGAGGAATCATAAAATGGAAGAGGCAACTTGGGAACCTGAGGCTACGATGAGAGATCAATATCCTCATTTGTTCAACTCAGGTAAATTTGAGTGCGAATTTATTTTAAGGGGGGAGAATTGTAACACCCTAAATCAGGCCTAGGAAAGTTACGACTATTTAAGTTATTGACTAATTGAGTCATGAGCTAATTAAATCGAAAGAATTCGAAATTAATTGAGAAAGAACATTAGCTAACATAATTAAGGGATTAAAATATTATAGCCAACAAGTTAGAGTGCCAAATTAAAAGGACCAATGTGAAAAGAAGAAAGATTGAGTGCCAATTCTATTGGAGTAAAACGTAAAGTTTAGAGTTTTGGAAGTTTGCATGATAAAAATAATTTAGTCTATGGTCCATACACATGTCAATTGTATAATTGACCATGTGGGTTTGAAGGAATAACTGGCTAGAAGTGGAAAAAGATAAGTCGTCTTCTTCTTTCACATAGGAAAGAATCGAACCATGGTGATAGTGTGAGAGAGCTCATGAATGCATTGCAAAGTTTGGTGAATACTTTGTTTGGGCGGAAAATTTTGTTAAAATTCTTTCGACAAGCTGCTGTAGGAAGAGGGTAAAAAACTTATTCTCCTCATCTTTAGAAGAATATCATTGTTTAAAGATTAAGTATATCTTGTCTATAAGATACGTGTATGAATATGTTGTCTGTAAGCATGTTTTGATGCCATGAATTGAAGATTTTTGATGCATGTGTATTAAGCTTTTATATTGTTGAGTTTGTTACATAGTCTAAGTATCGATCTTGTTGAGGATGAGTGTCTTCATGGTGATTGTTCGGATATATCCTTGGAAATGGCAATTAAATCGAATGTGGTTAAAATTTATTCTAAGCTATTAACTAGGGACTGTTTTGTTAATTGAAAATGTGTAAACATGTTGGTTATACATGCTACCCTGTTTTGATCACATTACTAAGTAAATTGAGACTTGAATAGAGTAATTAACTTGCTGGAAAATTTAGTACTAAATTGGTATGACTTGAATGTAACATGGCATGAAATTGTTTTGATTACATTGCTGGATAGGGTTGTGTAAACATGCTTGATTAGATAAAATGCTCTATTTTGATCACATTGGTAGGAGAATAAAACTGACCTAGACTTGTATGAGTATGTATATAAGTTGAATTAACATGTTTGAAATGTCATCTAAGTGATTAAAGAAGCTAGAAACTCAAACTAGTGAAATCTACTAAGAATGCTTTGTTCTGGGAAGTAACTTTGAAAAATCACCAAATATTGTATAAAGGGAATTTAGGGCTGAAATTTTATGGACAATGCCTTAACATGTATAAATTCATTAGGTGAAAACGGAACTGAATTCGGGATTTTAGAATGAATTGTAGAAATTAAACTTTAGGGACAGTGCAAACTGTCCAGTGGTGTAACTTACCCCGTATTTAAACTAAAAACTGTATTAATTGGCAAAGAATTAAAATTCAAGGCCTATATGGTTAGAAACACAATTAAGTTATCTTTCCAACGATGTAAACCAATTGAAATTCCAACATACGGAATGAAATTTATGCATATTTTAGTAAGCAGTGCACAAGCTGCTAGGCAGTAGCAGCAGCAACCTTGATGTTTTGAAATGAATGAATCATGTATTGTTGCCTTGTTTAAAGAACGAATGTATCTTGTTTTGACCTTGATTTAATTTTATGAATTGATAGAGCAAGGATTAAAACTTGTGGACGAAGAAAGGAGTGGCAAACACAAAGGAATTTGGATCCAAGACTAGCTAAGCTTGGAGTATTGTGAGTGTAGTTTACAATAGGGTTAGGACTTAGGTCCTAACCAAATGTGCATGATTATCTTCTTGCCATTGATATGCCATGTCAATGATCTCAATTTTAACTTGAACATGAATGAAAGGGAAGAATGGATTAAACTAAAATTGTGAATAAGTAATAGCATGCAAATTGAGAAATTAATTAGAAAGAAAAGTGAAAACAAATTCTTGATTTCTTGTTCTTGATTTTGCCTATTCAAGTAATGGTATATATGTATGTTAATGATATATGATGCTTGATCCTTGAATCATGAATGAAATTTGTTGCGTGTGATAAGTGCTACGCAATTGTGCAAGTATACACGTCGCAAGTAATAAAGTGATATGAGTATCGAGTATCGTCTCCACAGGGATTGGTTTGGGCCACTTTGCTTAAGTTACTGCACTGTGAAAAGTAAAAACACAATTGATAATAGGAGTTCTAATTAACGAGTAAACTAAGAGCAATAAACTAAAAGAATAGATGAAATCAAAAAAGAGATTAGGTCAGGTTATCATGAGTTGAGGTGTGATAGCTGATTGGATCGTCTTGGTAAAAGAGTGCAAGGGCAACTCAGTTGCCGTGGCAACTTGCACAGTGGGGTTACCTTGGCAACTAATCGATGGTTGCCTGGGCAACTAGCTGGGCAACTACTTGGGCATCTGGGCAGCAACTTCAAGGTTCGGCAGAGCGTTCTTCAATGGTTTCTTCTTATCCCTAAGTAGAAACTCTAGCTACTTGTGCATGCCTTGATAATAAATCCCTGCGTAAATCAAGGGTGAACAACAACCAATCTTGCGCTCCTCTTAGCCGTTGAAATCCTTAACTTATTCCTAAGCTGGATTAATCTTCACCATCAATAGATTGAATAAAGACCATACTCATTCGTTTCTTGAATCTAACTCTCCGGATATTAGATAAATAGATGAAGTTACGAGATCCTCTCCCAATTCACTCGCAAACAAGAATAAAAGCCAAGAATGAGTAAACCTTGAATAGAAAAGTGCAAACTCTTATTACCTAAACAAAATCCAATTGTTTCTCACAACAACAAAACACAATAACCCCAACCAATCATGTTAGTTCATGGTTGGGTTCAAAAGATATACAAAGAATAATCCCCAAACCATGAATCTAATGGAAGCAAAAAAGAAGAAGAAGAAATCAAACTCTCTCCCCCTTGCTCTCTTGTCGAAATCTCTTCCTTCTTGCCCTATGGGGTTGTCGAAATTTTCCCTCTCCTTGCTCCATGGAGTTGTCGAAATCTCCCTCTTATTTATAGGGCTAGGCCAAAGTCCTTCTTTGAGGAGGAAGTTAAGTTGGAATTAAATTATCTTTAAAGAATATAATTCTTTATTATAATTGTATTCCTACTAGAACTTCTTCTATCTTCTTGGAATTTAATTATTCTTTAATCTCTGTATGGAAATCAAATTCCTTTGGGTTTGGGCTTTGCTCAACGTCATCTTGGGCTTGTCTAGTCATCAATTTCGACTACCATATCACCTTTGCTCTTGTCGACAATTGCCTTGGCAACTGGCTCGGCGTCTCCTTCATCTATTGCCCTGGCAACCAGCTCGACATATCCTTCATGTATTGCCCTGGCAACTAGCTCGGCATATCCTTCATGTATTGCCCTGCCAACTAGCTCTAGCCTTGCTTTGGCAAGTGATCCTGCATATACACACAAAACACACCAAAGCAGCATCTTTTCCCACAAAAACTACCAAGTTATGTAATCAAGCTCAACGGTGGAAAGAAACATGAATTAATGCATGAACGACTAATTATGCAACTAATATGAGCTTAAGTCTAACAATAATATGAGTAAAAAGGGTAATAAAAATAGTACTTTTGAACACTTATCACTCCCCCAAACTCGAACTATTGCTTGTCCTCAAGCAATGCAAACTAACAATTACCTGCCAAGACTTTAATCATCAAAGACATGCTTCAAAATTGAATTCAAACCTCGGAACCGTGGCACAAAGTATGATCACCTTTTAATTTTTCGGATAGCACAAAAATTACCCGGAACAAAACTATAATGCTCATGACAATGTGTGTGCGTAGTTGTGTACAAGTTGATTTTCAAGATTCTATGTGAACAATAGGCTTTTATCAATTTAATTATCGGGCATTTATTTTTTATCACTAGAGCCAATTTCGGGCACCTCTAGCAAAGTAAGCAATTTCTCATTTTATTTTAGTCGACTAGAGCCAATTTCGGGCACCTCTAGCGATTCTTTAATGTGCATTAACTACTAGAGCCAGTTTCGGGCACCTCTAGCAAGAAAGTACATTTACTACTAGAGCCAGTTTTGGGCACCTCTAGCAAGAAATTAACTTTTAATTTTCAATTTTAAATTTACCCAAATTTTAAGCAACCTAAGTTCACTAAGTTTCTTTCAATCAACAACCCACAACCGTGTAAAAAAAATTCAGCATCATATTAAAATTCTAAGTTCTTTTCATGCAATCCTAAAATTAAGGGTTCTTTCAATTAAGTGCAGTGGCAAAAATTCATCATTGGATATTCAACAAGTCTTAAGCAATTAAATCCAATTAAAGGAATGGCAAGTAACATATGCAACCTATATGTGATTGCTAAAAATGAAAGCAACTAAACATGAAGCTAACTAGAAACCAACACCCCCCAAACTCGAGAGAAGCATTGTCCTCAATGCATGTAAGAGTGGAATAAAATTTAAAAGAAACTAAATGAAATGAGTTAGTCGGAGAAGTCGTCACCTCGAGTGATAAGTTTCCTTCGTGCCGTTTGCTTGATTCATTTTTCAATCGGTGGTTGAATGCTGGTACCGTGTGAATAGCATTGCTTTGATTTGATCCATGTTTGCCGGTGCAGGTTCACTTGCATGGGCATCAGTAGTTGCCGAAGCCATTGTTGTTGCCTGGGCATCGCCAATTTCTGTTGTGGTTACTGTGGCAAGTAGTCGGCAGTGAATTTCCTTAGCATGGTTGTTGTGAGTCTTGTCGTGGAAAAGAAATACTGGAAACTAAAGATAATGAAGAAAAATAAAATATCTCCTAAAAATTCCAAAAATAAATAAAGAGAAATAATAACCGAAAATAATAGAAAGAAAAAAATAGTTCAAAAGAAAAAAAAAAGAAAAAGAAAAAAGAAAAAAAAAGAAAATATCGAAAAGAGAGCATGCTCATGCATCTCCTAAGGTGTCAACTTCTTTGTTTCGTTCTACATGGGCACCGTTGTAGTGCTTCAATCTTTGTCCGTTAACTTTGAATTCATGTTCGTCGGTAATGGACTTGATTATCACGGCACCATGGGAGAATGGTTTGACAACTTCGAATGGTCCTGACCATCTTGATTTTAGTTTTCCCAGGAAAAGTTTTAGCCGAGAATTGAATAAGAGAACTAGTTGCCCTGGCATGAATTACCGCGGCAATAGTTTCTTGTCATGCCATCGCTTTGTTTTCTCCTTGTAGATTCGTGCATTGTTATAGGCGAGTGCACGAAATTCTTCTATCTCATTGAGGTCCAACAAACGCTTTTGTCCGGCACTTTCCTAATCCATATTCACGGTCTTGATTACCCATTGGTTTGTAGGTGATATTGCCCGTCCTATGCAACGATCACCTTGCTTGTAAAACTCCTGGGCATCTTTGTACAGTGTTGGCCAATACAAATCGGTTTGCAAAACTTTGGCCGCGGTACGAGTTCCTCCAAAATTTCCTCTATAGGGTGAAGAATGGCATTACCAGAGTACATTCTGCTGCTCTTCTTTAGGGACACATCAGCATATGACCTGATCTGCATATTGTTTAAAAAAAAGAGGCTCGTCCCAAAAGCAATGCTTAGCATCATGGTGGAATCGCTTCTTCCCTTGGTGAGTAAGGCCATAAGGTAAAATACCACATACAAGGAAATTAACTAAATTCGCGTACCAGGGTATTGCCGAGGCATGTGCTGCCGTGGCGACTACTCCCAAGGTTGTCGATGCGTGTACGTCTAGAGTTTCTGAGGCATACGCATCCATGGTTGCCGAGACGTGCGTATCAGTGGTTGCCGTGGTGTCGAGGGTTGCCGAGGCATGCGCATCCATGGTTGCCGATGCGTGCTTTTCCTTTAGGGTTTCAAATGCTTGGGTGCAAGAATCATCAAAATGGAAGACTTTATCTTGGTGGGGGTAATCTCTCGATCACGTCCACCTTGGCTTTGTCTACTTCAATTCCCTTGGATGAAATCTTGTGGCCGAGCACTATTCCTTCATCTACCATAAGATGGCACTTCTCCCAATTAAGGACTAAATCGGTTTCTTCACATCTTGCCAACACATTCTCTAAATTGTCGAGGCAACTGTTGAAGTCACTACCAAAAATGGAAAAATCATCCGTGAAGATCTCAAAGAAGTCTTCGAACATGTCTGAAAAGAGTGCCATCATGCATCTTCTAATGTTAGTGCATATCTGAGAAAACTTGAGGATGGTCGTTTTCGATACTTCTTATAGTCTATCCGTACCCTCCATCGGGTGACAATATTGCCCAAAAGAGTTTGGCCAATGTGCTTGCCACTACTTCCTTTTGCGTTACCATGGTGGAGGTGTCTTTCTTCTTTGTTCGCTTGTAGTCCATGTATACCTCCACCTTGCTACTATTCCTGAAGGCACAAATATATTAATAGGAAAAATTATATTCATTCTCAACCATTCAATTACCTCATTCTTGTCGACTTCTATCATGGTTGGATGTAGCCTTTGTTGTCGTGGAAATTGATGCTCAAGCTAATTGCCATGGCAATCAGTTGCCAAAATTTGCTGTAAGTCAAGGGAATAACCAATTTTATGAAAAGCTTTATGAATCCAAACAACGTTTTCTTTTGGCCTCTCAAACATCTCCATCAGTAGAGATTTCGATGGCTTTAAATCTACCAACCTCGGTTCCTCAAGACATACCTGCAATGGACAAGGTGAGCTTTTAAAGAATTCGAAAGGTTCAACCATTACCTGCTCATATTCCATTGGCAAAGTATTATCATCTCGTTGATCTTGCATGTGGTCATGTAATTGCCGTGGCAATTGTAGATGAGAGCAATCTACAGATTCCTGCTTCAACATCAACGTTGTAACCTTTTGGGCATCAGGTTCCTCAGAATTTACTGTAGTATTGTTGTTCTCAGCTTCATTGAGTGTTATCGCGGCATTGCTCTGTTCAGGTTCCTCAATCATTATCGAGGCAATTTGTTGCTCAAGCTCATCATGTGTTGGGCAGTCTCTTTCATTGGCATCCTCTTGACTTTGAGGTTCTAGTTGTTCCTCACACATCGGAGAGATTTCTTTGCATTGCTCCTTATCCTCTTGCCTTGGGACGTCAGTATCCCTAGGAATGAATTGTTGTGCATGTTATCCATGACATATGTGGATCTCCCCAATTGATCTTCTGAATCCCCTAAGGTTGCATCCCACTGAGCCATCCTCGTATCCATAGATTTTGATAGCTCTCGAATCTCTTCAATTGATCCGTCAAGTCTAGCCAATGAAGCTAGTAACGTTTCCTCCAAGGAATTGGAATGCTCTTGAAAAGGACTACATTGCCATGGCATATCTGTTGCTGCGGCAAAATTGTTATGGTAAAAAAAATTTTGAGCTTTTTGACCATACCATGAAGAATTTTGCTGCTGGTTCCCTCTATGGTCCTCCATGTAGTTATATGCACCGAAAATGTGAGGGCAATTTTCAAACACATGATGTTCTCCACACATAGCTCAAGATTTTTCCACGGTATAAGTTCTTTGGGCTTTTCTCGGTTGGTATAGGTAATCATCAAAGGGTGCAAGAAACTCTTGATTGGATTGACTCATATCTTCCAACATCATCTCTTGAATAGATTGTCTTTTATTTCCCGACATGTTGATGTCCCTTAACTTGTAGCGCACCTAAATTTTTTTTTGATAAAACAAACAAAAAGAAAAGTTAGTAAAACTAAGAGAAAAAAAATGCAATAACAAAAACAACTAACACCAATTGCCAATCCCCGGCAATGGCGCCAAAAACTTGTTGCATGTGATAAGTGCTACGCAATTGTGCAAGTATACACGTCGCAAGTAATAAAGTGATATGAGTATCGAGTATCGTCTCCACAGGGATTGGTTTGGGCCACTTTGCTTAAGTTACTGCACTGTGAAAAGTAAAAACACAATTGATAATAGGAGTTCTAATTAACGAGTAAACTAAGAGCAATAAACTAAAAGAATAGATGAAATCAAAAGAGAGATTAGGTCAGATTATCATGAGTTGAGGTGTGATAGCCGATTGGATCGTCTTGGTAAAAGAGTGCAAGGGCAACTCAGTTGCCGTGGCAACTTGCACAGCGGGGTTGCCTTGGCAACTATTCGATGGTTGCCTGGGCAACTAGCTGGGCAACTACTTGGGCGTCTGGGCAGCAACTTCAAGGTTCGGCAGAGCGTTCTTCAATGGTTTCTTCTTATCCCTAAGTTTAAACTCTAGCTACTTGTGCATGCCTTGATAATACATCCCTGCGTGAATCAAGGGTGAACAACAACCAATCTTGCGCTCCTCTTAGCCGTTGAAATCCTTAACTTATTCCTAAGCTAGATTAATCTTCACCATCAATAGATTGAATAAAGACCATACTCATTCGTTTCTTGAATCTAACTCTCCCGATATTAGATAAATAGATGAAGTTACGAGATCCTCTCCCAATTCACTCGCAAACAAGAATAAAAGCCAAGAATGAGTAAACCTTGAATAGAAAAGGGCAAACTCTTATTACCTAAACAAAATCCAATTGTTTCTCACAACAACAAAACACAATAACCCCAACCAATCAAGTTAGATCATGGTTGGGTTCAAAAGATATACAAAGAATAATCCCCAAACCATGAATCTAATGGAAGCAAAGAAGAAGAAGAAGAAATCAAACTCTCTCCCCCTTGCTCTCTTGTCGAAATCTCTTCCTTCTTGCCCTATGGGGTTGTCGAAATTTTCCCTCTCCTTGCTCCATAGAGTTGTCGAAATCTCCCTCTTTTTTATAGGGCTAGGCCAAAGTCATTCTTTGAGGAGGAAGTTAAGTTGGAATTAAATTATCTTTAAAGAATATAATTCTTTATTATAATTGTATTCCTACTAGAACTTCTCCTATCTTCTTGGAATTTAATTATTCTTTAATCTCTGCATGGAAATCAAATTCCTTTGGGTTTGGGCTTTGCTCCACGTCATCTTGGGCTTGTCTAGTCATCAATTTCGACTACCATATCACCTTTGCTCTTGTCGACAATTGGCCTGGCAACTGGCTCGGCGTCTCCTTCATGTATTGCCCTGGCAACTAGCTCGGCATATCCTTCATGTATTGCCCTGGCAACTAGCTCGGCATATCCTTCATGTATTGCCCTGGCAACTAGCTCTAGCCTTGCTTTGGCAAGTGATCCTGCTTATACACACAAAACACACCAAAGCAGCATCTTTTCTCACAAAAACTACCAAGTTATGTAATCAAGCTCAACGGTGGAAAGAAACATGAATTAATGCATGAATGACTAATTATGCAACTAATATGAGCTTAAGTCTAACAATAATATGAGTAAAAAGGGTAATAAAAATAGTACTTTTGAACACTTATCAAAATTCACTTGAATACTTACTTGAGTTGTATTGTCTTGATCATGAAACACATGAAAACGTGAATTGCAAAGTGTAGAGCTAAGGCTCAATTGGCCTGAGGATTGTGTATATGAACATGATCTTGCAATGTATCACTTGAATTGATCCTTAAATAAGTTATTGCTTGACATAAACATGTAATACTTGAATAAGTGATTCATAAGTGAACAAAGCTTTGGTTGTTAGTGGTCATAGGTAGAAGGGCATGCCTTAGAGTCTAGAGCTCATTGTGTCAGGGTGGACTACAGTCCTGGGCTAAGGCCCCTAATTGGAGACAGACGGAGGGTGCACATGTGTGGTCTTTGGTTATAGTAGGAGGGTTGACCAGTGCTACGACACATTTTATGGCGACAGTTGGTTGGAGACTCGATTACCTGGACTACTAAATACCAAAGGCTTAAACTAAAGAAAACAAATGATAAATAACTAAAGAATAATGCTTACATGATACTTGAATTACATGATACTCGAATTACTTGATTCTTGAACTGCTTGATACATGAATTACTTGATTCTTGAACTACTTGATACTTGAATTACTTGATATGTAAGCTTGAATTACTCGAATTTCTTGACATGTAATGCTTGATTCTTGACATGGAACTCTTGAAATGATAATTTCTTATGTTTGAACCTTGTATTGAATAACTTGCTACTTGGATTACTTGATATGTATTCATGAAAAGACAAACATGTAAACTTGAACTAATACGTACTTGAGTTGAATGGAAATGTGTATATTGCTTGAGTATGTTAATTGGCTTGAAATAAAGATAGAGCAAAGATTGAATTGAATTGCTTCCAACTTGGACTAAGCAACTTAGTTAAGTGATATATAGGGTATCATTCGAATGTCTTGAGATGAGATTGTCTTGTGTGAACATATCATGTCATAAGTGTTTTTATAAGATTGAATGGTAAATGCCGGATGGTAAGGATGTCATATGCTTGCTTGGAATCAAGGTATGTACTTTTGATCATGTTTAATAAATTAAGTATGTAATGTCACATGTATCAAGCTAAAGAGACGATGATTGTATGATAATGTTAATTGAAATTTTTGGTAACCTAAAATTTATGCAATTAAGATTGCTTACATGTCAAGTAATATATGGTTGGTTACTTGTTAGTTAAGTAACTTATCTAATAGGAATGAGTTAGCCTATTCTTGCTTGTTCAGGCTTGTATTGTTCATTAGTAACGCTCCGGATCCGGTTTCCTGCCAACCCAGGTAGGGGGTGTTACAGTCCAAAATTAAGCAAGATACAAAAGATTAGGATTAATATCTCTGGGAAATGGTCGAGTCCCTTTTTGTTAACCTTTCTTAGCATGGGTGCTCAGTTTGCTAAGACATCCGCATATTTTAAATTTCTTTTCAAATATCTATAGAAACAAACATGTTGCCTAAGCCTGAAGGCAAAAAGGGAATCCTTTGCAAGAGTGTACATATGTTTTTAAATGATGCATTTTTACAAATATTTTTTACAAAATTTTTCATGCATTTATCATGAGCTTTTGCATGTGCATACATGTATATATTTTTTTTCAGGAGCGATATCGATTCTAATTTGACAGTTGATTCCGAGCAACCATGTGTCTAGAGGAAATTGAAAAGTGTGAAGATGAAGGGGCATGTGACCTATCTTCTGATCTACTTAGGCCAACAAAAGGATAATTGAGTGTGCTAAGGAGCGATGGAAAGGTCCCAAACACAAATTTTGAGCAAACATTCCCTCTTAAGTATTGTTGTCTAAGATATTTGAATATCGTGATAACTCCAAACATCTATCCAACTGAAGACAACCCTTCTCTGATGATATCTGTGTATGAAAGAGGAAACCTGGTCAAACAAATCATATTCAGCGATGATATCGGCATTTCGTAGCACAATCAAGTTTTGAACACAAAAATTAGATCAAGTTATTGAGGTTAGCAAATTTCCTCGATGAGACCCAGAACCCGAAGATCTCTCGACAAGGGATAACCAAAACAATAAGGCCAGCGCACTATCACCTTCTCTTAGACCATGTTTGTTTTCAGCTGATGATCTGTATGAACTTGTTCATCACTGCCATATCAAACTAGAAGGAATAGGAAATGAACTCTAGGGTAAAAACCCGAAAACGGGCAGTCTAGAGCGATCCAAAAAAAGGTGAAGAGAAAAGTAATGCATCTAAGCAAGTTCAAATCAAGCACTACAGAAATAGCATTGTACGTCTCCAAGGACAATCTTAATCAAACCTGGATATCTGAGTTCAAGGAGTTTGTCTTCAGATTACATCTCGCCTTATGGAGTTATCCTTTCTTCAAAGATTTGAAACTTCTAATGCTTGATTGAGATCAGAAAATAGGGCAAAATACAATGAGGGAGCTCGTGAGTCAGAGAGAGCCACACAAATTGGTCAGAAATTATGCATGCTTGAAATGTCATTCTCAAAAGCCTAATAGCCTGAAAGGAAGCTTATATCTTCAGCCATCGACACAATGTTCGAGGTCTTCTAGACACAAGTTATGCTTGGGATGACCCTCGGCAAGTGGGTTCAATACGCTCCTACATAAAATATATGGGGCCCCTATTTTTCGAAAATCATATTTTTGAAAGAATAAACACTCTTTGCTCATTCATATAAGCATCTTGCATTGCTACAAAACAAAATATTTCTTGCATTACTCTTTATAGAGATTTAAAGTACATAGACCTAAGGCAGGTGTCTGCTCAAAACAAAAGCTTGAAGCCTCTGGAGGTATCCAAAATATATAAGCCTAAGAATAAACGAGGCATCGTAGCTTCAATCAATGATGAATTAAATCTCCTTAGAGAAAAAAATAGATGATGCCAAAGGTCATTCGGCTCAAAAGCTCAAATTTTCAGGACAATGAAATTTGTGGGGGCAGCATAATGCGTTCTTGAAAATAATGAAAGCCCATCAAGAAAAGGCGTGAACATACTTCAAGCTCCGAGAGTAGTCTCAGAAGAAATGTTGGGGCATTCACCTGAGGAAATAATCCAAAAGATGATCGAACCCAGGAAAGGTTGGGGCATCTTTACATACAAGGCTCTGAACACTACCTAATCAGAAGCAAAGATGTGACCAGTGGATAATTAGGAGCATCTATTTAAGGACCAAGGAAAATCATGTCACATTCATCACGCGCGTCATGCATACATCTAAAAGTTATCATGCGTTTAGACTAAAAACATACATTTAGACATAAAGAGGTATTCATGCATTTTTTGGCTTGAACGTACGAACAGGTCCAGGAAAGAGACCAAAAAACATCAACTATGAGGGCAATAATTAATGACCAAATTTTAGCCCAGAAGGAGGCCGAATACGCAAAAAGCTCAAACATCTAGATGAAAAACGGTAAAATTTTCTAAACAGATTATTAACTAAAGTTTTCTTTTGTTTTCAGGTCATGACTCCCCGCCATCAACCTTTTTTCTGATCTAGCCTTCATCAGTGGTGACGAGACAGTTTGATCCAGATTTTGCATTCCTGACGGTGGTATCGCAAGTTGATTCCCCTTGAGAAGAAGAAAGAAGATGACGTTAGGGTCATTCAGCTCAAAAGTTCAAATTTAAAAAAGAATGAGGACAATAAAAGTTGAGGGGAAAACTTTGTTGGGGCAAATTTTGAATAGAAATGGATCAGAAAATCAAGCTGGGCCAGAAGAAAAAGACTTTTGCAAGTCTGGCATCCTCAAACACGAAAGAACAGATCATCGTCATCAACAAATTCCAATATCCTTGACACAAGAAGTGGGGCAAGTATTGTCTTCTGTCTTCAACCAAGAAGGAATAGACATCCTCGACAGGAAGGAGTGGATCAACCAGCCAAACATTCAAATCAAACCTTACAGTCTCATTATGAAACAGTTAATTTAGAACTCATTTTGACCAAGTACTTTTTAAACATTTGCAGGTCTTATCTCACCCGTAACGTGGTGTAGTGGATCAACTAATCTCTTACAAATTTTGCCTCTCTGACAAGTGGTGGAACAGATCAAGCACGGCAATAATTTCATCTCGCTGAACTTCCAGTGAAATAAGCACAACAATTTCATCTCTCTAAATTTGCAGCAGAATGAGCACAGTAATTTCATCTCCCTGAGTTTGCAGCGGAATGAGAATAGTAATTTTATCTCCCTAAATTTACAGAGGGATGAGCACAACAATTTCATCTTCTTAAGCTTGCAACGGAATGAGCACGACAACAATTTATCTCCTTGAATTTGCAGTAGAATGAGCAAAAAAATCAAAAGTAAAAAAAAACAAAAAAGAAAAGAATGAAAAATAAAAAAACGAAAAATTCCAAACAAAAAATGAAAAATCCAAAAAAAGAAGAAGAAAACCAAAGCTCTCTTCAAATCATGCCTCTTCGTCAGAGTTGTAGCTTGATCAGAATCAAACTATCTTATCATGCCTCTTTGTCAAAGTTGTAGCTTGATAAGAATCAAACTCTCAAATCTTGCCTCTTCGTCAGTGTTGTAGCGGATCAAACACTCAGAACATGCCTCTTCATCAGAGTTGTAGCTTGATCAGAATCAAACTCTCAGATCATGCCTCTTCGTCAGAATTGTAGCTTGATCAGAGTCAAACTCTCAAATCTCGCCTCTTCGTCAGTGTTGTAGCAGATCAAACTCTCAGATCATGCCTCTTCGTCAAAGTTGTAGCTTGATCAGAATCAAACTCTCAGATCATGCATCTTCGTCAGAGTTGTAGCTTGATCAGAATCAAACTTTCAGATCATGCCTCTTCGTCGGTGTTGTAGCGGAACAAACTTCCAGATCATGCCTCTTCGTCAGAGTTGTAGCTTGATCAGAATCAAACTCTCAGATCATGCCTCATCGTCAGTGTTGTAGCTTGGTCGAACTATACTATTCTTTGGTCCTGCCTCTTCGTCAGAGTTGTAGCTGGATCAGACATCAAAACTTTCATCTTCAGATCCCATCTCTTCGTTAGTGTTGTAGATGGATCAAAATCATTTTGACAAGTCTAACAAAAATGTTGGCACAACGTGCTTAAACACAGTAAAGTTTAAGATAATGGATAATTCAAATGTCCATCAAAAGTCCATTTTCACGAATGGTCGAAGGAAAATAAATCCTTTGGAAAAATCTAATGTCATATTGGTATAAACTTATTGTACCCATGGGAATGATACAACTAGCTCAGAGCAAACGGCTACCGGTAAAGGCAACTCAAATTTGTTAATCCCTGTGCATTTGGGAAAAATGCAAAAAGAAATCTATCAGCCAAGATCTGAATTAGAATTTGCTGATTTCCAGTCATGTGTCTTCGTCGATGTTATAGCTGGGCCAAGCCTTCATATTTCGATCATGTGTCTTCTTCAGTGTTGTAGCTGGATCAAGTTTTACAGACCTGGCCTCTTCGTCAACGTCGCAGCTAGGTTAAATTTTCTACAGACATTGCATCATTGTCAGAGTCGTAGCAAGCCGAGCGTATTTTGTCTACTCCAACGGATCACCTCCAATTTTGTCTTCCCCAACAGATCCTCTATCTTGAAGATTTTGCTTACAAGAGTCACCGAGAAGATCAAGAAAAGCCTAAAGAAGAAGCGGTGGCCAAAGAAAAGAACCCTAACCGATCAGACAAAAATGGGCACTCTTTTATCTTTGCCCTATTCTTGTTACACAGCAATGCGCAAAGAAGGGCAGCTGTAGTAACACATTTTGTCCTGTCTAGACCCACTTTTAAATTACAATACCCAATATAAACCCAATACCCAAACCCATTTACATATTAGACCCATTTACCTTTACAAACCCATATGAAATAAATACCCTAAATATTTATTTAATTAAACCCATTACAATACCCAAACTATCCTTTACCTTAAATATAAAAAAATGATAACCTAAACCTTATCACCTTGCTTCATCCGTCGCACCCCTCAACCCAATCTGCCCCGCACGTGGCCACCACACGCGCCACCATTGACCACGCTCGCCCGCCACCGCCCTAGTTCGATGCCCACTCTACCATTGCCGCTTTGTGCCACCGCCCCACCGCCCAAACCTGCAAAAAGGATGAACGAGTTGTGATATTTTATATACATCGAAATGAGTTATAAAAATTGAATGGTCTATTTGGCAAACCGATGATTTATCGCATTATTGACCATTTTGACAATTTGTCAAAATTGAATGGTCTATTTGGCAAAGAGGATATGTAGAAGGAGTAAATCTGATTTTTTAGTTAAAATGATGGAATTAAGGTAGTAATGTTGATTTGAGGACTAATTTGCAAAATTAAGAAGCTTGAATCCTTATACTTGAAATTTGGTGACCATCTCGACAAATCAAGAAAAAAAATTAGAGAAGTAAAAGTTTAAGCCTATTTTGATGAAGGATGAAAAGAGAACATATGAATACAAGCTTTATTCTGGTCATTTGAAGTAAAGTGATGAGACTAAATTGACAAGTACAGAAATAGGGAGAAGTTAGTGTAAATTAGAAGTTATTTATGGAAAGTTATGTTGGAATTTGAATTATGACAGTAAGTTTAAAATTTTGCCATAAATTCTACAAAAATGGTTAGATGGTGAATTTTATATCGTTGTAAAGATTTGTTAGTCTAGTTTCGTTTCCAGCAAACGGAAACTGATTTCGAGTTCCGAGTTAAAAGATATTAATTTTTAATCAAATGAAGGTTAGAAAAATTATAGAGCAGTTTCTGTCTGGACAACTCTGTGACGTGAATGTAAGGAATTTTCATAATTTTTGTAGATTTTATTAATTTATGTGGCTTATATCATTAAAACCGTTACCGAATCTAGTTTCTATGGTATAAAGGAAATTAAGATCCAATATGTATTATGCTATGTATAAGTAAATCGTTGAAGGTAGCGCAAGCTGTCAGAAAATGGAATTTGAAACATTTTGTATTTAAATCTTAGTTAGCAAGCTCGAAAGAGTTATTGGAAGTTCAATTTGGTCACTAAGGACCATAATTAGTTTTTGAACAGTACAAGGAATAAAGGAAAATAATTGGAAATTTTATATTTGAATGATTACATTAAACCGCTTGTTTAAGGTATTGTTAGATTTGAATCGAGTAAACATTTTATTGTATTCATTTGATTAATGAAGTCAAGTCCGAATCAAAGAAGGTTCGAGGTACTATGAAACAAAGGATCGGACTAGGACTTAGTGATACTTTGTGTTAAGTGGCCAAGGTGAGTGATTGTTACTTAATTATGCATGTGATAAAGGGAGGCTTGCGATAAGCCAACCTTATTTATGAATGCATGATATGATATATGTTGGCATTATGTTCTACTATTTAAATGTGGTAAGTAATATGGCGAGCAATGTGGGGACAATGTTCCTATCATATGACTAAAGAATTATTTATGATATGTTATGTTCATAAAAAAATTAAGAATAAGTGATGTGTTTGATACATGATCACTGACTGGAAAAATATTTTTAATAAATAAGCTAACATGGCTTGAATAACATATTGTTTCAAGTATGAGAACTTATATGTGAAATGTTATGATAGTCACTATAACTGATATGTTATTTGAATATGGTAAGAGCAAGTAACATGTATAATAAGTTGTCAATGCTCTAATAGATATCTTTGTTATAGTATACTTGATATTATATGGGTTATGAACTACTATTATGATTTATTAATGACATCTGATATGATAACTTCTGATCATGATATACTGGAAGAATCGATGCGATGCATAATACAGTAATGACAAGTACATATGAATAATTATGTTGAAATATGGGATGTTAATTGCCCGTTTACATGAATGATGATGATTGATTGATAAAGTTTGCTATGAAATACCATATAAACTGGTTATATTATGCTATGAGAAGCATGTTGAAGTATGTCAAGTAAACATGATGAACTTAATACAAGTAATTTATCAGTTATACTTAGATAAAGCTAGAAATAAAAATAGGCCTTGAATTATGTTCATGTCAGTTATTTGATAACCTCATATGCTCTGCCTCACTAAGTGAATGCTTAGCGTATGTTCTGTAATATCCCAAAATTTTGGTTAGTGACCAAAATGTAAATTTTGAATTTTTAGGGGTCAAAGTGTAAACTTTGGAAAAGTTTAGGGACCAAAGTGTAATTTTCAAAATTTGTGTATTTTAACCCTGTAAATGAATAGTTTACCCCCAATAATGATGTTTTCGTGTTACCCAGATTTTTCGTACGGAGTTTGTATTATTGGCTATAAAGCGATAAAGTTTGGAAGAATATTCGAATAATCAGATCGAATCGAATATCTAGGATATTTTGACGGATGATAAGCCAAGGTTGAATCTGTCATTTTACATGTCTAAGATATTTTCTTTGTGTTGGAAGAATATGAACCCTTGGATTTAAGTTGATTTTCCATGCTAAATATGAGCCGTTGGATGAAAAATTGCAAGATCGTAATTTTGGAAAATCATAAGGGCAAAGTTAGTAAACTACTAACTCGAGATTTAAATTTAGGTCATTGGATGAAGGATGTTGATACGAGGAATATTATGGAAATATAGAATTTTCAGAATAGATCGGATAGCTCGGTAAAGGTAAAATCATAGTAGAAGTAATTTGTGAATATCGTGAAATCAAATTGAATTGAAATTTTAGAGGTTGTTCCATAATCCATGGAAAATCATAAAATGATATTTATGGAATGGTGGCCAGTTGAGGAGGAACTAATTTAGTTAGATTTTAATGGAATGGCAATTTTGAAACAAACTAGCAAATAAAGAATAGTTGGAGGGCAAATTGGTCATTTGGCAGGGATAGCAATTTTGAAATATTTGAAGTTACAAGGGCTATTTTTGGAAGAAGAAAATCAAAGATTAAATCTTGGTCCTTGATTGATGATAAAATCAATCTCAACCATTGGATAAAAAGGGCATTCTTGTAATTTCTCTATTTGAATGAATTTAAATTTCTTGGATTTGGAGTGTATTTATATAATTAATGATGCTGGAGATGTGAAATTGATGTTAGAATGCTAAACCGATGTTGAATCGAATTAGGGACCATTTTGACAAATTGTCAAAATCAAGTGACCAAATAGGAAATGAATTCTTAAATGGAGATCAAATCTGATTTTCAGTTAAAATAATAGAATTAAGGTAGTAATGTTAATTTGAGGACTAAATTGCAAATTTAAGAAGTTTGAATTTTTACCTTTTCATTTTAGTGGCTATTTTGGGCAAAGAAATAAAATTAGAGGGAATTATTTTGAATAATTATTTGATGAAGAAGATGATGATTTGGTGGTTTGAAGAAAGTGATGAGACTAAATTGATAAGTAGAAAAGTGAGAAGAACTTAGTAGAAATTAGAAGTTTATTATGGAAAGCTATGTAGAAGATTGAATTTTGGCAGTAGCTTCAAAAATTCACCATAAATTCTACAAAAATGTTTAGATGATGAATTTTATACCTTTGCAAACATGTGTTCGTCTTGTTTCATCTCCAACAAACGGAAATTGATTTCGAGTTCTGAGTTAAAAGATATGAATTTTTAATCGAATGAAGGTCAGAAAATTTATAGAGCAGAATTTTCATAATTTTTGTAGATTTTATTAATTTATGTGGCTTATACCATTAGAACCTTTATCGAATCTAGTTTTTCCAGTATAAAGGAAATTAAAATCCGATATGTATTCTTCTCGGTATAAGCAAATCTTTGAAGGTGGCTCAAGCTGTCAGAAAATGGAATTTGAAACATTTTGTATTTAAATGTGAGTTAGCAAGCTCGAAAGAATTATTGGAAGTTCAAATTGGTCACTAAGGACCATAATGAGTTTTTGAACAATACAAGGAAGAAAGGAAAAATATTTGGAAATTGTATATTCGAATAATTATAATAGACAACATGTTTAAGGTATTGTTAGATTTGAATCTAACAAATATTTTTATCATATTCATGTGATTAATGAAGTCAAGTCCGAATCAAAGAAGGTTCGAGGTTCTATAAAGGAAAGGATCGAGTAGAATTTAGTGAGGCATGCTAATAAATGGCCCAAGTGAGTGCAATGCATACATAACATGATACATGGATGTTTTATACATCAACGGTAAGACTTGCGATAAGTCTACCGGGTTTCTATATTGGCATGATATTAATGTCATTGATCATATATTTGACATATTTTAAATATGTCAAAGGTTGAGAACAAATGCATTGATCACTAGTTATTGATGATGGTATGCTATGAATGTTGTTTTGGGTATGAACTGCCTAATGTTCAATTATATTGATATACATTGCCATAGATGGAATAAATACGTAAATTATGCCCAAATAAGTCAATTAGGGACATGATATAGTTGGCATGCCATAGAGTCCAGCAGCACGCTGCATAGCCGGGAATTCAAGATAGCACTATGGTGTACCTAAAGGTCACTTAGTGTATGGTTAGCACAACCTTATAAATGTGCGAGAATTAGCACTTCAGTGCATATTTGACTCGTGTATCCAGGGTCCTCATAGGTCTATATTCGGGCTATAAATTTGGGTTATAAATTTGGGCTATAAATTCGGGCTGTAAAATCGGGCTATGAAATCGGGAATTCTGTTTATATGAATACTCGGGGCAAATGGCAAGTATATCGATAAGAAATTTATATTCGGTTTATATAATGTTGATAAATGATTAGTGTTGCGCGTAATAAGTGCTGCGCAATTGTGCAAGTATACACGTTGCATGTTATAGTATAAAAGATATCGTCTCCACAGGGATTGGTGCCACTTCAAGAATCTAGTCTCTTGCACTGTAAAAAGTAAAAACACAAATAAAGGATTATAGGAGTTTAACAAATAACTAAACTAGAAGGCAATAAAGTAAAAGAATAAATGAGAACAAATGAGAGAGATAGGCCAGGTTATCAATTTCGACTACCATATCACCTTTGCTCTTTGTCGACAATTGCCCTGGCAACTGGCTCGGCGTCTCCTTCATGCATTGCCCTTGCAACTAGCTCGGCATCTCCTTCATGTATTGCCCTGACAACTAGCTCTAGTCTTTCTTTGGCAAGCGATCCTGTACATACACACAAAACACACCAAAGCAGCATCTTTTCCATCAAAAACTACCAAGTTATGTAATCAAGCTCAACGATGGAAGGAAACATGGATTAATGCATAAATGGCTAATTATGCAACTAATATGAGCCTAAGTCTAACAATAATATGAGTAAAAAAAGGGTAAGAAAAATAGTACTTTTGAACACTTATCAATTAGTATGATGGTATACTTATCTAGTGATCATGGTGCAATTATGTATATACGACATATTATGATAACCGGGCAAGCATGAAAATATTATTATGACATTAGCATATATTAAATAATTACTAATGCAATGTGAAAGTTGATGCATTGACATATATCATGCTATATAAATGTAGCTATGAAGTTGAATAAAATTTAAATTATTGTTATTAACTTCCTTTATTGACTCACTAAGTCCGTACTTAGCGTGTGTTTGATTGTACACATGTAGGTAAATTATGATGAGAGGGAGAAAAGCATTGTATCAATATTTGAAAGCTCAACATGTAATCACAGTAATGCAACCTAATTAAGGTATGATTATTATAGTGGCATTTATACTTGCTACACCTATTTGAGTGTGATTGACCTTTACAGTTCATTATGGTTTCAAGATAAGTGGCATTTCTGGAAAGATTCAAGATTAAGAATAACCTTAAGTGATGAGTTGCATTCTAAGATAATTGATTTATGATTGGAACTCGAACAAATAATTTATGTTGGTTTTAAATAAAGTTAAGCGTGCTTGGGCTAGTGAAATTTTAGGATGGGTGACCATTGAGAAGTTTTTTGAAAATTTTAAATTACCCTGATTTTTGGATTAAAGAAGTTGTAACATTTTCGACTCGTACCCAGTGTATGGATACGGGAAAGGGGTGTTACATGTTGTTTCACACGTAGGTTATTGGAAACTTGCCGGAAGAGGAGTCAAGCATGTTAATCAAGCTGCAATTTACCAAACATCTGGAAGATTTATGATATTCACTAGTGGGAATGTATATATTTATTCGTTAGTTGTTTTAAAGGCATGAGTTTGATTAAGAGTCAGATAAATAGTCAGTTTCAAAAATAATCCGTAAATAAATAAGAACATGATAAGGTACTAGTAATGTGATAAATTAGTTTAAGATAGTATAGAGGATTAACCATGGAAATATGAATTATTCGTATGGTTAAGGAATTATCGGTAAAGATATTTAATCAGGTAAAATTTTATTTATCGTTTATAGTGTAGCGATTTTAAATTCAAGAAAGAGCCTAGGTAGTGTACCTAGTTTTCACCCTGAGTTATATACTTATTTTAATAACTGACTAATATGACTTATTTTAAATTAGCAATCTGCAAATACGCTATGAATACTTTGAAAGTCGAGAAAGGGTTATTTTATAAACTAGTTTTATGTCAGATGTTTTAAAAAAATTACATGTCTAGAACTCTGTTAAATAATATTATGACATCATTAATGTGTATTCGTACTACGAGTATACATTAGAGGTGTTACAGATTAAACTTGGACTATGGACACTGGCACGGTGGCATCTGATTGCGTCGGAGTATAGACAAAATAAGGACTAGCTGGCATATCATCGTTGGCAATGAGGTCAAAGGGGAACTCAAGGAAAGCTGGAAAAGTATGAGCAGACATTCCTTCAAGAGTTTTCTTTAGGGCACAGTCTGAAGCATGAGTATATTGCCATAGCAAGGTGTTCTACTCCCTTGCTTTCTCGAGATTCTGAAGGATGATCTCTTGGCATTTGTATATTTGAGAAAGCATTGCCACTGAACCAGCTAGCATAGGTGTAATAAGTTCTGCCTTAGGTGCCTTAGTCTTGGACACCAGCTCCGTAGCCTTTCCTTTGCCCTTCTCCTTTGACTCTGTGGCAGTTAATTGCCTCCATGGGGCAGGGGTGATAGTTGTTCATTTGCTCTTTTGGAAATTGTCCTAGTCAAGTTGTGGCACCTTGTGTTGCATGCAAATAGTAAAGAATAATGAAGGAAAAACCAAACTACCACTTTCTTTACCAACGCATTTATAGGTCTCATCCATAATGAGACGACAGATGTTGATCTTGCACCCTAGGATGATCAAATGCAATAAAGCCATCCTCTCCTCCGAGATGATCTCATTACAAGTGGTTGGCACAAGATTTGCTTTCAAGAAGTGATTCCACCCCCTCGGCTGTGACTTCAGTGCCAACTGCTTCACCACCTTCCGGTGACCTTTTGATGACACATTCCATTTGGCTCCAGGCTCGCTTAGATCCTTCAATAGCAACTGCCTCTTGGCAGCATCTAAAGAATCAGCAAAATCAGAGTGCCTTCCCCTGCACCATCCAATTTAAACAAATCATTTAAATACCATTCATCAAATCTAATACATGTACCTCGCAAAAACATGAAAATTGAGTCTTTGGTTGTGAGGTCAGCATAAAGTTTACCAATAGCATTGGAATGGACCTCCCCAGTTTATTGGCAAAACATCTCCCACTTGCGCTTCTCGACCACCGTGACAAACTTCGATAAGTAACCTAAGTTGGGTTTGTTTTTGAACTTGAAGCCATTTTCATAGCAAAAGGTTCTTGCAGCAAATTTGTCCTCATACTTCTTTTGGATTTCTTTATTGAAGAAGATCTTGAATGGTGCTGAAGAAGATTCCATTGAAATCTTTTGGGGAACTTGAAAGAAAATTTAGGGAAAAAAGAGTTGAATCTTGCTTTCTTGCCATAAAAGAAGATGAAAAGAAAGTGTACAATTTAGCTAAGGCAATAGTTGGGGTTTAAGTAGATAGAAAGAGAAACGGTTTAGTGTTTAAAGGGGATGTTTAAATTGGCTCATTAATGGGGATAATGATGGAGAAGTGGCAGTTAGGCGTGTTTGGGGAAGAGAGATAATGATGGGTTAAGGGTTTAATGAGATAAGACAGCGCGGAAAAGGTCTAAGGATAAAAAGATTGGGTTGAAAATTTGAATTTCAATATTTACCCTAGGTAGCTAGGGTTAAATCCCGCACTTAGCCAGAATTTCCACTCTTCTTAGGCCTAACTCTCACAAGTCCAATTGATGTGCAATGTTTTAACTATTAATGCTAGCCCTTGCCTTGGCATTATGCCTGGCAACAAATCTTGCACTTACTGAAAGAAAACATTTCAACACAGAAAAAGAAGACAAAAATAAATGAAAAATAATAAATGAAAATACTGAAAATAAAAACATCTAACCTACTATATACACAGATCAAATGATAATGATGAACTAAATCTCTACCAGGTGAACAATCTTCTTGGCATTCTTTTGACTAGGCTGTTTACCTTAAAAAATGTTTCAGTCTTCAAATCCTTGATGTCAACTGCTCTATGAGCGCATGGTTTGACAACTTCAAAGGGGGCGACCATCTGGACTTAAGCTTCCTTGGAAATAACTTTAACCTTTAGTTAAAAAATAGAACTCTTTGGACTTCAAACTGTCTTGGCAATATTCTGTTGTCATGCCATCTTTTTGTTCTCTCCTTGTAAAGTCAGGCATTCTCGTAGGGTTGCATTCTGAATTCCTCCAGTTTATTTAGGTCAAATAAATACTTTGTACCAGCATCCCTCCATTCCATATTAAGTTTTTTGGTTTCCCATTAAGCTTGATGTTCCAACTCCACTGGCAAGTGGCATACTTTCCCAAAAATGAGCCTGTATGGGGAGGTTCCCAAAGGAGTCTTGAAAGTTGTTCTGTATGCCCAAATGGAGCCATTTAGCCACAGAGACCAGTCCTTCCTCGTTGGGTTCATAGTTTTCTCCAAAGTGTTCTTAATCTCCTTATTTGAGATCTTCGCTTGGCCATTAGATTAGGGATGGTAGGTTGTGGCAATTCTTTGCTAGATTCCATACTTGCAAAGAACTTTAAAGATTAAATTGCATTTAAAATGTGTACCTTCATTATGTGTGATAGCTTTGGGGGCACCAAATCTAGTAAAGATATGCTTAAGTAGGAACTTGGCAACAGCCTTGGCATTTGTTGGTAAAACAACAGCCTCAACTTATTTTAAAATGTAATCAACGGCCACAAAGATATACAGGTTACCAAATGCTGGGGGAAAGGGACCCATAAAGTCTATTCCCCAAACGTCAAACAACTCTGCTAGCATAATGTTTTGGAGTGGCAATTGATATCTGTTGGAGATGTTACCCGTCCGCTAGCATTGATCACATGCCTTGGTATAATAATGGGCATCCTTAACATTGTAAGCTAAAAGAATCCTGACTGCAGCACTTTGGTCTTGGTCTTCGTTCGAGAAAAGTGGCCTCCATACGATTTTATATGGCATAATTGCATTATGTTACTCTATTCATCCTCTAGCATACACTGACGTATCACTTGATCAGAATACTGCTTGAACAAAATTGGCTCGTCCCAATTATATTGCCGAACATCTTGCAAAAATCGTTTTCTGGCATTACTTACCAAATCTGGTGGCAAAATATTGCTTACCAAGTAGTTGACTATGTCAGCATACCATGGCACAGAATCGACTACAAGTACTCATCGGGGAATTCATCCCTTATGGAAGTAGCTCTACCATTCTCATGATGATGCTCTCGTCATGATCAAATTCTTGTCAGCTATCAAGTTCTCACTCCCCTTCTTGTCTTGAATCTCAAGATCAAATTCATACAACAAGAGTGTCTATTGGATCAATTTGGGCTTGGCATCCTTTTTTGCCAAAAGATATTTTAGTGCCAAATGGTCTGCGTACGCCACAACTTTGTTACCTACCAAATAAGATCTAAACTTGTCAAATGCAAAGACAACTGCCAGAAACTTTTTCTTGGTTGTAGAGTAATTAAGCTAGGTATCATTCAACGTTCGTCTAGCATAATAGATGGTATGGAAAATTTTACCACACCTTTGTCCCAACACAGCTCTAACGGTATAGTTGTTGGCATCACACATGAGATCAAATGGCTCACTCCAATCTGGTGCCACAACTTTGGGGGCATTAATTAATCTATCTTTAAGTTCCTTAAACGCTTTTAAATAAGAATCGTCAAATGCAAAATCAATATTTTGTTCTAAAAGCAAGCATAAAGGTTTAGAAATTTTAGATAAATCCTTAATAAAATGACGAACATGTCCCAAAAAACTTATGATACCTTTTACGCTTGTTGGAGGTGGCAATTGTTTAATTACCCTAATTTTTCTCTTTGTCTACTTCCAGGCCTCTCTTGGTCACTTTATGTCCGAGAACTATGCCCTCCTTCACCATGAAATGAAATTTTTCAAAATTTAGGACTTGTTTGGTTTTAATACAAATTTTCAAAACAAGTTCCAAACTCTGAAAGCATTTCTCAAAAGTTTTGCCAAACACCAAGAAGTCATCCATGAGGACTTTTAGATTATTCTCGATCATGTCAGAGAAAATTGACATCATGCAATGTTGAAATGTTGCAGGAGCATTACACAATCCAAAGGGTATTCTTCTAAAAGAGAATGTCCTATATGGACAAGTGAACATGGTTTTCTCCTGGTCTTTGAGAGAGATGGAAATTTGATTATAGCCTGATTAGCCATCTAGGAAGCAATAAAATGCCTTACCTGCCAACCTATCCAGCATCTGATCGATGAAGGGCAGTGGAAAGTGGTCTTTTGAGTGACATTATTTAGCTTCCTGTAATCCATGCACACTCTCCATCCTATAATAGTTCTAGAGGGAATCAACTCATCTTTGCTATTTTGTACCACGATTATTCCACCCTTCTTTGGCATGTATTACACCGGGCTAACCTGTTAGCTATCATAAATATGATAAATTATCCCGACATCTAGCCACTTGATAAGTTCTTTCTTAACTACCTCTTTCATGCTTGGGTTCAGTCTTCTCTGGGTTTCGATTGTTTTGCCATGGTAATCCTTCAAAATGATTTTATGCATACAAATAGATGGGCTTATTCCTCGGATATCATCCAAGCTCCATCCCAGAGCTTGCTTATAATTGCTTAATATTTTTAGTAGTCTTTCCTCCTAATCATTATTTATATTAGCAACAATGATCACTGGAAAAGTTGAGTTATTACCTAAATAAGCATTTTGAGGTGGTCTAGCGAAGGTATAAGCTCTAATTCTGGTGGCTCTTCAATAGATGGTTTGGGTTCCTTGATTTCTCTGCCAGCCAACTCTAATGGCTCTGGCTGTCCAAAGTAACTAACAAATTCATTTTCCAAGGTTGGTCTTTCACGTTCTTCACTCGTCTCAACTTTATCATCTAGTTTTCTGGCATCATCATCTGGGTCTTTGATAAGTGTTCAAAAGTACTATTTTTCTTACCTTTTTTTTACTCATATTATTGTTAGACTTAGGCTCATATTAGTTGCATAATTAGCCATTCATGCATTAATCCATGTTTCCTTCCATCGTTGAGCTTGATTACATAACTTGGTAGTTTTTGTGGGAAAAGATGCTGCTTTGGTGTGTTTTGTGTGTATGTACAGGATCACTTGCCAAAGCAAGACTAGAGCTAGTTGCCAGGGCAATACATGAAGGAGATGCCGAGCTAGTTGCCAGGGCAATGCATGAAGGAGACGCCGAGCCAGTTGCCAGGGAAATTGTCGACAAAGAGCAAAGGTGATATGGTAGTCGAAATTGATGACTAGACAAGCCCAAGATGACGTGGAGCAAAGCTAAATCCCAAAGGAATTTGATTTCCATGAAGAGATTAAAGAAGAATTAAATTCCAAGAAGATAGGAGAAGTTCTAGTAGGAATATAATTATAATAAAGAATTATATTCTTTAAAGATAATTTAATTCCAACTTAACTTCCTCCTCAAGGAAGGACTTTGACCTAGCCCTATAAATAAGAGGCCATATCGTCAACTTCCAAGGGGAGCAAGAGAGAGGAATTTCGTCAACTTCCAAGGAGGGCAAGACGAGAGAATTTTCGACAAGCATCTAGGGCAAGGAAGATTTCTACAAGCTTCCTTCTTCATCATTTTCTTTCTTGTTCGATTGGGTTCATGCTAGGGATTATTTATCTTGTGTTTCTTTGGAACCTAGCCATGAACTAAATCTATTTGGCTATGGTTATTGTGTTTTGTGGTTGTGAGAAACTATTGGATTTTGTTTAGGTAATAAGAGTTTGCACTTTTCTATTCAAGGTTTATTCATTCTTGATTCTTATTCTTGTTTGCGAGTGAATTGGGAGAGGATCTCGTAACTTCATCTATTTATCTAATATCGGGAGAGTTAGATTCAAGAAACGAATGAATATGATCTTTATTCAATCTATTGATGGTGTAGATTAATCCGGCTTAGGAATAAGTCAAGGATTTCAACGGCTAAGAGGAGTGCAAGATTGGTTGTTGTTTACCCTTGATTCACGCAGGGATATATTATCAAGGCATGCACAAGTAGCTAGAGTTTCGACTTAGGGATAAGAAGAAACCATTGAAGAACGCTCTGCCGAACCTTGAAGGCTGCTGCCCAGTCGCCCAAGTAGTTGCCCAACTAGTCGCCAGGCAACCATCGATTAGTTGCCAAGGCAACCCCATTGTGCAAGTTGCCACGACAACTGAGTTGCCCGTGCACTCTTTTACCAAGACGATCCAATCGGCTATCACACCTCAACTCACGATAACCTGGCCTATCTCTCTCATTTGATCTCATCTATTCTTTTACTTTATTGCTTTCTAGATTAGTTATTAGTTAAACTCCTATAATCCTTTATTTGTGTTTTCACTTTTTACAGTGCAAGATACTAGATTCTTGAAGTGGCACCAATCCCTGTGGAGACGATATCTTTTATACTATAACTTGCAACGTGTATACTTGCACAATTGCGTAGCACTTATTACGCGCAACAAGTTTTTGGCGCCGTTGCCGGGGATTGGCAATAGCGACTTTGTTTTTATTTTCTTGCACTTTCTTTTTACTTTTCTTGTTTAAGATTCAAAGGGCTAACAAACTTTGGTTTTGCATTGGTATATGACCAGGGCGAGACCGACTACACAGAATATCCCTTTGATCCAGAAATCAAACGAACCTTACAAAGACTTAGACGAAGGATAAGAGTAGCAATGGCTAATCAAGACGGCAATATGAATCAAGATGTTCCAGCAGGAGGAGGAGTGATTCTTGCACGAAACAGAACTATTCGAGACTATCTTGAAGAAGATCTTGATGGACTTAATCCAGGAGTTGTCGCACCTGAAATTGAAGCTGACCACTTTGAGTTAAAACCGGTAATGTTTAATATGATCAACACAATTGGTCAATTTGGCGGCTCATCAACTGATGATGCACGGAAACTTCTAAAATCTTTCCTTGAGATTTGCAACTCATTCAAAATACACGGAGTCACCCTCGATGTCTTACGATTAAGATTATTCCCCTATTCACTGAGGGATAGGGCGAAAGCATGGTTGAATAGCATTCCTGCCGGATCAATAGCATCTTGGACCGATCTTTGTCGTGATTTCCTTGCTCGGTTTAATCCTACAAATTTGAGTGATAAGCTTCGTAACGACATTACTTCTTTTCAGCAGGCAGATGATGAATCCATGTACGAGGCTTGGGAGCGATATAGAGAACTTCTACACAAATGCCCCCTATACGAATTCCCGGTGTTGACCCAAGTAACAATGTTTTACAACACCGTGAATACACCAACAAGGATGATGCTAGAAGCCTCGGCAAACGACATACTTCTAGATAAGTCGCCGGAGGAAGCAATGCAAATTCTAAACAGTCTGGCCAAGAATGATTATCAATTCCCCTCTACTAGAAGAGGAGAAGTTAGACGCCAAGCCACAATACATGAACTAGGATCATCAGATTCAATTTCGGCACAATTGGCCACTTTAACCAAGATGGTCCAGAACATGCAAAAACCAAACAACACACATGAGGTCAAGGTAATGGATTCTTTTTGTGAGTTATGTGGTGATAACCATGATTCTTCTGAATGTATGCAGAATCCGGAATCGAGCTTCTATGTGGGGAATTACAATCAGAACAACAATGTGATGTCCAATGCATACAATCCGGCTTGGAAGAAGCATCCGAATTTTTCATGGAGTAATCCCAACAATGCTCTAAACCAGAACAATCAGAATGCACAAGTATTGGGATTCCAGCAGAATATGCCACGGCAATAGTTTTCACAGCAACAACCGACAACATCTAGTTCTTTGGAAAATTCTCTAAATGCTTTTATGATGAAAACTGAATCTTATATGGCTGAGAATAGTAACTTCATAAAAAGAACTGATGCTTTTATTAACAGGACCGAGATGAGATTGGAAAACCAAGAGGCGGCAATCAAATCATTGGAAAATCAAGTCTTACAGTTTGCTCAAAATCTGAATACTAGACCGCAAGGATGTTTACCTAGCGAAACTAAAGTCGCAAGAGGAACTGGCCATGAGCAATGTAAGGCAATCACCACTAGAAGTGGCCAACAACTTAGAGAGGCTCAAACCCACTCATGAAACAAAACTCCACAAAAAGATCAAGACGAACCTAGCGGCAAAGCCTCAGATACTGAACCAAGAATTGCCGCGGCAACCGGCAATAAGCATGCCTCAGCAACCGACGATAAAGATGCCTCGGCAACTTGCGATAAGCATGCCTCGACAACCCCAGTTGATAACACCTCGACAACTCCAGTTGTCCCGACAATGCCGTCAATCAGGTTCCAAATCAATGAAAAGATCGAAGATATCCGACTTCCACCACCATTCCCACAAAGGTTGAAGCGACAAAAGAAAGAATATCAATTTAAGAAGTTTCTTGATATCTTTAAGCAAGTCCACATCAACTTGCCATTGGTGGAAGCAATTGAACAAATGTCAAACTATGTCAAGTTTCTTAAAGACATTATGTCCAAGAGAACAAGGCTATGAGAGTTTTAAACAGTTGCCGCAACAGAGGGATGCATGGAAACGTTGCACAATCGTATGCCACCCAAGTTGAAGGATCCCAAAAGTTTCACAATACCCTGTTCCGTTTGAAACCACTATGTCGGGAAAGCATTATGCGACCTTGGGGCTAGCATAAACTTGATGCCTAAATCGGTTTTCCAGAAATTAGGAATCGGGAAGGCAAGACCTACAACAGTTATGATACAGCTAACCGAAAGATCCTATGTGCATCCAGAGGGAAAAATCGAGGACATACTGGTAAAAGTTGATAAATTTATTTTTCCCGCTGACTTTATTATTTTGGATTGTGAAGCAGATGAGCATGCACCCATCATTCTCGGGAGACCATTCTTAGCAACAGGGAGAACCTTGATCGATGTTGAAAAGGGAGAACTCACAATGAGGGTGAATGACCAGCAAGTTAAACTAAATGTGTTCCAAACACTAAGGCATGTCGATGATCCAGAAGAATGCCAACTTCTTCATGCCACGACAGAGTTTAACTTTGACGAGGACTTTAGTTGCCTCGGCAACTACATTGCCAATCAAGAGGAACCTGAGGAGTATGAAGAACCAGTCGATGATGAACAACAAGAAGAGGCAAATTGGCTAGTGAATCGACCAGGTACATACTTTGAATCACTGGATTACTTAGGTAAGGAAGGTAAACTCGAAAATCCCTCTATTGAACAACCACCGATTCTTGAGTTGAAACAATTGCCAGAGCAACTAAAATATGCATACTTAGGAATCGATAATACATTGCTTGTAATTATTTCTTCTAAGTTATAGCCTGAACAGGAAAAGAAGCTGATCAAGATGTTGAAGCTACACAAAAAGGCAATAGGGTGGACAATTGCCGACTTGAAGAGAATTAGCCCGGCAGTGTGCATGCACAAGATTTTGTTGGAAGATGATCACAAACCTTCAATTGAGGCCCAGAGGAGACTGAATCATGCCATGAAAGGGGTTGTAATGAAAGAAATCATCAAGTGGCTTGACGCCGACATTATAAACCCTATCTTTGACAGTACATGGGTAAGTCCGGTACAATGTGTACCGAAAAAGGGAGGTATAACAGTGGTAAGTAATGAAAATAATGAACTCATTTCAACCAGGACTTTGACCGGTTGGAGGGTTTGTATGGATTATCGAAAGCTAAACAAAGCCACCAGGAAAGATCACTTCCCATTACCCTTTATTGATCAAATGCTTGACCGTCTTGCAGGTAAACCCTTTTATTGTTTTCTTGATGGTTATTCAGGTTACAATCAAATTGCCATAGCACCAGAAGATCAAGAAAAGACAACCTTCACATGCCCATATGGTACTTATGCCTTCCGAAGGATGCCCTCGGATTGTGTAACGCCCCGACAACCTTCCAAAGATGCATGATGGCACTCTTTTCAGACATGGTCGAAGACTTCCTTGAGATCTTCATGGATGATTTTTCTGTTTTTGGTAATGACTTCGACAATTGTCTCGGCAATTTAAAGAGGGTGTTGGCAAGATGTGAAGAAACTGATTTAGTCCTCAATTGGGAGAAATGCCATTTTATGGTAGATGAAGGAATAGTGCTCGGCCACAAGATTTCATCCAAGGCAATTGAAGTAGACAAAGCCAAGGTGGACGTGATCGAGAGATTACCCCCACCAAGTTCGGTTAAAGGAATTCGAAGTTTTCTTGGACATGCAGGTTTTTACAGGAGGTTCATTCATAATTTTTCTAAAATTACTAAACCCTTGTGCAATTTGCTTGAACAGGATAAAGTCTTTGATTTTGATGATTCTTGCACCCAAGCATTCGAAACCCTAAAGGAAAAGCTTACCTCGGCACCCATTGTCGTTCCACCAGATTGGACGCTACCTTCTGAGCTCATGTGTGATGCAAGTGATTTTGCGGTAGAAGCAGTCCTAGGCCAGCACACATGTAAGACCTTCCATGTGATACACTACGCTAGCAAAACTCTTAATAGTGCCCAAGTGAATTACACAACAACGGAGAAAGAGTTACTAGATGTAGTTTTCGCATTTGACAAGTTCCGATCCTATTTGATTGGTACAAAGGTAATTGTTCATACGGACCATTCGGCAATCAAATATCTATTTGCTAAAAAGGATGCCAAACCTCGTTTGATTCGTTGGATATTACTTTTACAAGAATTTGATATTGAAATTAAGGACAAGAAAGGAACAGAAAATCAAGTGGCCGATCACTTATCACTTGTAGAACGCAACAGGGAGGAGGACGCGGATCTAGAGATATGCGATGCATTCCCGGATGAACAAATTTTAGTTGCCTCGGCAACCATGGATGCGCATGCCTCGGCAACCCTCGACGCCTCGGCAACCCTCGACGCCTCGGCAACTCTCGATGCCACAACAGCCTTTGACGCGCACGCCTCGGCAATTTTGGGAGCAGTCACCACGGCAGCACATGCCTCGGCAATACCCTGGTACGCAGATTTAGTTAATTTCCTTGTTTGTGGTATTTTACCTTATGGCATTACTCACCAAGGGAAGAAGTGGTTCCGCCATGATGCTAAGCATTACTTTTGGGACGAGCCTCTTTTGTTTAAATAATGTGCATATCAGGTTATACGCAGATGTATCCCTGAAGAAGAGCAATAGAATGTACTCCGACAATGCCATTCTTCACCTTATGGAGGACATTTTGTAGGAACTCGTACCGCGGCCAAAGTTTTATAATCCAGTTTGTATTGGCCAACATTGTACAAAGATGCCCAAGACTTTTACAGGCAATGTGATCGTTGCCAGAAGACGGGCAATATCTCTAGACGACATGAGATGCCGCTCCAGAACATCATCGAGGTGGAATTATTCGATGTATGGGGGATTGATTTTATGGGACCTTTCCCATCTTCATTCGGCAACCTCTACATATTACTTGCCGTCGACTACGTGTCTAAATGGGTGGAGGCAGCTGCAGTTCCTAACAACGATTCCAAGACCATGCAACGATTCTTGTTGAAAAACATATTAACACGGTTTGGGATGCCGAGAGCAATTATCAGTGACGAAGGCAACCATTTTGACAACAGACTAACTGCCAAGATGTTGCAACGATTCCGCATATCACACAAGATCGCCACGGCATATCACCCACAAACCAACGGGCAAGCAGAAATTTCCAACCAGGAATTGAAGGGTATACTTGAGAAAGTTGTAAATCCCTCTAGGAATGATTGGTCATTAAGACTAGATGACGCACTTTGGGCATATCGCACTGCATTCAAAACACCCTTAGGTATGTCCCCCTTCCAACTTGTCTATGGAAAAACATGCCACCTACTGGTGGAAATCGAACACAAGGCATACTGGGCAATCAAGATCGTGAATATGGATTGGGAAAGTGCCGGACAAAAGCGTTTGTTGGACCTCAATGAGATAGAAGAATTTCGTGCACTCACTTATAACAATGCACGAATCTACAAGGAGAAAACAAAGCAATGGCATGACAAGAAACTATTGCCGCAGCAATTCATGCCAGGGCAACTAGTTCTCTTATTCAATTCTCGGCTAAAACTTTTCCCGAGAAAGCTGAAATCAAGATGGCCAGGACCATTCGAAGTTGTCAAACCATTCTCCCATGGTGCCGTGATAATCAAGTCCATCTCTGACAACCATGAATTCAAAGTTAATGGACAAAGATTGAAACACTACAATGGTGCCCATGTAGAACGTAACAAAGAAGTGGTCAACTTAGGAGATGCATGAGCATGCTCTCCCTTTGATATTTTTTTTATTTTTATTTTATTTTTATTATTTTTTATTTTCGATTAATTTTTATTTTTATTTTATTTTTCGAACTAATTTTTTTATTTCCAATTATTATTATTCTTTAGGATAGATTTTTTTTATTTATTTATCTTTTTAAGTTTAAGAATCCCATTACACATCTTTATTTATTTTCTTTTTTTAGTTTATCTTTAATTTTAATCCTTATTTGATTTGTCTTTGAATTGTAGGAAAAAAAGTTCAAGATAAAAGAGGAATTTTAATCCAAGAAGGAAAACATCTTCAACAAGGAAACTAATGGGCTGAATCTAAGGCTTGTATAAAGCCTCCAATTTACCCTAATCAAACCCCCCTTGCAGTCACCCTCTCCCTAAACCAAAACCCTTTTTTCATTTTCCCCTAATCCCACCCACCATATTTACCACCTATCTTTTCTATAAAACCCATCACCCTTAACCTATTCCTACTTTTTATCTTGCAACTTTTTAGTTTCTTTTCTTTTCTTTTATTTGTTTTTACAAAACTCACAACCAAGATCATCTATGGCATCCAAAATTAAATTTTTAGTTCATCCAAGTTCCTCCAAAGAACCAAGATACAAGAAGTTTGCTACACCGGTGGTTCAAGACTCCAAGTTTGAATACTCCAACTCTCATAAAGATTTCAGCCTTGAACCATTCATCTTCGAGAGGATTGAACATCAAAAGTGGCAAATCTTTTGCCATCAACCGGAACCGGGTAACATCTCATGGGTAAGAGAATTCTATGCTCACTCACCTAACCCGGATAATCCTTACGTTTTTGTTCGTGACAAGGTCATACTCATAAGTCCCGAAAACATCAACACCTTTTACGGGCTTTACATTGAGAAGGACGAGAATCAAGCCTTCGTTGATCAAATCACTCCCAAGCAACTCGATAAGGTGCTTCAAGAACTCACTCAACCAGGAACTCATTGGAACGACTGTAAATACAAGGGCACGGTAAATTGCCTTTGGCTTAAACCCGAGGCAAAACTATGGAATAAGTTTGTTAAAACTTCTTTAATGCCCACCACACACAATACTACCGTTGATATACCATGTCTTTTGCTCATACATTCTATTTTGCATAATCGCATCATTAACATTGGAAAAATTATTTCTGATGAGATTTTTTTATGCAGCTCAAAAGATAAGGGTTCTCTTTTCTTCCCTTGCTTAATTTCTAATCTTTGCAAGGAGATGCATGTCTCAAGTGTGTCCACCGATGAAAAGGACCTACCAAAGTCCGGTTGGAATCAAGCACTAATCCAAAAGCTAATGGGATAGGCACCGGGAAAATCTTCAAGGCCTCCAATTACCACGGCAACTCCTGCCGCCCCGACATTCCCTAATACCCAAGCACCTAATGCCCGGGCAACTCGGCCATCAATCCCGGGACACTTTGAAGCACTCTTGGAACCATTGGCAAGCCACCTAAGGCAAATTGAAGACTGACAACTAATGTTCATGCGGTACATGACGGAGCACAACAATGCCATCACCCAAATCATCCTAGAAAAGTACCTAGACAATCGCGTGCCATTTCCAATCTTTCCTACAGAGATCCTTGCCCCGGCAACCAATGAAGTAGTCGCCACGGCAACCGCAACAGATGATGTCGCGGCAACCTACATCGTGCCTGCACAAGCTGATGCCACGGCAACCAACCCTGACGATGCCACGGCAACCAAAGCTAAAGACATCCTGACAACCACTGCAAAAGCCAAAGGTAAAGCACCTATGCCCGAATCAACTCCTACAGAATCATTTTCTAATTTTTCAGAATCGGACGAGCTCTCCATTGCACCAAAAAAGACCGCACCAATTGAATCCTCCAAGTGAAAAGCCAATAATACTGATGAAGAAGACGATGAGGACAACCCCGTACGAGGATCGATTCTACCACCGGCAACAAGAAAACAACCATTGTGCTCAAGCAAGAGAATCAAGAGATCGACCAAAAGGAAACTAATCATCTACGGTGATGAACTCTCGGAGTAAGTCCTCGTATGCATTTTTTTTGTTATTTTTATTTTTCTTTAATGCATGCATTGAGGACAATGCCTCACTCGAGTTTGGGGGGGATTGTTATTAGTAGTTACCATTTAAATTAGGATTGTTATTAGTAGTTACCGTGTTTAGTTAGGATTGTTATTAGTAGTTACCATGTTTAGTTACATTCATCTTAAGTATTACATTTAAGATACATAAATTGCTTGCCATGCCTTTAGTTTGAACAATAATTGCTTAGATTTGATGAATATCCGATGATGACTTTGCCAATACACTTAATCGATAGAGTTTTTATTCTAGGATAACCATGGAAAAACTTAGAATTTTATTATGATGCTAAATTTGATGAAACACTGTTGTGGTTTGATTGATTTAAGGAATTCTAGTGAACTTAGGTTGATAATTAAAGAAATTGGGGGATTAGAATAAAAATTGGATGAATGCTAGAGGTGCCCGAAATTGGCTCTAGCATGTGCTAAAAAATTGATCACTAGAGGTGCCCGAAACTGGCTCTAGTATGTGCTAAAAAATAATTGATTGCTAGAGGTGCCTGATAAGTGTTCAAAAGTACTATTTTTTCTTACCCTTTTTACTCATATTATTGTTAGACTTAGGCTCATATTAGTTGCATAGTTAGCCATTCATGCATTAATCCATGTTTCCTTCAATCGTTGAGCTTGATTACATAACTTGGTGATTTTTGTGGAAATAGATGCTGCTTTGGTGTGTTTTTGTGTGTGTATGTGCAGGATCACTTGCCAAAGCAATGCTAAGCTAGTTGCCAGGGCAATGCATGAAGGAGACGCCGAGCCAGTTTCCATGGCATTTGTCGACAAAGACAAAATACAATAGGGATGTCGAAATTCATGATTTTACAAGCCCAAGATGACATGGAGCAAGGCCCAAGCCCAAAGGAATTTGATTGCCATGCAGAGATTAAAGAAGAATTAAATTCCAAGAGGATAGGAGAAGTTCTAATAGGAATAAAATTATAATAAAGAATTATATTCTTTAAAGATAATTTAATTCCAACTCAAACTCGTCCTCAAAGAAGGACTTTGGCCTAGCCCTATAAATACCAAGGAGATTTCGACAAGATCAATAAGGAGAGCAAGAGTAAATTTCGACAACTCCAAGAGAAGAAGCAAGGGGAATTTTCGGCAAGCATCTAGGGCAAGGAATTTTCGACAAGCTTCATCTTTTCTTCCTTGTTCGATTGGGTTCATGCTAGGGATTGTTTATCTTGTGTTTCTTTAGAACCTAGCCATGAACTAATCTTACTTGGCTATGGTTATTGTGTTTTGTGGTTGTGAGAAACTATTGGTTTTTGTTTAGGTAATAAGAGTTTGCACTTTTCTATTTCAAGGTTTATTCATTCTTGATTCTTATTATTGTTTGCGAGTGAATTGGGAGAGGATCTCGTGATTTCATCCATTTATCTAATATCGGGAGAGTTAGATTCAAGAAACGAATGAATATGATCTTTATTCAATCCAATGATGGTGAAGATTAATCCAGCTTAGGAATAAGTTAAGGATTTCAACGGCTAAGAGGAGTGCAAGATTGGTTGTTGTTCACCCTTGATTCACGCAGGATGTATTATCAAGGCATGCACAAGTAGCTAGAGTTTCGACTTAGGGATAAGAAGAAACCATCAAGAACGCTCCGCCGAACCTTGAAGTTGCTGCCCAGACGCCCAAGTAAGTTGCCCAACTAGTCGCCCGAGCAACCATTAATTAGTTGCCAAGGCAACCCCGTTGTGCAAGTCGCCACGGCAACTGAGTTGCCCGTGCACTCTTTTACCAAGACAATCCAATCAGCTATCACACCTCAACTCACGATAACCTAGCCTATCTCTCTCATTCGAATTCATCTTTTCTTTTACTTATTTGCTTTCTAGATTAGTTAAAACTTCTATAATCTTTTATTTGTGTTTTTACTTTTTACAGTGCAAGAGACTAGATTCTTGAAGTGGCACCAATCCCTGTGGAGACGATATCTTTTATACTATAACTTGCGACGTGTATACTTGCACAATTGCGTAGCACTTATTACGCGCAACAGTGCCCGAAACCGGCTCTAGTCGAATAAATTAACTTAAGAAAACTAAAAACAAAACACTAGAGGTGCCCAAAACTAGCTCTAGTTAAAACATGTTAAAAAGAACCCAATGAAGTAATTTGAAAACCTTTTGTTTGCATAGAATCCAAAAAATCAACGCCACACACACTCACAAGCATTATAGTTTGATTCTGAGTAACTCCTAAGTTTTCTGAAAAATGAAAGGCCAATCATACTTTGTGCCCCGGTTCTGAGAATTGTAATCAAGTTCAAATCTAAGTTTGTGAAAATTAAAGTCTTGGCAGGTAATTATTAGTTTGCATTGCTTGAGCACAAGCAATAGTTCGAGTTTGGGGGTGTGATAAGTGTTCAAAAGTACTATTTTTCTTACCCCTTTTTTTACTCATAATATTGTTAGACTTAGGCTCATATTAGTTGCACAATTAGCCATTCATGCATTAATCCATGTTTCCTTCCATCGTTGAGCTTGATTACATAACTTGGTAGTTTTTGTGGGAAAAGATGCTGCTTTGGTGTGTTTTGTGTGTATGTACAGGATCACTTGCCAAAGCAAGATTAGAGCTAGTTGCCAGGGCAATACATGAAGGAGATGCCGAGCTAGTTGCCAGGGCAATGCATGAAGGAGACACCGAGCCAGTTGCCAGGGCAATTGTCGACAAAGAGAAAAGGTAATATGGTAGTCGAAATTGATGACTAGACAAGCCCAAGATGACGTGGAGAAAAGCTAAATCCCAAAGGAATTTGATTTCCATGAAGAGATTAAAGAAGAATTAAATTCCAAGAAGATAGGAGAAGTTCTAGTAGGAATATAATTATAATAAAGAATTATATTCTTTAAAGATAATTTAATTCCAACTTAACTTCCTCCTTAAAGAAGGACTTTAACCTAGCCCTAAAAATAAGAGGCCATATCGTCAACTTCCAAGGGAAGCAAGAGAGGGGAATTTTGTCAACTTCCAAGGAGGGCAAGAGGAGAGAATTTTCGACAAGCATCTAGGGTAAGGAGGATTTCGACAAGCTTCCTTCTTCATCCTTTTCTTTCTTGTTCGATTGGGTTCATGCTAGGGATTATTTATCTTGTGTTTCTTTGGAACCTAGCCATGAACTAAATCTATTTGGCTATGGTTATTGTGTTTTGTGGTTGTGAAAAACTATTGGATTTTGTTTAGGTAATAAGAGTTTGCACTTTTCTATTCAAGGTTTATTCATTCTTGGTTCTTATTCTTGTTTGCGAGTGAATTGGGAGAGGATATCGTAACTTCATCTATTTATCTAATATCGGGAGAGTTAGATTCAAGAAACGAATGGATATGATCTTTATTCAATCTATTGATGGTGAAGATTAATCCGGCTTAGGAATAAGTCAAGGATTTCAACGGCTAAGAGGAGCGCAAGATTGGTTGTTGTTCACCCTTGATTCACGCAGGGATGTATTATCAAGGCATGCACAAGTAGCTAGAGTTTCGACTTAGGGATAAGAAGAAACCATTGAAGAACGCTCTGCCGAACCTTGAAGGTTGCTACCCAGACGCCCAAGTAGTTGCCCAACTAGTCGCCCAGGCAACCATCAATTAGTTGCTAAGGCAACCCCGGTGTACAAGTTGCCCGTGCACTCTTTTACCAAGACGTTCCAATCGGCTATCACACCTCAACTCACGATAACCTGGCCTATCTCTCTCATTTGATCTCATATATTCTTTTACTTTATTGCTTTCTAGATTAGTTATTAGTTAAACTCCTATAATCCTTTATTTGTGTTTTTACTTTTTACAGTGCAAGAGACTAGATTCTTGAATTGGCAACAATCCCTGTGGAGACGATATCTTTTATACTATAACTTGCAACGTGTATACTTGCACAATTGCGTAGCACTTATTACGCGCAACAGTCTTGGTAAATCTTTTCCACGTCCACTTTGACAATGGACTCTATCGTCTCATTAGCTTGGCGTTCTTCAGGTCCATTTGCGCATTTAAGAGCTTGAAACACATTAAATGTAACATGTTGGTTATTCACGCGCATAGTCAGTTCGCCTATATGAACATCGATTAAGTTCCCACCTGTGGTAAGGAATGGTCTACCCAATATAATTGGGACATTAACATCTGCCTCAATCTAAAATGATAAAATCATCTGGAAATATAAATTTGTCTACCTTTACCAACACATCATCAATCTTACCCTTAGGATGTGCAAAAGATCATTCTGCCAGCTAAAGTGTTACCGTGGTAGGCCTTGCTTTAATTCCAAGCTTTTTGAAAATTGACATTAACATCAAATTGATGTTGGCTCCCAGGTCACACAATGCCTTACCCATGAATATATTGCTAATGGTGCAAGGAATAGTAAAACTTCCTTGATCTTTCAACTTTGGTGGCAATCGGTTGAGTATCATTGCACTATATCCCTCAGTAAGAGCGACGGTCTCGAAATCACCCAATTTCCTCTTTTTGGACTGAATATCCTTCATGAATTTGACATAGTTGGGCATTTGCTCTAGAGCTTCCACTAATGGTATGTTAATTTGCAACTATTTAAGAACTTCTAAGAATCACTTAAATTGCTGGTCTTGCTTATGTTTCTGGAGCCTTTGTGGAAAAGGTGGATAGGCAAATGCTAGCTCTGCCAGTTTTGCTAATGTTTTGGTGGCACTCGACTGAGGTTTGGAATTGTTCGTGCTTCCTTATTTCTTCTCTGCTCCTTTTGTCTCATCTACTAGTACATTCTCTTCATCCTGGCAATTAATTGGCTGCTTCACAGGTGTCTCAACCTTGCATTTCTTGCCACTCTAAAGAGTTACTACTTTTCAGTGTTCATTTCCCTTATATTGAGCATCTTTCGTATCGCTTGGCAAAGTTCTCTGGGGTCTATTGCTGAGTGCATTGGCAATCTGTCCGGTCTGAACTTCCAAGTTCCGCATAGATGCTGCCAAACTCTGGACAGTTGCATCATTTCGCTCCATGTACTCCGTCAAAGTCCATTGGGTAGTTTTTTGTCCTGCATGACAATTGTTTTATGCTTTATGTGGCATTGTTGAAACCTTGTTGTGCATTGTTATTCTGATGATGGGTATTAAATTGATTACTTCCTTGGTTTGCCTAAGATAGGTTCGGGTGCTATTTCCAGCCTACATTATAAGTATTGGAATTTGGATTATAATTACAATTGAAATTGCCAACAAAATTTACCGACGCAGGGCTTGCTGGGCAATCTTCTATATGATGATCCTCTCCACATATCGTGCAAAATGGGTCTAATACCTTGACTTCTTGAGATTCAATACTCTTTTGCAATGTTTTCACAATGCTAGTGAGATTGGAAATCTGAGCGTTGATAGATGTTAGTCATCGAGCTTCAATTTTCTAGCAATTTTTGTCCCGGTTCCTAGTCTGACAATAAGATACTAAAAATCATTGGTCGCAATCCTTTCAATGATGTCAACTGCCTTCGTATAATTCTTGTCTAGCACCGAACCATTTGTCAAAGCATCAACAATAGTCTTGACGTGAGCATTGAGTCCATTGTAAAAGGTCTCAATCTGGGTCTAATTAGGGAATCCATGCATGGGGCACCTCCTCAACAGGTCCTTGAATCCTTCCCATGCATCATATAAGGTCTTATCATTAGCCTGCCTAAAAGTAATGATTTCACTCCTTAGCTTGGGATTAAGTTTAGGTGGCTAGAATTGTAGTAAAAATTTCTATCATGTTGTTGCGCGTAATAAGTGCTACGCAAATGTGCAAGTATACACGTCGCAAGTTATAGTATAAAAGATATCGTCTCCGCAGGGATTGGTTCCACTTCAAGGATCTAGTCTCTTGCACTGTAAAAAGTAAAAACACAAGTAAAGGATTATAGGAGTTTAACTAATGACTAATCTAAAAAAAAATAAAGTAAAAGAAAAGATGAATTCAAATGAGAGAGAGATAGGACAGGTTATCGTGAGTTGAGGTGTGATAGCCGATTGGATCGTTTTGGTAAAAGAGTGCATGGGCAACTCAGATGCCGTGGCAACTTGCACAACGGGGTTGCCTTGGCAACTAATCGATGGTTGCCTGGGTAACTAGTTGGGCAACTACTTGGGCGTCTGGGCAGCAACCTTCAAGGTTCGGCTGAGCGTTCTTCAATGGTTTCTTCTTATCCCTAAGTCGAAACTCTAGCTACTTGTGTATGCCTTGATAATACATCCCTGCGTGAATCAAGGGTGAACAACAACCAATCTTGCGCTCCTCTTAGCCGTTGAAATCCTTAACTTATTCCTAAGCCGGATTAATCTTCACCATCAATAGATTGAATAAAGATCATATTCATTCGTTTCTTGAATCTAACTCTCCCGATATTAGATAAATAGATGAAATCACGAGATCCTCTCCCAATTCACTCACAAACAAGAATAAGAACCAAGAATGAATAAACCTTGAAATAGAAAAGTGCAAACTCTTATTACCTAAACAAAAACCAATAGTTTCTCACAACCATAAAACACAATAGCCATAGCCAAGTAGATTTAGTTCATGGCTAGGTTCCAAAGAAACACAAGATAAACAATCCCTAGCACGAACCCAATTGAACAAGGAAGAAAAGATGAAGCTTGTCGAAAATCCCTTGCCCTAGATGCTTGTCGAAAATTCCCCTTGCTTGCTCTCTTGGTTCTTGTCGAAATTTCCCCTCTTGCTCTCCCTCTGGATGGTCAAAATCTCCTTGCTATTTATAGGGCTAGGCCAAAGTCCTTCTTTGAGGAGGAGTTTGAGTTGGAATTAAATTATCTTTAAAGAATATAATTCTTTATTATAATTGTATTCCTACTAGAACTTCTCCTATCTTCTTGGAATTTAATTCTTCTTTAATCTCTGCATGGAAATCAAATTCCTTTGGGTTTGGGCTTTGCTTCACGTCATCTTGGGCTTGTATAGTCATTAATTTCGACATCCCTATTGCATTTTCTCTTTGTCGACAATTGCCATGGCAACTGGCTCGGCGTCTCTTTCATGCATTGCCCTGGCAACTAGCTCGGCATATCCTTCATTCATTGCCCTGGCAACTAGCTCGGCATTGCTTTGGCAAGTGATCCTGCACATACACACACAAAGCATACCAAAGCAGCATCTTTTCCACAAAAACTACCAAGTTATGTAATCAAGCTCAACGATGGAAGAAAACATGGATTAATGCATGAATGGCTAACTATGCAACTAATATGAGCCTAAGTCTAACAATAATATGAGTAAAAAGGGTAAGAAAAATAGTACTTTTGAACACTTATCACATGTCTTGCCATGAAGTAACAGAACTAGGTGGCAAAGAACTTAGCCACAATTTTGCTCTATCTTCAGGGACAATGTAAACAATTTCAACTTCACTATATCATCGGGTACTCTAGGTTGCTAAAATAGTTGGCAAACTTTAATGAATTGCTTCAGGTGTTGCCTCGGGTCTCCATTAGGTGATACATCAAATTCTCCTACATTCAAAAGCGTCTGTATAATTATTGGTTTAAGTTTAAAATTAGGTGTATTTACCTCGGGACCAATCAGTCATGGCATCAAATTGTCCATATTTGGTGCCAAGTGTTCTCTAATAGGTTTCTCCTCCTCCACATCAACATCAGGGTAGCAGGAGCGGCCCATATCCCATTGTGTATTGGTGGATTCTCCTAATGATTTCGGACACCATCTACTACTCCATTACCTTGTTGAGCCATTTCTTGAACTTTTCTTTTTAACCTACATAGGGTTCTTTCGATCTCTGGGTCGTATGGCAAATCTTCTATTGCAGTGCGACTCCTGGTCATACACTAAACAAAACAAATAAATAGGATAAAACAAAACAAGTAAAACTCAAAATAATAAATTCTATTGCAATCTTCGGTAACGATGCCAAAATCTTGTCGACTTCACTAACAATTGGCAAAAGATTAAGGATTCAGTGTAAATATGCAAGAAAATAATGCCAAGGGTGAGTCTATTACGTGCAAGTATACACGGTAAGCAAGTAATACAACAGTGAGCTGAGTATCGTATCCATATGGATTGACTAGGAATTTATTTGCTCACTATTTTACTTGTTGAAGGGAATAAGAGTGTTGAATTTGATTTGGATTTTTGATTTAGAAAATAGCTAAGACAATGCAGCAAAAGTAAAAACAGTTTGGCAAATAAAAGTATTCAAATGAATGATGAGCGTTGGCAAGGGATGCCTAGATTTCACGCTAGTTATGCCAACTACTAATAATGTCCTACCTTGGATTTATTGCCCAGCAAATTTCAAGAATAGTATTGCCTCTGTCGATGGCAATACCCTAAGTTAACTGGGATAAAACCCCTATATGTCTATAGTGAAGCTTTTCATTAATTAACTTGATTAAGTTTCAATCTTTACTCCTAAGGGGCAAATTCACTACCGAAGTAAGCTCATCTTCTTGAACATCTTCTGTCGAAGTTTCTCTCCTTAGTACCTGGCAACTGATCATTACCCCTTAAGTCTGTTAAGATATTAAGGCATAATAAACATGCAATATCAACTGTCGCATGGCTAAGAATTTAAGGAAATGAAGTACTAGTAGGACAAACAATAATGTAAAGGAATTAAAATTATTAAAAACTAAAAATAAACTGAGCGTTAAATCGCAAACATCCTCAACCAACTGTAAAAGCTTAGTTCATGGTTGGGGATCCATCCAAAATATATTGTATCTCAACATCACCATTCAAATAAAAATTAAACTAAGAGAATAGACAAAGAAGGAGGTTCGTCGATGCACCCTTTCAAATGCTCCTGAGCTCTCAATTTAAGATGCTCGAACCATATTGCTTCTAGCTTTCTCTTTCGCCACGGTGCAACCCATTGGCTTAATGATCGGCTTCCTTTAAATAGGCACTCATGGAAACCCTATGATGGGTTTTAAATTTGAAATTTGATTACACACTATGATAGGCATGTTATCCTCTTATCTTCTTTTGAATTCTAGGGCTGATGTGCACTGGGTTCAACGACCACTTTAACTAGGCATCATATATCAATTCATAGCCAACTAAGCTTGGCAATCTCTGGTCCAGCTTTGCCAACTATGACTCGGTAATTCTCTTCTTCTTCTACTACTTTCTATTACTGCTCTACTCTGCCATACCTGCCTGCTCCTGACATGCATCAACACAAGAAAAATAACTCTTCACACTGGCAAAAGAACAACTCCCTGACTCTTTATGCAAATGCATGATTTTAACAACTAAATGCAAACATATATACCTAATGACAAGCAAAAGCATTGTGAAATATGCATAAAAATTAGTACTTTTTAGGAGTTAACAGAGCACCATCAGAGAAAGATTCCAGCATCGCCACATCAGAGTACAGTACTTAGAATTATTGGGCTATGTATTCATAGGACCCTATGGCTTTGTATTGTAACTCGTATTTTGGATTTTAAATGTGAGTCGAAAGCTTTTATAATGTACTTTGCAATGAAAATCCCTTGTAAATATTTTCAAAACTATTATCTGTGGTTACATTATTGGGCTGAGTGGTTTTATGGAAATTGGATTGTGGTGTAACCCCTTTGACTCGGTCTAGTCGCAAGATCGAACCTAGCGAGCTATATTAGGGTTTGTTGAGATAAACCCAAAAGATTTACATTGCATTTTTTCCTTTTATCTTATTTAAATGCATCACTAAGTCCTAAGGTGATCATACTGGTTATGGTGAAGATTACAACTCAATCAGGCGTTGAATTGACATCTAATTGTTCGAATTCGCATTTTGGGGACTAAAACACAATTTTTGATAATTATGAGGTCTTACATGAAATTGAAGTTACCAATCCTTAATTAGTCATATTTCACGTATTCAGGTTACATCTCAACTTAAAATAACCATCCAAACACATTTAATTGCACAAACAAGAATTAGGGACTAAATTGCAAAGAAAACAAACTTCAGAAAGCCTCTTAACCAACTTAACTGCTGGCGTACCGGTACAGGGCCCATCCATATCGAAACAGGGTCAAATTACAAAGGCGTACCGATACAGATACTCGTGTACTAAAACCAGGCTTATTTACCAGCTACGCGTACCGATACGATTACTAGGCATATCGATACGCCTTGGTAATTTTGCCTAGATTGAGCTGAGATAGGTCATCGAGTACTGATCCTTGAGGACCCGTACCAGTACGGACATACCTGTAATGACCTCTTGGTCCAACATATGACACTTGGGCTAAATCAAACACACTCCAAACAACATATAAACATCATATCACTTCATAACATCAATTTCCCAATCAAAGCAACATGGTAGAAGATCATACTCAACATGTTATATTCAAGGCAAATCCCTAAAGGCATGATATCTACCCAAGCATGCATAAGGTTTCCTAACCCCTCAAAATCAAGCATTAATCATCACACAAGTCTAAAACATCATATCAAACTTATACAAACAGGGAGTACTCCAAAATAAACCTTTCAAATACAATTTGGTCGCATTGCATTTTTATTACTACTTAGTATTTATAAAACATACTTTGAAATGTCTCAACACTTGGATCCTCCCTTGCATGCTTTCTGTCCTCAAAAGCCTATTTCTCTGCATTAATGACAAAGGAGAGCGTAAGCTATAAGCTTAGTGAGGGAATCTCTAAAACACTCATCAATGCAATTTAAATCATTTTAATTCAAACCAAGTGCGAATGTCTCATGGAAAAAATATTTCATGCTTCCATAATCTCTTCCAAATGCACATTTAAAATCATTTACAACACATGTATCATAGTTTTCATCTCTACCTCAATTTAAGCTTCAAATGCCAAATCTCTATATAGCAAGCGTAAAGAGCATCATATGTATAAACCATATTATAAAAACATAATTCGTTTCTCATGATACATTATCTAGTATATTAGCTTTCAAATTACTCAAATCAAGTTTCCAAACTCTTTACAAAAACACATTGGATACACGGATTTCGCAAGTGGTTCCCATAACCACTTCACATACATTCCTCAACCGGAGCAACGACACACTTTCCCACCTCTACGGTTCAAACTAGAGCAACAGAACATTTACCCAACTCAACGGTTTGGATGTATAAATCCACTAGCGGGAGAAAATGGAACCTTTACACACCTCATCCGCTGCGGTTCTCATGGTGGAGTCTACAACACACTTACAACCCATCAACACACATGAGGTGACTTTTTATAGTGCACTTTAAACCCTTTGGCTAGCCAAATATATTCGATAACATTTTAATCTCAGCCACTTGCCAATATACTCAATAAATCCACATTACCTCACTGTTTTACATATGCATCAATTCAAAACAATTTCCAATACATTAAATCATGTATTCTAACATCCTCAAAATTCATTTCATAAACCATTTGTAATACTCAATAGTCATCACATATGATCATTTGTAATCTCTTTCATTCCTAAAACATGCATAATACAGTGAGTAATCAAAACCATAAACATGTGCATGAGATTATATTTCACAATACCGAAAACGAGAGAGAGCTTAACCAATGCTTACTTCCGAGCTTAGATAAGTGTTTCAAACTTGTTCTAAACTCCCACAAATTCTTTCAAAACCTTTTTAGAGTAGTAAAACACATTTCCACTCACCGACAATCCAAAACTCGTTAGCCTATATGCGATCAAGCTTCTAAAGCTTCCGCAACGTCTCTAAAAGCCAAAAGATCTGATTCCCCTGCTTTACCCAAACAAAAATAGAGGATTAATACACTACCATGCATCTCTAATCCCCAGCAAACAACAAACACAACTTTGTCTCCCTTAGATCAATCAAACGCCTATCTAAAACAACCAAAACCAACATCAAACTTCATCTAAACAAAGCCCAGACAAAACCTATTGATTCTAACATCTCAACAACATCAATTAACATTCAAAAATATCCTAAACTCGTCCTTATACCACCAGCAACACCACAACACCAATATCACATCAAAACCAACTATAAACAACCTAGAAAATTAACAATTCACATAGTTTCGAGATTCCTTTAATTAACCTTTCCTTTTAACATTAAAACACATCTTATAAGAGATCTAAATCAATTAGATTCATTGCAAAATAGATCCAAATCAGTTTTTATTCAATTTTCACACAAAACTCAATTTGATTATCAAATCCATGTTTAAATCATAATTCCATAGCATAAATCAGTAACAAAGGATCAAGAACTTGGTAATTTCAATAAAGAACCTTTAACAATAGGAGAGAAACGAAAATCACCTCTAATTGTTGATTTTTCTCTCAATTGGGAAAGTTTGGTTGAAATCTAAGTAGATTTTGCAATAGGAATTGAAGAATTCAATTAGGTAACAAAAGGGAAATCAATAGGAATTGATTCCTGAGAATTTTGGAGTGAAAATCTTAGTTTGGCTGCTAGAAAAGTTGAGAGAAAAGTGTAATCACTCATTTTTATCCGGTGTATAAATATTGTATTAATGTATTAGTTTAATAATTAATATATCATTAGTTGGATGCTTTTATAAGGATGCTTTTCTTAAAATTGTATTAATGTTGTATTAATGTATTAGTTTTTTCTTAAAAACCAAATCTTTAATGACATCCTTTCATAAGGATGCTTTTCTTAAAATCAACTTCTTTAGTTGGATCCTTACTTAAGGATGTTGTACTTAAAATCGACTTTTTTAGTTGGATCCTTTCATAAGGATGTTTACCCCAGAACGAAGAAGAAAAGCCAAGAAAGCGAAAAAAAAAGAAGAAAAAGAAAAAAAGAAAGAAAGAAAAAGAAAAGAAAAAGAGAAGGAAAAAAGAGAGAAGAAAAAGAAAACAAAACAAAACAAAAAAGGGAGGAAGAAGAAGAAGGAAAAGAAGAAAAGAAGTAGAAAGATTGATTAGAGAAAAATGTCACTACATGTTCGACCCGTCACCTTGGATGGATTCCTCGTAATGTCTAGACGGTTTTGCTTAAAATCAAATTCAATCCTTTCTTAAGGATATTTTTATAAAATTAATTCCTTAATCTATCCTTCCATAAGGATGTTTTTCTTAAAATTAAATTTCTTAATTCAACCTTTCTTAAGGATATTTTTGTAAAAATTAATTCCTTAATTTATCCTTGATGTTTTTCTTAAAATTAAATTTCTTAATTAAATCCTTTCTTAAGGACAATTTTCTAAAAATTAATTCCTTAATTTATCCTTCCATAAGGATGTTTTCTTAAAATCAACTTCTTACTTTAATCATTTCGTAAGGATAGTCTTTCTTAATATCAAGATTGCTAAATTCAGGTGCATACCGCTCAAGGACCCGAAGGAAGAACAGAGAGTTCCAGAAGAACACGCGATTTTGAAGCTAAAAACAGGGAAGTCAGATAAAAATGAGCGCTTTTGGTCTTTGTTTTGTTCTCGTTTCACAAGAACAAGCAAAGAGGGGCAACTGTAATCACTCATTTTTATCCGGTGTATAAATATTGTATTAATATATTAGTTTAATAATTAATATGTCATTGCATGTATACGTAATATATTGTATGTATGATTAATGTACGTAAAGTGTGTGTGATGTGTGCATGTATGTTATAAACTATGTATAAGTATTAATAATTAATATGGTGTATGTGTATCACGTATGAATTTACATTTCGTACGAGCATTGTTTATACGTATAATGTGTGTGGATGTTTATGTTAATTATGTGTATGATTATATATGCATGTATGTTAGTATGTTATATTAATTAATGTTGCATGTGTGTTACACGTATGTGTGTGTGTATATGTATGTATTATCGTATTATTATTATTATTATTATTATTATTATTATTATTATTATTATCACATAAGCAGATAATAAAATAAAACCCAAGTCTGTTAGTGTCCACTCCAATATATTATAAAGTCCATTATATATTACAAGACCCAAAATTAAGTTTTACAAAGCCCATTTTGGTCCAAACCCTAACCCATTGTCCAAAAACCCTAACCCTAATTACATGTTTTTCTCTTGCAGCCGCATGATCTGAGCTATTGGATCAAGATTTGATCCAACAGCCCAGATCAAATGAAGACCCTCCAGCTGGCTGCATGAAGCCCAAGCGTAGGCCTTTAGACTTCCACGCGCGCATGATACGCACGCTCATGGCTCTTCGGATACCGCGTGCCATGTGGCTTTATCTTGTGCAACCCCATAGCGCATCTGAACTGTCCATTCTTCAAGCCATCCCAGCCGTTGGATCAGATCTGATCTAACGGCCGAGAATACCTCTGACAGGGAACACCACCACCATGACTCTCTCCACGCCAGCACCACTTCGCTGTACCACCAGCTCAACCACCGTGTAGATTTTCTAGAGAAACAAAAAATAGATTATTAGTACCAAACCAGAAAAGAAAGACAAGTAATCTATGCTTGTTTATGTACTTGGCATAATTCATATACTTGGCATAATTCATATACTTGTCATGATTCTTTTACCTGACATGATTCATATACGTGATTAAATTCATATACATGGCATGATTCATATTCATGACATGATTCATATACGTAACATGATTCGTTTACATAACATGATTCATTTACATGACATGATTCTTTTATCATTGCCCAAAGTACGCTATATGAGATCGAGGTACGCGAGTCATCTTGAAATGACACCGTAGTGTCTAACGTAAATGTAAAGATGAGTACGTACTCGGGGAAGCTCTTTGCTCCCCATAAACATAAAGCACCTCGACAGTGCACTGGGGCACAGTGGGCGTAGATCCCTAGGGTGCATGTGACACAATCATTTTGTCACAATATCTGTTTGATAACATAAACATGAGGGTATAGCTGCTAAAGACTCTTTGGCATGCCAACTATACCATGGACTCTCATACACAATACTTGGGCATTTCTTTTTTCATCATAATTAATCATATAAATAAGCATTTCATGTTTCATGCTTCATCATAAATGTTCGTGGTAAACATAGATCATCATATAAATAAACATTTCATATTTCATGAATGCATAATGCTTCATCATTTATGCAAACAATAATTCGTACCTGGTATTCCATCAAGCTTGACATGTCAAGCAATCTATCATATCTTGTATTATAGAGAAATACAATGCCATTCTCGATGTAATGCAAACATTTAAAAATGCACTCACCTGAGCCATTTATTAATTTGCCTCACTAAGCTCTATTCCATCTTTTCCTTTATAGAACCTCGAACCTTCTTTTGATTTAAATCCAACTTTATTTATCACATGAATATAAATAAATATTTGTTAGATTCACCTCTAATATTATTTTTATCAAACTATATAATCATTCAACATTAAAATTTTCCATAAATTTCTTCTTTTCCTTATACTGTCAAAAACCTCATTTTGGTCCTTAATAACCATTTTGAACTTCAAATAATTCTTCTGAACTTGATAACCAACATTAAATACAAAATATCTCAATTTTCATTTTCTGGCAGCTTTGTACAACCTTTAAAGATTTATTTCTATAAAATAATATAAAATTTAGAATTCGATTCAATTTGTTCTGAAAGAAACTGGATTCAATTAGCTTTTCACCCATATAAACTAATAGCCCATATTCAACATGTACGATTTATGGCAAATTTTCAAAGTTAATTTCCAGTGCTAATTTCGGAACAGACTGTATATTATTTTTCTGACCTTTCGTCACTTAAAAATTTATATCTTATTACTCGAAACTCCAAATCAGTTTCCGTTTGTTGGAAACGAAACTAGACGAACAAATCTTTAAAGCAGTATAAAATTCACCATCTAACCATTTATGTAGAATTTATGGTGAATTTTCGAACTTACTGCCATAATCCAGTTTTCTATACTGCTTCCATAAATAACTCCAAACTTTAAACTAACTTCTCCTTACTTCTATACTTTTCAATTTAGTCCAATTACTTGCTTTAAACCACCAAATTATCACCATTTTCATCAAGTAATTAATCTAAAATAATTCCCTTTAATTTTCCTCCTTTACCGAAATAGTCACTAAAATGCAAAGTAAGCTTCTTAACTTTGCAAATTAGTCCTCAATTCAACATTATTACCTTAATTCTATTATTTCAACTAAAATTCAGATTTAATCCTCATCCAAAAATCCCTTGCCGAAATGGTCACTTAACTTTGACAAATTGTCAAAATGGTCACTAATTCAATTCAACATCAGTTTAGCATTCTAACATCAATTTCATACCTCCAACATCATTAATAACATAAATACACTTCAAAATTATAAAAATTCAGATTAGTCCTCCAACTTTCAAATTTTCCAAAATGGTCAATTTCTAATAACTTTAGGGTTTTGCTTCCAAATAACAATTCAAGCTTACTAGATCATTAATTCAACATCACAAACCCTAAATTAAACTTTCCATAAACCCCGATCATCTTTACAATAGTCAAAACATGTAGAGTTTAAATATAAACTCAATAACATGATTTTAACATCACAAAAGCTTGATTTCAACTTGAATTTCAACATGAAATCATAAAACCTCAAAACCCCCAATTTAGTCCATAAACCCTAATTTCTTCTCATATAAAATTATCATCAATCAAGCATGTTTTTCCATGAATTATTTACAAAAAAAGATAGAGCTTGATGAGTAGAACAACTTTGTAGTTGAGGAGATTACCTGAAAATCGAGTTTCGGGGCTTGAATCGAGCTTGAAAAAATTTCTCCCTTTTTTCTCCCCTTAATTCGAAATATTTCAAGAAAGATGAACAACTTGGTTCATCTTTTACTTATTTAAATCCACATTTTAAAATTAAATGATTTAAAATTCATTTAATTAGTGAAACTACTAATTTTTCCTTTTAATCCAATGGCCAGGACTTAATCTTATCAAAAATCAATGGCCATGATTTGATCCAAGTATAATTCACCTTCCAAAATTGACACTCCATTAAAATTGAACCAAATTGGTTCCAATCTAACCGTCCTCCTTCCAAAATATCTTAGATATTTATTTACAATATTTATTCAATCCAAATATTTGAATTTCACTCAATACGATTTCCAAATTTTCTTCTATTGAACTTTAAAGCTTTATAGCCACTAATATAAGCCTCGTACGAAAAATCCGAGTAACACGAAAGTATCACTCTTGGGGGTGAACTATTCATTTACGGGTTAACTTACATAACTTTTGGATATTACACTTTGGTCACTAAACTTTTCCAAAGTTTACACTTTAATCTCTAAACTTTCAAAAATTACATTTTAGTCACTAAACAAAAATTGGGATATTACACACTAGTTATGTGCATTTGCTTGTGCAGCGACAGTTCGGGTCCTGCCAATTCATCCCCACCACCCATGGATTATCAAAAGAGGAATTTGCGTATGAAAAATCTGATTATGCAAAATAGGTTGAAAAGATTGTCCACGCCTAGAAACAATATTGCTGTATGGAAGTAGCCCAATTTGAAAGAGTCATATTCAACTACACAGATTGGAGAAAGCGAAGAGTTGATAACTTGGGCACCTTAACCCCTCAGCCTGGAGCTTTGATGATAGAGTTAGAGGTCTACAAGTACGACATCGAGAAAGAAAAAAAGGGCACTATGAAAGAGAGATACTAAGCTTGAGGGAAAGCTTATACTGACGAGTACCAGAGAGAGGGCTATCAAAAAGAAGTGAAGAACATATTGGCCAAGCAAGAGCTCATTTGAAAGATGTTCGGGATCTAACCCTAGAAAATAACTAATTAAAGGCGAAAGCTCTTGCGTGATTTAAGTGCTATGCAAACGGTGCAAGTATACACGTTGCAAGTAATAGTATATATTAAGATCATCTCCACATGGATTGGTGAAACTTTGACTTTTAACTTTTTGCACTGAAAAGGAATTAAATTGATGGTGATATATGGTGATAATAAACAAGTCAAATAAACTAAGTCTTAAGAGAAATTAAATAAATGAAAGAGAAAAATCAATTTAATAGAGTAGGCTGGGCTATTGCGTGTAATGATGTAGTTGCTGGATGAATTGCCATGGTAATTATTTACCCTTTAGTGTTCGACAGAGTGTTCTTTAATAAGTTTGAATTATCCCTAACCAAAGAACTGATGCTTGTGCAAGCCTCGATAATACATCCCTACGTTAACCTTGGGTGGATATCATCAATCAATGAACTCGTGTTAGTCGCTAAAATTCACTACTTATCCCTAAGGTGAATTAGCTTCCACAAACGACTCTTTAAATGGAAACAGGATCTAATTTTTTTGTGAATCTAGCTCCCTCGAGTCTAGAAAAATTGATCCATTCAAGTCCCTCTCCCGAGTTCACTTGAAATTAAATAGCGAACCAAGAAATGGATAAAAATAGATTTATTGAATTTAAAACCAAAAAAGATCACTTGTTCACAAACATTATAAACCCAATAACTCAAGCTAATTAATTTAGTTCATGGCAGGGTTGAAAGTAATCAACAAAGGTTAAAACCCAAACATCGGATATTTCAAAAGATACATGAAAAGAAATAAAATATAGAGAAGACGAGCTCCTCCAAGATCTGATCCTCCTTCTGATTGTGCATCGGTCATCCTCTCTCTCATTGTTGATGATGTTGAAGATGCGATGCGTTTATATAGAGGTAGAAATCTCCATTTGAATTTTGAAATAGAGGGAATAATCTCTTTATCTTTATCTCCAACGGCTTTTAATTTGAATTTGAGCTTTATCCCATGTGATAAGGATAATGGATAATTCTTGAAAATTATGTATTTATCCTTAACTTGCCCTAGCAACCGTTAGGCAATGGCTCGACAATTCGTCCTTGCACAAAAGAAAACAAAACAACGGTGATTTCTCCACAAAATAGCTAAATACAAGGCCAATCCCAATAAAAAAAGACTACGAATTTATGCATGAATTACTACAACTGCAACAAAATGGACCTAAGTCTAAACAATAATTTACGTAAAAAGGGTATAAAATATAATACTTTTTCACACTTAACACACCCCCAAACTCGAACTATTGCTTATCCTCAAGTAATGCAAAACTAACAACAATTACATGCCAAGGCATTTACCACAAAAAAACATGCTTCAAACCTGACTTCAATCCTTAGAACCGTGGCAATAAAGAATCAATTACCTTTTGACCTTCGGAAGGCATAGAAAGTTACTCAAAAACAAACCACAATGCCGGTGCAAGTGTGTGTGGAGTTGTGTACAAGTCAATCAATAGGATTCCAAGCAAACCTCAGTTTATTTATTATATTGCCGAGAAAATTTATTTAGCTAGAGCCAGCTAGGCAGCTCTAAAAAATTCTTTCTTTTTTAGGCTAGAGCTAGATGGGCACCTGTAGCAATTTTTGAATATATATTTTTAACAAGAGCTAGATGGGAACCTCTAGAACAATTTTTTATCTCTTTTTTTGGTTTATAACCTAACATTTATTGGGTCTCCCTCGATGGACAAGTCACAACAGTGTAAGTACTAAAAGTATCATAACAAATTTCTAATTTAATTCTATGCCAATCCTAAAGTCTAAGGTTTTTTCAACTAAATACTGTGGAAATTAACTCATCACATGATATCACAACAGGTTTTAGCAGTTTAACAGGCAATTTTCATGGCAAGTAATATATATGAACTATAATGAGACAGACAAAATAAAGACAAGACAAACCCCCTAAAATCAAGGTAATCATCACCGACATTAAATGCAAAACAAATAAATGAAAAAGAAAAATGAAATATAGATGAACTAATCTAAAGAGGTCGTCACCTCTAATTCGTAACTTTCGTTGAGCAGTTTGCTTGAGGCATTTGCTATCTCACTTTTCTGCTAGTGGTGGGGTCGGTGTAGGGTCACTTTCAATTTCCTCAACTGGCTCATCCTCCTTCTCAGCCTCTTCGGTTGGTGAAACTTATCGCTTTGACGCTTGCTTTGATTTTATAGCTGGAGGTAGAGACATCAATAGTGCAAAGGTTGTATCTTTAGAATCTAAAAAATTGTGAGAAGAGTCGGTGCAAAATTGGTTAGAGGTTTGTTCCTTACCTTGGTTCGGTACAAGCGCTGCCATGGCATTGTCTCTCGCAGCTGGCCCATAGTTGCCATAGCAAGTAACTTGATAGGAAACATAGGAAAAGACATTGCATTTTGGATTAATCTCGGATATGTCTTTCTCTAGAGCGATATCTTGATCCTTCATGTATTGCCAAAAGATTTGTTGCCTTGACTTCAATCGATCAAATCGTATAAATAATGGATGGATTAAATCTGCTAACACCTGGAGAATTATCGCGGCAAGTGCACTTGCCGGGGTAGGTCTGATAATAATGGTCTTCTTTGTTACCGTGGGTGCTTTTAGAGGACCTTTTTGCATGATCTTCAAGTAGTTGCTCCTTGAGAAGCCTTGCTTTTCCTTTTTATGGTAGTTTTTCTTTCTCTTAGTAATTACTGCTAAAAATGATGACACAAACAAACCAATCAACTCTGAAAATACTAATGTGAAATTAACTGCAAACTAATAAAAATAAAGGGATTTAAAAAAATAGGGTTACCTCCTTAAAGCATTTAATTTATAGTCTTAACTAGACTGTAATACCTCCCTTAGAATTTTTGTAACATTCTTTCCTTGAGTAACCAACGTAGGAAGCCGAAGAACTTCTTTCTTTTAAGTTTACCATTCTCTTGATTGTGCAACAAGGAAGTAGTTTTGTCATGATGGCTTTGTACAACCATCTTAGGAAATCGAAGTACCTTCTATTTGTAAATCTAGTGATCCTTTGACTGAACTCAACACCCCAGTAGTGCTTAGGTTTTGAAGCCTCTTTTTCTTGTTTAGACTGCAACTGAGAAGAAATTATCACAGGAAAGGTGTAATCATTTCCCAAATACGCATATTTCAATTGTTCTGGCAATGGATTCAACTCAAGAAAAGGTGGTTGTTTAATAAAAGGTTTAGGGGTTTGAATTCCTTACTTGAGTAATTAAGAGATTCAAAATTTTTACCCGATAATATCATTACGGAGTCTAGCATTCATATTATGATGATTGTAACTTAACAGAAAACTACGACATAGTTCTGCCCACAATTTTAATGATCCCGGTGTTACACTGTTCAACCATGTTCTCGCCCTATCCCTCAGTGAATAGGGAAATAGTTTTATCTTTAGGACATTAACATGGACTCCTTGTTGTCTGAAAGAAATGCAAACTTCTAAGAAAGATCTTAGATGTTGCCTAGCATCTTGTTAACCTGCTAAATTAACCAATTGAATTGAGCATGTTAAACATAACCGGCTTCAATTCAAATTGTGCATCTTGAATCTTAGGAGTGACAATTCCTGGATTGAGGTTCATCAAGATCTGGAAGTAGATGATCTCGAATGATTCTATTTGCCGAGGGCATTATGATTGCTGGCTGCATTGTTTGGTTGGTTTTCCATAGCTTTTTGGTTTAGTCTTCTATTACAGAAAACTCGTTTGATTTTTTTCAAGCAGGTAATCTTGTGTCGTAGGTCTTGCTTTGATCATACACAAGTATAAAACCTACAAAATGAGGTCAACCCATCGGTACCCCATACGCTACATAACTTATAAATGCAAATTAAGGATGGATATTGATGTGTATATTAATAATTGAATTATACCTTGATAAATGAGATAACGAGGACTGTCGACTGACTAACGCTTGGTAAACAATTGAACAATTACTGTAAACATGCCAAAAAGTAATGCCAAGTTTAGGTATTTTGCGTGCAAGTATACACGGTCAACAGGTAATACAACAATAAGCTGAGTATCGTATCCACAGGGATTATCCAAGAATTAAATGCCACGATATTTTACTTATGAATGGGAACAAATAATTTGAATTGGATGTCAAATTTTGATTAAGAAAGTGACTAAGGTAAAATGCAGTGAGAAAAACAGGCAGATTGGCATAGAAATGTATTCAGATGATGGATTGGCGTTGGCAAGGGATGCTTGGATTTCACGCTTACAAAGAAAGTGATTAATAACATTTAGCCTTGGTTTTATTGCCTAGTAAATTTGAAATTAGTATTTCCTCTGTCGATAACAATACCCTAAGTTAATTATCTCTAAAACCTATATGTCTATAGTGTTGTTATCAAAAAATTAACTTGACAAAGTTTTAATCTTTACTCCTAAAGGGTAGATTCACTTTCGAAGTAAGCTCATCTACTTGAACATCTTCTGTCGAAGTTTCTCACTTTAGTACCTGGCAATTAATCGTTATCTCCTAAGTCTATTAAGATATTAGGGGATAATAGGCATGCAATGCCAACTGTAGTATGGCAAAGAATATAAGAAAATTAAGCACTAGCAAGATAGACAAAAATGCCAAGGTATTCAATTATTAAAATGAATAACAGCAAAGCATTCATCGCAAAAACATCCCAGCCAACTCGAGAAAATTAGTTCATGGCTAGAGGAACCATCAACGCATCATCTTTTTCAAATAACATCACCATCATAAAAATCAGATTTAAACTAAAAGAGAAATGGACAAAGAAAGAGATCCATTGATGCAACCCTTCAATGGATCCAGAGCTCTCGGTCACATCCTAGTCGAACCACGATTTGCCCTATATCCTTTCTTCCTCACAGCGCAACCTCTTTGCCTCAATGATAGGCTTCCTTTATATAGGCACTCGTGGAAACCCTAGATTGGGTTTGAATCTTGAAAGGTTGTTACGCACTAGGATAAACGTGTTATCCTTTTATCCTCTTTTTGGATTTTGAATTTTAGGGCTGACTGGTCTTTGACCAATGGCTAATATGACCATACATGATTATCCTTTTTTGTCAGTTGGGCTTGGCAATTCTCGTCCTTCTTTTTCCATCAGCACTCGGTATTTCTCTTCTACTTCTCTGGCTTTCTTCTACTGCTACTGTCTGCCAACTGCTCCTGACCTGCCACTAAACAAGAAAATACCACTTCACTCCGGAAATGGAAACATTCCTTAAATCTTAGATGCAAATGCATGAATCTACTAACTAAATGCACAAATTTGCACTCAAAGTCAAGCAAAAGCATGGTAATATATACATGAAAAGTAGTACTTTCGAAGAGTTAAGACACCCCAAAACCTATCTCATTGTTTATCCTCAAGTAATGCAACTAAACACCATAAAAATAGAAAAATAAACAAGGTACCTCGGAAAAATTTTCCTGATTAACAACACATGCTAGCAAGCAAAATCTGATCATAGTTTTATCCTTAGATATCCCAAAGCAGTAATGCCAACAGATCAACAATTTCAGGTGCAGCCATATAACTCTAGACTAGGGTCATGACGTGTGCATGAAGTGCAGGCAATTTGCATCAAGTATCCTTGAATTCCCTTAGCAAAACTTTACTATCCAACTCATAAATTTTTATTTATTTATTAATTTTTTACTGCCAATAGTTTATTTTACTGCATTAAATTTTTGGATTCACGTCATTTTTTTGTTTAGCGTGAGAAGTAAGATGGAGCATACCATGAATCCCCACGTTAATCCTAACTTTATCACTAGGCTAGCCCATTGCACTCATACCCTAAAGTTTTTGGCTTGAGAACTACGAGGGAGAAAACCATGAAGCCCCATGCTACGTATTATCTTTAAGGTAGAGAAGTGTTCTAAGATTTTCTTGCCTTTGGCAAAATACTGTTACCTTATTCTTCATATTTACCCTAGTATATATATATTTTATTTTTTTGAGTTCAGTTTCAAGAATCCTATGTTTTTCCAGGGAACTAAATGATAATACGTGTTAAAGTGAGACTAAAGTTCCCTAAGCTAGAGATCAATTGCCAAGCAACCTGACATTACTAAGCTGATGGTTCATGCTAACTAGAGATTCAAATTTCATCATCGGATAGGGCATACTAATACAAATTCTAAAAATGCTAGCAAATGTGTTGGCAAAATTATCAGGTCTAAGCTAAGCTGAGATAAAAGATTTTTTTAGCGGTTTGGTATGCATGTTCAACCTAATATATATGGAAAAAGAATGCAAATCAAAACACAAAGATGAATGCATGTCATGGAAATAAATGTGAGGTAACACACACACCCAAACCAATGGTGTGCATTGTCCTCAATGCATGAGAACATATATATACAAATGAAATGCATGAAAAAAATTGAAAAATATGAAATGAAGAAGTTAAGGGGAAGAGGACTCCCCTTCGGAGTGTTTCGGTCGTGAGATGCGGGTCTTTCTCTTGACAAAGATCCCTCGATTTAGAGCCATGTGCTTCTTTCTTTTCAACGTGGGCATTGAAACAGCGATGGAGCCCTTCATATCGTGGAGAACCTTCTTGATTATCCTTATCGGCTCAGATGCAGTGGGGGCTACGGGAGCGGCAGACGAAGTAGGTGCTGGTGGCGCATCAATCTTGGTAGGGACTTCCTCATTAGACTCTTATGAAGTCTTAGTCTTGGCATATTCAACATGGACAGGTGAAATATGGACAGTGGAATCGAATTGTTGGGTTATAGTATGAACAAACTAGAGCTAGATGAAATTCCTTCTGGTATAGTGAACTCGGCAAAGGATAGGTGGTGATACTCTCGAGGGTTATCTTAAGGGCTCGATCCCTAACTCTAACATATTTCTAGAGCACTAAATTCTCCTCAACCTTTTCTAGCGTTTGGAGAATGAACTCTTATCGCTGATAAATCTGGGAAAGTAATGTCAAACCATCAGCTAGAATTGGTGTGATAGGCTCTGTCTTTGGCATTTGGCAACAGACATGGCTTAACAACTTTCCCTTTTCCTTTCTCTTTGTCCTCCTTAGTAATTAATTGGCTCCATAACGCATGAGTGATGTCTTCTTTGCATTTTTTAGTATTGTTGGAGTCAAGTTTTGGCACCTTATGCAGCCTACAAATCATAGTAATTAATGAAGGAAAAAACCAAACTGCCATTTCCCTTACCAGCACACTTTTAGGTTTCGTCTATGATAAGACGTCCTACATTGATTTTCCTACCCACCATGATCGAGTGAAGCAAGGTCATCCGCTCTTCTGACACGATTTCGTTATGCATTATTGGCATAAGGCTGACCTTCACGAAATGGTTCCAACCCCTTGGCTGTGGCTTCAATACCAGCCGTTTCACAGTCTATTTACCCTTGGATTAAACATTCCATTTTGTGTTTGGTTCACACAAGTCCTTCAGTAGCAACTACCTTTTGGCAACATCCATAGATTTAACAAAAGACACGTGTTCTTCTCCTCCACCATCCAACTTAACAATCCATTAATGTATCATTCATCGTATTGAACACACGTACCGCGAACAAAAAGAAAATGTAAATCTCTCGTGGCTATTGGTGAAAGGTTTCCTATTTTTGCTTCTTGACAATGGCAACAACTTCCTACGAGAACCCCAAGTTAGGTTCATTCTTGAAATAGAACATTTTCTCTTAACAAAAGTTTGAGTTGCAAAGTTTTCCTCGCACTTCTTCTTGATTTCGTCATTGAAGAAGATCTTGATCGGTTCTGAAGAAGATGTCATGGAAAAAAATTTGGGGGAAATTGGAAATGTTGAAGTATTTTGGTTCTTGTTCTTGTACTTGAGCCCACTACTGCAACAGTAGCTTAATCTAGGTAAAAATCGAAAAAAGGTTCATACTTGATTTCATTGCTTTTGCTACGGGTATCTTTATAACCCTTGTGATTCAAGACTTTTGTTCTTTTATAGAAACATTTCTATAAAAAATTTAATTAGCCACAACAATCCTCAAGTAAACACTCTTTCTTTGACTTCATTAAGGAACTAATTCCTTTTAAAAATTTAAACGTTTCTTCTTATAATCACTTCTACCTTGTGCACAGATGACCAACTTATCTAAATTACACTTCAGATTCTCGAGATGATACCTTCATAGTACCTTCTAGTATTTGATCACTTAGATCATTAGAAAACCCTTTTTCCAGAAATCCACATTATTTTAATGCTTGTCATACTCATCATCTTATATTACTTATTGTCTTTATCAAAACCTTTCTGAAAAGATATCTTAGCTTATCCATTACACTTCAGCCCTACCTTTATAAGGCTCTGGTGTCAACTATTCAGATATAATTAACCTCTTAGTTGACTTCTCTGAATACTCTTTGGTTACAAGTTCAATACACTTTATCGATAATAGACTTCCAATCTTGTTCAGTATGTACTCAAATATCACTTTCATCATACTTTTATTCCAGATTCTTTATCTTCCTGATCTATCAGGCTTCACAGTTGACATCTTATAATACTAATGTCTCCTTAAATAAATAATCCTTTTTACTTAGATTGTGTCTGATTTAAAGACTTTTCAAAGTTTTTCTAACATTTGAGGAGTCTACACTGTAACTCTTTCCATATTTGCTTTGATTATCCTTGCAATATAGTTTACTACTTTTAGTACTCTAACTGATTCATACCTAACATTTTCTTTTTGAGCTTCAAATATAATCTCTTTACAGATCAATTTCTTTCGTAGTTTCTTTTCTATTCATCTCAGTAGTATCATTACTTAACTTTCCAACTCTCCCTTATATGCACTGATAGTACAAACATCTTATAATAAGATACTACTGAGTTATTTCCATCATAACTTCAATCCTTAAGTAAATCAATTTCTTTCATAGTTTCTTTTCTAATCATCTCAGTAGTATCATTACTTAAGTAAATCGCCAGATTACATCTGCAGCAACTATTGACAGTGTTATCTTCAAACATATATATTTCTAAAGTAAAGATACTTCTTCTTCTTACTCTTTCATATTCGAGTATCTTACAATTACTATATCATCTCTTTACTATGCATATAACTTATTCTAAACAAGAACTAACTTCCAGGCTTACTTTACTGTATCATATCCACTATGGGTCCTTTCTTGACCTCTAAGATTCGTCAAGTGACGAAATCCATTATCGTTTTACTTTCCTTATTCTAGTATCATTTCACCTTATACTAATGAGGAGCAGCATCAAGTCATACAATCAGTACATCAGTAATATGACATCCTAGGGGCATGTATTTACTGAAAACTCCATTCAAACTTGGTTTAGCATCCAAAATCGGCTAAACCTTTGCTCTAATACCAATAAATGTAACATTTGTAACGTATACTCGTAATTGAATATACATTATAGATGTTACTTAAACATGCTACTGAAAGTTAAGCTTACTTTTTTTGTCTTTATACGATTCATCGTCTAGCTGATTATTTAAATTATCATTATAATTCAATTTAATGCAACATATACTATTAGTAAATAAATAGTTTACATGCCCACTAGAGATTGTCATAATTTAGAATGTCTTACTAATGTTCTGCAGATTGTAGCTTGAATATCATGCTTGACTCCTCTTCAAGTGCTCCAACTTGACCTACATGTGAAGCAATCACACGCTAAGTACGAATTTAGTGAGGCATATAAAACAGTTTATTAAAAACATTAAGTAATACAAATTGATATGTCATGTAATGAGTGTATTACTCATTCTCTAATAATTGACAATATGTCATATATATCAGTATATCGTGTATTCTTTCTAACATGTAAATCATGAATCATCTCTATCAACTAATGCATGAAACATTTCTATCATAAATCATGTAACCTTTCTATCATGTATGTCATGTGCTTCTTGGTTTGTCACATGTAACTTCTTATTCATGTATCATGTAATCATGTAACATTTGTAGCAAGTAACATGTAACATCTGAATCATGTATCATCTTGTTATTATTATCATCGTGTCAGGCTAAAGGCCCATGGAAACCCCGTACCCTATCTGCACCGCAGTGCTATATAGAGTACGCACTCGAGAGGACGCTCTTTGCTCCACATATAAGGATGCTCTTTGCTCCTTATATAAACACCTTGTTAGTGCATTTTCACTATGACCGTGGATCCCCAGGTGTATCTTGTTTCATTTTAGTCTTGTCATTATCCATATTTCATGTATGCATAATGCATCATCATTTATGCAAACAATAATTCGTACATGGTATTCCATCAAGCTTGCCATGTCGAGCAATGTATCATATTATGTATTATAGAGAAATGCAATGCCATTTTCAATGTAATGCAAACATTTAGAAATGCACTCACCTGAGCCATTTATTAGTTGGCCTCACTATGCTCTATTAGATCCTTTCTTTCATAGTGCCTTTAACCTTTTTTTGATTCGGATCCAAACTTCATTAATCACATGAATGTGAATAACAGTTGCTAGATTCAAATCCAACAATATTTTAAACATGCTAACAAATCTAATCATTTGAAGATACAAAATTTCGTTCCTTTCTTATACTGTCCAAAACTCATTTTTTGGGTCCCTAATGACCATTTTGAACTTCAAATAATTCCTCCAAGCTTGGTAACTAACATTAGATATAAAATGTCTCAAATTCCATTTTCTGGCAGTTTGCACAACCTTTGAAGATTTATTTCTATAAAATGATCTAAAACTCGGAATTCGATTTTGTTTGTTGCGAAAGAAACTAGATTCAATAAGCTTTTCGTCCATATAAATTAATAGCCCAAAATCAACTCGTACAATTTATGACAAATTTTCAAAGTCAATTTTCAGTGCTGATTTCGGAAGAGACTGCCATACTATTTTTTGACTTTTTACCACTTAAAAATTAATATCTTTTTACTCGGAACTCGAAATTAGTTTCCGTTTGCTGGAAACGAAACTAGACGAACAAATATTTACATAGGTATAAAATTCACCATCTAACCATTTTTGTATAATTTATGGTGAAATTTCAAACTTACTGCTATAATCCAGTTTTCTACACTGGTTCCATAATTAACTTATCACCTTCTTCATCAAATAATTATTCACAATAGTTTCCCTTAATTTTCCTTCTTAACCGAAATAGTCACTAAAATGCAAAGATAAGGATTCTAGCTTCTTAACTTTGCAATTTAGTCCTCAAATCAACATTAATATTTTAATTCCATCATTATAACTAAAATTCAGATTTAATCCTCCTCTAAAACCTCATTTTCGAATTGGTCGCTTAACTTTGACAATTTTTCAAAATGGTCACTAATTCGATTCAACATCGGTTTAACATTCTAACTTCAATTTCACATCTCCAACTTCAATAATAACATAAATACACTTCAAAATAATAAAAAATCTGATTAGTCCTCTAACTTTCAAAAGTTTTGAAATGGTCCCTATACCTTTAACTTAGAGTTTTGTTTCCAAATAACAATTCAAGCTTACTAGATCTTAATTCAACATCACAAACCCTAAATTAAACTTGAATCCATAAACCCTAATCATCTTCATACAAACTAAAATATGTAGGGTTTAAATCTCATCTCAATAACATGATTTTAACATTATGCTTGCTTGATATCAACATGAATTTCATCATGAAATCATAAAATTCCAAAAGCCCCAAACTTTTTCCATAAACCCTAATTTCTTCTCATGCAAAATTATCATCAATCAAGAAGGCTTTCCATGAATTATTTACACCAAAAGGTAGAGCTTGAAGAGTAGAACATCTTTGCAATTGAAAATATTACCTGAAAATCGAGTTTCGGGGCTTGAATCGAACTTGGAAAAGTTTTCTCCATTTTTCTTTCTTTCTCCCCATCATATTTCGAAAGTTTGAGGATGAAGAAGTCTTGATCATTTTTTGTTTTTTATCCAATTTGGCCATTTGTCTTGTATAAATGAATTTTAAATTCATTTAGATAGTGAAATTACTAAAATGTGTTCTAGTTCAAATAGATTGATGTAATTGCTGAAAATTGTGCTTAGAGGATAAATATCTAAAATTACTCGATTAAGTGATAATTGTTAGCGATAGTGCCCTAAGGTCTATTGTATGGACATGATATTTTGATTATTGAATTTATTATTATGATAAATTTGCATGCTTTTGTATCCTTGAATATTATTATTCTAAAATATCCATAATCAATTATTATTATGGGAACAATAATAAGATAAGATTAGTATGAAGTTTGATAGATATTCATAAGATGAATATGTGAATGAGATTCAAATCGAGTTCATATATGTATTTGTTGAGAACAAATATTAGGATCGAATTGTCTTAAGATTAATACATGGATTAAAGTTATATATTAATCTTCAAACAATTATGACATTAAATCCTTAGACCTGAAATTGCTACGGTTCTCAACATGATAACTATTATGTTTTGACATAGTCAAACATCATTTTTAATCGAACGATTATAAAGGTTATGCTTGAACATAATAAGGAATCATGCAGTGAGATGTAAGTGATTAAGATGAAATTTATCACTCTTAACATAAGAGAGATATCTTTGGGCCCATCGATGATTGAGACTGAGAAATGCATGGTCGTGCTCAAATAAGTTGATAGAGATCAATGTCATTTGTTTAATCAGTTCAATTGGGCATCGAGAAACTAAAGATAGAACGATATAAGGTTAACATTTTCCATGTCTTATATTCTATCAACATATCGTGAGATAAAAGGATTATGACATAAACTGAATTAAGGTTGTCTCAGATTATGAGCTTTTCATTTAACTCAGGTAGTCACAATGTCTTGCTAGAGCCACTTATGACTTGTACAATAAAATGTAATTTTATCTACTACCAATGTTAAATGAACCTATAGGGTCGCACACTAAGAATGGATAAGAATGGTTGTGGTTATTACTCTCAGTAATAAACTTAAGATAATGCGATTATTTTAAATTATATTATTAAAGATTATTTATTCGAATTTAAATGGTTAAATTCATAATAGACTATCTTATTTATTTTATTATTTTTTAAAAATAATATAAATAAATAATATTATCAAATAATCTCAATATCTTGATTTGATTGGATTTAAATTCCTTATCGGATAATGAATCTATTTTAGAATATATTATTTATTTTAAATAAATAATATTGTTAAATAAATCACTTTATCTAGATTTGGTTAGATTTGAATTCTTTATGAGATAAAAGAATTCAGTTTAAATTATAATTTATTTAAAAAGAGTTTTAATTAAATTATAATAGTGCACTCAACCTAACCCTACTCAAGTCATATATATATGTATGCATGCCAAGGGTTTTTAAAAGGGATCTAGGGATTTCGAAATAGCCACCAAAACTACAAAAACTAGATTTTCGAAATCTTGATGGACATGTTGTTACATGCATCCGAAGGTCAATCTTTAGTCCACGTCTAAACCTCTTACACCTCAACTCCTCGGTGGCAACCAATTTTGAGGCATATCGGCTCAACAATAGAAAATCTTGCTCATACCCAGACATGATGTACTTCTTGAACTCATCTAAGGAGAGATCCCATGTTGGAAGTGCGGATTGCAGTCCCAACTCAACAGTCTCCTTCCACTCGTGGGCATTTCCCTTAAGAATTGTAACTATATAACCAAGATCATCTTCAGGACTACCACTCATCTGTCTCAGAACTCTTTAAGTGTACTTAACCACTGATCAACTTTGATAAGGTTATCCTCTCTTGAACCTTCAATATCATTTGGTCTGCAGCGATAAAGCCTCTCCCGCTCAAGAGACACGGCTCTCCTCATGACTTTCTTGGTCTTCTCCAGTGCCATACACCATATCAAATTTGAAATTGTTTTAAGAATGTGGTAGCTCTTCATTCTCATTACCAAATGTTTGGTTCCTTGGGAGCCCCAAAGCTTCAAGCACTACGCTTATCATCTCAAGCTGGCTTTGTGTCCGAACAATTAGCTAATGTCCAAAATCATATCAATTCCTCAAAAAGACAACTACACCGAGTCTATCAAAAACACCAACCTCAAGCCTAAATCAAGCATCTCCAAAAGACCTTGTCCCTAGTCATATTGAATTTAGGGGCCTTCCCACTTGCACCCTAACTCCAAGACCTCAACTAGAATACTTCGCTCTCGGTGATTTCACTATGGACATATGAATAGGCGGGTCCCCAGATTCACCAATTGTAATGCCCTGATTTTGGTCCTAAAAGATTAAAGGATCGGGCTAGACGGTTAGGGTGAACCCGGTTAGCTAATTCGGCTAGTTTTGGGAAATAAATTCTAACAAATGGTTTTTAGTGAAAATAAAATATGGGAAAATATCCTAAAATGTTTAATTAATGTATTAAACATAGTTGTGGTCTCAATTTGATAAAAATAAATTTGGATTAATTGACATTTTGGTTTAATGACCAAAATGCAAAGATTTCAAAACTATTTTGGTGACTAAATCGTAAAAGGGTCAAAACTTAGAATCTTTTAGGAGCTATTAAACCCATTGGTTCTATCAGACTTTTTCCTTAATTTTTGGCTATTTTAAAATGAGTTTTAAAAGGATTTAATAGATGGAATAAAAAGGTTTTAATTAGTTTGGATTTTACTTTCTTAAGTAACTACTTATTTCCAAATCTTTTGCTCTCAAATTATCAGCAACCAAACTACTTTTTCCTCTCTAAAAATCTCAAGAATAACCTTTTTAATTCTACTTTTGATTTCAAAAAATATTCTACTTCAACTTTGGAGATTTCTTCAAAATCATGCCAATTAAGGAATGAGTCTACAATTATAGGTGATTTGTGTTTCTCTCCCCTAATCAAAGGTTCTTTACTAAAATTCTCAAGTTCTTGATCCTTGAAATTGATTTTTGATATGTTTTGATGATTAAATCAAGATTTAATGATTTAATGTTGATTTTATTAAGAAATTGATTGAGTTTGTTACAAATCTGAATTATTGTGATCTTGATTGGTTTAGATCACATTTAAAGTATATTTTAATGTTATGTGATGAGATTTACAAAGGAATCCTGAAACTAATTGAATTGATGATTTTCTAGGTTATTAATAGTTAGTTTTAAAAGTGTTTGTGGTGTTATGAAGTTGCTGGAGGTATAAGGTGAGATTGTGATTATTGTTAGATTTTAATTGATGTTGTTCGGAAGTTAAAATTGTTGGGTTATGGCTAGGCTTTGTTTAGGAGGAGATTAGGGTCGATTTTGGTTGTTTTGGAGGGCATTTGGTGATGTTTGGTTGTGTGTTTTTGGGGATTGTTGTTGCTGGGATTCTAGATGCATAATGATGCATTAATCCTCTATTATTATATGAATAAAATAGGGGAGATTGATTCTACAGCGATTGGCGAGGGATTAGAGGCGTCGGAAGGTTTATTTTTATCAGCAAGTGAAGCTTTATGTTGTTAGTGAGTTGAAACAAGTTTTATAGCTTAATAAAGGTTTGAAAATGGTGTCGGGAGTTTAGACTAAGCTTGACAAGTTGTTCTAATCTCGAAAGTAAGTATTGGACATTTTTGCTCTCAATTTTGGTTTGGCAAACTTGATTCTCATGCACATGTCTATGATTTTGTTACCTACTGTTATATGATTTTGGTTTTAATGTTTCATATGAAAAAGGTAACGTAAAGTTTGGAATGGAATACATTGGCAAGTGACAATGGTTAAATGTTATCGGATATAGTTGGCATGGCATAGGGTTTGAAGTGCACTATAATAAGTTGCCTCATGTGTGTCGAGGGGTTGTGATAGTATTGTTTTCTCCCTTATGGGAACCGTTGTTGTTGAGGGGTTAATTGTGTCGTGTACTCTGGTTAGGGGTGTATGTTTGAGTGGTCTAAATATCCGATGTGTTTTACAAATGGAAAAAGGTTTAGTTTTAGGTCACATTAATGCAAATATATGAACTAATGTATCATGAACGATGAAGTATGCTTTGTATAATGTGATTTATACATGTTATGCTCTTTAAGCTTTGCTATTGGAAGAATAGGAATGTGAAAGCTTAAACTGAGGTTTGCATATGGGATTATGCTTGAGATCCATGATACATGTTTTGCATAAGGTTTAATATGCACGTTTTGGAAAGGTAAAAATGTGCAAGAGATGTTTTGGTATGATGTTTATAACATGGTTTTAGAATAAATGGTTTAATTGCATTAATAAGTGTTTTAGGAGCGTCCCTCACTAATCATTTTTTGCTTAAGCTCTTCTTTCTCATCAATGCAGACAAATAAACTTTCGGGGCAGCAAGCAAGTTAGAGGCAATCCAAGAAATTCAAACTTTTTCAAGTATGGTTTTCAAATAAATTTTGTAGTAATAATGGCAATGTGACCAAGTTGTATTGGGATAGTTGTTTTGGTTACTCCCTGTTTTGAGCATGCTCTATTTGGTATTTTGGACTTGTATGACAATAAATGATTTGGATTGAGGGGTTGGGATGTGTTTTGCATGCTTGGGTAAAAAACTATAGGATATTTGATTGGTTTACCTTTGAGTGGTTGATCACCTTACATGCTTGAGTGATAGTGGAACTAATGCATATTATGTTCTATAGTGTATATCTATTGTCTAAGCATGAACTAAGTGAACCAAAGTGTCATATGTTGGACCTAGAGGTCAATACAGGCCCTTCCGTACAGGTATGAGTACCCCAGGGATTGGTACGCGGGGTTTAATATGGCTTAATTTAGGGAATTTTACAAAGAGGTATCAATATGAGTAGCCACCATATCGGTACGCCCTTGAGGAAACTAACACTAGTTTTGGTACACGAGTTCAAGTATCGGTATGTATTTTAGCTACTAGAATTTGGGGTTTTGATACATGAAGTAGGTATCGGTACTCGGGGTCACCGTATCAGAACATCATTGTCTTAGGCTTTGTTCGCTAAGGAATTGTACTATACCAGTAGGTCGGTAGTTAATTGGGGTTTGCTGAAGTTTGTATTTAATGCATATTAGTCCTTATTTAATCGTATGATTAATAAAGGTTGCAAATGAACTCCGTTTTTATGCAATTTTACACCCTAGCATGAATGGACCTAATTAAGGAATGGTAACATTAACTTGATAATTAGACCTTGATTCATCAAAGTTTATGTTTTAGTCCTTAAGTGCTTAGGTTGCGCTTTTGTCTCGATAAATTAAGCCGTATGTGATCGTTGAGTTTTCGATGTAATATAAATGCATCATAAGACTTAATGTGCATCTAGACAAGACTAAAAGGAAAAAATAGACCGGTTTAGGTTATTAGTTTAGGTTTGTTTCGGCAAACCTAATGTGGCGTCCATGACTCGGTGTAGTGGCTAGGACGGGTTACGGGGGTTACACCAATCTCGAGTATTGCCTTTCACATATTCAATGAATCCCTTCTAGCTACAATCATAAACAATATGCAATAAGCATACGTTGTCCAAAATCTCAAGCATTCGACTTACTAAGAGTGTACTTGGAATATCATAACCATCAAGTACTTCGCAACATTAAACGGAATCACACATCTGTCAACTACACTACATCACCACCACATGGTACTATATCATCGAGGATCCCTCACTACGGATGAAGGAACTCTTGGCTAACGCTCAACCACTAGTTAATTGAAAGCATGTCTCCTTAAATGTACCATAAAGATCATCCACCGAACGCGTGGAATCTTACCACTAGAAATTCTCACGATGGAACCGAAAGCTTCAAGGTATCTTATGCCACACAACTACAAGTATTACTCGAGTGATAGAAGAAGGACACACCCTCAACTCTTGCATCCTTTCGTGATCCATTACTTAATGTTTGGGACAACCTCTATCCCAAAATCACCATCTAAGAGATTCATCCATCATCATGTATCTCACGACCGCGATTGTAAATATCTCAACGTTGCAGCTGGCAACACACAATAACACATGGCACACCATCCAAATTCTAGTCTTGAAAGAGTACAAACTTAGACTCAAGGCTCGTATTCACTAGAAACCTATCCATGACTCCTAACCACCACAGGGCTTTCCTAGAACTGGCTAAACCTAGGCTTTGATACCACTAAATGTAACAACCTCGACTCAAATTTCACATTTAGGCCTCAAGCCCAAACCACTACCATGAAGTTCCATCCTAGTTTAGCCCAATCCATAATCTAATTTCCATAAAAACCATTTATAATAGTTTTGAAAATGTATACAAGGGAGCTCCATTTAAAATTACATTATAGAAGCATTCCACTCACATTTAAAATCCAAAATACAAGTTACAATACAAAACTATAGGGTCTTGTGAATACATAGCCCAATAATCCTAAGTATTATACTCTGATAAGGCGATGCTAGAATCCTTCTCCGGTGGTGCTCCTCCAAAGCAACGAGCCAAAGCTACTAACCTGCGAACGAAAACAATAATTCTAAACACTAAGCTAAAAAAGCTCAGTGGATACACTTCCACTCAACTATGCTTCATGCAAATCATAAACTTGAGCATGAAGCTAGTAATGATGACATAGCATATACATCAACATATGACGCTACATTTAGTCGTTTAAACATATAGCAATCAACTATCAATGAATGCATCAAATCTCACACAACAATCATAAGCACCATACCATAAACCTGGAGTGAGGACTAGCGTCACACAGCCTCAAGAACATACACTCAGAGTGAGGCCCAATGCCATACAACCTCGTAAACATACACTCTCTCTAGATGAGCCTCATTGTCACATAGCCTTAGGAACATACACCTACACTCGGCATCTCTCCTCGAGTGTCTTTAAATGAGGCTTGGTGTCACACAATCTCAGGAACATACATTCAGTGTCTCATCACTTGGTCTACACATCTCTCTGGGTATTTGAATCCCACCAATCAAAGTGATCCAACCACACAAGTGCCCTTACTTGGCATGTAACCACACATGATCCACCGAGGATCCCTACGGTTGTTATTATAAACAATTCACCAACCTTTACCAAATTATTACTCATTATGCTCGTATAATAGGTTAGTTTCTCAGTTTCTTAGTTTTACTATTCATTTTACCATATTAGAGGCTTATTGGGCCTCAGTACTAGAATTATAGGTCCCTCAAACTCAACTAAGCATGGCTTTTCCTTTTATCTCCCCCAAACCCACGTGAAGACAAAGATGAATAAAGGAAGATCATATTTTATTTTAAATAAGGGTAAAATCATCACATAAAACCTTCAAGATCCTCACCTTTTACAAAAAGACCACCTACCAAGCCAAAAATAGCTCAAAACTCATCCAATAAAGCCCAAACTTGGCCCACTAGATCCAATAACTCAATCCAACATGAAGGTCCACAATTCGAGTCAATGCTCATTTGTTTACTTGGTAATTTGGGTCATTATAGACAGAATTTCCATTGAAAATCAAAAAGAAATCATGAAATTATGAGAAAAAAGTGATAAGAAAATGTTGAGAGAAAATCTTGAGAAAATTAGGAAATGTGAGAAAATGATTTTAAGAAACCAAATAACCGTCAAAACCTTTTTTAATTAATCTAGTAAACTCAATTAAAACATTTAGAAAATATAACTCTCTAAGGATTCTTAATATTGGCCCTTTTACAATTTAGTCATAATAACATAGTTTTGCAAACAGTACCTTTTAGTCACTAAAACCAAAATGTCACTTTAATCGATTTAATTAACATTTAATTTAAATATCAAAATTTTAATAAAATATTTAAACACTTTTATAAGTTTAAACCATCATCGTTTTATCAAAATTCTATTTTAAAATGTTTATTTTACCTGAAACCTATTTAACCGTTTGATCCGATTCGAACTCAACCCGATCAAACCCTTAATTCTTCTAACCCTATTTTTGGGGCATTAGATATAGCTCTCTAAAGAACTTGTATTTCCTCCTTATTTATTGATTAATTTATCCCCATATTTTTATCTATTGCATGCATTCTTGCATTTTCATCTTAGTATTTGCATATTTTCTAACTTAGTTGACTTTGTTGGAATTATCTCTAATTTTGCCATTTTGTTGCACTATAGTGTCGCTGTAAAAATTACATGAAGGATATATGTCATTCTTGGATCAAACTATATATTGATGAAGCAAGAGAGAGAAAGTAGATTGGGAAGATCCAGACGACCTCATTCTTCATTTTTTCCAATCCTTGAAGCTTCATCCATGGCGGCTTGAACTTTCTTTTGGTGAACCAAGGTGATGATGAAGCAGATAAGCTCTTGATGAGAAGGATAGAGTGCAATAGTAATGGAAATTAATGGAATCACTTCGAGACTATCTAGGAATATAGGTTTCCATTTGCTTTCACTATTTTTGTATTAAATGAATGATGATTATTATTCTTTCTTTATGTGTGGAAATACTTTTAGATCGTGAGCTTCAGTTTGTTTTATAAAGATTTCTTCATTGTTTCAATTATTGGGTTTGAATGTTATTTTGTAGGGAAGTGTTGAATGCAATCACTGCCACTAAAATGTGCAGTGACAATTCAAGTGAACAAGCACAACAAAGGAAATTGGGTGAGAACGTAAAGGAATTTGATTCTCTCGTTCTTATGCATGCATTATTTGTTGCATTGGATGATGTGGTTGATGTGCATGTGAACGTAAAGGAACTTGATCTTCATTGTTAATAAATCATCAATTATTATGTCCTTGTAGCACTTTGTAATCTATTGAGTTTCACGTAGGGGATCCGATCTTACCATTGATAATTCTATCTTCAATTACTTATTATTATTGTCTTCACATCATACATCACAATATTCTCTCTTTAACTATTTTGCACTAACAATTAATCTCACATTTATTCTTTCATTTCAGTATCATTGCTCTGACTATAGTAAACAACCAAAGTCCCGTCCTCGTGGGATCAATATTCGATGGGATTCAGCCTATCAACTATACTTGCATCAACAAGTGTACGCTTTCACAATATTGTGTAAATTTATAGCCGATCAATGTCCAAACACAATTTCACGACAACTCTCAATCGACACTAGTCCAAACCCTTATAAATAACCATGCAATAGAGAGAAATGATAAGAGAATGGCTAGAACCAAGAAAATCAAACCCCGAGACAGATCAAAATTATTTTCGACCATCAAAACCACAATCTCTCCACTATTTGTAACTATTGCTCACTTTGCAAGTCAACAAGCTTAAACAACACAAAATGAAGCACAACCCATAGGAACTTGAGAGAGTGAGACCAAGTTAGTGTCTCAGAGATTTACAAAGTAAAAAGTAAACAATAAACAGATCGTGTTACTTACCTAGTTACCCTAAAATGGTTTATGGGTAGGGTACTTCAAAGTCTGCAATGGTGATAGTGAGATTACAAAATAAAGAAATCAAACAAGATTAAATAGGAGAAAATGGAGATAAAGCATTAACAACCCAAGATGAAGCACAATCCACATGAAACTTAGAAAGTGAGACCAAGTTATTGTCTCAGAGATTTACAAAGTAAAAAAGGTAAACAATAAATAGATCATGTTACTTACCTAGTTACCCTAATATGTTCGATTGTGTCACAAAGCTTTAGATCAGACGTTGAAATGGTGATAATGTAAAAATAGTGAAACAACCTAGAAGGACAAAACCTAGACATTTTAAAGCTAAAGCACAAAGCCAAAAACAACCTAGAAGGCCTGAAGTCTTAGAACGACAAAACCTAAATGATGAAAGTTACAGAGACTACAGATGGAGAGGACAAGGAAGCATGTAACAACAAATGAGAATGAGAAGTAGAGAGCTTTAACCTTTAAATTGGTGGTTAAATGGTGCAAGTTGTAGAGAGTCAGAGAGAGATAGACTTTTAGTCGGAGAGAATCAAGAGATGAGAGAATTTTAGAAGATAATTATGCGACGTAAAAAATGAAAATAGAGATAAGGTAGGGTTTTTGATTATAATGTTGTATTTGTAATTTAGTTTATTTTCTCCATTTTAAAATTATGAGACTGGTCTAATTTCGATTTTAGGCTTTATTTTATGGTAAAATTCACATGCTGGTCACTAGACTCTTAATTTTCTCCACTTTCAAATTGTCAAATTGGTCCCTAATTTCAGTTTTCAGATTTATTTTATGGGTTTATTTTAGGATTTAAGGTTTAAAGTTTATAATTTAGGGCTTTATGGTTAAATTTTAATGGCTCAATGTTTTTGGTTTATGGTTTAGTTTAGGGTATGAGAATAATTTGTATGGCTTACGATTTATGGTTTATGGTTTAGTATGAACGAATTAAAGTTTATAAGTTAGTTTATGATTATTGGTTTATGAGATTATTTTTATGCCTTAAGGTTTATGGTTGTTGATGCCAATAATGTTAGGCACCGTATAGGGTGGTGAGAATGGTGGTGGATTATGGTGGTTCACCTATGCCAGAATGGGCTGCGAGCCAAATAGGGTGGTTAGAGTGAAGAAGAGAGAGTGAGCAGAGGCTTGAGTATAGGAGGGGTTCGTTATTTTTGGTCTCCTTGGCTTAGTGGAATATATAGTCAAAGGTATTGTTTGATGAGACTAAGCTAAGCCTAGTGATGGCTATTGATAGGATGGCAGGATTAGATATAACTCTCAGCTCGTGAGTCTTTCATCTTGGTCAAGTGGGCTGGTAGGATTAGGCTTAATAGCTAGGCGATGGGCTTAGCTAGCGGGTCAGACGAGTTTGGTGGTTGTAATATCAATAAGACACTAGGGACATGGGCTCTAGAGGCCAGAGGTAATTGTATGCTAAGGCCTTTCACGGAGGTTGAGAGCTTTAGAGGCATAGACAGGTAGAGGCATGGCAATTGTAGGCGGAGATGTGGCAATTCTAAGTGGAGGTATAACACTTGCCCCTTTATAGTCGAAAAAGTGTTATAAAGTGGCACAACCTGAGACTAGAGATAAAAGATCGTGCTCATGACTGTTGTGTTCAGGGATGCACATTTGATGGTGTTGTTTCTTAAGAATATAGCCATAATTATCGGGAATGTGGGCGGTTTTGAAAACTTGTAGATCGGAGGGAGGGTAGAGCCGGAGGTGCCTATAGAGTTAAGGTCTGCAAGGGCTGAGTTCTTGGGGGGCAAAAAGAAGAAGTTTCCTCTGTTAGGGATTTTAAAGAGATATGGTGCCCCAGTAGGAAAATGAGTAAAGCGACCGAGGGGGCACCAAGAACCGTGGTGGTAGAGAAAGGGAAAAAGGTGTCTGTGGTCCTAGAGGTGATTGCAGTTAAGGAGAAAACAACATTTAGGGATGTGACATCATTCTAGGGCATCAAGGCTTGTAATGCTCTGGTTTTGGGCCTAGCGGTTTTAAGGCTAGTTAAACGGTCTAGCGGATCGGGTTAGAGATTCCAATCGAATTCAGGAGCAAAAATTTTCTGAAAGATAAATATATGAAAAATATTTAAAAATCCTATTTTAATATATTAAAAATATTGGTGAAAGCAATTTTGGAAAATGAGCTTTGGAAGGGTGACATTTTGGCTAGTGACCAAAATGCAATTTTTGCAAACTATTTCTAAAAGGTGACTATTTTGTAAAGAGTCAAAACTTTGAACCTTTAAGGAGCTATTTTACCATTTGGTCTAATCTGGGTTTCTCTTAATTAGGATTATTTTTAAAAGAATTTTAATTAAAGGAATTAAAAAGGATTTAGTTAAAAAGGTAGTTATTTTCCAAATCACAATTTGACGTAACTTTCTTTCTCTCATATTTTCTCTCAAAATACTCTGAGCCAAACACTCTTTTTCCTATCAGAGATTCAAGGTAATGATCTTGTTTCTTAATCCTTTGATTTTCTAAATGATTCTTTAACTTGTTTTCTCAAAAATCTTATTGAATCTCGTTGTTTTTCAAGAGGAAAACATCCAATTAAGGGGAAACTCACTCATTGGAGGTAAGTTTTGTTCTTCTCCTCTAATGAAAGGTTCTTTACTGAAATTCACAAGTTCTTGACTCTTTACATAGGTTTTCTAATAGGTTTTAAGTAATTAATTGTGGAATTTTGCTTAATTGAGGTTTATTTGATGGAATATTGTGATTTTTGAATTGGATCTATTTTTCCAGTGTTGAGGATTGATTTCAATCATATTTTGGATGTATTATATTGTGGACAAGTTGTTTTTAATTATGAAATCCCGAAATTGGTTGAATCTCTAATTGTTTAGGTTGCTAGTTAATGGTTTTTGGGTTGTTTTCGGAGTTTAATCTTTGCTGGAAGTAAAAGGATGTTGTAAAAGGGTTTTTAGATGTTAGTTGATGAAGTTTGATGTTTTGAATCGTTATATTATGGCTGGGTTAAGATTGAGAAGTGTTTGAGGTTGATTTCTGTACGTTTTGATGAGTTTTGAGTGGGCATCTTGGGAGTTGCGGGATTTTAGTTTGAAACAGAGAGTTGGATGCATTTTAGTGCATGTTTCCTCTGGTTTTGTGTGGCCAAAAGAGGGGATAATCAAGGCGTAGCATCTTGAGATGGTTTGAGGCTTGCTAGGAGCTTGTTTTGCGGTTGCAAGCGAGGCGAAGTGAAATCGGTGAGTGAAAACTGGTTTTAAATGCTTTACAAAGGTTTGTAAAGGTTGTTGGGAGTTTAGGGTAAGCGTGAGACACTTACCTAAGCTCGAAAGTAAGTTTTCCTTATTTTGCTCTTGAATATCAGTTTAGATATGAGCATATTAAGTTCATGTTTTGTTGTTAAACGTGGTTTAATTTACTACTGTAAATGCAAGGTTATGAACACATATGCAATGGATTTTATGCATATAAATGCTAGTGAGCATTGGTTTTCATTATGGTTTGGAATGGGGTATTGCTTAGGGCAATGTAGATTGCATATGTGATGGTTTGGTTTAATGCATTGAAAAATAGTAGGTAAATGGTTTTGTAAATGATATATTGGTTATGTGACAAGGTAAGAAACAATCGGATATAGTTGCCATGCCATAGGATTATAAATGCACTATAAAATATGAACAAAATCGATCGTGGCCATGGGTCCGTGAGGTATGGCGATTTAACAAGGCCACTTGGACTGTTGGGGACCTCATTTGGGGTATGCGGTTTAACAAGGCAACCAAAATTGATGGTGATCTTGCGGATTAACTAGGCAACATCGGTACACTTGCAGTTTAACTAGGCAAGGGTAGAGTCTTGCGGTTTAACTAGGCAAGGGTGTCAAACCTTACGGTTTAACTAGGCAAGGTTTGGGATATCATGCGGTTTAACTAGGCATGGAATGAGAGATCTGTGTATCCGATATGTGTGGGATAGAGGTAGTCTATCCGGGTCACTATAAATGCCAATATATGTGAAAGTTTATGAATGGAACCTATTTTATAATGCTTTGGGATTTAAGCATGGTTTGTTTTTAATGCTTTGGGATCTAATCATGGATTATGTATATGACGTTGCATAAGGGTGATTATGTATGTCTCGGTTGGAGACAAGGAAAATGCTTTGGTTGTTAAGCATGTTTTTAGAAACAAGTGCTCGATTTTCAAAAGGTTTTAATTGCATCATTGTTTTATGAGCATCCTCACTAAGCATGTGTGCTTACGCTCTCTTTTTCCTAATGATGCAAAGCATTAAGGTTCGGGGCAGCAAAGGCAAGGGTTGAAAGGATTCAAGTGATAAACTACTTTTAAGTATGAACTCGGTTTATGTTTTCGGTTAAAAAGGCAATGTGTTCGCCACATTTTGGGGAGTTGTAATTCTATTTTTTCCTAGTTTTGAGCATGTGTAATGCTGTGATTTCGGAGTTTGATTGATGTTGTTAAGCATGTTGTGCATTGTTACCTATGGTTGATGTTATGTGGTTGCCTAGGTATGCATCTAGATGGTCTTGTTTGGATGGCATGCTTTTAATGAGCTTAACTAGTTGAATATGGTATTAAAGTGATGTTGGTATGATGCTTGTGCTGATAAATGTTTATTTGAGCATTTTGGTATGTTTGTTATAGGGAGCATGCCTATAGATTAAACCATATGGTAGCATAAGCTTGTTTTGTAGCTAAACCTTGGTGCAAGTGTTGATATATGTATTGTTGAATGTTTATATTCATGTATGCAAGTTGCTAGGATCTAAATGCATCTAGATTTGAGTGAAAAACCAGTAGAAAATGACATTATAGGCCTATGCATACCGATACGCAAGGGATCGTATCGGTACGGCTAGGCAAACCAAGGCTTTTAGCATCGGTACGGGTATTCGAGTACCAGTTCAGATAAGCAATTTAATCTTTATGTAACGGTACGGGGTAAGGTGTATTAGTATGGGAACTCGTTACTGGAAAGTTGCTTTTTGGGGAAACACCTGTGTACCGAAACACCAAGGGCTCGTACCAGTACGGCTTTAATATTTTACAAGCTGACATGGCGTACCAATATGATACATTGTGTAACGGTACGCGTGGTTGTTCTGTATCGGTACAGCTGTGCTCGTATCAGTACGAGTGGCAGTTTTTTACAGGTAATGTCATGGAATCCAGTTTCTGGTCTCTTGCGTTTTAGTCCATAAGTATTGCAAATGTAATTGTATGCACATGGTTGATCATGTTGACCTGAAATTTGAGATATGGGCATGTAAATGGAGTAATTGAGGATTGGTAACCATAATTTCAATTTTGGTTCAATAATTTAAAGTATTTATGTTTTGGTCCCCAAAGTGAATATGATGCAGTTGGTTGCCTTTTTGTGATTCGTTTTCTTCGAAATTTCTCATGCTGCGAGTATGTACATGTAAGATTAATAATTTGCATCTAGACAAGATAAAAGGAAAAAATGGACCGACTTTTCGTAACCTTTCTCTGGTTTTCTTCGGCAAACCTAATATAGCTCACTCGATTCGGTCGAGCGTCTAGGCCGGGTCGAGGGGGTTACAAGGTTTCTACCATTAATACGCATGTTACTCTGACTTTAGATTCAGTTGTCTGGCTAGCAGGGAATGAGGAACCTTTGCATGCTTTTTCATCCATCGTGGGTGTAAACGTGTATATATTCAGTGATTATCCTCGTCATTTTGTTTTGGAGGGAGTGTTTACTCTTTACTAATTTTCCTTGTTTTGTAATGGAGGTCCCAGTGGTGCGGCCTCCAAGGACTACGTAGGAAGATGTTATAGCTTCGTTGTCTATTTTTGTGGGGTCTACTATATTGAGCCTACTCATTTGGCTGCCCAGCTATAAGCCTCTTTTCATGAAGCGAACAAGGAGATACACTCGGCTTTTGCCGATGTAGGGGCCGCGTGCACCCGTAATAAATAAGAGTTGGCTGCTATGGATGAGAGACTTTTCGAGGCCAATGATAAGGTAGCCTTTATAGCCAAAGAGATTGAGTCCATAAGATAGCAGTTGGGGGAGGTCCGAGATACAGAAAGGGCTACTAAAGTGTAGGCAACTGGTGAATGGGAGAGATATATGAAGGCCTAGGCGGATGCCCATGTAGAAAAAGGGACAATTGTGTGGGCCACAACAGAGATAAAAAAGAGGAAAGAGAAAGTGGATCTAGTCCTAAACGAGAAAGAAGAGCTACGAGAGATCTCGGCACGAAAGATTCAGCAGCTTGAGAGAGAGTTATAGATAGAGAGTGTTGCTCGTCAAGCAGAGAGAATAACGAGACTTAACTCAAAGAAACTGTTCGCATAGTATGATGGTTAAGCAGAAAAATGTGAACATAGCCTTGTATGTGTCGTTCAAGTAGCTATAGGGTCGTTAAATTTGAGCGTCTAAGACCTCCACTGTTGTAGGGGTACTTGAAGATGGGGTGTATTTTGACATCTATAACCCTTCAAGCGAGGCTTGGGAGGATGCCCGTGTAGGGTTACTGCCTTATGTTCAGGGGAAGGTAAAGAGTGAACCTTCCAACCGTGTTCCTAAGGTTTCAGAGACAAAGGTAAAAAGTTCCTTAGAGACTAGACTCAAAGATCCCCAAAAGGATGGGCCTAGATATGTTCTAGATGCTAAGGCCGATGATCCTCCAGTACTTGTAAAAGAAGATTTTCTGGGTTTTGGAACTAAAAATCCCACAAAGGTTGATGCTAAAGACCACTTAGTAGCTTAGCCTTTGTATGATGGCCTTTGTAACTTTTTGATATTTTTAATGAAGTTATCAATTGATCAGGTGTGCTTTACATTTCAATTTTTTGATTTTAGGCGTGCATTGGGGTCGAGTCATTCATTCTTCTGAGTAGTGGTATCACGAGTGTCCACGTCCTTTTTAAAGGAACGAGCATGTTCTAGAGGTACAGAGGTATCTCTTTATTTTTGGAGAGATTAGCATAGGTAGAATAGGAGTGTTGGCATATCCATCCTCTCGTACCATCGTTCTTAAGTAGCTCGAAGGGATCTCCCCATCGGAGGCAACTGATAAGTGTTCAAAAGTACTATTTTTCTTACCCTTTTTACTCGTATTATTGTTAGACTTAGGCTCATATTAGTTGCATAGTTAGCCATTCATGCATTAATCCATGTTTCCTTCCATCGTTGAGCTTGATTACATAACTTGGTAGTTTTTGTGGAAAAGATGCTACTTTGGTGTGCTTTGTGTGTGTATGTGCAGGATCACTTGCAAAGCAATGCCGAGCTAGTTGCGAGGGCAATGCATGAAGGATATGCCGAGCTAGTTGCCAGGGCAATGCATGAAGGAGACGCCGAGCCAGTTGCCATGGCAATTGTCGACAAAGAGAAAATGCAATAGGGATGTCGAAATTAATGACTATACAAGCCCAAGATGACGTGGAGCAAAGCCCAAACCCAAAGGAATTTGATTGCCATGTAGAGATTAAAGAAGAATTAAATTCCAAGAAGATATGAGAAGTTCTAGTAGGAATACAATTATAATAAAGAATTATATTCTTTAAAGATAATTTAATTCCAACTCAAACTCCTCCTCAAAGAAGGACTTTGGCCTAGCCCTATAAATAGCAAGGAGATTTCGACAACTTGGAGAGAGCATTAGGGAAAATTTCGACAAGACCAAGAGAGGAAGCAAGGGGAATTTTCGACAAGCATCTAGGGCAAGGGATTTTCGACAAGCATCTTTTCTTCCTTGTTCGATTGGGTTCATGCTAGGGATTGTTTATCTTGTGTTTCTTTGGAACCTAGCCATGAACTAAATTTACTTGGCTATGGTTATTGTGTTTTGTGGTTGTGAGAAACTATTGGTTTTTGTTTAGGTAATAAGAGTTTGCACTTTTCTATTTCAAGGTTTATTCATTCTTGGTTCTTATTCTTGTTTGCGAGTGAATTGGGAGAGGATCTCGTGATTTCATCTATTTATATAATATCGGGAGAGTTAGATTCAAGAAACGAATGAATATGATCTTTATGCAATCTATTGATGGTGAAGATTAATTCGGCTTAGGAATAAGTTAAGGATTTCAACGGCTAAGAGGAGCGCAAGATTGGTTGTTGTTCACCCTTGATTCACGCAGGGATGTATTATCAAGGCATGCACAAGTAGCTAGAGTTTTGACTTAGGGATAAGAAGAAACCATTGAAGAACGCTCTGCCGAACCTTGAAGGTTGCTGCCCAGACGCCCAAGTAGTTGCCCAGGCAACCATCGATTAGTTGCCAAGGCAACCCCGTTGTGCAAGTTGCCACGGCAACTGAGTTGCCCGTGCACTCTTTTACCAAGACAATCCAATCGGCTATCACACCTCAACTCACGATAACCTAGCCTATCTCTCTCTCATTTAATCTCATATTTTCTTTTACTTTATTGTTTTCTAGATTAGTCATTAGTTAAACTCCTATAATCCTTTACTTGTGTTTTTACTTTTTACAGTGCAAGAGATTAGATCCTTGAAGTGGCACCAATCCCTGTGGAGACGATATCTTTTATACTATAACTTGCGACGTGTATACTTGCACATTTGCGTAGCACTTATTACGCGCAACAAGTTTTTGGCGTCGTTGCCGGGGATTGGCAATAGCGACTTTGTTTTTACTTTCTTGCACTTTCTTTTTATTTTTCTTGTTTAAAATTCAAAGGGCTAACAAACTTTGGTTTTGCATTGGTATATGACCAGGGCGAGACCGACTTCACCAGAATATCCCTTTGATCCAGAAATCGAACGAACCTTACAAAGACTTAGACGAAGGATAAGAGAAGCAATGGCAAATCAAGACGGCAATATGAATCAAGATGTTCGAGCAGGAGGAGAAGTGATTCTTGCACGAAACAGAACTATTCGAGACTATCTTGAAGAAGATCTTGATGGACTTAACCCAGGAGTTGTCGCACCTGAAATTGAAGCCGACCACTTTGAGTTGAAACCGGTAATGTTTAATATGATCAACACAATAGGTCAATTTGGCGGCTCAGCAACTGAAGATGCACGACAACATCTGAAATCTTTCCTCGAGATTTGCAACTCGTTCAAGATACACGGAGTCACCCCCGATGTCTTACGATTAAGATTATTCCCTATTCACTGAGGGATAGGGCGAAAGCATGGTTGAATAGCATTCTGCGGATCCATAGCATCTTGGATTGATCTTTGTCGTGATTTCCTTGCTAGATTTAATCCTACAAATTTGGTGATAAGCTTCAGAACGACATTACTTCTTTTCGGCAGGCAGATGATGAATCCATGTACGAGGCTTGGGAGCGATATAGAGAACTTCTACACAAATGCCCTTTACACGGATTCCCGGTGTGGACTCAAGTAACAATGTTTTACAATGCCGTGAATACACCAACAAGGATGATGCTAGATGCCTCGGCAAACGGCATAATCCTAGATAAGTCGCCGGAGGAAGCAATGCAAATTTTAAACAGGCTGGCCAAGAATGACTATCAATTCCCATCTACTAGAAGAGGAGGAGTTAGACGCCAAGCCACAATACATGAACTAGGATCATCATATTCAATTTCGGCACAATTGGCCGCTTTAACCAAGATGGTCCAGAACATGCAAAAACCAAACAACACACATGAAGTCAAGGTAATGGATTCTTTTTGTGAGTTATGTGGTGATAACCATAATTCTTCTGAATGTATGCAGAATCCGGAATCCAGCTTCTATGTGGGGAATTACAATCGGAGCAACAACGTGATGTCAAATACATACAATCCAGCTTGGAAGAAGCACCCGAATTTTTCATGGAGTAATCCCAACAATGCTCTAAACTAGAACAATCAGAATGCACAAGCATCGGGATTCCAGCAGAATATGACACAGCAACAGATGCCGCAGCAACAACCGATGACATCTAGTTCTTTGGAAAATTCTCTAAATGCTTTTATGATGAAAACTGAATCTTATATGGCTGAGAATAGTAATTTCATAAAAAGAACTGATGCTTTTATTAACAGGACCGAGATGAGATTGCAAAACCAAGAGGCGGCAATCAAATCATTGGAAAATCAAGTCAGATAGTTTGCTCAAAATCTGAATTCTGGACCACAAGGAGGTTTACCTAGCGATACTGAAGTCGCAAGAGGAACTGGCCATGAGCAATGTAAGGCAATCACCACCAGAAGTGGCCAACAACTTAGAGAGGCTCAAACCCGCTCATCAAACAAAACTCCACAAAAAGATCAGGTCGAACCTAGCGACAAAGCCTCAGATGCTAAACCAGGAATTGCCGCTGCAACCAGCAATAAGCATGCCTCGGCAACCGACGATAAAGACGCCTCAGCAACTTGCGATAAGCATGCCTTGGCAACCCCAGTTGATAATGCCTCGGCAACTCCAGATGTCCCGGCAATGCCGTCAATCAGGTTTCAAACCAATGAGAGGATCGAAGATATCCGACTTCCACCACCATTCCCACAAAGGTTGAAGCGACAAAAGCAAGAATACCAATTCAAGAAATTTATTGATATCCTAAAGCAAGTCCACATCAACCTGCCATTGGTGGAAGCAATTGAACAAATGCCAAACTATGCCAAGTTTCTTAAAGACATTGCGTCCAAAAGAACAAGGCTAGGAGAGTTTGAAACAGTTGCTGCGACAGAGGGATGCATGGCAATGTTGCACAATTGTATGCCACCCAAGTTAAAGGATCTCGGAAGTTTCACAATACCCTGTTCCATTGGAAATCACTATGTCGGGAAAGCATTATGCGACCTTGGGGCTAGCATAAACTTGATGCCTAAATCGGTTTTCCAGAAACTAGGAATCGGGAAGGCAAGACCTACAACAGTCATGCTGCAGCTAGCCGACAGATCCTATGTGCATCCAGAGGGAAAAATCGAGGACATACTGGTAAAAGTTGATAAATTTATTTTTCCCGCTGACTTTATTGTTTTGGATTGTGAAGCAGATGAGCATGCACCTATCATTCTCGGGAGACCATTCCTAGCAACAGGGAGAACCTTGATCGACGTTGAAAAGGGAGAACTCACAATGAGGGTGAATGACTAGCAGGTCAAACTAAATGTGTTTCAAACACTAAGGCATGCCGATGATCCAGAAGAATGCCAACTACTTCATGCTACAGCAGAGTTTAACTTCGATGAGGAATTTAGTTGCCTCGGCAACTACATTGCCGATCAAGAGGAACCTAAGGAGTATGAAGAACCGGTCGATGAGGAACAACCAGAAGAGGCAAATTGGCTAGTCAATCGACCAGGTACATACTTTGAACCACTGGACTACTCGGGTAAGGAAGGTAAGCTCGAAAAACCCTCTATTGAACAACCACCAATTCTTGAGTTGAAACAATTGCCAGAGCAACCAAAATATGTATACTTAGGGACCGATAATACATTGCCTGTAATTATTTCTTCTAAGTTACAGCCTGAGCAGGAAAAGAAGCTGATCAAGATGTTAAAGCTACACAAAAAGGCAATAGGGTGGACAATTACCGACTTGAAGGGAATTAGCCCGGCGATGTGCATGCACAAGATCTTGTTGGAAGATGATTACAAACCTTCAATTGAGGCCCAGAGGAGACTGAATCATGCCATGAAAGGGATTGTAATGAAAGAAATCATCAAGTGGCTTGACGCCGGCATTATATACCCTATCTCTGATAGTACGTGGGTAAGTCCGGTACAATGTGTACCGAAAAAGGGAGGTATAACAGTGGTAAGCAATGAAAATAATGAACTTATCCTAACCAGGACTGTGACCGGTTGGAGGGTTTGTATGGACTATAGAAAGCTAAACAAAGCCACTAGGAAAGATCACTTCCCATTACCCTTTATTGATCAAATGCTTGACCGTCTTGCAGGTAAACCCTTTTATTGTTTTCTTGATGGTTATTCAGGCTACAATCAGATTGCCATAGCACCAGAAGATCAAGAAAAGACAACCTTCACATGCCCATACGGTACTTATGCCTTCCGAAAGATGCCGTTCGGATTGTGTAACGCCCCGGCAACCTTCCAAAGATGCATGATGGCACTCTTTTCAGACATGGTCGAAGACTTCCTTGATATCTTCATGGATGATTTTTCGGTTTTTGGTAATGACTTCGACGGTTGTCTCGGCAATTTAGAGAGGGTGTTAGCAAGATGCGAAGAAACGGATTTAGTCCTCAATTGGGAGAAATGCCATTTTATGGTAGATGAAGGAATAGTGCTCGTCCACAAGATTTCATCCAAGGGAATTGAAGTAGACAAAGCCAAGGTGGACGTGATCTAGAGATTACCCCCACCAAATTCGGTTAAAGGAATTCGAAGTTTTCTCAGACATGCAGGTTTTTACAGGAGGTTCATTCATAATTTTTCTAAAATCACCAAACCCTTGTGTAATCTGCTTGAACAGGATAAAGTCTTCGATTTTGATGATTCTTGCACCCAAGCATTCGAAACCCTAAAGAAAAAGCTTGCCTCGACACCCATTGTCGTTCCACCAGATTGGATGCTACCTTTTGAGCTCATGTGTGATGCAAGTGATTTCGCGGTAGGAGCAGTCCTAGGCCAACGCACAGGTAAAACCTTCCATGTGATATACTATGCTAGTAAAACTCTTAATGGTGCTCAAGTGAATTACACAACAACGGAGAAAGAGTTACTAGCTGTAGTTTTCGCATTTGACAAGTTCCGATCCTATTTAATTGGTACAAAGGTAATTGTTCATACGGACCATTCGACAATCAAATACTTATTTGCTAAAAAGGATGCTAAACCTCGTTTGATTCGTTGGATATTACTTTTACAAGAATTTGATATTGAAATTAAGGACAGGAAAGGAACAGAAAATCAAGTGGTCGATCACTTATCACGTTTGGAACGCAATAGGGAGGAGGACGCGGATCTAGAGATATGTGATGCATTTCCGGATGAACAAATTTTAGTTGCCTCGGTAACCCTAGACGCCTCGGCAACCATGGATGCACACGCCTCGGCAACTCTCAATGCCGCAGCAGCCTTTGACGCGTACGCCTCGGCAATTTTGGGAGCAGTCGCCACGACAGCACATGCCTCGGCAATACCCTGGTACGCGGATTTAGTTAACTTCCTTGTTTGTGGAATTTTTCCTTATGGCATTACTCACCAAGGGAAGAAGCGGTTCTGCCATGATGCTAAGCATTACTTTTGGGACGAGCCTCTTTTGTTTAAACAATGTACAGATCAGGTTATACGCCGATGTGTCCCTGAAGAAGAGCAACAGAATGTACTCCGGCAATGCCATTCTTCACCCTATGGAGGACATTTTGGAGGAACTCGTACCGCGGCCAAAGTTTTGCAATCCGGGTTGTATTGGCCAACATTGTACAAAGATGCCCAAGACTTTTACAAGCAATGTGATCGTTGCCAGAGGACGGGCAATATCTCTAGACGACATGAGATGCCACTCCAGAACATCATCGAGGTGGAACTGTTCGATGTATGGGGGATCGACTTTATGGGACCTTTCCCATCTTCATTCGGCAACCTCTACATCTTACTTGTCGTCGACTATGTGTCTAAATGCGTAGAGGCAGCTGCAGTTCCCAACAACGATTCCAAGACCGTGCAACGATTCCTGCAGAAAAACATATTTACACGGTTTGGGATGCCGAGAGCAATTATCAGCGACGAAGAAAAGCATTTTGAAAACAGACTAATTGCCAAGATGTTGCAACGCTTAGGCATATCACACAAGATTGCCACGGCATATCACCCACAAACCAACGGGCAAGCAGAAATTTCCAACCGGGAGTTGAAGGGAATACTCGAGAAAGTTGTAAATCCCTCAAGGAAGGATTGGTCATTAAGACTAGATGACACACTTTGGGCATATCACACTGCATTCAAAACACCCTTAGGTATGTCCCCCTTCCGACTTGTCTATGGTAAAACATGTCATCTACCGGTGGAAATCGAGCACAAGGCGTACTGGGCAATCAAGACCGTGGATATGGATTGGGAAAGTGCCGGACAAAAGCGTTTGATGGATCTCAACGAGATAGAAGAATTCCGTGCACTCGCCTATAACAATGCACGAATCTACAAGGAGAAAACAAAACGATGGCACGACAAGAAACTATTGCCATGGCAATTCACGCCAGGGCAACTAGTTCTCCTATTCAATTCTCGGCTAAAACTTTTCCCGGGAAAGCTGAAATCAAGATGGTCGGGACCATTCGAAGTCGTCAAACCATTCTCCCATGGTGCTGTGATAATCAAGTCCATCTCTGACAACCATGAATTCAAAGTTAATGGACAAAGATTGAAGCACTATAATGGTGCCCATGTGGAACGTAACAAAGAAGTGGTCAACTTGGGAGATGCATGAGCATGCTCTCCTTTCAGTATTTTCTTTTTCTTTTTCTTTTTATTTTCATTTTTATTTTTAGGAGATATTTTATTTTTCTTCATTATCTTTAGTTTTCAAGTTTTCTTTGTTTTCTTTTTCACAACAAGACTCACAACTACTATGCTAAGGAAATTTACTGCCAAGATCCTTGCCCCGGCAACCGCAACAGATGATGCCGCGGCAACCTACATCGTGCCTGCACAAGCTGATGCCACGGCAACCAAAGCTAAAGATATCCCGGTAACAAGAAAACAACCATCGCATTCAAGCAAGAGAATCAAGACACCGACCAAAAGGAAACTAATCATCTACGATGACGAACTCTCAGAGTAAGTCCTCGTATGCATTTTTATTTTTAATTTTATTTTATTTTTATTTTTTTCGTTATTTTTATGCATGCATTGAGGACAATGCCTCACTCGAGTTTGGGGGGGGATTGTTATTAGCAGTTACCATATTTAGTTACATTAATCTTAAGTATTACATTTAGGATACATAAATTGCTTGTCATGCCTTTAATTGGAACAAGAATTGCTTAGATTTGATGAATATTCGATGATGACTTTGCCAATGCACTTAATTGATAGAATTTTTATTCTAGGATAACCATGGAAAAACTTAGAATTTTACTATGATGCTAAATTTGATGAAACACTGTTGTGGTTTGATTGATTTAAGGAATTCTAGTAAACTTAGGTTGATAATTAACAAATTGGGGGATTAGAATAAAAATTGGATGAATGCTAGAGGTGCCCGAAATTGGCTCTAGCATGTGCTAAAAAATTGATCACTAGAGGTGCCCGAAACTGGCTCTAGGATGTGTTAAAATATTTTTTAACTAGAGGTGCCCGAAACCGGCTCTAGTCGATTAAATTAACTTAATCAAACTAAAAACAAAACACTAGAGGTGCCCAAAACTGGCTCTAGTTAAAACATGTTAAAAAGAACCCAATAAAGTAATTTGAAAACCTATTGTTTGCATAGAATCCGAAAAATCAACTTGCACACAACTCCGCACACACTCACAAGCATTATAGTTTGATTCCGAGTAACTCCTCAGTTTTCCGAAAAATAAAAAGCCAATCATACTTTGTGCCCCGGTTCAGAGAATTGAAATCAAGTTCAAAGCTAAGTTTGTGAAAATTGAAGTTTTGGCAGGTAATTATGAGTTTGCATTGCTTGAGGACAAGCAATAGTTCGAGTTTGGGGGTGTGATAAGTGTTCAAAAGTACTATTTTTCTTACCCATTTTACTCATATTATTGTTAGACTTAGGCTCATATTAGTTGCATAGTTAGCCATTCATGCATTAATCCATGTTTTCTTCCATCGTTGAGCTTGATTACATAACTTGGTAGTTTTTGTGGAAAATATACTGCTTTGGTGTGCTTTGTGTGTGTATGTGCAGGATCACTTGCCAAAGCAATGCCGACCTAGTTGCCAGGGCAATGCATGAAGGATATGCCGAGCTAGTTACCAGGGCAATGCATGAAGGAGACGCCGAGCCAGTTGACATGGCAATTGTCGACAAAGAGAAAATGCAATAGGGATGTCGAAATTAATGACTATACAAGCCCAAGATGATGTGGAGCAAAGCCCAAACCCAAAGGAATTTGATTGCCATGCAGAGATTAAAGAAGAATTAAATTCCAAGAAGATAGGAGAAGTTCTAGTAGGAATACAATTATAATAAAGAATTATATTCTTTAAATATAATTTAATTCCAACTCAAACTCCTCCTCAAAGAAGGACTTTGGCCTAGCCCTATAAATAGCAAGGAGATTTCGACAACTTGGAGAGAGCATTAGGGGAAATTTCGACAAGACCAAGAGAGGAAGCAAGGGGAATTTTCAACAAGCATCTAGGGAAAGGGACTTTCGACAAGCTTCATTTTTTCTTCCTTGTTCGATTGGGTTCATGCTAGGGATTGTTTATCTTGTGTTTCTTTGGAACCTAGCCATGAACTAAATTTACTTGGCTATGGTTATTGTGTTTTGTGGTTGTGAGAAACTATTGGTTTTTGTTTAGGTAATAAGAGTTTGCACTTTTCTATTTCAAGGTTTATTCATTCTTGGTTCTTATTCTTGTTTGCGAGTGAATTGGGAGAGGATCTCGTGATTTCATCTATTTATCTAATATCGAGAGAGTTAGATTCAAGAAACGAATGAATATGATCTTTATGCAATCTATTGATGGTGAAGATTAATCCGGCTTAGGAATAAGTTAAGGATTTCAACGGCTAAGAGGAGCGCAAGATTGGTTGTTGTTCACCCTTGATTCATGCAGGGATGTATTATCAAGGCATGCACAAGTAGCTAGAGTTTCGACTTAGGGATAAGAAGAAACCATTGAAGAACGCTCTGCCGAACCTTGAAGGTTGCTGCCCAGACGCCCAAGTAGTTGCCCAGGCAACCATCGATTAGTTGCCAAGGCAACCCCGTTGTGCAAGTTGCCACGGCAACTGAGTTGCCCATGCACTCTTTTACCAAGACAATCCAATCGGTTATCACACCTCAACTCACGATAACCTGGCCTATCTCTCTCTCATTTAATCTCATATTTTCTTTTACTTTATTGCTTTCTAGATTAGTCATTAGTTAAACTCCTACAATCCTTTACTTGTGTTTTTACTTTTTACAGTGCAAGAGATTAGATCCTTGAAGTGGCACCAATCCCTGTGGAGACGATATCTTTTATACTATAACTTACGACGTGTATACTTGCACATTTGCGTAGCACTTATTACGCGTAACAGCAACCGTGTGTTTGTAGTATCCTCGTGTCTTTATCAGCATAAAACATGGGCATCTCCATGTCCTTGTAGATTTGCAATGCTAAGGGCATTGAATGGGCGGACGTATCCCATTCTTCATAAATCTGCAATGGCCTATGATGATTGGGAGAAGAAATCAGAGGCATCCATGCGTTCCTAGCAATAACATACCTCAATTGGCATGAAATACTGGCATCTCGACATCTTTTTCGATTCACAATGCTAAGGGCATTGAATGGACAGCGACATCTCTATTCTTCATAAATCCACAATGGCTCATGGCAATTGGGAAAAGAAATCAAATTCATCTATGTGTTCGTAGAAATCACATGCCTCATTTGGCATGAAACACGTGCATCTCTACGTCCTTGTATATTCGCAATGCCAATTACATTGGGTGGATGAAAGCATTTTGTTTTGCTTTGAGGAGAAACAATATGTCAATTGGGTGGAGATGTCTTAAAACTCCTGTAGAGTCAGTCCGCACAATCGGGTGGAGTTATCTTGACACCCTTAAAGAATCAGTCGTAATACAAAAAGGGAGTCTTTTGACCTTCTTTGGAGAATAAGGCGTGGTTCTGAAGGAGTAAAGTTGAGAGGGGGTGTTCACATGTGTCCGGCAGAGATGCAGTGTGTTGAGATATTTATTTTTTATATAACTCAAAGAAAAATGTTTTTAGACTTAAACAAAATTGCAAAAATATTTCATAGTCCAAAATACTTGAAAATATGTTTAAAATTGTTTCAAAGTGTTTCTGACTTAAACAAATATTTTCAACGGCATTTAAAAGTTAAAAATAGGTCTTCGGTATTAGTACGAAACTTCTAGTACCGATATGAAGCTACCTGTACTGGTACGACTATGCCTTATACCGATACGTTTTTTGTTTTAAGTTTTCCAGTGAGCACTTTACATTCTGATACGGAAGCCTTTGTACTGATACCCAAAGTACCGTACTAATACAGATTTATCATGTACCGATATGCTCTGCATTTATGTGCAACAGTTCTTTCTTGTTTTGGCAGGTATTGATACCCACTTTTGAGTACTGATACCCAAGGTTGTAGGAATGCATTTATGACTGGAATTGAAGTCCCTAAAGGCTATAAACGGCTAGTTTTTTAATTCCACACTATAAATGCAAGCTTGGGACACTTGAAGAAGAAGAGGATAGACATCCAAGCTTAAAGATCCATATAGTAGAGTTTTCATTGTCTATTTTGTTTATCTCTTGTAATTATTTAGTTTAATCTTAGTGAGCTAAATTGTGTAAACACCCACATAGAGAGGTATTTTGTTTACAAATGTCAAGATCTCATTATTGAAGGATAGGTTCTAGTTGAGCCTTATAAAAACTACGGAGAGGTTCTATCTTAGCCTTCAAAAATATAGGGATGTAAAGCTTATCTCCTTGAGCCTGTAAAAAGGAATGAATTCATGAGTAAATTGGGAAATCCTTAGTATGGATGCTGAGGTAGTGGATGTAGACCTTGGTTGAGAAGGTCGAACCACTCTAAAATCGATCATGCCAAATTGTCATCATTTTATTTCAATTTTTGCTTTCCAAATTCAAAGGAGACCTTCATACCTTTCATTGGCAATATTCGTATGACCTTATGTATTTGTAACTCTATTTGATTTGTATTGTCAAATGTTTTATTGCTGTATTTGGAGCTCCTTTAACTATTTTAAATGTTTAAGGAAGCATGGATTTAAATGTTTGGATGTATGAGATTGATTTTATTCGTTTTTAAAAGTGAAAAATTTTTGGGAAAGGTTTGGGCTTGTGGCCCAGTTGTAGCATTCGGGTCGAGGGTGTTACATTTTGGTATCAGAGCCTAGGTTTAGTCAGTTCTAGGCAATCCTCGGGGGAGTTTAGTGTGGTAAATAGGTGTTTAAAGAATACATGCCGATAAGTCAAAGTCGTACTTGGATTAAGCTGAATTTTCGATGGTGTACTCATGTTGTTTGTTTGCGCAGAGCTGAACCATGCCAATGAGAGCTAGGAACATGGAAGAAAGTTTGGGTTCCCAGGGTGGAAGCTCCGATGAAGACTACGTGTCGGATGTGGATGAGTCCGATGGGGGAGCTAGGCATGGAGCCAACTATTTCTCCCACTTGCACCTAGCTCTATACCGGATTGTGACGGCAATTCCAAGGCATTCATCTACCCCTCGGGAGGCACCAATTGAGAGGGTGCGTAGGCAGGGTGCCACTGATTTTCTTGGGTCGGGACAGGACAACCTGGTGAAGGTAGATCAGTGGCTTCGAGACACCCGTTGGATTATGAGAAAGATGAGGTTGCGGTCCGAGGATAAATTGTCATATGTGCTATCCTTGCTCAAGGAGAACGCGAGAGAATGGTGAGAAACCGTAGACCTGGAATGGCACCCTAGTCGACCTTCTTGGGACGACTTTCTTGATGAGTTCCAGAAGAAGTACGTGGGTGAGGCTCATGTTGACAGGTTGAGAGACCAGTTTACTCACCTTGCGCAAGGGAACCGCATCGTCTTTGAGTATGAACAAGAGTTTATGCAGCTGAGCAGGTATGAGCCGGAGCTTGTGGCCACCAAGAAAATGAGGTGCAAGAGGTTCATAAAAGGGTTACCAAAGGAGAAACAAACCTATTTGGCAGCTGCCCTACCCAAGGTATTTTCTGAGTTGACTGCTAGTGCAAAGTCTCTTGAGCAAGTGCAAGGTCTGACATATGGTTCTGCTAGTCGACAGGTCCTAGCGGGAGACCTCAGAATTTCTCTAACAGCTCGTAGTCTCACTCGAAAGGGACAGGAACTGATGGAATCAGGGAAGAGAAGCTTCGAATTAGAGTGCAAGGTCAGATAGTAGATCGGAGTCTGCCAGCTGTATGAGGCCTACATCATTTTCATCTATGATGAGCCCAAATAGTTCTCAGGGGAGTACGGGCGCACCATTTTGTAATCAGTGTGGGCGTAGGCACCGAGAAGAGTGTTGGGGTACAAACCGAGCTTGCTTTGAGTGTGGGTCTTAAGACCACCTTGTGAAGGATTACCCCGTTATTACCACAATCGTTCCGGTTCAGGCACCGAGGGTTTCTTATTCGGCTCAGAGGTTCTCTAGGGGAGGGACAAGCTAGGCGGTCGGCCACCAGAGTAGGGGTATATTTCAGTCCACGGCAAGGGCACCGGCGAGGCAGTATGCAGTTAGAGCTCAAGAGGATTGTGAGCCCACTGATGTGATTACAGGTACCTTCTCCTTGTTCTCTGTTCCCATAGTGGATTCGGGGTCTACCCACTCTTACATCCGTAGTGGGATATCCAAGAGTTGGGGCATACTGGCTGAGGACCTAGAGATAGGAGTTCGTGTGTCTAGTCCATTATGGTTAGATGTGTTAGTAGACAAGGTGTACCGGAGGTGTCCTATCGAAGTTCAAGGTTCAATTTTCCTAGTGGATCTTATGGTTTTACCGTTCCAAGAATTTAACGCAATCCTAGGTATAGATTGGCTTGTTGAGCACGACGCTAGTTTGAGTTGTAGGACCAAGAGTTTGAAGCTCCGTGTGGCTGATGGATCTAAGCTAACAGTTGGAGGGGAGAGACACCCTTGCATCCCTAACGTTGTATCAGCTCTAGTAGCTCAGAGGTTAATACAACAAGGTTGTGAGGCCTTTTTGGCTCATGTGGTAGATGTAAGAGCTGAGAGACCATCTATCGAGAGCTATATAATAGTTTGTGAGTTCATGGATGTCTTTCCAAATGAGCTACCCGGATTACCACCCGATCGTGAGCTTGAGTTTCGAATTGAGGTAATTTTTGGCACGGCACCGATGTCCATTCCACCTTATCGGATGGCACCAACAGAAATGAGAGAGTTGAAGAAGCAAATTCAGGAATTGCTAGAGACAGGTTTTATCCGACCAAGTGTCTCTATTTAGGGTGCTCCGGTCTTGTTTGTTAAGAAGAAAAACGGGTCAATGAGAATGTGCGTTGACTACCGGCAGTTAAATAAGGTAACGGTGAAGAATCGCTATCCTTTTCCCATAATATATGATTTGTTTGACCAGTTGTGGGGTGCCCGAGTCTTCTCGAAGATAGATTTGAGATTGGGGTACTATCAGTTGAAAGTGGTGGAAGAAGATGTCTAGAAGACCACTTTTAGGATGAGGTATGGACACTACGAGTTCTTGGTGATCCCTTTTGGGCTAATTAATGCTTCAGCATCATTTATGGATTTGATTAACAGAATCTTCTAGCCTTATTTGGATCAGTTTGTAGTGGTGTTCATCGATGACATCCTGGTTTATTCATGATCGGTCAAAGAGCACGACTACCATCTGTGAGTAGTTCTTCAAACATTGAGAGATAGGTTCCTCTGTGCAAAGTTTAGTAAATACGAGTTTTGTCTTTCCAAAGTGGCATTTTTGGGCCACATTGTGGGGGCGGATGGGATCCGCGTTGACCCTCAGAAGATCCAAGCAATAGTAGAGTGGAAACCACCCAGCAATGTCTCGGAGGTTCGCAGCTTTCTTGGACTGACGGGATATTATCGACGGTTTGTTAAGGTTTTTCAATCTTAACTGCCCCATTGACCAAGTTGCTTTAGAAGGGAGTGCCATTTGTATGGAATGAGAAAAGACAATAGTGTTTTGAGCAGTTGAAGGCCTACCTTATAGAGGCTCCGATTTTGACACAGCCCGAGCTGGGAAAAGATTATATTGTGTTTAGTGATGCGGCCTTGAATGGACTTGGCTGTGTTCTTATGCAAGAGGGTAAGGTGGTTGCCTACGCCTATAGGCAACTTAAACCTCATGAACAGAACTACCATACCCATGATTTGGAGCTGGCCGCGATGATCTTTGCTTTGAAAATTTGGAGACGCTATCTCTACGGAGAAAAGTGTTACATCTATACGAATCATAAGAGTTTAAACTATCTACTCACCCAGAAAGATTTGAATTTGAGGCAGCATCATTGGATTGAGTTGTTAAAGGATTATGATTACGGTATTGAGTATCACCCCGGCAAGGCAAATGTAGTAGCGGATGCTTTGAGTCATAAGTCGATGTCTGACTTGAGAGCTATGTTTGCCCACTTGAGGATGACCGGAGACAGTGGGCTTTTAGCCGAGCTCAGGGTTGAACCGACGTTAATGCAAGAGATAAGGAGGACTCAGGTTCTGGACGAAGATTTAGTGGCTCAAATTGAGGCAGCTCAGAGAGGCGAGACCTCGAACTTCAAAATACGAGACGGTGGGTACTTGTACTTTAAGGGCAGGTTGTGTGTTCCGGCTTTAGAAGATTTGAGGTACCGTATCTTACGAGAGGCACATCATAGTCCTTTCACTGTGCATCTGGGGAGCAACAAGATGTACCAAGATCTTCAACCTTATTATTTGTGGCCGTGCATGAAGAGGGATGTTTCTGAGTTTGTGACGAGATGCTTAGCTTACCAACAAGTAAAGGCGGAATATCAAGTTCCATCAGGGTTACTACAGCTGATTCAGATTCTACAATGGAAGTGGGATCATGTCACTATGGATTTTGTTGTGGGTTTGCCGATGACTCAAAGAAAGCATGATGTGATCTAGGTAATAGTGGATCGTTTGAACAAGTCTACTCATTTCATGTATGTACGTATGGATTTCACATTAGAGCGGTTGGCTCAGTTGTACATCAAGGAGATAGTGAGGTTGCATGGAGTGCCATCTTCGATCCGTGGTTCACAACAAGGTTATAGAAGAAGATTCAAAGTGCCTTAGACACCAAGCTACATTTTAGAACAACTTTTCACCCTCAGACTGATGGCCAGTCTGAGCGGGTTATTCAGATCCTTGAAGACATGCTTTGGTGTTGTGTCATAGATTTTGAAGGAAGTTGGGAAGAACAGCTACCGCTGGTTGAGTTTGCGTACAACAACAGTTATCAATCAAGCATCAAGATGGCCCCTTTTTAAGCCTTGTATGAGAGTAGATGTAGAACACCCTTGTGTTGGACCGAGCTCAATGAGAGGAGGATCGTGGGATCTGATTTGGTTAGACAAACCAAAGAGAAGGTTCACATCATCAGAGAAAGATTGCAAGCGGCCTTTAATCACGGAAGGCCTACGCGGATAGGAAGCACAAGTATATCAAGTACGAGATTGGTGAAAAAGTGTTCTTAAAAGAATCCCCTTGGAAATGGATATTTCATTTTGGACGGAAGGGAAAGCTGGGTCCGTGGTATATTAGACCATATGAAGTGATTGAGAGGATCGGGCCTGTAGCATATCGGCTAGCCTTGCCTCCGAAGTTATCATATATCCACGATGTTTTCCATGTATCTCTGTTGAGATGCTATCATTCTGATCCTTCGCATGTTTTATCGCTCGAGGAGGTGGAGTTTGACACGGATTTGACATATGAAGAAGAGCCAGTGAGAGTGCTTGATAGGGGAGTTAAAGAGCTTCGTAACAAGTGTATACCCCTCATAAAATGTTGTGGACAAACCATGGGGTTGAAGAGGCAACTTGGGAGGTTGAGGCCTAGATGTGAGAGCTCTACCCGCATTTGTTTCCACCAGGTAAACTTTGAGGAGAAAATTTTCTTTAAGGAAGGGAGAGTTGTAACGACCCGGGTTTTGGAAACCCAAGCATCGGGCTAACTCGAGGTACGGGCCTCGCGTTTGGGTCTTACTGTTGGGCCTTGAACCTTGGTGGGCTTAGTTTTGATTTTGGGCTTGAGTTATAGGGTTTTGAGAGAGGCACCATGGTAAAAACATAATTGAATGAGAGATGAGAGGGGTAAAGTAATGGGGGTGCAGATTTTTGTAAGGCATGAGGTCATTTTGTCTCCAAAAAGCTCCTTCCATTCTCTTCTCTTCAATGAGGTTAGAAGAAAAACACCATATTTGCTAGTTTTGAGTTGAAATCCCGTATTGGTGTATAAGGGAAAGTTGTTAGGCATCCAAGATCTACAATCCAAGGTAAGTTTTGCTTGCAATGGTGGAAGAAGGGGTTTTAGTGGGGGGTTTAAAGTGAGAATGTGAATGGTGTTTTAATCCCATTTCTTGTTGTTGAATCGTCCTTTGAGCTTCTTTTAACCTCTCATCAACCTTGTAACTTGTTTACAATATTTCCCTTGTAGTTCAAGAGGTTGGGGAGCATTCAAGGGCCCAAGGAAAGGAGAAAGCTTGAGGTAGAGTTTAAGGCTTCTTCTTAGCTTGAAATCTGAGGTTAGAACACTTCTAACTTCTATTTGTTCATGTGCATCATCATTTTGGTATGTGTTGCTTGATATATGATGTTTTGATAATTTAGAACTTGGATGATCATCAATGGTAAATCTTGTAATTGTTGATGTTTAAGGGTAAAAATGGCTACAAACTCATCTAATGACTTCAAATAACGTGTAGGAACGTTTTGGGGCTTAACCATGGTGGTTGAGGGAGGGTTTGGTACAATCCCGAACTCTAGGTTTCAAAATCGGGGCTCGAGTATCGGTACAGGGTGGCTGCATATCGGTACTCCTTCGTATCTCAGGGGTCAAATTAAGAGAGGTGTACCGGTACACCTCTCCGCTTATCGATGCCCCTTGTTAGAGCAGAATTCCAGTGAAGCTTTGGTGTATCAGTACACTCGGGGCGCATCGGTACCCACTATTGCATTGCCTAAAAAGGCTTTGCGTACCGGTACGTGTAGCGATGTCCTTTTTTATCGCTAAAAAAACGAGGTTTTTCGAAGGTGTTGAGAGGCGTTCGAGATTTTTTGATATAAAACATTTATTCCGTGGGATGCCCCGGTGCCCCATCACAAACATTATATGTTAAGCGAAATGTGTAGCAAATATCTATGTGCTTTCAAAAACATTATATGTTAAGCGAAATGTGTTCTTTATTGAAAATAAAAATCAACAAACATGCCCCATCACAAAAGATCTTTGCCACACGAGGGCCACATAGAGTTGATTCCTTGTATTACTTCAGGAAGGTATTTTAATCTAGAGACATCTCTGGCTTCTTCAGCACTATGTAGACTTGCTTCTCATCCTTGGTCTTCCACTGCTTGATCAGCTCTTGCGTCAAGGTTCCATCATTGACCAGCTTCTTGATTTCCTCCAGTAAAGGTCTACATTTTCTGGTGGGATGCCCCGGTGCCCCCATATGAAATTCGCATGTGCTACTCGAGTCAAAACTATGGGCATACGGATCAGGTGCACTCTTCGGGCAGCTGGTTCCGTCATACTGCGCAAATCCGGGAACCTTGAAATCTGGAGGAATGACCAAATCAGGGACTAGGCAGAGTTCCCTCGTATTGAAAATATTTATCTTCTCTTTCTTCTTAAGCTCTTTCTCGATTTTTTCTTCTAACTGGTCAAGCCTCGACTCTTCAATTCGTTCCATTTTCCGATTAATTCTGCCATCGAACCCCAGGTATTAAATGATGAAGTGCCATGCGATGATAAAACAATGCAAAGAACGTGATGCAAATGCAATGCATGAATGCAATAAAGCATTGATTCCGCAAGTGATTTGTCCCTATAGGACATCTTTCATTCAGACTAAGAGGTTTCATTACATCCGGTATTAGGGTTTTACAGATAGCGGTGAGCCCTGGCACCTAATGTCTTGACCTCATTCAATAGTCCCGTCAGTTTTCCTTCGCGGTCCAATGCCGGATCCATATTCTGGCTTATTGGTGCTGCTGCATCGGCTAAATCTGCTACCTGTTGAGCTACTTGTCGGGCTTGAGTCGTAACCATCTTCATGTCCCGGTCTTTCTCTCGTATTGTTTGCTCGGCCTTTTGTAGCTTAACGGTCATTGCCCCAGCACGGATCTCACTGGTACGTAAAGCAGTCTCGAGCCTCACTATCTGTTCTTTGAGTGCTGTGTTTTCCATTTGGAAGGCTTGTGATTCATTCCTTTCCTGGTGCAGACTTGATTTCAGGATATCTTCCATGGCCAGACTGCTTTCCAACTCATTTTGGAGAAAGTCGCGTTGGCCCTCAGCTTCTTCCAGCTTCTGTGATAATGATCTGACTTTATTCTTACTATTCTTGCATTTCTGCTTCCAGCGTTCTGAACCGTTCCTCAGCTGAATCATACCATTGACCCACTCTTCCGCGTGTCACCCAGACCGAAACTCTTGAATTCAAAGTGCAGCTTCTGGTACTCGTCTTGTACGTTCTTTAATTTCATACTCAGATTGTGCCTCTCATGCTCGAGCTGGTCGCGCTTGTGTGCAAGTTCATCTTCTGAGACGCTTTTATTATTGACTCCTAACTTTATCCCGCTTGAGTGACCCACTTCTGTGTTATCCGAACCTTGGGCTCGGTATTGACCTTCCTTTGACTTTGCCCCTCGGGCAACGGCTGGCTGGCTGAAGAATCGGGGTTGTCCGTCTTCGAAATCTAAAATTCCTATTCTGATAAGATCTCAAACTCTGTCCTTCAGGGCCCTACAATTTTCAGTGTGATGACTCGAATCGCCTATGTGGTAGCTGCACCAGACACGGTTGTTGTAATCTTTCGGATAAGGAGGTTTTCTCGGTACAAACTTCATTGGTATGATAAGGTTCCTTTCGATAAGTTCTTGTATTTCATCTTGTTTGTCACTAGGATTGACACTGCTTACCGAATCTATTCTGGTGTCCTTGAATGGTTCTTCTTCGGCTGTCCCTGGCCTAGTCTTGGGATGGAACTCTGGAATTGGACCCCCTTCCTTCAGGTCAAAGAACCTTTGGTCCATCATGAACAATCTTCTATTATGGGAAAATTCACTCGGGAATCAATGCCCCTATGTAATGCGAATGCGATGATATGCAAAAACAAAGGAAAAGAAAACAAGTCAGTACCGGACAAAAATGATAAGTACGTAATAAAAGGGCAAATTAAATGCGATAAGCAAACAAGGCAATCCTATTTACATTCCATCTAAGACACCTAGGTTATCCGCATGGCTCTAACATGGTGGGTTTCTATGTGTTCTCTATATGCAGTTTTGGTGCTAGGAGGTACCCGAATTGTCCTTGTTGTCCTCTACTAAGAGTAACAAGGCCCCCGATCATCACCCATTATAGGCTCCTTTCAACCGAGTTCAATTCAGGGGGACCCATTCGCTTATGCCCGTACGAAGGAACGATATCCTTACGAAAGCATAAGGTACTCGAGCCCCGAAGGTACTTGCTAGGCCCATACGGGAGAACGATATCTCCACGAAAGCATTAGCGTTTTCCCCCCACTTAGAAAGACGGGTTTATATGCCATATTTTAAATGCGTTAAAATAAACGCGCAATTATGACCGAATGTTAATTTAATAGTCACTTTAATCTGGAACTTCCAATGTTAGTAAAGCGGTAATTATTTCAAAAGCTTGACTCTCATTTGTTGTTGAAAAAAAACAAAAATTTGTCCCCAGCGGAGTCGCCATCTGTAGCGATGTCCCCTTTTAAATCGCTAAATAAAAATATGGATTTTCGAAGTGTTTTTGAAAGGTGTTTGTGACTCTTTTGGATATAAAATATTTATTCCGTGGGGGTTTTAAAGAAACCGCATTTTTAAAAATTGGAGTCGCCACCGGCCACTTAGGTAGGCTGGACACCATAAAACCAGAGATTCAAAAAGATTGGGTTCGGGAGTCGGTTACGGATGGGGAAGGATTAGCACCCCCACACCGCCCAAAATTGGTACTTTAATAATTACCGCTTTATTAATATTGGATTTTCCGGATTAAAGTGACGATTATTTTAAAATTTAGTCATAATTGCGAATAAATTTTAAGGGCCCCGTTATCCGAGAATAAACGCCCAACCACTATCACTACGCCTGATACTGGCCCCGTTTACGCTCGGATAAAAGGGCACCGCATTAATAATTTATATACCATATGCAATCTTAATGACAAAAATATAAGACATAGCAGATAATTTAAAAACAGTAAATATTCACATATCAGAATACTAATCTAACATAAATGAAATACGTAATTAAAATACACATATACATACCAAGCTTAATATCAGATAAAAGCAAACTTAACATGCCACAATAACAAGGTAGGAATAAATACATATATAGACGAACAAATATTTCAAAAAGACATACATGCTAGTAATAAAACATATTTCAACATATGTGGACAACATATCATATATATAAAAGAAAATATACTAACATATAACCTAAAAAGCTAAGAGAACATACACACATACAAAAATACAAAAACATAGTGTAATGAGTCAACTAGAACATAACATGCTTAATCTGAATAACCGAACAAATAGATACATAATCATTATAAACTTAACACACATATACATGTAAACATAAAAACTCAAGGCATATACAAGAGACATATAAAAGGCAAAAATCTGCATCAACATATACGATCATAATAAATGAACATGAATATTTAAATATGAAACAGGATTGAAATGAAAAGAAATAAACATAAGAAACAGAAATTAAAAGGCAGTAATATGCGATTTAGGGACGAAATTACAAAACCAAGAAAGCTTAGGAGGACTGAACATGTGATTTGACCAAGGGGCAAGCCTAAAGTACAAATATTCAAAACGCGGGAGGACTGGGGAGGTAATTTCACCATTTAAAAGTCTAATTTCACAAAATTAGGGACTGAATTGAGACTTTTCGAAAACGCAGAGGGACCGATAGTGTATTTTACCCGCGTGGTAAACCCAAAACGAAAAGAACGTAAACATGGAAGGACCTTCTATGACATTAGACCCTTTTTAAAATTATTACACATCTAATTCGGCTTCTTTCTTTCTCCCTTAATCATTTCCCATTTTCATTCTAAAGAAACAATTTTTCCTTTGTTTATTTTCCCCCAAAAAACCGAGAAACCTCCCTAAGTTTTCATCTAGACCATATGCGTTCGTGAGTCCATCGCGAAATCAACCATTGTTTCCAGAATCCGGCGACGTTTCGGTCGCACCGGCCTACTTGGACGGCCACCAGCTAACGCTCGCCGACGCCGGTGGGCCTCGAACCCCGTCCTGAAGCGATCTCCTTTCCAAACCGAACCTAAAAAATATGATTTTTAAAGTTAAAAGAAACCCCTATCTTAGATCTAGAAAAAAAACCGAAACAAGCTGTTTTTCTTTTGTATAAACCGAAACCAAAACTTCCCCTTTTGTCGGCTCACTACATGGAATTTATTGCCGGCCAAGGGAGGTTCGTCGGCGACTAAGGTAAACGTCTCTCCTCACTCTCTTTTTCCTTTGATATTATTCCTTTTTCACTCAACATGCAAAGAGGAAGAAAGAAGCAACAATACCTTTCTGGGAAACTCCCTTTTTTTCGATTCAGATTCCCTTTTTTTCTATTTTTTGTTATGCAAGATTTTCTGATACATATATCCTTTTACATACAATAAAATAAGATCAACTGCTTCCTGGTTGCTTGCTGTAAAATTTTTCCCCATGCTTTCCTGTCCCTTTTTGCAGGTTACCACGACGGTGGTTGTACGGTGGCAGAGGATATCGAACGGTCTCGCGCGCGAATGGCCTGGAAGTGTGTTTCACGCGCTGGACAGCTCTCCCAAGGCTGATCGTGGCCGTTGGTTCTGAATTTGATCCAATGGCCCTCCTTCAACTGCTGCAAAGAAAAATATGATATTAGATATCATATAGGGTTTTAGGGTTAATTAGATGGGATTGGGCTGGCCGAAAATGGGCCTTGTAAATTACACATATATATTTTGTAATAATATGGACTTGGACTGTTATTATAATATTTGGGTTTTATATTTTAGATTTTATTTTACATTAGTCCAATAACAATAATAATAACAATAAAATAATAATAATAATAATAATAATAATAATACGGCGTTACATACATACGTACACGTGCACACCCATATAAGTGTAACATACGAGTACACACGCAAACATTAATGTAACATACATATATAATCATACACATAATTAACATAACATCTACACATTAAACAAATACGCTCATACTCTATAGATACATACGCGACACACATACACCATTAATACGTATACATACATAGCTTATAATATACATGCACACACCACACCTTATATATATATTAGTAACATTCATGCATATGATATAATAAATATACATGCAATATTAATATGTATTTACAAGTGAAAATGAGTGATTACAGTACGCTAGGGTAGGCGTATCGGTACGGGTAAGGATCGGTACGGGGCGATCCCAGTACCGATACAAGGTACCGATGCAGAACGAAGCGTACCGGTACTGGGCAAAGGCCGATTTCTTTTCAACCTAAATGACGTATTGGTACTCATTAGTGAGTACCGATACCTAGAGGATAGTACCGATACTTACTTGGGAGTACCGATACTCCCTGGGCAATCTGCCCAAGTTTTTACATTTTGAGTTTGGGGGTTCTATAATTTGTGGTTAAGGCTCTAACGGGTCTCCTATGATATAAAATAACTGGTAAAATTGAGAATTTGTGGTTCTTCTTGCTTATATGGACTAAATGGCTAATTGAGTATTGAAATGAAAGTAAATTGCTTGGTAAGCGAGTCTTTAGGGATCCTTGGTGGATCTGTTGTAGTTGTGCCGGGTAAGGGCACTTGTTTGGTTATGAGTCTTTGTTTGATGGGATCCGGATACCCAGTGAGTGAGTGTTGCAACACATGAAGGTCATCCGATGTGAGATTCTGGATGATGAATGAAGGCCATCCGATGTGAGATTCTGGGTGATGATATTTGCTCGATGCGAGATTTTGAGCCCCGCTCGATGTGAGATTCCTAGCGAAGACTCGATATGAGATTCTGAGTATGCCGCTCGATGCGAGATTCTGAGCTACTCGATGTGAGATTCCGAGCATGGGTAGGTCTCCCAGTGTCGGGTGACATTGGGCCTCACTCCTGGTTTGTTTACTTTTATATTGTTGTTGAGGTGTTGTTTTGTTAGCATGTGTTTAGGCAGTTATGGTAGCGCCAATGCTTTATCCTATCTTAACATCATATCATAGCATGCTCTTAATTATGATTCACCTGAAGCTTGGTCGAGTGGTCGTGTATCCACTGAGCTTTTTTAGCTCAGAGTTTGGAATCATTGCTTCCGTTCGCAGGTTAATAGGTAGTTCGAGCGTAGCGGAGCACCATCGAAGCAAGGATCCAGCATTTGCCTTTTGGTAGAGTACAAGTACTTAGACGTAGTGGGCTATGTATTCATGTGACCCTATGTATTTGTAACTCTATTTGACTTAACTTGTATTGGTCAAATGTTTTATTAATGTATTTGGAGCTCCTTTAACTATTTTGAATGTTTTAAGGAAGCATGGATTTAAATGTTTGGATATATGAGATTGATTTTATTGGCTTTTAAAAGTGGAAAATTTTTGGGAGAGGTTTGGGCTTGTGGCCCAATTGTAGCATCCGGGTCGAGGGTGTTACATGTCATGTCAATAAAACCCTAAGGATATGGGCTCCGAAGGTCAGAGGTAATCGTATGATGAGGTGTGTCACATAGGTTGAGAGTTTTGGAGGTGTAGACAGGCGGAAGCATGGCGATTGTAGGCAGAGATGTGACAGTTCTAAGCGAGAGTAAAATAATGGTTTAGGGTTTAAAGCTTAGTATTAATAATTTAGGGTTATAGGTGTATGAGCTTAATTTGTATGGTTTAAAGTTTAGGTTTTAGTCCAAATGATTTATGGTTTAGGGTTTAGTTTATGATTATTGGTTTATGAGATTAATTTGTATGGCTTAAGGTTTAGGGTTTAGTCTCAACAATTGAATTAAAATCAAAGTTTCATTTTATAATCACATAAATCAAAGTTAATGTATTATGTTACACATATAATCAAAGTTCATGTGTAAGTTATAATTTACTTCTAATTATTGATTAGATGATAAAACAATATATTTAACAAATAGTCATTATTTATTTTATTTTTGAATTTTGTAACACTATAATAGTTTTAAATTTAAGAAAATTACAATTCTTTTAAGGGAAAACTACATAAATAGTACCCCACCTATTCTCGTGTTACTATTTTGGTACCCTAACTATTATTTTTGGAAAAATGGTACCTAACATTATATTTTTATTCTATTTTGGTACCCCAACCGTTAAAAATTAACGAAGATTATGACGTAGCTTGGTATAATCACACTTTTAGTCCAAAACACTTATATATTTTTATCAATTCAGTCCAAATCTATACATTTAAAACATCATTTTCATTTTGGGGTAGTTCAAAATTACCCACATTTTCTTCTTCTTCCCCTTAATGATTGAACTGGAATTAGGGTTCTAGAACCCTAACTATATGACGACAACAATAAATTGGCAGGGAAAGGCTTGTGGCGGCACGACAACGACAGGTAGAAATATAGGACAATGCGTAGATTCTCACAATAGTAACCAAATACTTTAGAATGATAATGGAAACAAGATTTTCATCTTATCCATTGCTCAACATGGAGGAGTAAACGGCAGTGTAACCACAACGAAGGAAGCCGAAAAGGGTTGATGTCGTTACTCGTGAACGTCGCACAACGAAAGGAAGTTATGACCAAGGTTTTGCTCGCAACGGGATGAGAAACACAGTGATAGAGGTCATGTCACTCACAGAGAACATCGACAGCGAGAGACTCTGATGGTTCACTAACGGTTTAGCTATTGTTTCTCTCAACTCAGCCATTGACTTTGAGAAAAGAATAAAATTGGGTAATTTGCAATTTTATCCCCAAAATTAAGATGATGTTTTAAAATGATGGATTTTGAACTAAATTAATGAAATATATAAGTGTTTTGGACTAAAATTGTGATTATACCAAGCTACGTCATCATCTTCATTAACTTTTAACGGTCGGGTACCAAAACATAACAAAAATGTAACATTAGGTACCATTTTGCGAAAAATAATAGTTGAGGTAGCAAAATAGTAACACGAGAATAGGTGGGGTACTATTTATGTAGTTTTCCCTTCTTTTAAATACACCATTTGGAAAAAAAACATGTAAGCGTTATTAAATATTAATATCAAGTGACAAGTATAGATTCTATTCTAATTTAAATTTTAAGTGAATACATCACACATGATGATATTATTATTACTATAGTCTATATTCTATATATGATATGTCATTAATTGTTAAATTAAATTTATGATTATTTACGTAAAATAATATTACTTATTTTAGGGGTTATAGGTTTATGTGACTAGTTTAGGGTTTAGGATTAGCGTTCAATTAAGTCCTTACAAATTTTTATTTAACCGAAACTAATCTCTATTTATTTTTAATTTGTGTAATTTAGTCCAATTTTTTTAATATGATGATATTTTTATTCATTTTAGTCCCTAAAATTTTACTCTTAACCGAAATTGACCCATATTTATTTCTATTTTTATAATTTAGTCTAATAGTTTTAATATGGTGATATTTTTGTTCATTTTATTCTATAATATTATATTTTTATCCAAAATTGACCCATATTTACTTCTAATTTTTTTAATTTAGTCCAAACCCTATAAATTATATCATAAACTCTAACCCCTATAGGCTATAGCCTATGGCTAGAAGTATACAAGGCTATAAGAATTCTAAAACTAAAGGTTGAATTTCAATTATAACTTAAAATGGAACTCGATTGAATTAAATTAAAACCTGAAACTTAAAATTTGGAACTTGAATGAAAAACATTAAAGTCAAAAGGACTAAAATATTAATTGTCCCTAACCTAAAAGAACAGGATGGTTCTTTCTCTCCAAATTCCAAATGGAAAATGCACCATTTCATTTTAATTAAAGGGTAAACTACTGCAATGGTCCTTATGTTTAGGGTTTGTATAATTTTGGTCGCCGATTTTCAAATTCGACCATTATGGTCACTTACGTTTTCGATTTGTAAACTTATGGTCATTGGGACATTTGTTGCCGTTAAACGTTAATGGAAGGTTGACCTGGCACAATAAAAAGAAGGATAAATCACCTAGATAGTCCCTAAACTATTACTTCACTCCTATTTTGACCACCGAAATAAAAATAATTTATATAATTGCATATTTAATCCTCCATATTTACAATTTTTTTATTTCTTCTCCCTTCCACCATCTTCCGTATTCTTTTTCATCTAACCAATCCCTAATTTTCTACTATGTTAATACACAATTCACACCGTATTATTAAAATATAGATCCCTAATTTTCTCTTATCTTCATTGCAACCGCGACCTTAGTTAGCTTGCCTCTAAGAAGTACTTGAGTTGTTCCCTTTGGTATGCTATTTAGAAGAACTGCTACTGCCAAGCTACTCCCATCCACTAATTTCACTCTAAGCTTGGGATACTTCTTCACATACACCTCACCATACTTGTTCAGCTCTTCACTGCGCACATCATTTCATTTTAGCATCATAATGTGACTGATTATGGGGAAAAAAGGGAGAAAACTTGCCTGATTCATGAGGCCAAGGCTCAACGCACTAGCACCATTTTCATCAGCCTGTAGCACGGCTTCCTCAATCAAGTTATTGATGGACTCCTTTTGCCAATTCAAGCGTTACTGAAAATTAATCACGCCATCGTTAACGATCGAGACTATACATACATTACCAACACGGTGCTGCACTAATAGAGTTTACCAACATGTATTCTGTATTTGGGTATTGCCCATGTCTGTGATTTGATTCTATCAACACGGTTCCTTTCAACAGCAAAAGTGCGACCATAAATCCAAGTAAGCATCATGGACCACAGTGTAACAGGCCAGAGCAACCACGTGTACCAAACTGATGAGTATGGTCTAGAGGCCAAGGAGGCAAATCCAATGCGGAATTGATAGATTGACTCTAGTGTGATTAGGTGCGTTAGATGGACCGCGTTGGGTGATTCCTCCTTTCTTTTGATTGAAATTTCATACAAAATATCTGAAGTTTTGTCCATTGTGCCATATATGTAATCATAGATTGGCATAAACAATGAATAATTGGTCCTGAACTGTGTGCGATGTAACGAGTGGAATCTGCAGAAAAATTAAACTAAAAGTTTTGTTTGAACCATGTGTGATGTAACGAGTGGAATCTGCGTAATTGAACTGGGGATTAATATAGTAGAAAATTAGGGATTGGGTTAGATGAAGAAGAATATGAAAGATGGTAGAGGGGAGAAGAAACAAAAAAATTATAAATATGGAAGATTATATGTGTAATTATACAAATAGTTTTTTTAAATCAAATTGTTTTTATTTCGGAGCTCAAAATAAAAGTGAAGTAATAGTTTAGGGATTACAAGGTAATTTATCCTTCTTTTTATTGTGCCAGATTAGCTTCTCGTTGATGTTTAACGGCAACAAACGTCCTAGTGACCATAAGTTTACAGATCAAAAATGTAAGTGACCATAACGGTCGAATTTGAAAATCAGTTATCAAAATTGTGCAAACCCTAAACATAAGTGACCATTTCAGTAGTTTACCCTTAATTAAAAAATTAATTGTAGCCCATTTTTTAGGTTAGCAATTAATTACTCTTTAGGTCCTGATGCGATTAAAACTTTTTATTTTAGTCTTAATATTCACTTTTAAATTTTAGTTTAATTCAAATTAGTTACAAGTATATTTTAAAAAAACTTATAACATATTGGGATCCTGTTAGTATATTCGGGGATCCCTACAGTAGTTTATACGGGTAGGTTCAGGTATTCCCACAGTGATTTTTAGTCCCTAAAAATTAGTTTTAGCCAAAATTGACCCTTATTTATTTTTATTTTTTGCAATTTTGTCTGAAAATTTTAATATGGTGATATTTTTGTTCATTTTAGTCTCTAAAATTTAATTTTTAGCCAAAATTGACCCATAATTATTTTTGTTTTTTGTAATTTGAAAAAATATTTTTAATATAATGATATTTTAGTTTATGTTAGTCCTTAAAATTTATTTTTATCCGAATTTGACCTATATTTATTTCTTATTTGTGTAATTTAGTCCAGACCCAATAAATTATATCATAAACTCCAAACCATATGAACTTTTGTTCACAAACTCTATAATTAAATTATATCATAAACTCCAAACCCTATAGGCTTATAGCCCATATAAGACTATAAGCCTATAACTTATATGGCTATATTATGATATAATTACAATTATACGTCGTGAAAGTGGTAAATGATTCACCAAAAATGATCAAACTCAAAGTTTATCAATAGTTCTATACCCATATATCTGAACTTAATTTGATACCCAGAATAACCTGACCCAAAGTCTATATGTACACGGTAAGACCTGACTTGAAGTTCACCTAAAATCGATATTACCCAACCTGAATTGTATCTGTCAATCCGAACATGACCCGACCTGAAGTCTATCCAAACTCGAATTAACACGATAATTAACTAACTCGAACTTAAACTGTTTTGACCTGAACTAATACTACCCTGACCTAAAATTTACTCGGCCCAAACTCGAACTCAATCTGATTTGAAATCAACCTGACAATGACCCGAACCCGAGTCGACCCAGGCCGAACTCGATTCGAACCATTATATTGACCTAACATAACCCATACCTGATTTGACCTAACTTGAAACAAGTTCGATTAGCTAATTTCACATTGGTGTCTAGATCCACTTACACGCTTAAGGATCGAAATAAGAGTGGTGAGCGAAACCAACAATCTTGTAGGCTACTTCGCAAAATAGATCTGACTGCATCGGTAACGAACCAAAAAATAGATCAAACTACTGAAAAACTATAGATAACCACAAATTAGAGTTGAGCGATGTGAGAAAATTATTCATGAATGCAAATCTAATACAAAGGTAGGCGAAAATGTGCAATAAGGCAGAAACGTGCCACAAAGGATGATAATGTAACGCCCCGAATTTGGGCCTAGAAGTTAGATAGGTAGATTAGACGATTTAGGCGAACCGGATTAGTCGATTTAATCTAGTTTTGAGATATAACACCCTCGACCCGGATGCAACAATTGGGCCACAAGCTCAAACCTCTCCAAAAAAATCACTTTTAAAAGCCAATAAAATCAATCTCATACATCCAAACATTTAAATCCATGCTTCCTTAAAACATTCAAAATAGTTAAAGGAGCTTCAAATACAGTAATAAAACATTTGACCAATTCAAGTTAAATCAAATAGAGTTACAAATACATAGGGTCATACGAATACATAGCCCACTACGTCTAAGTACTTGTACTCTACCAAAAGGCCAATGCTGGATCCTTGCTTCGATGGTGCTCCACTATGCTTGAACTACCTATTAACCTGCAAACGGAAGCAACGATTCTGAAGGCTGAGCTAATAAAGCTCAATGGATACACGACCACTCGACCAAGCTTCAGGTGAAACATAATTAAGAGCATGTTATGATATGATGTCGAGATAGGATAAAGCGATGGCGCTTCCATAACCGCCTAAACACATGCTATAAACAAATAGCACCTCAACAACAACAACATAAAAGTAAACAAACTAGGAGTGAGGCCCAATGTCACCCGACATTGGGAGACCCACCCATGCTAAGAATCTCACATCGAGCTGCTCGGAATCTCACATCGAGCGATATACTCAGAATCTCACATCGAGTCTTCGCTCAGAATCGCACATCGAGCAGATATCATCACCCAGAATCTCACATCGGATGGCCTTCATTCATCATTCAGAAATCTCACATCGAATGGCCTTTATGTGTTGCAACACTCACTCACTGGGTATCCAGATCCCATCAAACAAAAACTCATAACCAAAGAAGTGCCCTTACCCATCACAACTACAACTGATCTACCAAGGATCCCTAAAGACTCGCTTACCAAGCAATTTACTTTTATTTCAATACTCAATTAGCCATTTAGTCCATATAATCAAGAAGAACCACAAATTATTGATTTTCTAGTCATTTTATATCACAAAAGACCCATTAGAACCTTAAACACAAATTATAGAACCCCTGAACTCAAAATTTAAAAACTTGGGCAGATTACCCGGTGAGTATCGGTACTTCCAAGTAAGTATCGGTAGTCCCCTCTAGGTATCAGTACTCACTAATGAGTACCGATACGCCAGTTAGGTTCGAAAGAAATTGGCTCTTGCCTAGTACTCGTATGCTTCGTTCCGTACTAGTACCCTGTAGCGGTACTGAGATTGCCCGATATAGATCCTTACTCGTACTGATACGCCTACCCTAGCGTACCAGTACGCAAAGCTTTTCTAGGCAATTCAACAGTGGGTACCGATGCACCCCGAGCGTACCGGTATACCAAAGCCTCATTGGAATTCTGCTCTAACGAGGGGTATCGATATGCGGAGTGGCATACCGGTACACCTCTAACAATTTGACCCATGAGATACGAATGGGTACCGATATGCAGCCACCCCGTACCGGTACTCAAGCCCCGATTTCAAAACCTAGAGTTCGGGATTGTACCAAACCCTCCCTCAACAACCATGGTTAAGTCCCAAAACATTCTTACACGTTATTTGAAGTCATTAGGTGAGTTTCTAGCCATTTTTACCCTTAAACGTCAACAATTACAAGATTTACCATTAATGATCATCCAAGCTCTAAATTATCAAAACATCATATATCAAGCAACACATACCAAAATGATGGTGCACATGAACACATAGAAGTTAGAAGTGTACTAACCTCAGATTTCAAGCTAAAAAGAAGCCCCAAACTCTACCTCAAGCTCTCTCATTTCCTTGGGCCCTTGAATGCTCCCCAACCTCTTGAACTACAAAGGAAATGTTGTAAACAAGTTACAACGTTGATGAGAGGTTAAAATAAGCTCAAAGGATGATTCAACAACAAGAAATGGGATTAAAACACCATTCTCGTTCTCACTCTAAACCCCCACTAAAACCCTTTCTTCCACCATTACAAGCAAAACTTACCTTGGATTGTAGATCCTTGGATGCTAACAACTTTCCCTTCAACACCAATTCGGGATTTCAACTCAAAACTAGCAAAGATGGTGTTTTTCTTCTAACCTTATTGAAGATAAGATGAAGATAATAGGAGGAGCTTCTTGGAAACAAAATGACCTCATACCTTACAAAAATCTACAGCCCCCATTACTTCACTCCTCTCATCTTTCATTCAATTATGTTTTTACCATGGTGCCCCTCTCAAAACCCTATAACTCAAGCCCAAAATCAAAACTAAGCCCACCAAGGTTCAAGGCCAAACAACAAGACCCAAACACGAGGCCCGTACCTCGGGTTAACCCGACGCTCGGGTTCCCAAAACTCAGGTCGTTACATGATAATTAAATCGTAATAAATATTTTTAACACGAAATAAAATATGGAAAATGGTGAAAAATATGTAATTATTATTTTAAGGGTTTTGGTAAACTCAAATTGATAAAATAAGGTTTGAATTATGGACATTTTGTCCTAGTGACTAAAATATAAAGTTTGAAAACTGTTTTTGGTGACTAAATTGTAAAAGGGTCAAAACTTAGAATTTTTAGGGATCTATTAAGCCAATTGGTTTTATCAGACTTTTTCCTTAATTTGGCTATTTTAAAATGGTTTTAAAAGGATTTAATAAAAGGGATTAAAAGAGTTTCAATTAGCCAAATCTTTTTCTCATGTAACTACTTTTTCTCTCAATCTTTTCTCTCAAATCCTCATCAGCCAAACTACCTTTTCTTTTCTAAAAATATCAAGAATCAATCTTTTCAATCTTATTTTTTATTTCAACACTTGATTCCTTTGTTCTACTTTGGATCTTCTACTTCTACTTTGGAGATTTCATCAAAATCAAGCCAAATGAGGAAGGAGTCTACCATTAGAGGTGATTTTCATTTCTCTACTCTAATAAAAGTTTTTTTATTGAAATTCCTAAGTTCTTGATCCTTTGGAATCGATTTATGTTATGTTTTAAAGATTAAATCAATATTTGATGATTTAATGTTAATTTTGTTAAGAAATTTATTGAGTATGGTTATTGATCTGAATTGTTGCAATCTTGATTGGTTTCGATCATGGTTATTGAGTATGGTTATAGAGTATTTTGATGATATTTAATGGGATTTATAAAAGGAAACCCGAAACTAGTTGAATTGCTAATTTTCTAGATTGTGAATAGTTAGTTTTTGAGTTGTTTGTGGTGTTAAGATGTTTCTGGAGGTATAAGATGAAGTTTTAAGTGTTTTTAGATGTTAATTGATGTTGATTAGATATTCAAATAGTTTTCTTATGGCTGGGCTTTGTTTAAGTTGTGTTTGGTGATGTTTTTGGTTGTTTTAATGAGGCGTTTTATGGTTTTTTGTGATGCGATGTTGGGAATTAATGTTGTTGGGATTATGGATGCATAATGATGCATTAATCCTCCATTATGATGTGAATAAAACGTCGTAGATCGATCCTACAATGATTGACGAAGGTGTGGAAATGTCGGACGCGTAGTTTCACATCAACAAGTGAAGCTTTGTGTTATCGATGAGTGGAAACGAGATTTATAGCCTTGTAAAGGTTTGAAAGTGGTTTTTGGGAGTTTATATTAAGCTTGAAACGTTTGTCTAAGCTCGGCAATAAGTATTAGATGATTACACTCTCAATATCGGTTTGGCAAAGTTGATTTTCTCGTGCCTATATTTATGATTTGATACCTACTGTTATATGTATGTTTTGGAAATGGATATTGATACAAATGATCTTATATTGATGATATTTAGCATGTTAAATGCTTGATGAAAAGTATTTCGATGTTATGAAATCCATGGTTTGTTGCATTGGAAATTGGTTTAAACGATGCATATGAAAAACAGTGAGGTTTCATGTTTAATATGGAATACATTGGAAAGTGAAAATGATTAAATGTTATCAAATATAGTTGGCATGCCATAGTGTTTAAAGTGCACTATAATAAGTCACCTCATGTGTGTTGAGGGTTGTGATTCTACCGTATTCTCCAACATGGGTACCTCAGCGGTCAAAGGGTTGTGATTGTACCATTTTCTCCCGCTAATGGGTATTATACATTGTAACCGTCGAGGGGTTTATTGTACTATTTGCTCCGGTTAAATGTATGTTTAAGTGGTCTAAGAAATCACTTGCGAAATCTGTGTATCTGATGTATTTTGACAAAGGAAAGAATTGGTTTTGGGGTCACTTTAATGCCAATATATGAACTAATGTATCATGATGGATGAATTATGTTTTGTATAATGTGATTTATACATGTTTTGCTCTTTAAGCTTTGTTATTGGATGAATAAGCATGTGAAGGCTTAAATTGAGGTTTTGCATATGGGATTATGCTTGAGATCCATGATACATGTTTTGCATATGGTTAATATGCATGTTTTTTTTTTCAAAGGTAAAAAGGGCATGAGATGCTTTAGCATGAAGTTGAAAATATGGTTTGACTCTAATGGTTTTTAAAACCATTAATGAGTGTTTTTAGAGCATCCCTCACTAGGAATTATATTCTTACGCTCTCCTTTCTCATCATTGTAGAGAAGTAAGCTTCCGGGGCAGCAAGCAAGCAAGGGAGAATCCAAAATTCCATTTACTTCAAGTATGTTGTTAATAAAAGAACTTGTGGTAATAAGGGAAATGTAACCAAGTTGTAATTAGGAGGTTTGTTGCTTACTCCCTATTTTTGGACATGTTCTATTTGGTATTTTGGACTTGTATGAGGCTATATGGTTTGATTTGTGGGTTTGGAATGAGAATTGCATGCTTAGGTAGAGACCATGCCTATAGGTTCTCTTGATTAATTTGCTATGGATTGAATGTTCATCTAGCATGCTTGGTTGGTTGTGGAAATGATGTTAGATATGTTATATGTTGATTGTATGATGGTTGAAACATGTTAGATTGAGCCTAAGTGTCATATGTTTGGCCAAGAGGTCATTACAGGCCTAGTCGTACCGATACGGGTCCTCTGGGATCGGTATGCAGGGTCTGATATAGCTCAAATTTAGGGAAAATAAAAAAAGGTATTAGTACAAGTAGCCATTGTATCTGTAGGCCCTTGAGAAAGTTTATACTGGGATCGATACATAGGGTACCATATCGATACGGATTTTAGCTACTGGAATCTTCAGTTTTGAAATATAGCAATAGGTATCAATACTCGACCAAACGTACCAATATGGGAAGCCACGTAGACTCGTACTGATACTGTTTAAGCCTATATAGGTACGAGGTTAGTTAATTCTATTATTTTCATGTTGTATTATAGATTCTTTGCAAATTGGTCATTGTTTTTGTAATGCTCAATTAATGATGATCTTGTAATCCAATTTTGATGCAAATTCACACAGAGGCATGTAATGGATCAAATTGAAGGTTGGTAACATAAATTTGTAATTTAGTCCTTTAATTAATATAATTTATATTTTGGTCCCTAAAGTGTTAAGTCTTGCAAATCGAATGTTTGATTTTTTTTCTGCTGTTGTTTATCATACCTTAGGGTTAATTAAGCATCTAGGCAAGATAAAAAGGAAGAAAAAGGACCGGTTTAGGTTATTAGTTGGGTTTGCTTCGACAAATGTGACATCCTTGATTCAATCTTGGCGGCTAGGCCGGGTCAAGGGGGTTATAGATGAAAAGTAGAAGAAAATCAAAATATAAAAAAAAAAACAAGAACTGAACATAAGAAATCAAAGGGAAAAGAATATCGGCGATTTACATCAACACTAATGTTGGTACCGTCATCAAAATTATCATAAATTGAATTAATTATTATAAAAATATAATATGATATAAGTGTAAAAATATATACATTTTTAAGAAAATATTTAGTTTTTTAAGATTATTTACGGATTTGACACCCAAATGACATTAATTTCCGATCTAGCACCCATTTCTAGACTCGTCTGGCTGATATGTCAAGTTCTAATTTTTTTTATTTTTTAATGGGGTTTTTATGGAACTCACTCAATTCTGATACCCAAAAAATAGTATACCAATGTCAATTTGCATAACACTATCGAGGAAAAGATGATTAACCGCCGCCCCCGCCAAGAAGTTCTCATGCATCCACAGGGAATTTCACGCCAATCTCAAATCAAAGGTAAACAAATTTAGAATTTCTTTGTTGTTAACATTGCAAATGATAGATAATTATATTTGGAGGGGGTAAACTACAAACTATAAATAGAGAGAGTCGGCAACCGTGTTTCACTCTTTTTGTGTCGAATCTATCGAAAAATTAAATTGGCAAGGTTTATTGTGTGCTTTTGGGCATCATGGCACTGTCGTGGATTTATTCATCCCTGCTAAGAAAGGGCAAAATGGTTCACGCTTTGGTTTTGTGCGAATGAAGAGTAAAGCAGATGCGTGGCGTGCCATAGATATGTTGAATGGTTATGGACTAGGGGTGTCATTTGCCAAACATAATGCTCGATCGTCTTTTAGGAGAAGGAAGGCGGGTCACGAGACGAGAGTAAGTACAGAGGTGGATCCTGGTGATAATGTGATGGTAAGAAAGGATGATATTACAATTGTTTCACAGACTAGAGAGGTGGAAGGGATAGTTGATGATAGAAAATCTTAATTCTTCATAATTGTTTTATCGGATGGTGCGATAAATTTAGGTCTCTGGGTGCTATTGACCATGGTATGGTTACGGGAGGATTGCAAGGCTATTCGTTGATGCGCGTTTCGGGAAACCAAACTTTGTTGATGTTTGAGGAATTTGCGAAGAGTGAGGAAATACGTGCTTTTACAATGATGTCGAATTGCTCTGCAAAAATTAAGCTGTGGTAAACGAAATTGGGATTTGTTAACCGGCGTGTATGGATTGCAATCTTTGGAGTGTCAATACATGCTTGGACGAAATTGGGATATTTTGTGGAGGCGGATGATAATGTTAGTGATATTGAGGATTGCCCGAGTATGGGAAAAGGGAAAGGACGGAACGTGATGTCGGTTGAGCACCAGGTGATGATTTGGAATGATAACGCATTGTGGGAGGAGAATTTATAATCGCTGTAGGGGAATTCGATTGAGGAATAGATAATGTTGCAGTCTTGTAACAATAAGGAGGTAGTTGACTTATTTGGGACTTTTGTGGATGAAGATAACATTGAAGGGATAAGGATAAGATCCAAGTCTTTGGGCGTAGATAAAATTCCTGAGTATCATCCTAATGCATTATCGCTAGCTGTCGAAACGCTGAGAAATCAAGTCGTGCGTAAGCTGAAGGATAGTGTTCTTAGTGGTCTAGGTGAAGAGATGCATTGTCAAAGGATATACCAGGACAAGAGAAGGGTTGTTGTAGAACGTTTGAAGAAGAGAGATCGTGGCCAATCAAAGTCGCAAAAGAGTAAGTGTTTGCTGATTTGGTTTGCTGAGTTTAGGACATTTTGCCGGCTCAAGAAGGGTCGGTATGCATTAGGTACTGGTTTGCAGGTTAATAAGTTGAGATGATTTTTTGTTGGTTGTGCTGCGTAAAAGGGGGTGGAGCAGGGTCGAGGACTGATTTTCTTAAGTTGGTTTGGTGTATCGATACTTGTATGTAATGTTTGTGCGTGCCAGGTAGGGGTGTTTATTACTGGGTACCTGGATTTCCAAGTATCCGAAGTCCTGGGTAATAGATTTTTTGGCCCGTGTCCTGGCCCACTCTGATCGGGTACCTCGCGAAACCCAAGTACCCAAAAATTCAGGTAACGAGTACTCGTATTTTTGCTTTTTTTAAAATCATTTAATTTTATTAAAACAAACTCATAACTAATAAAAGTTTGAATTATATAATACCGTCGTAGAGTTTAAAGATCCAAAGTATCAAACCTAAACAACTTTAGAATATAAAGTCCACAATCCTGAAAATAAAACATAAAAGTTGGAAGAAACTCTCAAATCACAAACACCATAAATATTCGAATATTCAAAGTTGGAATAAATTCCACAATCCTTCCACTTTTCCAATTTCCACTCCACTTCCAGGCTGAGAATTTAGGGATTTCAATTTTTAGTGATTCCAAATTTTCAATTACATCACGTTTTTCTTTACATATTTTAAATTTATAATATTTTTATAAAATATATATTTAATAAAAATATAAAAGTAAAAACAAACCGGGTCCTCAGGTCATCGGGTACCCGATAATAGGTATTCTTACAGCTCGGGCCTGACCCGAGAAATGTATATTTTAGCGGGTCGGGTACCCGACTCGGGTAAAAAAATCCGAGTAAATACCCGATTATCTATGTTCGAATAGTCGGGTCGGGTATTTTTAAACACCCCTAGAGCCAGTGTATGTTGTGTTAATACTAATTGGTTTTCTTTATGTGTTGCTCGGCTTAATTAGGATTTATTTATTTACCTGTTTGTGGATGATATTTTGGGTTCTATTTTGATTCATTTCATGGTGTTATTTTGATTCTAGGTTTTTTTTTCTTTGTTACATGATCATGTTGTACTTTTTTTTTCCATTTAAGATTAAAATTTTTTTTAATGAGGCACATGATCATGATATAGTATGTATAATGTCTTATCAATAAAATTATACTACTTTGTCGATAAGAAAAACGTCAATTTGCATAAAAGAAATATTTATCGAAATTTTCTTACTAGCCAGACGAGTTCCAAAAATGACCAATAAGTGCAAGATTGTAAATTAATATTTTATTATTGTTAGATTCGTAAATAATATTAAAAATGAAATTTTTGGGTAAAATGTCAAAATTTTACATATATATGTTATTTTACAAAGTATTTTATATCATTAGACAAATAGAATATAAACACAAAAAATACAAATCAGTATACAATATATTTATATAATTATAAATTTGAATTTGAATTCTATGGAATTAAAAAAAAAAACTTTTAAGCCAAAACAAATCTTTGAATGCCTTTTCAAAAAAAATCTTTGAATGCATATAAAATATCGTTGGAAAGACAATTCGATATATATACACATACTGATTACGTCCAAGAATTAACCAATAGCACACCAATGATGACCAACCATCCTCTGTTTTCCTTTTCATATTTTTCCCCACCAAGGCCGTTATTATTATTCAAATCCCACTTGTAAAATATGTTATGTACTTTACTTTAAATTTAGGTCTGAAATAAGTATGTTTATTTTGATTTTGAGAGTATTATAATAAAAAATTTAATTTTGAAATTTGCTCTTCAAAAATATTTAAATATATTTATATATTTTTTATTTTTTATTGATATAAAAGTAGAAAATCAATTTTTTTTACAAAATTCTTATTATTTAATTTTTTGACCAATTAGTTTAATTTATATTATTAAATAATCTTTTAACGGATGAAAACCAAAATCAAATTAATTATTCTAAATTAATCAAATTGCTTCTTTTTGATTAGGGGTGTATTCGGTTTGGTTCGGTTCAGTTCGTTTTTGAACAAAATATGAACCGAACCGCAGTATGCGGTTTTTTACAAAGAAAACCGAAATCGAATAGTAAATAAATCGAAATATCAAAAACCGAATTTTGCGGTTCAGTTCGATTAAAATCACGGTTTTAACGGGTTTTTTCAAATTCAAAAAAAGCAAGCAAAACACATAACATATTTTAATTTACCATTAGACACTCCAATATCAATTTAGTTTTCCATTAAGAACAAGAAAACGCATATCTTGAGCTCTTGGCAAATCTAAGATTTCAAATAAGAATGAATTAAAAATAACGATGATTACAAAACAGACAACTTATCTAAAAAATAAATCGTAGAAAATATTCATTTAATTAATATCCACTCAATGATTCTACATCACCAACTTAGAACACAAATATCTAGTCAAATATATTGTTTGATTAAAGACAAACTCAAATATACAACATCATAAAATAACTCCTGAATAGTAAATATTATAAAATATATTCTAATTTGAAACACAATATCCAATCAAACTTAATATTATAAAAATATATCCAAATATTCCAAGAGACTATCATCAAAAACAAATCTAAATATTTCAATAGACTGTCTTTAAAATATATTTGATATGAATCATAATATTTTTTTTAATTCAGATTGATATAAAACAAACAGGTTCTATATAAAAAACCCGAAACCGAGCTGAATTGAACAATTTGATTTTTAAACCAAATCAAAAATCGAATCTCAACATGCAAGCCCAAAACCGAACCGCATAGCTCGGTTCGATTCAAATCGAGTCGATTTTTCAGTTTTCTAAATTTCCTTACCCCTATCATTTTTCATCGTAGTGAAAAGGATGGAGTAATAAATATTCTTCCTTTATAATGTTATTTTAATAAATTTGATAGCATAGTTAATAATTTTTTATTTGTCATTTTCTTTGACTGAAAATCTACATGAGCTAAAAAGAACAATGGATATCGTTGACTTTTCTATGTAGAATACATGATTCGATTCCTATTTGATTTGTTCCGTTTTCATTTTTTATTTTCCCTTTAAGACGTCTTACCTTGATTGAATAGGACATCTAAACTATACGAAGCAAAATATATTTTTCGTTTCTGATAAATTTAAGATTAAAATTTGTATAAATATTAAATTGTTTATATTCAGGTGCACTATTATTGAATTTTTTTTCACAAGCGGCGTTAAAATTGTGACAAATGTCATATTTATTTTAATTTTTAAATTTAATTGGATAAAATACACTAGATGTTATTTAGTTATAGGTTTCATAATAAATATATCACTCTTCTTTTAAAAGTAAAAATTAAGTCACTCAAGTATATGTTTAGGAATAAACATGCCACTTTTCTTCTAAAAAGTAATAATTCAATTACTCAATTATAAGTTTAGGAACAAACATGTCAATCAATTGAAATTTTATGACAAACAATTCACTCTGCCATTAAAATTGAAACAAAGGCTTGATATAATCACAATTTTAGTCCCTAAAACTTATGCATTCTATTAATTTGGTTCTAATTTGAAATAATTCAATAAACCTAACACTTCATATTTATAATTTTTGACATTGTACCTTCTAGGCACACCCTCCAACCACTTGCCACACTCAATGGTATTGTCCATTAGTCCGATAATCAACATTTGTGATAGCTTGACAAGCACAATCACTTCACTATTAGACAACTGACATACTGATAGAATAGACTCGTTGTGACCTTAACACCGCCTGCTAGTAGACACAATCACTTCATTAATGGAAATTTTAAATATGAAAGGTTAAGTTTATTGAATTATTTCTAATTGAGACCAAATTAATAGAATGCATAAGTTTCAGGGACTAAATTGTTATATACCAAGCATTTATTTCAATTGTAATAACATAGTGACTTGTTTGTAACAAAATTTTAATTGAGTGATATGTTTGTTCTTACATCTATAACTGAGTGATTGAATTGTTACTTTTAAAAGAAAAGTGACATGTTTATTCTTAAACCCATAAACAAGTGACTCAATTGTTATTTAAAAAAATGATATATTTGTCACTAAACCTACAACTAAGTGACTTGCTGGTAATTTAATTATAAGGACTCTCATACATGATGTTTTGTATGTCGAGTACATGATTCGTTCCTACCTGATTTATTTTGTTTTCATTTAAATTTGTCTTTACTATAATTTGACCACCTGATCCAAGACAACTAAACTATAGAAGTAAAAAACAAAAAAATCCGTTGCTGATAAAATTAAGATTAAAATTTTATAATAAGTCTCACCTTATAAATATTAGGATTATTATCAAGTGTATCGGTAGTGAAAATATTTTTTCACAAACGATATGAAAATGGTGACAAATGTCTAGTTTTTTTTTTTTAAATTCATCCTAAGAACACTTGTTATAATCATACTCCTGCGTTAGAAAAAAAAAATCCGCTAACAATGTATTAAATAATTGTCCAAAATAGTGCTGATTGAATTTTAACTCGATCAACATAGTTATTATAACATATAATAAAATGTGAATTTAAGCGCATTTATAAATAATTTATTATTTGATTTAGGGTTTTGAAAATTCATTTTAAACATTATATAAATATTATGTTTGAATTAACCAATAGCACTCCGATGATGAATAATCATCCTCTGTTTTTTCTCTTTCCTTTTTCAGAAAATTTCTTATCTGAAGACTTGTGTCATTATCTATTAACATTCTTACGTAACATAGAAACGGTCGTGGTTATATTACATCCCACCAAGGCTATGGATGACCAAGAGTTGGTTGAATCGGATTTTAGGTCGATCTGTTCTCGATTCAAAAATTTAATATATCAACTCAAATTTGATTTGACTCGACATTTTATGATATTTTATTCGACCTAAAACTGACCTGAATTTTAGAGTAAAAATTCGAACTTAACTCAATCCGACCCGACATAAATAAAAATTATTAATTTCCATTATTATTCGATAAAATAGGGAGCAAATTGAAAAAATACAAATCAAGTGGGAGCATAATAATAATTATTCTATTTTTATTAGACAAAATTGAGAGATAATTGAGAAATATATATAAAGAGAGGGGTATTGTAGCAATTATAAATAAATATTTAGAATAAAATTAAACTATTATTTCGGGTCGGGTCGGATAGGGTACTTTTCACCTTAAACCCAAATTCGACCCGACTCCATCCTCAAAAAATAGACATGAACCCGAAATTGCCATTAAAAGACTCGACCCTATAAAATCGAGTCGGGTCGAAACCCATCGAGTCTGGATCAAATGGCCATCCCAAGGCAGTTGCTAATTATTTAAATCCCACTTGTAAAAATATGTCTTCAATTTGGGTTTAGGTTTAAAATCGTATATTTATTTTGATTCCATTCCATATATTCAACGATTAAAAAAATATACAAAATTTATAATTTTATTTTATGTGTAAATAGATCTTAACACATATAAATAAATTTAATTAAATTTAATTAATTCTTTTACCGATGTAAAAATTAACAATCAACTATTTTTTTTAAATAATAATGTATGATTCATTAGTCAATTAATTTAATTTGCCTCTCGGTACAATCAAATCAAAATTAAATAAACTTTTCTAAAAAAATTTAAATTACTTCGATATAATTGTTGCTTTGCACTTTTCATTGTAATGAAAACGACATATGGAGTAATAAATATTCTTCCTTTAAATATTATTTTTATTATTATTTCTTTTGACTGAAAATGCACATGAGCTAAAGAACAATCGATATTGTTGACTTTCCAGTGAATTAAATTTCTAAATGTATTCTACTATTTTTCAACCATTTGGTACTGTTTTTTATTTCGATAGATCTCTTTAGTCTTTAGATTATATATTAATAAATTGTTTTTTTAGTACACAGGGTTAAAGTACAGTCGATATTGTTGACTTTTAGTTAAAAGAAGTTCCAAGCAAAAGTTCTTAATATTGAATGGTTGGATATGCCGTTCTCTATCTGGCATTGTTTTATATTGATATCAAGTATTGTTTTATATTGACATCAAAAATTCAAGATATGTTTGCTTTAATGAAGTTAAAGCATGCAAAACATTGATTATAGTCCAATATGAGATTTTTTATTACTACTAAATTTTCATATTTTTATTGATTATTTGTAATAAAATTCGCCCTAAGACTTGCTATAATATATTTTAGGTAATTTAAGATCAAATTTAGTATTAATTTTCTTAGTCAAAATTAATTTTATTTGTGTTCAAATAAAGTTGCTTGTGTCCAATTGAAGACATTACTTTCTCTCCGAGCATATCAAACATTAATATGAAAGATACTAGCTTTTTTTTTTAATTTTAGGGTTTTTTTGACATTCTAAATTTAAGGATGAATTATTTTTAAGAATTATTACACTTAGTCTTCCAAATAGATTATACTTTCAAGAAATTCAAAACTGTTATGAGGTGCATATAAAAAATGAGTTGCCTCTAAAAATGGATTGATAGTAAAGGGGGCGAGAGTAAAAAAAAAGTTTAATCGATGACCTGAATTTGATGAGAGAAAATACATGTAATAAAATTTGAGAGATGTGCAAAAGAAAAAAAATAAGATAAATTTTTTGGACTACCCATAACACAAATTTTTCTAGTGGTGCCTTCTTTTTACAGAAAATTGTAGATCCATTAGATGAGATTCAACTGAGTGAGAAAATAATAAGAGGCATAAAAGGGTTATAATAATTTACATTGAACAAATTATTGAAATTGTTTTTGAATGTCGAAATATCAGTTAACTTGTTATGATTTTCCGAATATGATTCAAATATTTTTTAGATCGAGATATCTTCTTATGAATCGTTGATTGTTTGTTAAATTTTTAATGCATCTTGAAACACTTTAATTGAATGTCGAAAACTCAATATACTTTTATTTTACCGAAGATAATATGTTCAGAAAACGGGATCCATGTCCAATAATAGATGTTCTTTATTATTAGGAATTTTCAATGTTTTATTGATGATTTTTATTTAAATTCAACCTAAAAATTTTCATTATTTACTTTAGGTATTTTAGATGTAGATTTAGTATTTATTTTATTTTATAATTTTAATTAAAATTATAATATAATTTAATAAAAGTATTTTCAAATATTCTCGCATGCCAAGTTACCATTAAATATTTTTTAAACAGACATGACAAGTTAATATAATGGTTATAAAATAAAATGTTAGATACATTTTAACAAAAAAATACCAAAAACAAAGATACGATATAATTTGGACACTTAATTTTCTTGTAAGCCTAAAAAATTAAAGATTAACTCTAAGGATCAATTGATCTAGCAAGATGAGAAGCTAAATATTTTAACAAATCTCTTAAATTCGAATCATAACATTGTAAATCGAACAAATTATATTAAAATGTTCTTCTCATAACAAATTACTATAATATTTTATTAAAATTAATCGATCGACATATTATATATCAATAGTCTAAAAAAGGACGCCAAAGAATTAGGGAGAACTTTAATATATGGTATAGAATGTTAGATCAGATTAGATAACTAATAAATTATGATTTTGTCGGTACCTTGACTGAAAATGATGTGGGTTCATTCCATATTGATGTTGACATTTCGGTGCAGGAAATTTCAAGACTTAAAAAAACGGCTTACTAAAAAATAAACATGTTTGACTTTTTCAAAAAAATATTTTGACTTTAACTAAGCGAATGTAACGAAATCATCGTTGTGCACTCTTCAAAACTATTCAATTACAAAAGGGAAAAATACCTCAAAGAAGATTACAAATACAAAAAAACCATCAAAGTCAAATACTAAAAATTTACATGTATCTATCATTATACAAAAAAATACCATTATCCTCGCCATGACCCTTGATAGATTATTCCTCTTTGGATTAGAAAGTTGTCAATTAAAGATGAACTTCCCATACTCAACCATATTTTTTCCATGTCAAGTCAATTATTTACATCCAAAATCCTGCATTTTGAAGTTTATATATGAAGCAATACAAGAAATTTTTTTTGTTTGTAAAAATATTAGTTTATTGATCGACATTTCGATGAAGGATATCTTTTTACATACAAGACCCAGAAAACCAGAATCTTAATACAAAGAAAGAAAACAAAATAGGATCCCCTGAATATCGAGTGCAAGAGCATCTCAGATTCAACCCTCATGTAATTAGCATAACTTGTGAATGTTGTGGCGATATTTGAAGTTATGAAATTTCTTCTAGATAACTCAGTTCACAGCCTATGATGCTCAATCCCGTTAGAAACAACTCTGTTTCCGCTCTCTTCATTCTTTTTAATTCATAAATGTATTCAAGCTTCTCGGACTCGTTTAACAAGTGGAGTGCAAAAATATCATTGTAAGAATAAAATTCTATAAGTGCATGTGTGTGCTTCTGATTGTAACTACCCATTATTGTATTATTATTATACACATATCTTCAAGGATTCATCTCTAACGTCAAGGTATTGAACAGGTGGAGCATAGCTCCTTATTAGGATTCATCTCTGACGCTATAGTGCTCCATCTAGAAGCCGGCGAAGTTACCGCCATGTGCCACCGCGTCGGCCGCCGTTGAATCCAAAACAAACCAAAAAAACCTCAATTTTCCCCTAAAGCCTATTCTTCCCTCGGATTCAAACAAAGTCGCCCCCCATTTATTTAGATCTCAAAATCAAAACAGATACCTTATGTTTTTTTTAAAAGAAAAGCCCTTTTGAATACCTAGAGGTTTAAAACTAGACAGAAACTAGAAGAAGAAGAGACATACAGAGGTGCCGATCATCGACGGCACCACCCTCGACCACCATGCATGGCTCTGACTCCAAGATCAGAGGGTAAATAGACCCTAACTTTCTCTTTTGTTTTTTCTTACTTTTTGATTCGAAAAGAAAAAAGATATAAAAAAGAAATACCTTTCAAAATTCTATCTATTGATTTCTATCAAAAACCTCCTCTGACATTGTGGTTTAGTCCGGCTTTTATAGCTGTTTTACAAAGATTAAAAAAGAAAAAAAAAGCTTCTGCCCATTCTCTGATATGGTTGCTGCTCTTGTTGTTTGTATGTGGAAACGGGAGGGGGCACCGTCCTTTTGGCCGAATTTTAGTGTGCAGAGGGGTGAGGAGCATGCACATGTACGAGAGGAGACCTGTAAAGGCTTTTACCCTGTACCGATCACGAGGGGTTTGGACAGTCGGGTGCGTGGGGAGCTGAGAAGCCGGGCTTATGGTACATGCGCTAGTAAGGGGTCTAGATGGTGGCTGGTCATGGCAGACGATGAGTCAGACGAGCGGCTTAGGCAGTGGAAGGGGTTGTTTCCAATTTAATCTGGACCGTTAGATCTAATCACGATCTAACGGCTATGAATGGGGCGGCTGCACAGATAAAGACAAATAGATTAGGGTTTCTGATGTGTAGGGTTTGATTTCTTCTTGGGCCCCCTAACGGGCTGTGTATACAATATGTAATATTTTGGGCTTTTGGGATGTAACTGGACTGTAAAAAAATAACTATAAACTGGGCTTATTATTATTTAAATTATCTACTAGTTTTTGGGGTTTTTTTGTTTTGTTTTATAAAGCTGATAATAATACTTAATAACTATAATATTAAACTATAATCGATATTAATAATAACTAACAAAAATAAATTAAATAATAACAATAGTAGTAATATATAATACTAACAAAAATAAATAATAATAATAATATTTTTGTTTTTTTAAATCATAATAATATATAGTAACATATAATAATAACAAACTAATAGTAATAAGTATAATAATTATAATAATACTAACCAAGTATACTAATAAAAGAAATAATACTAATAATATTTTGGGGGTTTTCAAACATAATGAATAATATATAAAAAAGTAGTAATAACCAATGCCCATTATTTCAAATATTCACAAAAATAAATAATAATAATAATAATAATATTTTTTGTTTTTTTTAAATCATAATAATATATAGTAACATATAATAATAACAAACTAATAGTAATAAGTATAATAATTATAATAATACTAACCAAGTATACTAATAAAAGAAATAATACTAATAATATTTTGGGGGGTTTTCAAACATAATGAATAATATATAAAAAAGTAGTAATAACCAATGCCCATTATTTCAAATATTCACAAAAATAAAAAACGGGTTAACACCCCGGATAAAATCAATGATTATACGTCCATCTAGCCAAAATTTCGAAGTATTCTTTTTTTCTTCTTTTCGTTTTAATTGAATATAGGTTATGTTCTATTTTGTTAGAAACTATAATCTATATACGAAAATATTAATCTCTTTTGGTTGTCTGCTTCATTTTTATATATGTTCTTTGTATATATCATCATATATAATTTTATTATTTGTTGATTTATCAAAATTACATATATGCTATATTCCATATTGTTTATATTTATTTATATATTATACAATTTTTATATGTACTGATTTTTAAAATTTTTAAACTGATTTTGTATATCTATATATATACCTATATATATATATAAAGTTTCCCCTAGCATATACTATATATATTATATTCTTTTCGATATGTCTATATATCTATATACATATTTTTTTCTTCCTTTTTACCTCGAATTTTTAGATTTATAATTCGGACTGAAATTGATGGAATTAGCATACATTGTTTCTTATTGTTTTTTGCAGGAGATTTATCTTTTATTTTCATGTCTAGAGCCCTAGGTTTCTTTCCTTTATAATTTTCTAATGGCACCAAAACTTTCGGCTTAACATCGTCGTACGGGCTTGCCTTTTGCGAGTCAGTCCTAATCTACCCCTCAACCTGTTTTGCCCACTTTCTTTGACTCATATTTTAATGAACCCAGACAGCAAAAATCAAGGGAAAATTTTGAATTTTTTGAGAATTTTAAAATTAGGGATGAGCGTATCATTGCTTTGATTACATGTCCCCTCCAGCTTTTAAATTTCCCTATCTAAGTCTTATGAGGCAATGGAAATTTATCCTCATGCTTAGGCTCACTCCTGAGTATTATCCTACTTTGGTCCATATCTTTTATTCCAATACCTGTTGCATTCTCGATGATGATGGTAAACATACCATTTCCATTGAGTCTTACCTCATAGGAAAATCCTTTGTTCTAGACGCTAAAATCATTGCTACTCATTTAGGTTTAGAAAATACTGGTTTTGACAATAAGGATAAGATCCTTCTTGGTTCAATTGCTCTCGAAACCTCTTTTAGGGTTTTAAGCGCCTTTGAATGTTTCCTTCATCTCATTATCACTTGGTGGTTTCGACCATCCGATGGTAAGTTCTCGTCTATTCGTGGTGTCGATGCATGGTGGCTTCAGTGTTTCCGCACTAACCATCGCATCAACCTAGCTCAAATTATCTTTTCCGAGTTAGTGCATACCATAAACTATTGTCGCACCTCTCAGGTCATCCCTTTTACCTATGTTTGCGTCCTCAATCATATTTTTATTAAGGAAAATATTGATTGTTCTATCGACATTCCCTTCCCGCTACATGAGTCGATAAATGATAAATCTCTTCAAACGGAAAAGTTTGACCTTAGAAACAGTAAATGGGTTCCTCGAGCACCACTAGCGACTCCGACAGCTCCTCAGCCAGTTGCTTCAGCACCTCCGGAAGAAGTCTCTTTGGCATCGCTTTCTGAGATAATTAGTCAGATGAAGGCTCGCATCATGCGTCGCTTTGATTTCGTTGATGAGCAACTTGAGATATTGGAGTATATCGTTGAGCTTCTTCATGAGAATGTCAAGGATGATAATGGCAGTGACGATGCACCGGTTGCCAAGCTTCTTTTTCATATACTTTGCACCTATTATGTTTCATATACTTTGCACCTATTATGGTTTATATTTCCTTTGCATATTTGTGGCTATGCCATTTTGGATTGATTATGTTTTATTCTGCTTTGGTTTGCTTGGATATTGTTATGGATTTTCTATATTTTTATGATTCTATTATGTATATTATTATGGTTCGCTTCTCTATATTTTTGCATCCATTGATTTTGATCTAACAAAAAGGGGAGAATTTTTTATTGAAAATTTTAAGGTTTTTTTTGCATTTATTCAAAAATAAATGGGGTGTTTTTATTAAAAAAATTATTCATATCAAAAAAGGGGAGATTGTTGAAATAATGTATATTGATTTTGATATAACAAAGGTTTTATGACGCATTTTAAATAATGTTTTAAAGTATTGAAATAACTCAGAAATACTAATTGACAAGAGCAATTTTTTCAAATGACATTTTATTGATCAAAATTCATCCAAGTCATTTGGAAATGTTTCAAAATAAATTTACAAGTTTAAAAGTACTCAAAAAGTCATTTTGGCTGCTAAGTGTGTAAAAGTACTATATTTTTACCCTATTTACTCTTAATTATTGCTAGACTTAGGCTCATTTTAGTTGTATATTTAGTCATTCATGCATAATTTCATTGTTTCTTTCATCGCTATGCTTGATTACATAAATTGGTTAATCTCCGTAGAAAAAGGTGCTGCTAGTGTATGTTTTGTGTGAGTAGGATCAAATTGCCCAAGTGAGGAGGAAATTGCCGAAGCAATTGCCGCAGCAATAAAGGACAAGAAGATGTGGCTGCCGATTTTATGGGATTAAAAAATTCTAGAAGATTTGAAATTCAATGAAGATATCCAAAGGAGATTAATTCCCAAAAGTTCAAAAGGAATATTTAGAAAGTAAATAAATAAAAGAGATTTATCTCTTTTACATTCAATGCCAATTTAAACTCATACTTTCCAAATATAAGAAGAATTTGACCTAGCCATCCCCTATTTTAAAAGGAGGCAAGTCGTTACAAGCAAGAGAGGATGAGAGGTTGTTGACATTTTTCTTTATCTTTCTTGAGTTTATTTTGCACCAAACCATGAACTAAATTTAATTGGTTTGGGTTATTTTGTTTTTGTGGTTGTGAGACGTTTGAATTTTGTTTAAGTATTTAAGTTGCAATTCAATTTCAAAGTTTGTTCATTCTTGGTTTTTAATTTTGATTGCGAGTGGATTGGGAGAAGATCTCGTGATTTCACATATTTATCTAACATCGGGAGAGTTAGATTCAAGAAACGAATGACCATGGTTTTCATACAAACAAAAGTTGGTGAAGACTAATTCGGCTTAGGGATAAGTTACGAATTTCAACGGCTAAGAGGAGCGCAAGATTGGTTGTTGTTCACCCTTGGTTCACACAGGGATGTATTATCAAGGCATGTACAATTAACAGTATTTCGCCCAGGCAATTGCTCCATTCTTAATTGCCCAGGCAATTGCGGGAGCATTGCCCAAGCAATCTGATGAGGCAATTGCCCCATTCTTAATTAATTAGGCAATCGCGGGAGCATTGCCCAGAAAATATGATCAGGCAATTGCGGGAGAATTGCCCTGGCAATCCGAAGGCTACTCAATTATCACGACGGTCCATTCGATCATCACTCCACGGCTCACGATAACCTGACCTACTCTCTTATTTGATTACATCTCTTCTTAATTTACTTGTTTCTTTTACTTTACTAGTCAAAATCAACCCCTATTATCAATTGTGTTTTTATTTTTATAGTGCAAGAAGTTAGATTCCTGAAGTAGCACCAATCCCTATGGAGACGATATCTAATCTATACTATAACTTGCGACGTGTACACTTGCACCAATTGCGAAGCAGTCTAAACACGCAACAAGTTTTGGCGCCGTTGCCGGGGATTGGCAATAGCGAATTTGTTTTTAAATTCTTGCACCTTTATTTCTTTTTGTTTTGTTTACTTTTCAGTTTCAAGGGACTTATAATTTTGGTTTTGCATCTGTGTATGACCAGGGCGAGACCAATGTTGCGCGTAATAAGTGCTCCGCAATTGTGCAAGTGTACACGTCACAAGTTATAGTATAAAAGATATCGTCTCCACAGGGATTGGTGCCACTTCAAGAATCTAATCTCTTGCACTATAAAAAGTAAAAACACAAATAGAAGATTATAGGAGTTTAAACTAATAACTAAACTAGAAAGCAATAAAGTCAAAGAATAGATGAGATCAAATGAGAGTGATAGGCCAGGTTATCTTGAGTTGAGGTGTGATAGCTGATTGGATCGTCTTGGTAAAAGAGTGCAAGGGCAACTTGCACAACGGGGTTGCCTTAGCAACTAATCGATGGTTGCCTGGGCGACTAGTTGGGCAACTACTTGGGCGTCTAGGCAGCAACCTTCAAGGTTCGACAGAGCGTTCTTCAATGGTTTCTTCTTATCCCTAAGTCGAAACTCTAGCTACTTGTGCATGCCTTGATAATACATCCCTGCGTGAATCAAGGGTGAACAACAACCAATCTTGCACTCATCTTAGCCGTTGAAATCCTTAACTTATTCCTAAGCCGAATTAATTTTCACCGTCAATAGATTGAATAAAAATCATATTCATTATTTTCTTGAATCTAACTCTCATGATATTAGATAAATAGATGAAGTTACGAGATCCTCTCCCAATTTACTCGCAAATAAGAATAAGAACCAAGAATGAATAAACCTTGAATAAAAAAATGTAAAATCTTATTACCTAAACAAAATCCAATAGTTTCTCACAACCACAAGACATAATAACCTTAGCCAAATAGATTTAGTTCATGGCTAGGTTCCAAAGAAACACAAGATAAAGAATTCCTAGCATGAACCTAATTGAACAAGAAAGAAAAAGATGAAGCATAGATGAAGCCTTCTTGTCGAGATCTCCCCCTTGAAGCTTGTCAAAAATTCTCTCCTCTCTCCCTTTAGAGTTGACGGCTTGGTGATCTATTTATAGGGCTAGGTCAAAGTCCTCCTTTGAGGAGGAAGTTAAGTTGGAATTAAATTATCTTTAAAGAATATAATTCTTTATTATAATTATATTCCTTCTAGAACTTCTCCTATCTTCTTGGAATTTAATTCTTCTTTAAACTCTTCATGGAAATCAAACTCCTTTGGGATTTAGCTTTGCTCCACGTCATATTGGGCTTGTCTAGTCATCAATTTCGACTACCATATCACCTTATTCTTTGTCAACAATTGCCCTAGCAACTAGCTCGGTGTCTCCTTCATGCATTGCCCTGGCAACTAGCTCGAAATCTCCTTCATGCATTGCCTTGGCAACTAGCTCTAGCCTTGCTTTGGCAAGTGATCCTGCACATACACACAAAACACACCAAAGCAGCATCTTTTCCCACAAAAACAACCAAGTTATGCAATCAAGCTCAACGATGGAAGGAAACATGGATTAATGCATGAATGACTAATTATGTAACTAATATGAGCCTAAGTCTAACAATAATATGAGTAAAAAGGGTAAGAAAAATAGTACTTTTGAACACTTATCACACCCCCAAACTCAAACTATTGCTTGTCCTCAAGCAATGCAAACTAATAATTACCTGCCAAGACTTCAATTTTCACAAACTTAGCTTTGAACTTGATTTCAATTCTCAGAACCGAGGCACAAAGTATGATTGGCTTTTCATTTTTCGGAAAACTTAGGAGTTACTCGGAATCAAACAATAATGCTTGTGAGTGTGTGCGGAGTTGTGTGAAAGTTGATTTTTCAGTTTCTATGCAAACAAGAGGTTTTCAAATTACTTCATTGGGTTCTTTTTAACATGTTTTAACTAGAGCCAGTTTCAGGCACCTCTAGTGTTTTGTTTTTAGTTTCCTTAAGTTAATTAATTTATTCGACTAGAGCCGGTTTCGGGCACCTCTAGCAATCAATTTTTTAGCACATACTAGAGCCGGTTTCGGGCACCTCGAGCGATCCATTTTTTAGCACATGCTAGAGCCAATTTCGGGCACCTCTAGCATTCATCCAATTTTTATTCTAATCCCCCAATTTGTTTAATTATCAACCTAAGTTCACTAGAATTCCTTAAATCAATCAAACCACAACAGTGTTTCATCAAATTTAGCATCATAGTAAAATTCTAAGTTTTTCCTTGGTTATCCTAGAATAAAAATTCTATCAATTAAGTGCATTGGCAAAGTCATCATCGGATATTCATCAAATCTAGGCAATTCTTGTTCCAACTAAAGGCATGGAAAGCAATTTATGTATCCTAAATGCAATACTTAAGATGAATGCAACTAAACATGGTAACTACTAATAACAATCCCCCCCAAACTCGTGTGAGGCATTGTCTTCAATGCATGCATTAAAGAAAAATAAAAATAACGAAAAATAAAATGCAAACGAGGACTTACTTCAAGAGTTCGTCGTCATGGATGATTAGTTTCCTTTTGGTCGGTGTCTTGATTATCTTGCTTGAACGCAATGGTTGTTTCCTTGTTACCGATGATGGAATCGATCCTCGTACGGGGTTGTCCTCATCGTCCTCTTCATCAATGTCATTGGCTTTTCGCTTAGAGGATTCAATTGGTGCGGTCTTTGTTGGTGCAATGGAGGATTCGTCCGAATCTAAAAACCAAGACAATGATTTCGTACGAGTTGATTCAGGCATAGGTGCTTTACCTTTGGCTTTTGCAGTGGTTGCCGGGATGTCTTTAGCTTTGGTTGCTGTGGCATCTTCAGGGTTGGTTGCCGTGGCATCTGCTTGGGCAGGCACGGTGTAGGTTACCGCGGCATCATCTATTGCGGTTGTCGTGGCAACTATTTCATTGGTTGCCGTGGCAAGGATCTCGGCCGAAAATATTGGGAATGGCACGCAGCTGTCCGGGTACTTTTCTAGGATGACTTGAGTGATTGCATTGTTGTGCTCCTTCATGTATCTCATGAACATTAATTTCCGGTCTTCAATTTGCCTAAGGTGGCTCGCCAATGGTTGCAAGAGTGCTTCAAAGTGTCCCGTGGTTGATGGCCGAGTTACCCAGGCATTAGGTGCTTGGGCATTAGGGGTTGCCGAGGCGGCAGGGGTTGCCGCGGCAATTGGAGGCCTTGAGGATTTTACCGGTGCCTCTCCCATTACCTTTCGGATTTGTGCTTGATTCCAACCGGACTTTGGTAGGGCCTTTTCATCGATGGACTCACTTGGGACATGCATCTCCTTGCAAATATTAGAAATTAAGCAAGGGAAGAAAAGAGAACCCTTATCTTTTGAGCTACTTATAAAAATCTCATCACAAATAATTTTTCCAATGTTAATGATGCGATTATGCAAAAGAGAATGTATGAGCAAAAGACATGGTATATCAACGGTAGTATTGTGTGTAGTGGGCGTTAAAGAAGTTTTAACAAACTTATTCCATAGTTTTGCCTTGGGTTTAAGCCGAAGGTGATTTACCTTTCCCTTGTATATACCGTCGTTCCAATGAGTTCCCGGTAGAGTGAGTTCTTGAAGCACCTTGTTGAGTTGCTTGGGCGTGATTTGATCAACAAAGGCTTGATGCTCGTCATTCTCAATGTAGATCCCGTAAAAGGTGTTGACGTTTTCGGGGCTTATGAGTATAACCTTGTCATGAACAAAAACATAAGGATTATCCAGGTTAGGTGAGTGAGCATAGAATTCACTTACCCATGAGATGTTACCCGGTTCCGATTGATGGCAAAAGATTTACCACTTTTGATGTGCAATCCTCTCGAAGATGAATGGTTCAAGGTCAAAATCTTGATGAGAGTTGGAGTATTCAAAGCCTTGTTCTTCGTAAATCTTTCGGCTTTCAAACTTGGAGTGAAATCTTTCTTGAACCACCGGTGTAGCAAACTTCTTGTATCTTGGTATTTTGGAGGAACTTGGATGAACCAAAAATTTAATTTTGGATGCTATGGATAATCTTGGTTGTGATTTTTGTAAAAACAAAGAAAAGAAAATAAAAGAAACTAAAGAGTTGCAAGATGAAAAATAGGAATAGGTTTCTTGGAAGTTAAAGGTGATGGGTTATATAGAAAAGATAGGTAGTAAATATGGTGGGTGGGATTAATTTTGGATAGAAAATAAAGGGGGTTTCGGTTTAGTGGAAGGGTGACGGCTAGGGGGTTTAATTAGGGTAAGTTGGAGGCTTTATATAAGCCTTAGATTCAGCCCATTAATTTCCTTGTTGAAGATGTTTTCCTTCTTGGATCAAAACTCCTCTTTATCTTGAACTCTTTTCCTACAATTCAAAAACAAATCAAATAAGGATTAAAATTAAAGATAAACTAATAAAAGAAAATGATTAAAGATGTGTAAAAGGGATTCTTAAAAAAAATCTATCCTAATAATAATCGAAAATAAAAAAAATAATTAGTTCGAAAAAAATAAAATAAAATAATTGAAAATAATAAAAATAAAAGTAAAAAAAATAAAAATAAAAATATCGAAAGGAGAGCATGCTCATGCATCTCCTAAGGTGACCACTTCTTTGTTACGTTCCACATGGGCACCATTGTAGTGCTTTAATCTTTGTCCATTAACTTCGAATTCATGTTTGCCAGTGATGGACTTGATTATCACGATACCATGGGAGAATGGTTTGACAACTTCGAATGGTCCCGACCATCTTGATTTCAGTTTTCCCGGGAAAAGTTTTAGCCGAGAATTGAATAAAAGAACTAGTTTCCCTGGCATGAATTGTCACGACAATAGTTTCTTGTCATGCCATTGCTTTGTTTTCTCCTTGTAGATTCGTGTATTGTTATAGGCGAGTGCACGAAATTCTTCTATCTCGTTGAGGTCCAACAAATGCTTTTGTCCGGCATTTTCCCAATCCATATTCACGGTCTTCATTTCTCAATATACCTTGTGTTCGATTTCCACCAGTAGATGGCATGTTTTGCCATAGACAAGTCGGAAGTGGGACATACCTAAGGGTGTTTTGAATGCAGTGCGATATGCCCAAAGTGCGTCATCTAGTCTTAATGATCAATCCTTCCTAGAGGGATTTACAACTTTCTCGAGTATACCCTTCAATTCTCGGTTCAAAATTTTTGTTTGCCCATTAGTTTGTGGGTGATATGCCGTGGCAATCTTGTGTGATACACCAAAGCGTTGCAACATCTTGGCAATAAGTCTGTTATCAAAATGCTTACCTTCGTCACTGGTAATTGCTCTCGGCATCCCAAACTCTGTAAATATGTTTTTCTGCAAGAATCGTTGCACGGTCTTGGAATCGTTGTTGGGAACTACAGCTGCCTCAACCTATTTAGACATGTAGTCGACGACAAGTAGAATGTAGAGGTTGCCAAATAAAGATGGGAAAGGTCCCATAAAATCGATCCCCCCCACATCGAACAATTCCACCTCGATGATGTTTTGGAGCGACATCTCATGTCGTCTAGAGATATTGCCCGTCCTTTGGCAACGATCACATTGCTTGTAAAAGTCTTGGGCATCTTTTTACAATGTTGGCCAATACAAACCGGATTGCAAAACTTTGGCCGCGGTACGAGTTCCTCCAAAATGTCCTCCATAAGGTGAAGAATGGCATTGTCGGAGTACATTCTGCTGCTCCTCTTCAGGGACACATCGGCGTATAACCTGATCTGCACATTGTTTAAACAAAAGAGGCTCGTCCCAAAAGTAATGCTTAGCATCATGGAGGAACCGCTTCTTCCCTTGGTGAGTAAGACCATAAGGTAAAATACCACAAAAAAGGAAATTAACTAAATCCACGTACCAGGGTATTGCCGAGGCGTGTGCTGCCGTGGCGACTGCTCCCAAAATTACCGAGGCGTGCGCGTCAAGGGCTGCTGAAGCGTCAAGGATTGCCGAGGCATGCACATCCATGGTTGCCGAGGTGTGCGCGTCAAGGGCTGCTGCGACGCCGAGAGTTACCGAGGCGTGGGCGTCAAGGGCTGCCGAGGCGTCGAGGGTTACCGAGGCAACTAAAAGTTGCTCATCCGGAATGCATCGCATATCTCTAGATCCGCGTCATCCTCCCTATTGCGTTCTAAACGTGATAAGTGATCGGCCATTTGATTTTATGCTCCTTTCCTATCCTTAATTTCAATATCAAATTATTGTAAAAGTAATATCCAACGAATCAAACGAGGTTTGGCATCCATTTTAGCAAATAGATATTTGATTGCCGAATGGTCCGTATGAACAATTACCTTTGTACCAATCAAATAGGATCGAGACTTGTCAAATGCAAAAACTACAACTAGTAACTCTTTCTCCGTTGTTGTGTAATTCATTTGAGCACTATTAAGAGTTTTACTAGCGTAGTATATCACATGGAAGGTCTTACCTGTGCGTTGGCCTAGGACTGCTCCTACGCAAAATCACTTGCATCACACATGAGCTCAAAAGGCAGCGTCCAATCTGGTGGAATGACAATGGGTGCTGAGGCAAGCTTTTCCTTTAGGGTTTCGAATGCTTGGGCGCAAAAATCATCAAAATTGAAGACTTTATCCTGTTCAAGCAAATTGCACAAGGGTTTAGTGATTTTAGAAAAATTATGAATGAACGTCCTGTAAAAACCTGCATGTCCAAGAAAGCTTCGAATTCCTTTAACAGAACTTGGTGGGGGTAATCTCTCGATCACGTCCACCTTGGCTTTGTCAACTTCAATTCCCTTGGATGAAATCTTGTGGCCAAGCACTATTCCTTCATCTACCATAAAATGGCACTTCTCCCAATTGAGGACTAAATCAGTTTCTTCACATCTTGCCAACACATTCTCTAAATTGCCGAGACAACTGTCGAAGTCATTACCAAAAATAGAAAAATCATCCATGAAGATCTCATGGAAGTCTTCGACCATATCTGAAAAGAGTGCCATCATGCATCTTTGGAAGGTTGCCAGGGCATTACACAATCCGAACGACATCCTTCGAAAAGAATAAGTACCGTATGGGCATGTGAAGGTTGTCTTTTCTTGATCTTCTGGTGCTATGGCAATTTGATTGTAACCTGAATAACCATCAAGAAAACAATAAAAGGGTTTACCTGCAAGACGGTCAAGCATTTGATCAATAAAGGGTAATGGGAAGTGATCTTTCCTAGTGGCTTTGTTTAGCTTTCGATAATCCATACAAACCCTCCAATCGGTCACAGTCCTGGTTGGAATGAGATCATTGTTTTCATTACTTACCACCGTTATACCTCCCTTTTTCGGTACACATTGTACCAGACTTACCCATGTACTATCAGAGATAGGGTATATAATGCCGGCGTCAAGCCACTTGATGATTTCTTTCATTACAACCCCTTTCATGGCATGATTCAGTCTCTTCTGGGCCTCAATCGAAGGTTTGTGATCATCTTCCAACAAAATCTTGTGCATGCACACTGCCGGGCTAATTCCTTCAAGTCGGCAATTGTCCACCCTATTGCCTACTTGTGTAGCATCGATATTTTGATCAGCTTCTTTTCCTGCTCAGGCTGTAACTTAGAAGAAATAATTACATGCAATGTATTATCGGTTCCTAAGTATGCATATTTTAGTTGCTCTGGCAACTGTTTCAACTCAAGAATCGGTGGTTGTTCAATAGAGGGCTTTTCGAGCTTACCTTCCTTACCTGAGTAATCAAGTGGTTCAAAGTATGTACCTGGTCGATTGACTAGCCAATTTGCCTTTTTTTGTTGTTCCTCATCGACCGGTTCTTCATACTCCTCAGGTTCCTCTTGATTGGCAATGTAGTTGCCGAGGCAACTAAATTCCCCGTCGAAGTTAAACTCTGCCGTGGCATGAAGTAGTTGGCATTCTTCTGGATCATCGGCATGCCTTAGTGTTTGGAACACATTTAGTTTAACTTGTTGGTCATTCACCCTCATTGTGAGTTCTCCCTTTTCAACATCGATCAAGGTTCTCCCTGTTGCTAGGAATGGTCTCCCGAGAATGATATGTGCATGCTCATCTGCTTCACAATCCAAAACAATAAAGTCAGCGGGAAAAATAAATTTATCAACTTTTACCAGTATGTCTTCGATTTTTCCTGCTGGATGCACATAGGATCTGTCGGCTAGTTGTAGCATAACTGTTGTAGGTCTTGCCTTCCCGATTCCTAGTTTCTGGAAAACCGATTTAGGCATCAAGTTTATGCTTGCCCCAAGGTCGCATAATGCTTTCCCGACATAGTGGTTTCCAATGGAACAGGGTATTGTGAAACTTCCGGGATCCTTCAACTTAGGTGGCATACGATTGTGAAATATGGCCATGCATCCCTCTGTTGCGGCATTTGTTTTCCTGGACACAATGTCTTTAAGAAACTTGGCATAGTTCGGCATTTGTTCAACTGCTTCTACCAGTGGCAAGTTGATGTGGACTTGCTTTAGGATATCAAGAAACTTCTTGAATTGATATTCTTGCTTTTGTCGCTTCAACCTTTGTGGGAATGGTGGTGGAAGTCGGATATCTTCGATCCTTTCATTGGTTTGGAACCTGATTGACGGCATTGCCGGGACAACTAGAGTTGATGAGGCATTATCAACTAGGGTTGCCGAGGCATGCTTATAGCAAGTTGCCAAGGCATCCTTATTGTCAGTTACCGAGGCATGCTTATTGTCGGTTGCCGCGGCAATTCTTGGTTCAGCATCTGAGGCTTTGCCGCTAGGTTCGTCTTGATCTTTTTGTGGAGTTTTGTTTGATGAGCGGGCTTGAGCCTCTTTAAGTTGTTGGCCACTTCTAGTGGTGATCGCCTTACATTGCTCATGGCTAGTTCCTCTAGCGACTTCAGTATCGCTAGGTAAACCTCCTTGCGGTCTAGTATTCAGGTTTTGAGCAAATTGTCCGACTTAATTTTCCAATGATTTGATTGGCGCCTCTTGGTTTTGCAATCTCATCTCGGTCCTATTAATAAAAGCATCAGTTCTTTTTATGAAGTTACTATTCTCAGCCATATAAGATTCAGTTTTCAACATAAAAACATTGAGAGAACTTTCCAAATAACAAGATGTTGTCGGTTGTTGCTGCGGCAACTATTGCCGTGGCATATTCTGTTGGAATCCCGAAGCTTGTGCATTCTGATTGTTCTGGTTTAGAGCATTGTTGGGATTACTCTATGAAAAATTCGGGTGCTTCTTCCAAGCTGGATTGTATGTATTGGACAGCACATTGTTGTTCCAGTTGTAATTCCCCACATAGAACCTGGATTCCGAATTCTGCATACATTCAGAAGAATCATGGTTACCACCACATAACTCACAAAAAGAATCCATTACCTTGACCTCATGTGTGTTGTTTGGTTTCTGCATGTTTTGGACCATCTTGGTTAAAGTGGCCAATTGTGCCGAAATTCAGTCTGATGATCCTAGTTCATGTATTGTGGCTTGGCGTCTAACTCCTCCTCGTCTAGTAGAGGGGAATTGATAATCATTCTGGGCAAGCCTGTTTAGAATTTGCATTGCTTCCTCCGGCGACTTATCTAGGAGTATGTCGTTTGCCGAGGCACTAGCATCATCCTTGTTGGTGTATTCACGGCGTTGTAAAATATTGTTACTTGTGTCCACACTAGAAATCCGTGTATGGGGCATTTGTGTAGAAGATCTCTATATCGCTCCTAAGCCTCATACATGGATTCATCATCTGCCTGCCGAAAAGAAGTAATGTCGTTACGAAGCTTATCAGTCAAATTTGTAGGATTAAACCGAGCAAGGAAATCACGACAAAGATCGGTCCAAGATCCTATTGATCCGGCAGGAATGCTATTCAACCATGCTTTCGCCCTATCCCTCAGTGAATAGGGGAATAATCTTAATCGTAAAACATCGGCGGTGACTCCATGTATTTTGAACGAGTTGCAAATCTCGAGGAAAGATTTAAGATGTTGTTGTGCATCTTCAGTTGCTGAGCTTTCAAATTGACCAATTATGTTGATCATATTAAACATCACCGGTTTCAACTCAAAGTGGTCGGCTTCAATTTCAGGTGCGACAACTCTTGGATTAAGTCCATCAAGATCTTCTTCAAGATAGTCTCGGATAGTTCTGTTTCGTGCAATAATCACTCCTCCTCATGCTGGAACATCTTGATTCATATTGCCGTCTTGATTAGCCATTGCTACTCTTAACCTTCGTCTAAGTCTTTTTAAGGTTCGTTCGATTTCTGGATCAAAGGGATATTCTGGTGTAATCTGTCTCGCCCTGGTCATATACCAATGCAAAACCAAAGTTTATTAGCCCTTTGAATCTTAAACAAGAAAAATAAAAAGAAAGTGCAAGAAAATAAAAACAAAGTCGCTATTGCCAATCCCCGGCAACGGCGCCAAAAACTTGTGCGTAATAAGTGCTCCGCAATTGTGCAAGTGTACACGTCGCAAGTTATAGTATAAAAGATATCGTCTCCACAGGGATTGGTGCCACTTCACGAATCTAATCTCTTGCACTATAAAAAGTAAAAACAAAAATAGAAGATTATAGGAGTTTAAACTAATAACTAAACTAGAAAGAAATAAAGTAAAAGAATATATGAGATCAAATGAGAGAGATAGGTCAGGTTATCGTGAGTTGAGGTGTGATAGCCAATTGGATCGTCTTGGTAAAAGAGTGCAAGGGCGGCTCAGTTGTTGTGGCAACTTGCAGAACGGGGTTGCCTTGGCAACTAATCAATGGTTTCCTGGGTGACTAGTTGGGCAACTACTTGGGCGTCTGGGCAGCAACCTTCAAGGTTCGGTAGAGCGTTCTTCAATGGTTTCTTCTTATCCCTAATTCGAAACTCTAGCTACTTGTGCATGCCTTGATAATACATCCCTGCGTGAATCAAGGGTGAACAACAACCAATCTTGCACTCCTCTTAGCCGTTGAAATCCTTAACTTATTCCTAAGCCGGATTAATCTTCACCATTAATAGATTGAATAAAGATCATATTCATTCGTTTCTTGAATCTAACTCTCCCGATATTAGATAAATAGATGAAGTTACGAGATCCTCTCCCAATTCACTCGCAAACAAGAATAAGAACCAAAAATGAATAAACCTTGAATAGAAAAATGCAAACTCTTATTACCTAAACAAAATCCAATAGTTTCTCACAACCACAAGACACAATAACCTTAGCCAAATAGATTTAGTTCATGGCTAGGTTCCAAAGAAACACAAGATAAAGAATTCCTAGCGTGAACCTAATTGAACAAGAAAGAAAAAGATGAAACATAGACGAAGCCTTCTTGTCGAGATCTCCCCCTTGAAGCTTGTCGAAAATTCTCTCCTATCTCCCCTTGGAGTTGACGGCTTGGTGATCTATTTATAGGGCTAGGTCAAAGTCCTCCTTTGAGGAGGAAGTTAAGTTGGAATTAAATTATCTTTAAAGAATATAATTCTTTATTATAATTATATTCCTTCTAGAACTTCTCCTATCTTCTTGGAATTTAATTCTTCTTTAACCTCTTCATGGAAATCAAACTCCTTTGGGATTTAGCTTTGTGCCACATCATATTGGGCTTGTCTAGTCATCAATTTCGACTACCACATCACCTTATTCTTTGTCGACAATTGCCCTGGCATCTGGCTCAGTGTCTCCTTCATGCATTGCCCTGGCAACTAGCTCGGCATCTCCTTCATGCATTGCCCTGGCAACTAGCTCTATTCTTGCTTTGGCAAGTGATCCTACACATACACACAAAACACACCAAAGCAACATATTTTCTCACAAAAACAACCAAGTTATGCAATCAAGCTCAACAATGGAAGGAAACATGGATTAATGCATGAATGACTAATTATGTAACTAATATGAGCCTAAGTCTAACAATATTACGAGTAAAAAGGGTAAGAAAAATAGTACTTTTGAACACTTATCAACCAACATCACTAGAATACACATTTGAACCCGAAATAGAACGAGTTCTTCATAGGAGAAGACATGAGCAAAGAGCAGCAATGGCAGATCCTATTTTCCCAGACGGCAATCAAAATAATGCGGCACTAGGAGGAGGAGCTCAAATTGAACAACCAATGCATGTCAGAAATAGACCAAACCGAGACTACCTAGAAGATGATCTAAACGGTCTTAATCCAGGAGTTATCACACCTGAAATAGAAGGTGCCCACTTTGAATTGAAACCTGTGATGTTCAACATGATCAACACAATTGGATAATTTGAAGGATCGGCCACTGAAGGTGCCAGACAACATCTCAAATCATTCCTGGAGATTTGTAATTCATTCAAACTACAAGGAGTCGATGAGGATGTCCTAAGGCTGGAATTATTTCCCTATTCACTGAGGGATAGTGCAAAAACGTGGTTGAATAGTATTCCAGTCGAATCTATAGGATCTTGGACGGATTTATATTGTGATTTCATTGCTAGATTTACTTATACAAATATGACTGATAAATTGCATAATGATATTACTTCTTTTTGGCTGGCAGACGATGAGTCCATGTACGAGGCTTGGGAGCGATACAAAGAGATTTTACACAAATGTCCCATGCACGGATTCCCATTATGGACACAAGTGATGATGTTCTACAACTCAGTGAATACGCCGACAAGAATGATGCTAGATGCCTCGGTAAATGGCATACTACTTGACGGGTCACCTGAGGATGCAATAGAGATTCTAAACCGTCTTGCCAAGAACAACTATCAATTCCCAACTACCCAAAGGGGAATAGTCAGACGAAACGCCACGATAAACGAGTTTGATTCATCGAGATCAATTTTTGCACAATTGGCCGCACTAACCAATTTGGTTAAGAATATGCAGCGACCAAGCAACACACAGGAGATCAAGGTAGTAGATTCAATTTGTGATTTATGTAATGGTAACCATGATTCTTCTGAGTGTTTACAGAACCCAGAATCAAGTTTTTATGTTGGAAACTACAACCGGAACAACAATTTGACGTCCAACACTTACAATCCAGCCTGAAGGAAGCATCCGAATTTCTCATGGAGCAATCCACACAATTCCCTTAATTAGAACAGTTAGAATGGATAAGCATCGGGATTCTAGCAGAACATGCCACGACAACAGATGCCGCAGCAACAATTGACACAATATAGTTCTTTGGAAAATTCTCTCAATGCTTTTATGTTAAAAACTGAATCTTATATGGTTGAGAATAGTAGTTTCATGAAAAGGACTGACGCTTTCATTAACAGGACTGGGATGAGATTGCAAAATCAAGAGGCAGCCTTGAAATCATTGGAGACACAAGTAGGGCAATTCGCTTAAAACTTGAATACAAGACCCCTTGGCGGACTACCTAGCGATACTGAGGTCTCAAAATGAGTAGGCCATGAGAAATGTAAGGTAATCATCACTCAGAGTGGTCGAAAGCTTGAGGAAGACCCAAAGGAGAACACTCAACCAGCATAACGATCTCCTATGCAAAAAGACACTAAAATTGATGAAACGGCAATTGCCCTGGCAATTCCCAGCGACAATGCAGTTCTAATTGCCCCGACAATTCCTGATGTCTAGACAGCTCCAATTACCCCGGCAATTTCTTATGCCCAGGCAATTAACGATAAAAAGATAAAACCAGAAAAGAAGGAAGAGGAGATCTGAATTTCACCTCCATTCCCACAAAGTTTGAAACGACAACAACAAGAATATCAATTCAAGAAATTCCTAGACATCTTGAAGCAAGTTCACATCAATTTTCCGTTGGTAGAAGCAATAGAGCAAATGCCAAACTATGCCAAGTTCCTTAAAGACATTGTCTCTAAGCGAACAAGGCTATGTGAGTTTGAAACTGTGGCTGTGACAGAAGAATGCATGGCAATGCTACACAACCGCATGCCGCCTAAACTTAAAGATCCTGGCATTTTCACCATACCATGTGCTATCAAAAATCATTATGTCGGGAAGGCCTTGTGCGATCTTGGAGCAAGCATAAACCTTATGCCAAAATCATTCTTCCAACGATTGGGCATAGGGAATGCGAGACCTACAACAATGATGCTTCAACTTGCAGACAGATCCTATTTGCATCCAGAGGGAAAATTGAAGATATTTTGGTAAGAGTTGATAAATTTATTTTTCCCGCTAATTTCATTGTTTTGGATTGTGAAACAAATGAGTCAACACCCATCATTCTCGGGAGACCATTTTTAGCAACGAGAAGAACCTTGATCGATGTAAAGATGGAGAGCTCACCATGAGGGTAAATGACCAGCAAGTCAAACTCAATGTCTTCCAAACTCTTAAGCATGCTGATGAACCGGAAGAATGCCAAGCCATTAATGCCACTATCGAATTCAATTTTGAGGTAGAAGAGAATTGCCTCAGCAATTATAGTGCCGAACCAGAAAACCCTGAGAAACTGATCGACGAGGAGCTTGATAAAGCAAACTGGATAGTGAGTCGACCAGGTAAGTATTTTGAACCATTGGATTACTCAGGTAAGGAAGGTAAACTTGAAAAACCTTCTATTGAGCAACCACCGACACTTGAATTGAAAGCTTTGCCCGAACAATTGAAATATGCTTATTTGGAAACCGATAACACACTGCCCATAATTATTTCTTCTAAGTAGTAGCTTGAACAGGAAAAGAGGTTGATTGATATGTTAAAGATGCACAAGAAGGCAATCGGATGGACAATTGCCGATTTAAAGGGAATTAGCCTAGCGGTATGTATGCAAAAATCCTTTTGGAGGATGATCATAAATCGAAAATTGAGGCACATATGAGACTTAACCCTGCTATGAAGGAAGTCGTGAGGAAGGAAATCATCAAGTGGCTTGATGCCGGTATCATATATCCTATCTTTGACAGTACATGGGTAAGTCTGGTACAATGTGTACCGAAAAAGGGAGGTATAACAGTGGTAAGTGACAAAGGCAGCGAACTCATTCCAACTAGGACTGTGACCGGTTGGAGGGTTTGTATAGATTATCGAAAGTTGAATAATGCTACTAGAAAAGATCACTTCCCTTTACCTTTTATTGACCAAATGTTTGACCGTCTTGCAGGGAAATCTTTTTATTGTTTTCTTGATAGTTACTCAGGTTATAACCAAATTTCCGTAGCACCGTATGATCAGGAAAAGACCACTTTCACATGCCCATATGGTACGTATGCATTTCGAAGGATGCCATTCGGTTTATGCAATGCCCCGACAACCTTTCAAAGATGCATGATGGCAATTTTCTCCGACTTGGTGGAAGACTTCATCGAAATATTCATGGATGATTTTTTGGTATTTGGGGATAGTTTCGACAATTTCCTCGGCAATTTGAAGAAGGTATTGTCACGATGTGGAAAATCTGACCTAGTGCTAAATTGGGAGAAGTGCCATTTCATGGTGGACGAAAGGATTGTGCTCGGCCATAAAATCTTGTCCAAAGGAATCGAAGTGGATAGAGCCAAAGTGGACGTGATTGAGAGATTGCCGCTAATAAGTGTTCAAAAGTACTATTTTTCTGACCCTTTTTACTCATATTATTGTTAGACTTAGGCTCATATTAGTTGCATAATTAGCCATTCATGCATTAATCCATGTTTCCTTCCATCATTGAGCTTGATTACATAACTTGGTAGTTTTTGTGGGAAAAGATGCTGCTTTGGTGTGTTTTGTGTGTATATGCAGGATCACTTGCCAAAGCAAAGCTAGAGCTAGTTGCTAGGGCAATACATGAAGGAGATGCCGAGCTAGTTGCCAGGGCAATGCATGAAGGAGACGCCGAGCCAATTGCCAGGGCAATTGTCGACAAAGAACAAGGTGATATGGTAGTCGAAATTGATGACTAGACAAGCCCAAGATTACGTGGAGCAAAGCTAAATCCCAAAGGAATTTGATTTCCAGGAAGAGATTAAAGAAGAATTAAATTCCAAGAAGATAGGAGAAGTTCTAGAAGGAATCTAATTATAATAAAGAATTATATTCTTTAAAGATATTTTAATTCCAACTTAACTTCCTCCTCAAAGAAGGACTTTGACCTAGCCCTATAAATTAGAGGCCATATCGTCAACTTGAGTAAGAGAGCGAGAAGAGAGAATTTTCGACAAGCATCTAGGGCAAGGAGATTTCGACAAGCTTCATTCTTCATCTTTTTCTTTCTTGTTCAATTAGGTTCATGCTAGGGATTATTTATCTTGTGTTTCTTTGGAACCTAGCCATGAACTAAATCTATTTGGCTATGGTTATTGTGTTTTGTGGTTTTGAGAAACTATTGGATTTTGTTTAGGTAATAAGAGTTTGCACTTTTCTATTCAAGGTTTATTCATTCTTGGTTCTTATTCTTGTTTGCGAGTGAATTGGGAGAGGATCTCGTAACTTCATCTATTTATCTAATATCGGAAGAGTTAGATTCAAGAAACGAATGAATATGATCTTTATTCAATCTATTGATGGTGAAGATTAATCTGGCTTAGGAATAAGTTAAGGATTTCAACGGCTAAGAGGAGCGCAAGATTGGTTGTTGTTCACCCTTGATTCACGCAGGGATGTATTATCAAGGCATGCACAAGTAACTAGAGTTTCGACTTAGGGATAAGAAGAAACCATTGAAGAACGCTCTGCCAAACCTTGAAGGTTGCTGCCCAGACGCCCAAGTGGTTGCTGCCCAGACGCCCAAGTAGTTGCCCAACTAGTCACCCAGGCAACCATCGATTAGTTGCCAAGGCAACCCCGTTGTGCAAGTTGCCACGACAACTGAGTTGCCCGTGCACTCTTTTACCAAGATGATCCAATCGTCTATCACACCTCAACTCACGATAACATGGCCTATCTCTCTCATTTGATCTCATTTATTCTTTTACTTTATTGCCTTCTAGTTTAGTTATTAGTTAAACTCCTATAATCCTTTATTTGTGTTTTTACTTTTTTCAGTGCAAGAGACTAGATTCTTGAAGTGGCACCAATCCATGTGGAGACGATATTTTTCATACTATAACTTGCAACGTGTATACTTGCACAATTGCGTAGCACTTATTACGCGCAACAGCCGCCACCAACTTCAGTCAAAGGAATCTGAAGTTTCCTCAGCATGCAGGTTTTTACATAAGGTTTATTCATAATTTTTCTAAAATTTCTAAACCCTTGTGTAGTTTGCTTGAACAGGATAAGGCTTTCAACTTTGATGAATCTTGTGCCACGACATTTGAAGCCTTGAAAAAGCAACTTGCTTCAGCACCTTTTGTGGTACCACCCAATTGGACCTTACCTTTTGAAATTATGTGCGACGCAAGTAATTACGCGGTAGGGGCTGTTTTAGTGCATTGAAAAGGTAAGATTTTTCATGTAATTTACTACGCTAGTAAAACTCTGAATGATGCACAATCAAATTACACCACTACGGAGAAAGAATTACTAGTTGTAGTCTTTGCATTTGATAAATTTCATTCCTACTTCACTGGTACTAAGGTAATTGTTCATACTGATCATTCGGCAATTAAGTACCTATTTGCTAAGAAAGATGCCAAACCTTGCTTAATTCGTTGGATTTTACTTTTACAAGAATTTAACATAGAAATTAAGGACAGGAAAGGAACAGAGAACCAGGTTGCCGATCACTTATCAAGGTTGGAGAAAGACAATGAAGATTCAGACTCCTTGGAGATCCATGACACATTACCAGATGAGCAATTACTAGTTGCCTCGGCAACTCCCTGGTATACTGATTTAGTTAATTTTTTGGTCAGTGGTATTTTGCCTTATAATCTTACTCACCAAGGAAAAAAGCGATTTCAACACGATGCTAAGCATTATTATTGGGACGAGCCTCTTTTGTTTAAACAATGTGCAGATCAGGTGATAAGACGATGTGTTCCCGAGGAGGAACAAGACAATGTGCTTCGGTAATGTCACTCTTCACCCTATAGAGGCCATTTTGCAGGAACAAGCACCGCGACCAAAGTCCTACAATCCGGCTTCTATTGGCCTACACTTTACAGAGATGCTCAAGAATTTTACAAGCAGTGTGATCGATGTCAACGAACGAGCAATATTTCTAGGCTACATGAGATGCCGTTGCAGAATATCCTTGAAGTTGAGCTATTTGGTGTGTGGGGAATTGATTTCATGGGGCCCTTCCCATCCTCCTTCGGCAATCTCTATATCTGACTTGCCATTGACTATGTTTCTAAATGGGTTGAAGCAGCTGCAGTACCTAGAAACGATTCAAAGACCATGCAGAAATTCTTAAAGAAATACATATTCACACAATTCGGGACACCAAGGGCAATTATCAGCGATGGGGGCACACACTTTGACAATAGGTTAATTGCCAAGATTTTGGAGCGATTTGGAGTAACACATAAAATTGCCTCAGCATATCACCCACAGACAAACGGGCAAGCCGAAATTTCCAATCGTGAATTAAAGGTTATACTTGAAAAAGTTGTTAATCCTTCTCAAAAGGATTGGTCCGCAAGAATTGATAAAGCACTCTGGGCCTATTGAACAGCTTTCAAGACACCTTTAGGCATGTCACCCTATAGACTAGTTTATGGAAATACTTGCCACTTGTTGGTAGAAATCGAGCATAAGGCTTATTGGGCAATTAAAACCGTTAACATGATTTGGGAGAGTGTGGGGCAAAAGTGATTATTGGACCTCAGTAAGAGTAAAGAAATCCGTGCCATAGCTTACGACAACACAAAAATCTACAAGGAGAAAATGAAGCATTGGCATGACAGGAAGCTATCGCCGCGACAATTTTTGCCTAAGCGATTAGTTCTTCTCTTCAATTCTCGGTTAAAACTCTTTTCTGAAAAACTGAAATCAAGATGGTCTGGGCCATTTGAAGTAGTAAAACCGTTCTCCCATGGTGTCGTGATAATTGTTGCACATAATAAGTGCTCCGCAATTGTGCAAGTGTAGACGTTGTAAGTTATAGTATAAAAGATATCGTCTCCACAGGGATTGGTGCCACTTCAAGAATTCAATCTCTTGCACTGTAAAAAGTAAAAACACAAGTAGGTGATTGTAGGAGTTTTAACTAACAACTAAACTAGAAAGAAATAAAGTAAAAGAAGATGTAATCAAATTAGAGAGAATAGGCCAGGTTATCATGAGTTGAGGTGTGATAGCTGATTGGATCGTCTTGGTAAAAGAGTGCAAGGGCAACTCAGTTGCCGTGGTAACTTGCGCAGCGGGGTTGCCTTGGCAACTAATTGACGGTTGCCTGGGCAACTAGCTGGGCAACTAATTGGGCGGCTGGGCAGCAACTTCAAGGTTCGGCAGAGCGTTCTTCAATGGTTTCTTCTTATCCCTAAGTCGAAACTCTAGCTAATTGTGCATGCCTTGACAATACATCCCTGCGTGAATCAAGGGTGAACAACAACCAATCTTGTGCTCCTCTTAGCTGTTGAAATCCTTAACTTATTCCTAAGCCGAATTAATCTTCACCATCAATAGATTGAATAAAGACCATACTCATTCGTTTCTTGAATCTAACTCTCCCGATATTAGATAGATAGATGAAGTTACGAGATCCTCTCCCAATTCACTCGCAAACAAGAATAAAAACCAAGAATGAGTAAACATTGAATTGAAAGTGCAAACTCTTATTACCTAAACAAAATCCAATTGTTTCTCACAACCACAAAACACAATAACCCTAGCCAAATAGATTTAGTTCATGGCTAGGTTCCAAAGAAACACAAAACAAAGAATTCCTAACATAAACCTAATTGAACAATAAAGAAAAATATAAAGAATGGTTGAAGCCTTTGTCGAAATCTCTCCCTTGCTCTCTCCTTGTCGAAATCTCTCCATTTGCTCTCCCCATGTCGAAATCTATCCCTTTTCTCCCTCCTTGTCGAAATCTCTCCCTTTGCTCTCCCTTGGAGTTGACGGCTTGGTCCTCAATTTATAGGGCTAGGTCAAAGTCTTTTTTGAGGAGGAAGTTAAGTTGGAATTAAATACTTTTAAAGAATATAATTCTTTATTATATTTAAATTCCTTCTAAATCTTCTCCTATCTTCTTGGGATTTAATTTCTCTTTAACCTCTTCATGGAAATCAAACTCCTTTGGGATTTAACTTTGCTCCACGTCATCTTGGGCTTATCTAGTCATCAATTTCGACTGCCATATCATTTTATCCCTTATCGACAATTGCCCTAGCAACTAGCTCGACATCTCCTTCATGCATTGCCCTGGCAACTGCGTCGGCATCTCCTTCATGCACTGCCCCAATAATTGGTTCCAGCCTTGTTTAGGCAAGTGATTCTGCACACACACAAAAACAACTATCGGCAGCACCCTTTTCCACAAAATTAAGCAGAATATGAAATCAAGCTTGTCCACAAAGGAAACAATGCAAACATGCATGAATGGCTAATAATGCAACTAATATGTGCCTAAGTCTAGCAATAATATGAATAAAAGGGTGAATAAAATAGTAAGTTTAAACACTTAACACACCCCCAAACTCAAACTATTGCTTGTCCTCAAGAAATGCAAACTAATAATTACCCGCCAAGACTCCAATTTTCACAAACTTAGCTTTGAACTTGATTTCAATTCTCATAACCGTGGCACAATATATGATTGGCTTTTCATTTTTTGGAAAACTTAAGAGTTACTCGGAATCAAACTATAATGCTTGAGAGTGTGTGCGGAGTTGTGTGCAAGTTTATTTTTCGGATTCTATGCAAACAAAAGGTTTTCAAATTACTTCCTCGGGTTCTTTTAACATGTTTTAACTAGAGCCGGTTTCGGGCACCTCTAGCGATCAATTTTTAGCACATACTAGAGCTAATTTTGGGCACCTCTAGCATTCATCCAATTTTTATTCTAATCCCCCAATTTTTTTAACTATCAACCTAAGTTCGCTAGAATTCCTTAAATCAATCAAGCCACAACAATGTTTCATCAAGTTTAGCATCATAGTAAGATTCTAAGTGTTTCCACGTTTATCCTAGAATAAAAAGTTCTATCAATTAAGTACATTAGCAAAGTCATCATCGGATATTCATCAAATCTAGGCAATTCTTGTTCCAACTAAAGGCATGACAAGCAATTTATGTAATCTAAATGCAATACTTAAGATGAATGCAACTAAACATGGTAACTAACTAATAACAATCCCCCCCAAACTCGAGTGAGGCATTGTCCTCAATGCATGCAAAGGAAAGAAAAATAAAAATAACAATAAAGAAAAGTAAAATGCAAACAAGGACTTACTCTGAGAGTTCGTCATCGTGGATGATTAGTTTCCTTTTGGCCTATGTCTTGATTCTTTTGCTAAAAACGCGGTGGTTGCTTTCTTGTTGCCGATGGTGGAATCGATCCTCGTACGGGGTGTTCTCATCATCAATGTCATTATCCTTTCACTTGGGCTTGGAGGATTCAATTGGTGCGGTCTTTTTTGGTGCAATGGATGACTCGTCCGAATCTAAAAAATCGGATAATGATTCAGTACGAGTTGATTCGGGCATAGGCGCTTTACCTTTGGCTTTTACAGTGGTTGTTGTGGCGTCTTTAGCTTTGGTTTCTGCGGCATCTTCAGTGTTGGTTGACGGGGTAACTACATGGGCAGGCGCAGTGTAGGTTGCTGCAGCATCATCTATTGTAGTTGCCGTGACAACTGCTTCATTGGTTGCCGTAGCAAGGATTTCAGCATGAAAGATGGGGAACGACACACGGCTATTCGGGTACTTTTCCAGGATGACTTGGGTGATGGCATTGTTGTGATCCTTCATGTACCACATAAACATTAGTTGCCCGTCTTCAATTTGCCTAAGGTGGTTCGCCAACGGTTGTAAGAGTGCTTCAAGTTGTCCTGGGGTTGCTGTCCGAGTTGCACGAGCATCAGTTGCTTGGGCATTAGTAGTTGCCGAGGCGGTAGGAGTTGCCGCAACAATTAAAGGCATTGGGGATTTTACCGGTGCCTCTCCCATTAGCTTTCGGATTTGTGCTCGATTCTATTCGGACTTTGGTAGGGCCTTTTCATTAGTGGACTCACTTGGGACATGCATCTCCTTGCAAAGATTGGAAATTAAGCAAGGGAAGAAAGAGAACCCTTGTCTTTTATGCTACATACAAAAATCTCATCACAAATAATTTTCCAATGTTAATGATGCGATTATGCAAGATAGAATGTATGAGAAAAAGACGAGGTGTATCAACGGTGGTATTGTGTGTTGTGGGCATTAAATAAGTTTTAACAAACTTATTCCATAATTTTGACTCAGGTTTAAGCCGAAGGCGATTTACCGTGCCTTGTATTTACCGTCGTTCCAATGAGTTCCCGGTAGAGTGATTTCTTAAAGCACCTTGTCAAGTTGCTTGGGCGTGAGTTGATCAACAAAGGCTTGATGCTTGTCCTTCTTAACGTAGAGCCTGTAAAAGGTGTTGATGTTTTCAGGGCTCATGAGTATAGCCTTGTCACGAACAAAAACATAAGGATTATCCGGGTTAGGTGAGTGAACATAGAATTCTCTTACCAATGAGATTTTACCCGATTCCAGTTGATGGCAAAAGATTTGCCACTTTTGATGTGCAATCCTTTCGAAGATGAATAGTTCAAGGCCGATATCTTGATGAGAGTTGGAGTATTCGAAGCCTTGTTCTTCTCAAATCTTCCAGCTTTCAAACTTGGAGTGAAATCTTTCTTGAACCACCGGTGTAGCAAACTTCTTGTATCTCGGTTCTTTGGAGGAACTTGGATGAAACAACAATTCGATTTTGGATGCCATGGATGATCTTGGTTGTGAGTTTGGTAGAAACAAAGAAAAGAAAGCAAAAGAAACTAAAAAGTTGTAAGATGAAAAGTAGGAATAGGTTTCTTGGAAGTTAAGGGTGATGGGTTAAATAGAAAAGATATGTAGTAAATATGGTGGGGGATTAATTAGAAGGAAAGAAAACAAGGGTTTTGATTGGGGGAAAGGGACGGCTAGGGGATTTGGGGGAGGAGAAGGGTTTGGCTGGCTATGTAAGTTTTATTTAGGGTAAATTGGAGGCTTAATATAAGCCTTAGATTTAGCCCATTAATTTCCTTGTTGAAGAAGTTTCATTCTTGAATCAAATTCCTCTTTATCTTGAACTCTTTTCCTACAATTCAAAAACAAATAAAATAAAGATTAAAATTAAAGATAAACTAATAAAAGAAAATAAATAAAGATGTGCAAAGAAATTCTTAAACGTAAAATTTAAAAACAATTAGATAAATATGAAAGAAAGATGTAGTCTTAATCTTAAAGAAAATAAATAAATATATCCTAAAAAGAGAAATAATCGAAATTAATAAATAATAAAAAAATTAAATAGTTAAAAAAATTAAAAATAAAAAGAAAATATCGAAAGGAGAGCATGCTCATGCATCTCCTAAGGTGACCACTTCTTTGTTACGTTCCACATGGGCACCATTGTAGTGCTTCAATATTTGTCCGTTAACTTTGAATTCATATTCGTTAGTGATGGACTTGATTATCACGGCACCATGGGAGAACGGTTTGACAACTTCGAATGGTTCCGACCATCTTGATTTTAGTTTTCCCGGGAAAAGTTTCAGCCGAGAATTGAATAACAGAACTAGTTGCCCTGGCGTGAATTACCGCGGCAATAGTTTCTTGTCATGCCATTGTTTTGTTTTCTCCTTGTAGATTCGTGCATTGTTATAGGCGAGTGCACGAAATTCTTCTATCTTGTTGAGGTCCAACAAACGCTTTTTCCCGACACTTTCCCAATCCATATTCACGGTCTTGATTGCCTAATATGCCTTGTGTTCGATTTCCACCGGTAGATGGCATGTTTTGCTATAGACAAGTCGGAAGGAAGACATACCTAAGGGTGTTTTGAATGCAGTGTGATATGCCCAAAGTGCATCATCTAGTCTTACTGACCAATCCTTCCTAGAGGGATTTACAACTTTCTCGAGTATACCCTTCAATTCTCAGTTGGAAATTTTTGCTTGCCTATTGGTTTGTGGGTGATATGCCGTGGCAATTTTGTGTGATACACCAAAGCGTTGTAATATCTTGGTGATGAGTCTGTTGTCAAAGTGCTTGCCTTCATCACTGATAATTCCTATTGGCATCCCAAACCGTATAAATATATTTTTCTGCAAGAATCATTGGACGATCTTGGAATCATTTGCGGGAACTGCAGCTGCCTCATCCCATTTAGACATGTAGTCAACGGCAAGTTGAATGTAGAGGTTGCCGAATGAAGATGAGAAAGGTCCCATAAAATCGATCCCCTATACATCGAACAATTCCACCTCGAGGATGTTTTGGAGCGGCATCTCATGTCGTCTAGAGATATTGCCCGTCCTTTGGCAACGATCACATTGCTTGTAAAATTCTTGGGCATCTTTGTACAGTGTTGGCCAATACAAACTAGATTGCAAAACTTTGGCCGCGGTACGTGTTCCTCCAAAATGTCCTCCATAGGGTGAAGAACGGCATTGCTAGAGTACATTCTACTGCTCCTCTTCAGAGACACATCGGCGTATAACCTGATCTGTACATTGTTTAAACAAAAGAGGCTCGTCCCAGAAATAATGCTTAGTATCATGGCGGAACCTCTTCTTCCCTTGATGAGTAAGGCCATAAGGTAAAATACCACAAACAAGGAAATTATCTAAATCTACGAACCAGGGTATTACCGAGGTGTGTGTTGCCGTGGCAACTACTTCCATAGTTGCCGAGGCGTGCGCGTCTAGAGTTGTCGAGGCATGCACATCAGTGGTTGCCAAGGCATACGCGTCAGGAGTTGTCGAGGCGTGCGCATCAAGGGTTACCATGGCAACTGCTTCCATGGTTGCTGAGGTAACTAACAGTTGCTCATCCGAGAATACATCGCATATCTCTAAATTTGCGTCCTCCTCCCTTTTGCGTTCTAAGCATGATAAGTGACCGGCCACTTGATTTTCTATTCCTTTCTTGTCCTTAATTTCAATGTCAAACTCTTGTAAAAGCAATGTCCAACGAATCAAACGAGGTTTGGCATCCTTTTTAGCAAATAGATACTTAATTGCCAAATGGTCCGTATGAACAATTACTTTTGTACCAATCAAATAGGATAAAAACTTGTCAAATGCGAAAACTATGGCTAGTAACTCTTTCTCCGTTGTGGTGTATCACATGAAAGGTCTTACCTGTGCGTTGGCCTAGGACTGCTCCTACCACAAAATCACTTGCATCACACATGAGCTTAAAATGTAGCGTCCAATCGGGTGGAACGACAATGGATGTCGAGGCAAGTTTTTCCTTTAGGGTTTCGAATGCTTGGGCGCAAGAATTATCAAAATTGAAGACTTTATCCTGTTCAAGCAAATTGCACAAGGGTTTAGTAATTTTAGAAAAATTATTAATGAACCTCCTATAAAAACCTGCATGTCCAAGAAAGCTTCAGATTCCTTTAACCGAACTTAGTGAGGGTAATCTCTCAATCACGTCCACCTTGGCTTTGTCTACTTCAATTCCCTTGGATGAAATCTTTTGGCTGAGTACTATTCCTTCATCTACCATATAATGGCACTTCTCCCAATTAAGGACTAAATCAGTTTCTTCACATCTTGCCAACACCTTCTCTAAATTGCCGAGGCAACTGTCGAATTCATTACCAAAAACGGAAAAATCATCCATGAAGATCTCAAGGAAGTCTTCGACCATGTCTGAAAAGAGTGCCATCATGCATCTTTGGAAGGTTTTCGGGGCATTACACAATCCGAACGGCATCCTTCGAAAAGCATAAGTACTGTATGGGCATGTGAATGTTGTCTTTTCTTGATCTTCTGGTGCTATGGCAATTTGATTGTAACCTGAATAACCAACAAGAAAACAATAAAAGGGTTTACCTGCAAGACGGTCAAGCATTTGACCAATAAAGGGTAATGGAAAGTGATCTTTCCTAGTGGCTTTGTTTAGCTTTCGATAATCCATACAAACCCTCCAACTGGTCACAGTCCTGGTTGGAATAAGTTCATTGTTTTCATTACTTACCACCGTTATATCTCCCCTTTTCGGTACACATTGTACCAGACTTATCCATGTACTATCAGAGATAGGGTATATGATGTCGGCGTCAAGCCACTTGATGATTTCTTTCATTAAAACCCCTTTCATGGCATGATTCAGTCTCTTCTGTGCCTTAATCGAAGGTTTGTGATCATCTTCCAACAAAATCTTATGCATGCACACTGACAGGCTAATTCCCTTCAAGTCGGCAATTGTCTATCCTATCACCTTCTTGTGTAGCATCAACATGTTGATCAGCTTTTTTTCATGCTCAGGCTGTAACTTAGAGGAAATAATTACAGGCAATGTATTATCGGTTCCCAGGTAAGCATATTTTAGTTGCCCTGGCAACTCTTTCAACTCAAGAATCGGTGGTTGTTCAATGGAGGGCTTTTCGAGTTTACCTTCCTTACTTGAGTAATCCAGTGGTTCAAAGTATGTACCTGGTCGATTGACTAACCAATTTGCCTCTTCTTGTTGTTCTTCATCTATCGGTTCTTCATACTCCTTACGTTTCTCCAAATCGGCATTGTAGTTGCCGAGGTAACTAAATTCCTCGTCGAAGTTAAACTTTGTCGTGGCATGAAGAAGTTGGCATTCTTCCAGATCATCGGCATGCCTTAGTGTTTGGAACACATTTAGTTTAACTTGCTGGTCATTCACCCTCATTGTGAGTTCTCCCTTTTCAACATCGATCAAGGTTCTCCTTGTCGCTAGGAAGGGTCTCCCGAGAATGATAGGTGCATGTTCATATGCTTTACAATAAAAAACAATAAAGTCAGCGGGAAAAATAAATTTATCAACTTTTACCAGTATGTCTTTGATTTTTTCCTCTGGATGCACATAGGATTTGTCGGCTAGCTGTAGTATAACTGTTGTAGGTCTTGCCTTCCCGATTCCTAGTTTCTGGAAAACCGATTTAGGCATCAAGTTTATGCTTGCTCCAAGGTCACATAATGCTTTCCCGACATAGTGGTTTCTGATGGAACAAGGTATTGTGAAACTTCCGGCATCTTTCAATTTGGGTGGCATGCGATTGTGCAACATGGCCATGCATCCCTCTGTTGCGACAACTATTTCAAACTCTCCTAACCTTGTTCTCTCGGACACAATTGCCTCAACCAATGGCAAGTTGATGTGGACTTGCTTTAGGATATCAAGAAACTTCTTGAATTGATATTCTTGCTTTTGTCGCTTCAACCTTTGTGGTAATGGTGGTGGAAGTCGGATATCTTCGATCCTTTCATTAGTCTGGAACTTGATTGACGGCGTTGCCGAGGCAACTAGAGTTGCTGAGGCATCATCAATTGGGGTTGTTGTGGCGTGCCTATTGTTGGTTGCCGCATCATCCTTATCACTGGTTGCCGAGGCATGCTTATCGCTAGTTGCCGCGGCAATTCCTGGTTCAGTATTTGAGGCTTTGTCGCTGAGTTCGTCTTGTTCTTTTTGTGGAGTTTTGTTTGATGAGCGAGGTTGAGCCTCTTTAAGTTGTTGGCCACTTCTAGTGGTGATCACCTTACATTGCTCATGGCCAGTTCCTCTTGCGACTTCAGTATCGCTAGGTAAACCTTCTTGCGGTCTAGTATTTAGGTTTTGAGCAAATTGTCCGACTTGATTTTCCAATGATTTGATTTCCGCCTCTTGGTTTTGCAATCTCATATTGGTCTTGTTAATAAAAGCATCAGTTCTTTTTATGAAGTTACTATTCTCAGCAATATAAGATTCAGTTTTCAACATAAAAGCATTGAGAGAATTTTCCAAAGAACTAGATGTTGTCGGTTGTTACTACGGAAACTATTGTCATGGCATATTCTACTAGAATCCCGATGCTTGTGCATTCTGCTTATTCTGGTTTAGAGGATTGTTGGGATTACTCCATGAAAAATTTGGGTGCTTCTTCCAAGCTGAATTGTATGTATTGGACATCACATTGTTGTTTTGGTTGTAATTCCCCACATAAAAGCTGGATTCTGGATTCTGCATACATTCAGAAGAATCATGGTTACCACCACATAACTCACAATAGGAATCTATTACCTTGACCTCCTGTGTGTTGTTTGGTTTCTGCATGTTCTTGGCCATCTTGGTTAGAGTGGCCAATTGTGCCGGAATTGAATCTGATGATCCAGTTCATAAATTATGGCTTGGTGTCAAGCTCCTCCTCGTCTAGCAGATGGGAACTGATAATCATTCTTGGAAAGCCTGTTTAGAATTTGCATTCCTTCCTCCGGCAACTTATCTAGGAGTATGTCGTGTGCCGATGCATCTAGCATCACCCTTGTTGGTGTATTCACAGCGTTGTAAAACATTGTTACTTGTGTCCACACTGGGAATCCGTGTATGGGGCATTTGTGTAGAACTTCCCTATATCGCTCCCAAGCCTCGTACATGGATTCATTATCTGCCTGCCAAAAAGTAGTTTCATTACGAAGCTTATCAGTCAAATTTGTAGGATTAAATCGAGCAAGGAAATCACGACAAAGACCGGTCCAAGATCCTATTGATCCGGCAAGAATGCTATTCAGCCATGCTTTCGCCCTATCCCTCAGTGAATAGGGGAATAATCTTAGTCATAAAACATTGGGGGTAATTCCTTGTATTTTGAATGAATTGCAAATCTCGAGGAAAGATTTAAGATGTTGTCGTGCATCTTCAGTTGCTGAGCCGCCAAATTTACCAATTGTGTTGATCATATTGAACATCACCGGTTTCAACTCAAAGTGGTCAGCTTCAATTTTAGGTGTGACAACTCCTGTATTAAGTCCTTCAAGATCTTCTTCAAGATAGTCTCGAATAGTTCTATTTCGTGTAAGAATCACTTATCCTCCTGCTGGAACATCTTGATTCATATTGTCGTCTTGATTAGCCATTGTTACTCTTAACCTTTGTCTGAGTCTTTGCAAGGTTCCTTCAATTTCTGGATCAAAGGGATATTCTTGTGTAATCGGTCTCACCCTGGTCATATACCAATGGAAAACCAAAGTTTGTTAACCCTTTGAATCTTAAATAAGAATAATGAAAAGTGCAAGAAAATAAAAACAAAGTCGCTATTGCCAATCCCTGGCAACGGTGCCAAAACCTTGTTGCACGTAATAAGTGCTCAGCAATTGTGCAAGTGTACACGTCACAAGTTATAGTATAAAAGATATCGTCTCCACGGGGATTGCTACCACTTCAAGAATTCAATCTCTTGCACTATAAAAAGTAAAAACACAAGTAGGTGATTGTAGGAGTTTTAACTAACAACTAAACTAGAAAGCAATGAAGTAAAAAAAGATGTAATCAAATGAGAGAGAATAGGCCAGGTTATCGTGAGTTGAGGTGTGATAGCCGATTGTATCTTCTTGGTAAAAGAGTTCAAGGGCAACTCAGTTGCCGTAGCAACTTGCGCAGCGGGGTTGCCTTGGCAACTAATCGACGGTTTCCTGGGCAACTAGCTGGGCAACTAATTGGGTAGCTGGGCAGCAACTTTAAGGTTCGGCGGAGCGTTCTTCAATGGTTTCTTCTTTTCCCTAAGTCGAAACTCTAGCTAATTGTGCATGCCTTGACAATACATCTCTGCGTGAATCAAGGGTTAACAACAACCAATCTTGCGCTCCTCTTAGCCGTTGAAATCCTTAACTTATTCCTAAGGCAGATTAATATTCACCATCAATAGATTGAATAAAGACCATACTCATTCGTTTCTTGAATCTAACTCTCCCGATATTAGATAAATAGATAAAGTTACAAGATCCTCTCCCAATTCACTCACAAACAAGAATAAAAACAAAGAATGAGTAAACCTTGAATTGAAAGTGCAAACTCTTATTACCTAAACAAAATCCAATTGTTTCTCACAACCACAAAACACAATAACCCTAGTCAAATAGATTTAGTTCATGGCTAGGTTCCAAAGAAACACAAAACAAAGAATTCCTAACATAAACCTAATTGAACAAGAAAGAAAAAGATGAAGAATGGTTGAAGCCTTTGTCGAAATCTTTCCCTTGCCCTCTCCTTGTCGAAATCTCTCACTTTGCTCTCCCCTTGTCGAAATCTCTCCCTTTGCTCCCTCATTGTCAAAATCTCTCACTTTGCTCTCCCTTAGAGTTGACGGCTTGGTCCTCAATTTATAGGGCTAGGTCAAAGTCTTTTTTGAGGAGGATGTTAAGTTGGAATTAAATATAATAAAGAATATAATTCTTTATTATATTTAAATTCCTTCTAGATCTTCTCCTATCTTCTTGGGATTTAATTTCTCTTTAACCTCTTCATGGAAATCAAACTCCTTTTGGATTTAACTTTTCTCCACGTCATCATGGGCTTATCTAGTCATCAATTTTGACTGCCATATCATCTTATCCCTTATCGACAATTGCCCTGGCAACTAGATCGGCATCTCCTTCATGCATTGCCCTGGCAACTACGTCGGCATCTCCTTCATGCACTGCCCTGGCAACTGGTTCCAGCCTTGTTTAGGCAAGTGATTTTGTACACACACAAAAACAACTATCGGCAGCACCCTTTTTCCACAAAATTAAGCAAAATATGAAATCAAGCTTGTCCACCAAGGAAACAATGCAAACATGCATGAATGGCTAAAAATGCAACTAATATGAGCCTAAGTCTAGCAATAATATGAATAAAATAGTACTTTTAGACAGTTAACAATAATCAAGTCCACCATTGACAGTCATGAACTCAAAGTTAACGAACAAAGATTGAAGCACTATGCCGGCACCCATGTTGAGCGGGGCAAAGAAGTGGTTACTCTAGGAGATGCATAATAATGATCTCCTTTAGTATTTATTTTTTTTACTTTTTAGTCTTGTCTTTAATTTTGGACTTTTTTATTTTTGGTTTTATTTTTTTCCTTAAATTTTAAATCTTATCTTTCCATATTTGTTTTAGGGTGTTTAATTTTAATTTTCCATATTTATCTTTTTAATTAATGCTTATCTTTTTATTTGTGTTTGAATTTTAGGAAAAGAGTTCAAGACAAGGAGTAGTTGGATTAAAAAAGGGAAGTTTGCATTTAAAGAGGGAATAATGGGTGGATTTTAAGGGATTACAAAGGCTTATGTGAGTAATAATTTTTACCCTAATTTTCACCCCTTTTATTATCCTATCCGCCTATCCCTCTATAACCACCCAATACCCTTTGTTACACACCCCAACCAATCCCCTCTTCATCTTTTAATTTCATCATTCTTTCCTACTTTCTTTTCTTTCCTACCATTAGCTGAAACTCACCATACCCATATCCAACTTCACATTCAAACTTTCAACTCCCTCTTCTACTCTTTTAACTCTCAAGTTTTCTTTTCTTTGTTTTCTTCCAACCACAAACACAACCACCATGGCCAAAAATATCAAGTTTATGGATCACCCAAGTTCATCCAAGGAACCACTATTCCGCCGCTTTGCAACAACACAAATTGAGGAGAAATATCGAGCAAAGTTTGCAAATCACAAGGTATGGGAGGAGAAAGGATTCACTTACACCGTTTCCCAAAAGAATCTCGGCCTCGAGGATTTCATCTTTAAAGTTATCGAACATCACAAGTGGAAAATCCTTTGTCATCAACCAAAGGGCGGCAATGTATCATGGGTAAGAGAATTTTATGCTCATTCTCCTAACCCAAACAATCCCTATATTTATGTTCGTGGCAGGGCTATCCCTATTGATGTCGACACCATCAACACCTTCTAGGATATACATAGAGAAAGATGAACATAAAGCTTTTTTGGATAACATCACGGCAGAAGAAGTCGAAAAGGTGTTCAAAGACCTCACCATTGAAGGAGCCAAATGGAACAAAGGAGCCTTCAAAGGGACAGTAAACCGTCTTATGTTAAAACTCGAAGCTAAATTGTGGAATAAGTTTGTTAAATCTTGCTTAATGCCTACCACACACAACACCACAATTTCTTATTCTCGCCTTCTATTGATTTATTCTATTTTGAACAAGTGAATTATTAATGTTGGACAAATTATATGTGATGAGATATTTGCTTGTAGTAAAAAATATATAGGTTCTCTTTTCTTTCTGTGCTTAATCTCTCAACTATGAGAAAAGTGAAGGTGCCAAGAAATCCGGCAGACGAGAAGTTGCCCTCCAAAATCGGGTGGAACCGAGCTCAATACTTAAAGATCATGGGTGAGGGAACCATGAAAGAACATGAAGATTCAAAGACAACCTCAACAACAAAGATTTTTCGGGCAACCAAAATTGCCTCGGCAATACCGGCAGAACATGCCTATACAATTCTAGATGCCCGAGCAAGTGAATCAGCGTCGGCAAGCATGAATCGAATACTGGATGCTCCGCCCAGTATTCGACCGAATAGAACGAATGGAGGCCCAACAATTACAATTCATGCGGTACATGAGAGACCATAATGTAGCTATCACACTAGTGATCCTTGAGAAGTACCCCGACAACACTGTGCCTTTTCCGGTGTTCCCTGCCAACCTAGTTGCCCCGACAACTGCTGATGCCACGACAACTGCTGTACAATATAAAGATTCGAACAAGAACATACCTGAACCAATGAAGTCTCCAACGGTCGAGCCATCAAACTCAAAGCGCAAAGCTTCTATCATCAAAGAAATGAAGAAGAGGATAAACAAAGCAATAAGGTTCCATAATTAAAGGCTCAAGCCGCCACACGCACTCAACCAACTAAAACCACAAAATGAATCAAGCATATAGCCCAAAAGAAACTGATTCTCCAAGGTGACGACCTTTCCGACTAACTCATTTGCATTTCAATTTTAACTGCATGCATTGGGGACAATGCTTCTCTTGAGTTTGGGGGGTGTTTATTTCTAGTTAGTTTCATTCTTAGTTGCATTCATCTTTAGTAATTACATATAGGTTGCATATGTTACTTGCCATGCCTTTGAATGGATTTAATTTCTTAAGACTTTTGAATATCCAATGATGAATTTTAGCCACCACACTTAATTGAAACAACCTTTAAATTTAGGATTGCATGGAAAGAACTTAGAATTTTACTATGATGCTGAATATTATTGACACGATTGTGACTTGTTGATTGAAAGAAACTTAGTGAACTTAGGTTGCTTAAAATATTGGGTAAATAAAAAAATTTCTTGCTAGAGGTGCCCGAAACCAGCTCTAGTTAAGAACCACTAGAGGTGCCCAAAACCGGCTCTAGTTAAGAATCACTTGAGGTGCCCGAAATTGGCTCTAGTAAACTTAAAATTAAATGCCCCGGTAATTAAATTGATAAAAGTCTATTGTTCACATAGAATCTTGAAAATCAACTTGTACACAACCACACACACATTATCACAAGCATTATAGCTTGGTTCCGAGAAATTCTTGTGCTATCCGAAGAATTTAAAAGGTGATCAAACTTTGTGTCATGGTTCTGAGGTTTGAAGTCAAGTTTAAATCATGTTTTTGATGATTGAAGTCTTGGCATGTAATTGTTAGTTTTACATTGCTTGAGGACAAGCAATAGTTTGAGTTTGGGGGCGTGTTAAGTGTGTAAAAGTACTATATCTTTACCCTATTTACTCTTAATTATTGCTAGACTTAGGCTCATTTTAGTTGCATATTTAGTCATTCATGCATAATTTCATTGTTTCCTTCATCGCTATGCTTGATTACATAAATTTGTTAATCTCCATAGAAAAGGTGTTGCTAGTGTATGTTTTGTGTGTGTAGGATCAAATTGCCCAAGTGAGGAGGAAATTGCCGAAGCAATTGCCGCGGCAATAAATGACAAGAAGATGTGGCTGCTGATTTTATGGGATTAAATTCTAGAAGATTTGAAATTCAATGAAGATATCCAAATGAGATTAATTCCCAAAAGTTCAAAAGGAATATTTGGAAAGCAAATAAATAAAAGAGATGTATCTCTTTTACATTCAATGCCAATTTAAACTCATACTTTCCAAATATAAGAAGAATTTGACCTAGCCATCCCCTATTTTAAAAGAAGGCAAGACATCACAAGCAAAAGAGGATGAGAGGCTGTCAACATTTTTCTTTATCTTTCTTGTGTTTATTTTGCACCAAACCATTAATTAAATTTAATTGGTTTGGGTTATTGTGTTTTTGTGGTTGTGAGACGTTTGGATTTTGTTTAGGTTTTTGAGTTGCAATTCAATTTCAAAGTTTGTTCATTCTTGGTTCTTAATTTTGATTGCGAGTAAATTGGGAGAGGATCTCATGATTTCACATATTTATCTAATATCGGGAGAGTTAGATTCAAGAAATGAATGAGCATGGTTTCATACAAACGAAAGTTGGTGAAGACTAATTCAGCTTAGGGATAACTTACGAATTTCAACGGCTAAGAGGAGCGCAAGATTGGTTGTTGTTCACCCTTGGTTCACGCAGGGATGTATTATCAAGGCATGCACAATTAACAGTATTTCGCGTTAGGGATAACAAGGAATCAGTGAAGAACGCTCTGGCGAACTTTGAAAGTTGTCACACAATTCCCAGGCAATCGCCCCATTCTTAATTTCCCAAGCAATCGCGGTAGCATTGCCCAGGCAATCCGATCAAGCAATTGCCCCATTCTTAATCAATTAGGCAATCGCGGGAGCATTGCCTGGAAATCCGATCAGGCAATTGCGAGGGAATTACCCTGGCAATCCGACGGCTACTCAATTACCATAACGGTCCATTCGATCATCATTCAACGACTCACGATAACCCGACCTACTCTCTTATTTGATTACATCTCTTCCTAATTTACTTGTTTTTTTACTTTACTCGTCAAAATCAACCCCTATTATCAATTGTGTTTTTATTTTTACAGTGCAAGAAATTAGATTCCTGAAGTAACATCAATCCTTGTGGAGACGATATCTAATCTATACTATAACTTGCGACGTGTACACTTGCACCAATTGCGAAGCACTCTAAACACACAACATTGGCCTTTCAATATCGGTCTAGCTTAAATGCATACTAGTACAACTTTTCTTTCAAAATCACAGTAAACTCTTTTAGTACCGGTGCTGCTCTCAGTACCGATGTTGAGTCAACTCTGCATCGGTACGGTACCTTCAAGTACCGGTATGTCCCATTTTAAAATTTTTCAGAGAGCTATTTCAATACCGGTACAGCCATCAGTACCAGTATGATATGTCCCGTACTCGATACACGCTATGCAAGTACCGATACTATCTATATTAGACAATGGCTATTTTTATTTTGAACATGTACTGATGCCGACGGTTACCAAACAACATTTAATGGGGAAAAACCCTCCGAACAGCTATAATCAAGTCTCCAACAACCCAAACGGTTAGAAATCAATGAGAGGGTATAAAAGTAAGTCTTCAAAGCTTCTTCAAATACAAGACAACTATCTAAGCATTCAACCTAATCCAAAAGTCTTTTTGAGGTTTATTGTAAAATTTCTTACAGAGACTTGAGAGATCTTTTCTTGTAATCTTTATTTGTCAAGTGTTCTGGGTTTTTTAGTGAGCTTAATTTTTTGCAAACATCTTCCATGAGGGATTTCTTAGTTTACTCATTTGTATCAAATTTTAGGAAAGGGTTCACTAAACTTTGGGGTTTAAGTCTAGGTGATAAGAGTAAGGTTATCTCCTTTTCCTAAAAGGAAAGTGTAGACACTAAATTTTTCTGGGTTTAAATTAAAATGCTCGAAGTAAAATCAATCCACATCGCCATTTTAATACCTAAAACCTTATATCCTAACCTAATAGCCCTATTCAAATATGGTCCACTACCTATGATTTTATATAATAAAAATACAAAAAATGAATATTCCAATTAATTCATCATTAAGTCTGTACTCTCATTTTGATGGATAGATGCCTCACCCCCATTGGATGAACCAAACTTGGTGACCAAGGTCTTGAACTTCATTGGTTCTACTTTATGGGATAAAAAAAATAAATATATATATCATTCCTACCCAAAACCACACTGACGGCCATTACAATTTCCAAAAAAAAAAAACACAATCCACTAGCCACGTCCATTTCATTTCCCCAAAAAACCAATTCACTCACCTGAGCCATGCCCTACGACCAAACACCCACGCCATCAGCCCTCCATTACCCTTTACCATCACTGACCTCCTACATCCATTGAATAACCAACAGACCATCTCACCCAACTGGACCTCGCTCAAAATCTCACCGCCCCGGACCTTCAAAAGCTCCCGATCCTCCACCATTCGAATTTCAAAAAAAAAAAAAAAACCCCACACTCATTCAAATCACCAACTCTTAAATCAAGCTTTTTGACCCCAACGATAACGATCAGTGGATTGATTGATCGAGTATATATTTAGATTTTGGTATTTTCTTCCCTTTTTATTTATTGTGTAACTCCTTTTTTATGATTTAATCAAATATTATGAGTTCATTGGTAATCTTTTTTTATTTATTTAAGTTTCATTCTTATATGTTTATTTTGATGATTTATGTGATAATTAGTATGGGTTGATACATGTTGGATATTTATGCTTGGTTTGGTGGTTATTTATTTATTTGATTTGATGTAATGCATGATAAAGATAGATATAGCCTTTAAATTTATGTTGTATGTGTATATTGTATATTTAAATTAGTAAATATATGTTTATATTTATATGATATGTATGTATTATAATATATAACCTAATATATTTTTGTTTTTAAGCGTGTACGTATGTTACCCCTATATAAATATTGAATATTATATAGTATTTTACATCATTTTGTTACATATACTTGTATATTATATAGTAATTTATACAATAATTTCATTTGTAAAAACGTATTTATGCATTTGAAAAATATGGTTTAATATATATATATATATATATTATTGTTTTTGTATAGCATGTGGTTTGGTGTTATTATTTTATATTCGTGTTTATTTTATACTTTTATATTTGTCTCTTTCTTTTATTTGCCATGTCTATGTCGCATTCCAGATATATAAAATGTTAATGCGAAGCCCTTTTATTAAGGAGTAAACGTGGCCAGTACCATACATAGTAGTGGTGGTTTTTCAGTTTACTCTCGAACAACGAGGCTCTTAAAATTTACTCGCATGTATAACCAAATTTCAATTTAATCGTCATTTTAATTCAGAAAATTTAATATTAACAAAGCGGTAAATATATTTTTTCTTTAAGTACCAATTTTTGGGCGGTGTGGGGGTGCCAAAACCTTCCCCATCCGTAACTGACTCTCGAACATGCTTTCAAACGAATCTCTGGCTTTATGGTGTCCGGCCTGCCTTAGTGACTGGTGGCTACTCCAAGTTTTTGTTTTCCAAAAATAAATTTTTTTAAAGAACTCCCCATTTTCCAAATATTTTCTCAAAGATGAAAGGAAAACTACTACTCCTTTTTAGCGATCATTCGACTTTGAAAAAAAAGAGGTCGCTACAGCTGGCGATTCCGCTGGGGATTGGTTTTGATTTTTAAAACAAACGAGAGTCGGGCCATTTTTTAAATAAAAATATAATTACCATTTTATTAATATCGGAAGTTGTGAATTAAAGTGATGATTAAATTAATATTTGTTTATAAATGCGAGTTTATTCTAACACATTTAAAATTTGGCATTTAAACCCGTCTCTTCAAGGGGGAAAACACTAGTGCTTTCGTGTGGATATTGTTCCTCCATTTGGGCCTAGTAAGTACCTTCGGGGCTCGAGTACTCTATGTTTTTGTGGGAATATCGTTTCCCCGTATGGACATAGCGAATAGCCCCCCTAAATTGAACTCGATTGAAAGGAGCCTATAATGGGTGATGATCGGGGCCCTTGGTACCCTTAGCAAGGGACAGCGAGGATAGTTCGGGTACCATTTAGTACCAAAACTGCATGTAGAGAACATAGAAACCCACCCCTTTTAGAGCCATGCATATAACCTAGGTTTTTAGAGAGGATGTAAATAGGTTTGTTTTGCTTGATGCTTTATTTAATTCCCATACTTATTGATTTTATCCGATACTGTCTTGTTACTTTTTGCATTTTATTTTGTCTTGCACTTATTTTTTATCTACATTGCATGACATAAAGGCATTGATTCAAGTGGTTTACCCAATTTGAGATCTTTCATTATGGATAAGAGGTATCTCAAGAAGAAGGATACCAACTCAGCAGTTCGACAGTGGTCTGATGTCAACCAAGGGGTTCAAGGTGACAGTTTGCCAAGTGAGGGGATAATGACGGAGTATACCCAGGTGGGCCCTACAACAAGATGATATTTTGGGATTCAAAAGAAATGCGGGAGAGTCGGTCAGTCTTTCCAAAAATATCGCTATCAGAATAGATTCTTCAAGCTTCAGGCCAGTCAGCATTAGAAGGAGATGTTTCAAGTTTCGTTTGAGACTTGAAGTTGCAGTACAAGGTTATTTACACATCTTCATGATGCTAGCCAGTTTGTTCAAGACCTAGACCAGTACAACACATTTTTGACAGTTCGGGTGTAAGAGGTAGCCCAATATGTGGAGACATCAGCCACAGAAGCCAAAGCGCTTCATTTCTTTCATGGTACTATGGATGGAAAAGACATCAAGATTCTTTCTGCTACTTAGGGCCATTGAAGAATTAGAAGTTAGGTTCGAGACTTATTGGTGCCTCCTTTGTGTTGAGAACCTTTTTCAAGCCAATTAGAGTTGCTCTAGGGTGACCACCAATGGAGTCAATGCTTTTATTTGCATACATCCTTGCATTTTATTTGTTCTATGCATTGCATAAATCTTATTTCATGCATTAAGTAAATAAACAATAAGATTAATTGTGAGGGATTTCGTGACAGTGATTAAAGATTCTGCATTCATACTTCGCCCTACCCCAGAAAAAAAACAAAAAGTTTTGTTAAAGTAGAAGCCAATTTGAGAAGAAAATCCATCTAAAAAATAGGAAAAACAAGAGAATGACTTCTAGCTAGTACAGCTTCGAAAATATGAATGACCTAGTGGCTAGGGTGGATAAGCTTGAGGAGCTCCAAGAACTTCTGGTTGGGAATCAAAAGGAGATGATGGCCTATATGAGGAAGTTCCAAGAGGAAACTAGGGGAAAATTCATGAATTGATGAGTATGATGGCTATCATGACCAAAGGAAATGGTTTATCGAAAGATCAATTCGTGCAAAAGGAGATCAGAAAAACAAGTGAGAGTTGGGATTACGATTTCATAGCAAAAAGACTTTGTCTGATAAAGACCAAGCCATTTTCAACCACTATGAGATAGTCCACACTACTTCTGAATGTATAGTCCACACTACTTCTGAATGTCCCATCAAATTGGTGTTGGGTAAGATTGAAGATTCTCTCTTGAAAATCTTGTCTTCGCCAATGGATAAAGAACCAACTCGGAAGCAATTTAAGAAAATAGATCAGGAGGTTAACAACACGGGCACTTATGAAGCTCCTAAGAAATTGATGATCTCCTTACCCCAGGCCGTACCCCAAAAGATGCACAGCTCGAATAGAAAAGAGACTAGGGGTTTAAGAGAGGAGATGAAGAAAAGGTCTTTCACCCCTCTACTGATTTCATGCACGGAGTTGTACTCGCAATTACACAAGGACGATTTGGTTCAACCATATTTTGTTGCTCCCTTTCAACACTTTATCCCTCGTGGTATAACATCAATGCACACTGTGAGTATCATGCCGGAGTAGCAGGGCATACGATAAAGAATTGCCTGGCATTCAAAAAAATTGTTGCAAAGCATGATAAAAGCCAAAGTCTTGAAGTATGAAGGACCCAACATGGCAATTAGTCCACTGCCAAACCATGAAGATCAAGGCGTGATTGCTCTTGAAGATGTAGATGAAAAGAGGGTAAAGGTGGATGTGTTAGAAGTTAGGTCCCTTTAAGTTGGGTTTTCAAACATCTTTCCATGGCAAGTTTAATCGAGCATGGCATAAAGAATGCACAAGGCAAGCGTAGGGCATTTTGTGAGTACCATTAGAAGGAAGGGCATGAAATCCAGTGTTGTCTAGAATTTAAGCAGATGGTTCAGAAGATGATGGATAACAAAGAAATTCATTTTTTTAATAAAGTTTAAAGAATTGAAGGGTCAGGATAAATGACCAATGTTGCAACGGTCGATGATTTCTTGTGCATCTCATCCATGTTTTACAGTTTTGCCTTATACGTTTTCCTTGCATTTTTCTTGCATTCCTTTTCATGCTTGTAATTAACTTTGCTACTGTTTGCCCGAAAGTAACAGATACCTTTTTAAGGGCTTATGTTATGTTTTCCTTTTCCATTTCAATGAAATGATGCATCTTTTAATTAAATATATATATATATATATATATATATATATATATGTGTGTGTGTATTCTTTCTTACCCTCGTAGATCCTCGGATATCATGCACATGATGTGGCATTGATTTTGATAAAAAGATCGATTGAATATTGTGATCACGATGAAGTATGATTTCCTCTTTAGTACGCTCTGGCCGGTCAAGCGCAAGACGCAAGACTACTACTTCTACGATAATGTTCGATGATAAGAAAATCTCCTAGAAAAGCCCAATGGAGTTGCTTGAATGTGAGAATTCTTGTAGGAAAATATGGATAAAAAAGAAAAAAATAAAAAATGAAGTGTTTTGAAAGAGAAAAAAGAAAATCAGAAGTGTACTCCGCTATAGCAAAAAGTCTAAATAAGGATGTTTTGCTCCACTTGCTCTAATTGAGTCGAAAACCTTGACTGTATGAGTAAGTTTTGAAATCATGACTATGCCGAGTAACTCGAGGTATTATTGTGTGATCCATCATTATTCTCGAGATAAAGGACTGTAATGAGTTAAATTGTCAAGAAAAAATAGAAAATTTTAAAAATTAAGAAATGAATGAACAATCAAATAAGTCTCGAAGCATCCTGATGAAGCCGTGGGGGGAGAACAAATCTAATAAGGAGATATGCTCTACCTGTTCAATACCCTAGCGTCAGAGATGAATCATTGAAGACACTGACACTATAGAATACACTTGTACTGAGAATTCTCAGAATGATATTTTTACACTCCATGTGTTAAACAAATTCGAAAACCTTAAGCATTTTTGGGAAAAATAATGAGAACTAGAATGGGTAGTTTTTGAATAGATCAATAAAATACCACAATCATGAGGATGAACCGAGCAATCTGGAAGGAATTTCACATCTTTAAATATCACCACAACATTCAAAGGCGAGCTGATGATCACCGGAGGGTTGAATCTAAGACGTTTTTGCATTTGATATCTGGGACATTCTATTCTTTTTCTATTGATTTTGATTTTGTATATATAAAGCAAAAAGCATCCTCTATTGAAATGTTAATTAGCAAACCGACATATGGATGAAAGGAAAAAAAGAAAAGAGAAAAAAGAAAAGAGAAAAAAAGGAAAAAAGAATAGTGTTTCTCTGTATTGTTTCAAGAGTAAAGTTTAGAATTCAAGGTCAAAGATGTATATGATCAACCTAACACCAATAACCTATCAGTGATCCTGAAGAGAATAGTATCAAGACCTTGCATGCCACTCAGTCTAAAGACTCAAAAGGAGTGTCGACCATAATGCCTTTGTTGGACCAGGAAAATGAAGATTGAGTCTTATTGAAGAAATGAAAGTTTGGAGTTTTGGGAGGGCATGTTTTTAGCCCAACATGGAGATAGAAGGAAGACCATACCGATGGGTCAGAGGAAAAGTAACAGTCAAACCCAAATGCGAGATCAGGTGATACTAAGATCAAGAAGTAGAAGAATATGTCTATGTATGGCTTCAAGGATAGATCTTTAGGTCTACATGGTCGACCTAGCATAAAGGAATAATTAATCAGTTATTGGAATGAGAATAATAGCAAGATTTCATATGCTAGACGGTTCAAATATTTGTAGTAAGTTTCTGCCGTAATGTTTTGTATGGTTTAGAATAAGGAAGATTTGGGACCTTATTGAAAATAAGGCAAATTTGGGTATTTAGGGGCATGTGTTCACCCTAATGTTGAGAATGAAGAAGACCCGTCATGAAGAGTCATTGAAGAGACAACATTTAAGCCCAAGTGAAGTGGGGGCAATGTTTCAGAATTGAACCTCATGAGATGATATATTTTGTCCTGAATAAAGATTCAACAAAGACGGTAGGCCCACGAAAATTAAGGGTGATCAACCGGAAAGCAAGGGTTTTCCCCAACAATTCTAAAAATGATTCCACCCATGCATCATTTGCAGTTAGATGTCCATATGTTAGGAGCATGCTAACTCATACAATCATAGCATTTTATTTTAAACAAGCATTTGAAGATTGATAAAAGATTTGATCAACAGCTTTGTAAGAGGAGAAATAGATCTCAGCAAAGAATCAAGAGTCCTTGGGCTTGCATAATTAGGATTTTTAAAGGTCTTCCAATCTTCGGTTATTTGGGAGCGGCGAGCATCTATTTTATGTCAAGACGATCTGAAGTTGGGGCATTCAGGCGAGGTATTTCGATAGTCTCTAGGTGAGATACCACTTTCAGTCGAGGTATTCTGGCAGTCTCTAAATGTGACACCATTTTCTATAAGGTGTTCCGGTAGTCTCAAAGCGAGATACCGTTTTATAATAAAGTTTGAATTCCTCAGTTTTATCCCTTCTAGAAGAATGTTTTTTAAACTCAGATTCCCCGATTTCATCCCTTCCTGAAGAATGTTTTTCTTAAAATTTGGATTCTCCAGTTTTATCCCTTCTAGAAGAATTTTTTTAAAACTTTTTATCCCCCTCTTGAGGATGTTTTATTAAAACTCAGATTTCCTGATTTTATACCTTTCTTAATGATGTTTTCTTAAAACTCGAATTTTCGAGTATTATCCCTTTCTTAAGGATATTAAAAAAATAAATTTATCAATTTAATCATTTCTTAAGGATGTTTTTTCTTGAAACCAAATTTCTCAATTTGATCCTTTCTTAAGGATATTTTTCTCGAAACAAAATTTTCAATCCGGTCCTTTCATAAGGACGAGTTTTCATGAAGTGGAGATTCCTTAAACCTGGCCCTTCCGAAAAGAAAAAAAAAACGAAAAGATAGAGAGAAAAAAGAAAAAATACAAAAGAGAAAAAGAAGAAAAAAAAAGAAAAAAGAAGAAGAAAAGAAAAAAAAACAAAATAAAAACCCTAAAAAGACTTTGAGAAATAATAAATCTGAAAAGGTACTTTAGAGCAAAGATTTAAGAGTTTGAAAGGAAAGGGCTAAAATGAAGGAACCCGTATTTGAGAGTGGATGCCACCACTATGAGGATCAAGAAATGAGAAAAAAAGCAAAGAGACAGTCAAAGTCGATTCAAGGATGGAACATGTAGCTTCAGGACTTCAAGATAAAAGATTCTATATAGGAGGGACCGGACCGGCATCTTCAGGATTTCAGAGTGAAAGGTCAGACACCCGTAGCTCAAGAACTTCAAGCGAGGAGTTTTATATAGGAAAAACTCCCAGCTTCAGGACATCAAGATAAAAGATTCTATATAGGAAGGACCTGTAGCTTCAAGACTTTAGGGTAAAAGGTTCTATATAGGAGGGATTCGTAGCTCAAGGACTTCAAGTGAAGAGTTTTATATAAGAAAAACTTCCAGCTTCAAGATGAAAGGTTTTATATAAGAGGGACCAACATCTTCAAGATTTTAGAGCAAAAGGTCAGATACTCGTAGCTCAAAGACTTCAAGTGAGTGGTTTTATATAGGAAAAACTCCTAGCTTCAGGAATGAGGTGAAAGGCTCTAAATAGGAGGGACCTGTAGCTTCAAGGCTTCAGGGTGAAAGGTTCTATATATGAGGGACCCGTAGCTCAAGCACTTCAAGCGGGGAATTTTATTTAGGATTTTAGAGCGAAAGGTCAGATACCCGTAGCTCAAAAACTTCAAGTGAGGAGTTTTATAAAGGAAAAACTCTCAGATTTAGGATTTTGAGGTAAAAGGTTCTATATAGGAGGGACCTGTAGCTTCAGGAATTCAGGGTGAAAGGTTCTATATAGGAGGAACCCGTAGCTCGAAGACTTCAAGGCGAAGATTTTATATAGGAAAAACTCATAGATCCAGGATTTCAAGGCGATAAGTTCTATATAGGAGGAACTTGTAGCTCGAAGGATCCACCTCAGGACAAGCTAAAGGTTCTATATAGGAAGAACCTTAAGCTTCAGGATTTCAAGAAGAGGAGGGGTGAACAGTTCTATATAGGAGAAACTTGCAGCTCTAAATCTCCAGGCAGGAAAGTGGGACAAAATTTGTGTCTCTTCGTCTTCGCTCTATTCCCGTTTCACAGCAATGAGCAAAAAGGGGCAGCTGTAGAGACTAAATTTTATCCGGGTTTAAATTAAAATTCTCAAAATAAAATCAATCCACATCACCCTTTTAATACACAAAACCTTATACCCTAATCTAATAGCCCACATCAAATATGACCTATTACCGATGATTTTATATAATAAAAAATATATAAAATGAATATTCCAACTTCTTCCTAATTAAGTCTTTACTCTCATTGGATGGATAGATGCCTCACTCACATTGGATGAACCACTACTTGGTGACCAAGGTCTTGAACCTCATTGGTTCTACTTTATGGGATAAAATATATCATTCCTACCCAAAACCACACTGACGGCCATTACAATTTCCCCCAAAAAAACCAATCCACTAGCCACGTCCATTTTATTTCCCCAAAAAACCAATTCACTGACCCGAGCCTTGGCCTACGACCAAACTCCCTCGCCATCAGCCCTTCATTATCCTTTACTATCACTGACCTCTTACATCCATTGAATAACCAACAGACCATCTCACCCAACTGAACCTGGCTCAAAATCTCACTGCCCCGGACCTTCAAAAGCTCCCGATCCATCACCATTCGAAGTTAAAAAAAAAAAATCCACACTCGACCCCAACGATAACGATCCGTAGATTGATTGATCGAGCATATATTTGGGTTTTGGTATTTTCTTCCCTTTTTATTTATTGTGTAACCCCTTTTTTATGATTTAATGAAATATTATGAGTTCATTGGTAATCTTTTTTATTTATTTAAGTTTTATTCTTATATGTTTATCTTGATGATTTATGTGACAATTAGTATGAGTTGATACATGTTGGATATTTATGCTTAGTTTGGTGGTTATTTATTTATTTAGTTTGATGTAATGCATGATAAAGATAGATATAGCCTTTAAATTTATGTTGTGTGTATATTGTATATTTAAATTAGTAAACATATGTTTATATTTATATTTATATGTATGAATTATAATATATAACTTATTATATTTTTGTTTTTAAGCATATACGTATGTTACCCCTATATAAGTATTGAATATTATATAGTATTTTACATCATTTTGTTACATATATTAGTATATTATATAGTAATTTATACTATAATTTTATTTGTAAAAACGTATTTATGCCTTTGAAAAATCTGGTTTAATATATATATTATTGTTTTTGTATGGCGTGTGGTTTGGTGTTATTATTTTATATTCGTGTTTATTTTTTGTTTTTATATTTGTCTCTTTCTTTTATTTGTCATGTCTAAGTCGCATTCCGGATATATAAAATGTTAATGCGGAGCCATTTTATTCGAGAGTAAACGTGGCTAGTACCAAACGTAGTGGTGATGGTTTTTCGGTTTACTCTCAAATAATGGGCTCTTAAAATTTACTTGCATGCATTACCAAATTTTAATTTAATAGTCACTTTAATTAGGAAAATTTAATATTAACAAAGCGGTAATTATATTTTTTTTTCTTTTAGTACCAATTTTTGGGTGGTGTGGGTGTGCCAAAACCTTCCCCATCCGTAACCGACTCCCGAACCTGTTTTCAAATGAATTTCTGGTTTTATAGTGTCCGGCCTACCTTAGTGGCTAGTGCCGACTCCAAGTTTTTGTTTTCCAAAAATACGAATTTTTAAAGAATTCCATATTTTTGAAATATTTTCTCAAAGATGAAAGGAAAACTACTACTCTTTTTTAGCCATATTCGACTTTGAAAAAAAAGAAGTCGCTATAGAAAGACAAATTAGTGAATTTGTTAAATTCTTAATGTGGTAACTAAGATAGTGAATGAAGATTCCATTGAGGGAATTGAACCACTATAAATCATCTTGCAAATTTTCTTTCTTTTGTAATTTGCTTCCACCATATCTTAAATTGTCAATTCACCCTCCTCTTTGCCATTATCCATTAATTGATCAACTTAACACGTTCGCAAGGTGTATTCGCAAGTTGGGGTAGTCGACACGTGGCCGTTGGTGATCGTCCGTGAAGTAGGGGTTCGTAAGTACCAACAATGCTTTATCTCCATTTTCTCTTAATTAATCTTGTTTGATTTCTTTATTTTGTAACCTCATCACCGCCATTGTAGACTTTGAAGTACCCTACCCATCGTCCATCTTAGGGTAATTGGGTAAATAATACTATTTGTTTAGCGTTTAATTTTTTTACTTTGTAAATCTCTGAGACACTGACTTGGTCTCGCTCTCTCAGTGTTTTTTGTCTTGTGTAGGAGACATTTTAGATATGGAGCAACCCCATAGACTAAAAATGTGGTCTGATGATTTAAGGCAAAACCTAGACCTAAGTGTTTCACTTCCATATATCGTTCAAAATACATGTAGTAGTTGTAGTACAATAGATATTACAGTTATAAGGCAATATGCGATTATTGAATTATTTGAACAATGTAGAAAAATACGAACATACATCAACATTAATGTTGAAGGTGACATGTATTTATTCTACTTAGGATTTTCCAAGACGTGTCTTAATGAGCTTAGGGATGCGTGGAAAATTGATTCATATGAAATAAAATACAAAGATTTTTAGTTGACACTCTAGAGCTTGCTTATGTAGTTTATAGGGAAGCATATTTAAATCTGTGCACAGATTCGACTTGGACCAAATCTGGCCCAGTCAATATGAACACTATCAAATTTGTGGTAAAAAGCTTTGACATAAACCGAGAGCTATTTTATGTGCAACGGGCGCCCCTATAAAAAGACAAGAAAATAGACTCTATCGAGAAAGTTCAGCGAGCAGTATCTTTGATGATCAGGGAACAAGTACGGATCTTATGGGTATAAGTGACCCCAAGAACTTTTTCGAGTCACATTGGCCCAGATGAGTGGAAAAAGAACTCTAGAAGCATGGGACGACTATTTAAATGTCATGATAGTTGAAAAAATGGGTCATGACAACAAGTGACGAAATTGTCTTACCTAACACTTATTGTAACTTTAATTCAAACAAGAACAACTGTAGACTTGTTATACACACTTTTAGGACAAATTTCATTAGTGGCATTTTTAACACTATAGTTAATATTATTAACATGAATATTGTTGCAATTGAAAGTGTAAACATTATGGTTAAACTATTAGCAAATGATAATGCAATAGTAGAAGGAAACTTTTGCATTAAAGAGATAGGCTATTTGGAAAAGAATGAGTTCTTCCATGAAGGCTTGGGTTGAAGAGCTACTGGAAATGCTGCAAAATCCACCACATTAATGGACTAAATCCAGTCAAGAACAGTCAGCTTCTGAACTGATCATGGAAGTATCTAAGGTCCTTGGACGAGATACGTTCACCATCATTGATAAGATAACTTCATCGGCACTATTGGCCATCGTATTCCCCTTGACTTTACCGATATGCATTTGTTCTGAACAATGATCCATGTTTTATCCAATTTTAAGGATTGGACTTTTTGTTAATTTGTCTTTTGATTGCTGCTTGGACTGGACTGGAGTAACTTCCGATTGTTGCCTGCTTCATGTTGCCTTGTCAATTGTTGTTATTGACTTTGTTGTGCTTTTGCATTTAATTTTTTTTATCTAAGTAGTTACTCATGGTTAAATTATGTTGGTGACACTTTGACCTTCAAAGATGAAAAGATGCCCATAATTTAATTATGTCGGCAGCATTTAGAACTTTTAAGATAAATAAAAGCTCGATGAAGAAATTTTTGATAGCAAATTTGAGCTTTTAGTCTTGTAAAACTTTTACTATAGGATCTGAGAGCTTAAACTTTTACATAAAATTATTTAGTTTATTTAGTTGTAATTTTAGTTTACTAAGTTGTATTTATTTAGTTGTAATTTTAGCTTACTAAGTTGTAATAAATACGATTTGTAAATTTATAAATTTTAGTAGTTTAAGTATTTATAAATTTCATATTTTTTATTCTCACATCTTAATATTATCTTAATCATGTGTAAATTTATGTATATTAAAATTTTAAGTTAAATTATATTTAAATTATTAAACAATTTGTACATTATAATAATCGTTTACACTTATCGAAAAAATTAGTAATCAATAAATGAATCATTTAGTAAAAACAATTTAGATAAATCATAATTAATTATTTGTCTTAAATGATGAAGAATTATTTTCAAATGTATTTATCGATTACAAATTCTTAATTTAATTACTCTCTCTGTCCTACTAATTTTGTCCAGTATTGACTTTTAAAAAGTCAATTTTTTAACTTTGACCACAATTATTTTAAATATTTGAATTAATTAAATTTTATAAAATATATATCTTTAAACTACTTGATATAAGGTTTTTATAACATATTTTTTCATAATTTTACCAATAATACATTTAAAGTAATAAATAGTCAAAGTTTAAAAAATTTAACTTAAAAAAGTCAATACTGAACATTTTCAGTGGGACAGAGGTAGTACAATTTTGAATATATTTATATTTAGTAATTTATAAATATAGAAAGCAAAGTTTTTTTTTGAAACTATATAGAAAGCAAAGTTAATAATCTAATGAAGTAATGATCATAATTAATCATGTCCTTTAAATGGTGAATAATTATTTTTTCACATTAAAATATCATAAATTCATAATCTTTCAAGTCTCAACAATCTCATTCTTCTCATAGAAATCATAAACTTCATTAATTGATGTTCATGTAAATACCAAGTTGGGTCAATATCATATCAGTTAAATAACAAGTCAAATCATTTACAGGTCAGGTCAGGTCAACAACCTGTTGAGTAAATTACAGGTCGGGTAAAATAAGGTCTTAGATCGTTTTAAGTCGGGTTATATTGGTTATTTACCAGATTATTCTCATGTTCGAGTTCATATCAGGTTGGGTGTAGGTCGGGTTCGATTACCACATTATCATGTTCAATTCGAGTCTAGGGCATTCCCAAGTCGAGTGTAGGTCCGGTTCTGATAAAAAATAACCATGTTGAACTCGAGTTCAGGTCAACACTAGTTCAGACTAGAATCGGTTTCGGGTTATTACCAACTTGGGTCACAAGCAGTTCAGACTCAAGTCGATTTCAATCAATTTTTACGCCAGGTCAGTTTTTTACACCCATAGATATAGACAAAGAATTTTGTTTTCTGTTTTTTTTTCTAGTATTTCATCTCATCTATGTCGTTGCAGCCCATTAAACTGGTTTTGCTGGTCTAATATTTCGTTCTATAATTTTTTAGTTTCGCTTTGTTTTTATTTTCTACTATATCTAGTTTTTTTATAAAACTAAAAAAAAGTAAGACATTTTCCTTTTTCGGTAAACCATTTTAAACTTTGAAATTTCTTGCACCGAAAAGTCAACATTATGCACCCATATCATTTTCAGTCAAGGTAATGACAAAATCACAATTTAATAGGTATCTAATCTAATTTAGCAATCTATACCATATATTTAAACCGAACTCTTTGTCAATCTTTATTTTTTGGCTACTTATATTCTATTTATTGATCGGTTAATTCAGATTGAACATTACAAAAGCTCTTTATGAAACGATATTTTTAATTTAGTACTCTATTTACAATGTCAAAATTCAAATTCATGACCTTGCTTAAGGGATTTAGCGCCTCGTTCCGCTAGACCAACTAGTATTTAGTGTTAATCTTTATTTTGTTTTAGGCTTATTTGAAAAATAAATATTCGAATTATATTTTTTATTTTTGGCGACTTAATTTTTTTAGTCCAAGTATGTGTCTAATATTTTATTATTTAACCATTTTCAGGTTAAGCTGTTATGTTTTTAAAAATCCATTATCCAATGATAACAAAATACGTAACAATATTTAAAATTACATTTTTATATTATGTTAAAAATGAAAAAATATATATTTTAATTAAATTAAAAATTTTAAAAGAACCTCACTTTGATTAAAAAAATAAATATTAAGCTTAACACGGACGGCTTTAGGAGGGAGAGGGACGGTTTCGCCTCATGTGGAAGTGTTCTCTGTGATCATGTAGGTACTTGAAGAGGTGGGTTCACTAAGTTTATTGGGGTTTCTTCAATATTGGAAGCTGAGCTCTGAAGAGCCTATATTGGTCTTATGGATGCTTGGGACAGGGGTTTCAGGCGGGTTATTTTGGAGGTAGATAGTTTGGAGATTTTCCGATTTTTGAAGGAGGGGTCGAACCCGAGGGATGGATAGTTGCTCGTTGTTGCTTCATTCATATGCGTTGCGGACGACGGATTGGGTTGTCAAACTCAATCATATTAGTAGAGACGGGAACAAGCTTGCCGATGCAATGTTTAAATTGGATTCATCGGATTGGTTAGGGTGGTTCATTTTGATTCGCCACCTAGTGGTATAGGAAGCTTGGTGCTCTCGGATGTTTGTACTTGAGGTTAAGTGGGCTAGTGCAGGTTGATTTCGTTGTATGCATTTCAGTTGTTAGTCGGGATTTTCCTTGTATCTTGAGTGTTTTATTATTATCATATTACACTCTTCTCTCGATTAGGCTTAAGAAGGTTTTTAACAAAGCATGAGGTAATAATTCTCTTTTTCGCCTAAAAAACTTCACTTTGATTAAGAAAATAAATATTAAGCCCAAACCTAAATTGCCTAAAATATATAATGAAAATTTTGAGGTTAAATTCAGATACTAATAATCAATATAAATATTAAAAATTCAACCAACAAGTGCGTAGTGCATTGGTAAGGTACATTGTACTCCCAAGGAGAAGGCACGAGTTCAAACCTTGGAGACGACATTGTTTAGAAAAGCAACCTCGCATTCTGAACATGGACCGTAAGAAGACATTATTGGTAAGGGTATCTTGAGTTTTTGACATCCAATTGAGAGGCGTTTCAAGAGGCATTGGAGAGGTAACTAACAACCAATCAATCTATAATAAGACATCTCGACATAGAAATGACCTAATCTCATATATAATATCGTTAACTTATTTCACTATTTTTAAGTATAAAATACTTTTCTTCAGAAAAAATATAATATACATATTTTTATATTATAAAATAATTATAAATTTAATATAAATCAATTTTAGTTCGATTTAGATAATCATAATATTTAAACTGATAAACTATAAATTATCTAAACACTATAATTTAAATTAATTTTTATTTTTTGGTTTATATTGTTGACCCCTACAAATTCCAAACTCAAGTTCATTATAATACTCTAAATTAAAATAAACATTCCGATTTCAGGCCTAAACCCAAATTGGGGTTTGGATAATAGATAGTAACACGTTAAGAAAAGTTCAAAAAAATGCTTATTCAACATTGGCTTATTATTGTTTAATTAATTCATACCTAATATTTATACAATGTTTAACTAATTAATTTCTCCAAACTTTTAAATCAAAAGAAGATGATGCACATTAACTCAAATCTTTTTACATACTATAATAACTATGTCAACTAAATTAAGACTCAATCGACAGGTATAATATTTACTATAATTATTTATAGTGACAAGACCTAACATTATTTATTAAAAGTCTTTTAAAATTTTTTAAACTTAACGGAACCAAAAATGAATTGTTTTTTTGGGGGTTAACTAATAATTTTATGATAAAATTTTTAATATTTTGTGAGGATTATAACTTATAGTCCTATGTACGTTCCACCCCTTATTATTTAGTACACTGTCTATAGAAGTATTTTTCACAAGTAGAAATTGTATTATGACAAGTGTTTTTATAATTAAATTTAAAAATTAAAAAAAATTAAATAAATACAACATTCGTCACAATTTTAATACCACTTGTGAAAGAAAATTCCAATAGTAATACAGCTGAGAATAATCTTAATATTTATACGGTGCGACTTAATATAATATTTTAACCTTAAATTTATCAGCAACGAAAAATATTTTTTACTTCTATAGTTTAGTTGTCCTATTCAATCAAGGTAAGACGTCTTAAGGCAAAATTCAAATGGAAACGAGATATTTTTTATTTTCGGTTGCTTTTCAACGTCATGGCCGCATCACTTGAGGGGTACGTGCGGTGAGTGTCGTTTCACCTGTAATTCGCCAATCATTTCGTGGTTGTTTATCTGAAAAATCATAAAAGTTGTCAGATAGAAATATCTTCTTTGAGAGATCGTCATCATTATTTTCTCGGTACGAAATTTATTTACGCCTACTGAATTAATTGTTGATAAATAAAAATGGATCATGGCGGCAAATTTTTAAACAGTTTACCTAAGGTGACTCGAGCGCAAAGCCGTTGTCTACCGAGATGAGAGAAATAAAAAAGAATGAAAGCAATATGATATGATTGACCTATTCTGGTATGGTTTAGCTTTGGGGAAGTTGATAGCTTCTTTTATATATATAAATTGAAAAGGTACGACGTGTTAAATTTAGTCTTCGTAAAATATAATAAATGAGGTAGAATAGTCTTATTTTTCGGTCGATAGACTTGATGATGGGTTAATAGACTTGACGTTTGTCTTGTCGAGATCAGTATAGCACGCAAAAAGATTATTATGAAGGTCTTTAGTACATTTCACTTTGAAGATCTTTTGGCTGGTATTCTTTGATCATGGTCATGAATAATTCCGGAGAGTCACCTTCGAATATCTTGCTAAACGAAGAGAATTAAAACGAGAAATTTTGGCAGGATCATTATGAGTATGACAAATCTAAAGAGATCTATTAAAAAATAGTACCAAATAGTTGAAAATCTAAATCGTGGTTGAAAAATAGTAGAACACAGTTAGAAATTCCATTCATATAAAAGTCAACAATATTGATGGTTCTTTAGCTCATGTCGATTTTCAGTCAAAGAAAGTGACAAAAATTTTTTTTTTACAAAAATAAAAAGGGTAAACTATATAAATAGTCTCCTCACTATGACCCAATTCTTTGTTGAGTCTCCTGACTATAAGAAGTTACAAATAGGTTCCCCGACTAATAACGACTAACAAATCGGTCCAATTCTGTTAAAAAATAAACTGCTGATGACATGACAGCTAATGAAATCTATATAATAATATATTTAACCCTCAACTTTTATATTTTATTTTAATTTGGTCCTAAATTTAAAATTTCATCTCTCAATATTTAAATATTACAACATTTTAGTCCCTTAAATCTTAAACTTCGTTTTCTTCCCTTCAAAAAGAAACAAACTTCCATTGATGTTAACGATAGTCATTTGCAACCCCATTTGTATGACCAGTGAAAAATCGTTGGAGAATCAAAACCTCCATTGATGTTTACGGTAGCCATCTACGATGAGCTACCTATAGCAAGAGATGCATACCTTTTGTTTATAAGGGAAGAATATGAAGTTTAAGATTTAAGGGACTAAAATGTTGTAATATTTAAATGTTGAGAGCTAAAATTTTAAATTTAGGACCAAATTAAAATAAAATGTAAAGGTTAAGGATAGATTTGTTATTATATAGATTTTATTAATTGTCATATCATCAGTCGTTTATTTTGTAACGAAATTGGATCGATTTGTTAGTCACGATTAGTCGAGGACCTATTTGTAACTTTTCATAGTCAGGGGACTCAACAAAGAATTAGGTCATAGTAGGAGGACCATTCATGTAGTTTACCCTAAAAAATTAATACGCTTTCTAATTTAATAAAGTGATGAAGGAAAAATTATTTATTACTCCCCATGTCGTGTTCATTACAATGAAAAATGGAAGTGTAAGCAACAATTAGTTCGAAGTACTTTAAATAAGGGTAATACACCGATAGTCTCCGAATTCTTTTAGGAATTGTCGATGTAGTAATTGAACTTTTAAAACTTGTAATAAAATTATTAAACTTTTAATTCACTTCAGTACGGTTCCTATCGTCAACCTTAATTAGAAAGGCTGACGTGGCACGTTAGCATATTTATTTATTATTCATTCCCCCTTTTACTCTTGAAAAACACGTTATTCATTGTAAAACCCTATCCAACCCTAGAATCCAAAATGTCACATTGGTCGCTGACCTGACCCGTCAAAATTTTAATCCATAATTTGCCACTGTTAAAAATCATTAATATTGTAAAAATTCATATTATAAATTGAGTAACATTTAATTTACAAAATATGTGGATCCGTTTCAACAATTACAAATTAAAAGGGTTCGAATACTTAAAAACATTTATAGACTCCACTTATTACGGTCCTATGAGTACACAACCAACTAAAAAAAGTACCGTACTTTGATAATAACCGTTTGTTGGAATCTTGTACTGATAGCAGCCATCAACTCACGAATCGATCTACCAACTATGCACAAAAACAATGATTCTGAGCGCTGAGCTTACAAAGCTCAGTGGTACACTTCTACTCTACTATACTTCATGCTAATCATAAATATAAGCATGCAAGCTAGTACGAGCAAAAAGGCAAGAATAATAAATACATGACGCTACCACTAGTCGCCTAAACACATGCTCACATAATACAAGTCATTATCCATAGCACACAAGGCCCAACCAAACCCGAGATCTCATCAGATCATCGAGGCAAAAACATACAAAGTCTTAACCACAAACTTGGAGTAAGGCTCAAGGAGACGAAGCATCAGGAACATACACTCATAGTATGGTCGGGGACACGAAGCATCGGGATCATACATTTGATATCTCTAACCATGGTGTTGCAACATTCTTGCTGAGTATCCGGATCCCATCAATTAATGACTCTACCAAGCATGTACCTACCCGGCACACAACCAACACGATCCCAAGGATCACTGCTAGGATAATCAATCAACACCGAAAGTGGCCAAGAGGGGAGTGAATTGGCAATTTAAAAAGTTTGGAAGCAAAAGGAAATAGATAGACATTGGGACACAATGATTTATAGTGGTTCAACCTTCTAACAAGGTCTACTTCCACTACCTTAGCTTCCTACTAAGGATTTTAACCAATTTCACTATGAAATCTTCCCCTTTTTTAGGCTAAGGAGGCAACCGTTACAAAGGATCAAAGCTTTCTACACAAAGCTTGATCAAGATTCACTCTTGTACAAGAAAGATAATGGCAAAAATAAAATGACCTCACAAGGTAGATATTTGCCCAAATTACAAGAACAAACAATCCCAAACTTGAAATAAAAGATTACAATGAAGAACACAAGTTGGGTACAAGGATTTGACTCTAAGAGCACAAGGGTTAGATTTTTGCTTGAGTACTTGAATGTTGTTCAATCTAAGTTCATTGGTTGTTGCTGTAGCATTGGAGACTTGTATTTATATCCCCTTATTGAATTTTAGTCGTTTGGGTGGATGAAGTCATCAATAGAGTCGTTGGGGATCATCTTTCCTACAATAAATGTTGTTTGGTGAAGGCCCATATCGGTACACAAAGGCCCGTATCAATACCTGTTTCAACAAAATATAGCTGTTGTACAAGTCGTACCGATACGCGTGAAGCCGTATCAAAACAATCATAGTGTTAAAACTGGGGCATATCGAAACGGCAAGGCCGTATCGGTACGTATTTTGCTCATTGGAATCCTGGATAAAAATGTGTATCGATATGCATAGGGGTGTATCGGTATGGGTTAACCGAAATTTAAAGTTTGAGGATTCCAATAACTGACAAACAACGGTCAAAAAATTTAATGCACAGATCTTTGAAGATCTTGACAAACTGTATCGGTACGGGGTTAACCGTATCGGCACATTTTGAAATTTCTTAAAACCAGAATTCAAACCGTATTGAAACATAGTGTACCGTATCGGTACGAGTGTAAATTTCTTAAACCTAGATTTTAAACCTTATCGAAACAGGTGTGATCCGTATCGAAATGTTGCGCTTAAAATGTTTACCCAGATGAAGGCCGTATCGAAACGGGCTAAGCCGTATCGGTACGCTATGTAAAAATAAATTCCAGTATCTAAAAACCGTATCGAAACACCAAGGGGTGTATTGATACGCCTGGGCGTATTTGTGTATTTTGGCTTGAAACACTTAGAAAATTTTTGGGTTTAAGTTTATAACTTTGGAAAACTTTTCTTTGTCTTTTTGTGAGACTTTTGAGTACTTAAAAATTCATTTTCTTTTACAAATTAGTCCTTAAACACTTTGTTATATCAAAATCAAACATAGGTTTTACAATCTCCCCCTTTTTTATATAACAAAACCAAAGTGAAAATTTTTAAGCATCTCTTAGAAAACTCCCTCTTAATTTAAGGCTATAAATAAAAATTTGGCTCTTTAAATCTTCTCCCCCTTTTTGTTAGATCAAAATCAATGTAATAGGGATAAAACAAGAAAACAATAACAACTCCAAGCAATTAAATAAGCAACATAAGCATTTAACTTCAAATAATAGTTCAAGCAACATAGTTCAATCCAACACAAATCCTAAAAGCATAAACCAAATAAAAACAAAGAATAGGAGTTCATAAAGACATAAAATAATGGTTCATAACTTAAATCCTAATATGATATGCTATGGCATGCAAAATTCCTAAGAGTCCATGCCATCGTCTCCATCGTCTTCATCCTCCTCATCATCAACATTTATGGCCGGAGGTCCATGGGATTGACGCCATTCACCATGAAAGGCGTTAAGAGTGATGTCCATAGATTTTTGTCAATTTTCAATAGCCATCACCCTTTCCTCTAAGGATGTAAAGCGAGTGTCGATTGTGGCAAATCTGAAATCCATGGTGGTGTGTAAATATGTGAACTTCTCATTAAGGAAAGCCATGAGAGCATCTTGATTCGGTTGGGCCATCGGAGCTTGTGGAACTTGAGCTTCTTGAGGAGCCTCCACCGGTTCAGGTTGAACACCTCTCGGAAGATCGGTGTTATGAACCTATTCTCCATTGTAATAAGTGAACTTGGCACGACGGAGAGAACGCTCATCAATAGGATTCGTGAGAGGTTCTGGAAGACCGTAGGAACAATCGATCCCTATCTTGTGAAAGACAAAGCTCAAAGCCGTGCCATAAGTGAAGGATGTCACCAAGGAAGTGAGGCGATGTTGGACAAGAAAGACGATCTCGGCGAACATAATCTGAGCAAGGTTGGGTCGCCTCTTCTCACGAAAGCATTGAAGCCAAAAATCATCAACTTGGCGGATGGTAGAGTATTTTCCACCGGATGGACGGAACCACCAAGTGATCATGAGATGTAAGATACGGTCATGGGCTTTAAGAACGGTCACCGAACCACTAAGGACATGTCTTAAGGGACCCTCATCATCTATTCTCGTATCCTCAAGACCCAAAAAGTTTGCTAAAACACTTGAATCAATTCAAAATCTCTTACCCATTAAGTAAGATTCAATTGCAACAACCAAAGATTTCTTTTCATTGAAAATACATCGAGAATTGGAATAGAAGATTAAAACAAGATTTCGGTATAAAATCCCGGGTATACTTAAAAAAGCCATAAATTTCCATTCGTGCATTAAAGAAAGATATTCGAATTTAAATCTTTCGGATGATAAAAACGGGATTGATGTAACACGCTCGGGACGAATTTTGTAACTTTGGTATTCTTTAAAATTTACATTGCATCTGGATATTGAGGTTCATTAAAACAGTTTTGATAAATGTGGGTAAGATTGAGTCTATTACCAACATGATCGGGAAGAGGACGCGGAGAACTTGAGCTAGAGGTAATGTCCTTTCGTGCTCGTTTCTTAGGGGCCATAATCTGAAAACAAAATCAAACCAAAACGATGTATGCATAAATCAATACATTCGATCCAAAAAGTAATCCAATGATCAAGGTATTGTCAAAAATTTATACAACATAGTTTAAAAATATTTACAAAGTTAAAAAGAATTTTTTGTAAAGAAAAACTTGAAAAATAGTGCTAAAAATTATACGATATAATTTTATATTCGAATAAAAAATTTCAGATTTGAAAAAGTTTTTACAAAAATATTGAAAACAATACTATATAGGTTCTAAATCTATGATTATAGTACCAAAATAGTGTATATATGTACAAAAATTAAAAAGAAAAAGGTTAGGGTTTATACCTTGACGATGAGATTAAGGATGAATGAAGTGATTTAGATGCACAAACTTGATGATTATAGCTTAGGTTTGATGTAAAAACTAAAAGCCCTCAAGAATTTTTAAGAGTTGTGTGGGAAAATATGAGGGATTGAGAGGTTTTTATAGGGAATTTCGTATCTAGGGTTTGAAGGAAAAAGATGGTATTTGAAATAAAGTGAAAAACCTTATTTAAATCCCTTAAAAATTGCCCAGCCATGAACGCGTACCGATACGCCTACGTGGCATATCAAACCAGTATTGAAACGCTTCTGAGGCCGTTTCGATGTGCTATTCATACCGGTATAGGTAAACCTGTATCGAAATGATTGTAAACTACCCGTATCGATACGTGGAACACCGTACCGATACGCCTGTGCCAAAAATGTCAATTTTGGTTGCAGGTTGCTCAAAAATTTGATTTTAATCGAATTGAAATGCATGTGAATGACATAGAGCATTATGTATGAGCATAAATAGATGCATACTCCCCATAGCAACAAGCATATATGTATATAGGAGCTTAATCACAAAAGCATTCAGTCAAACAAATTTAAGCATAATTTTTAAGACCAAAGAAGGCTTTAAGGGTCAAGGGAGGTTGGTTAAACCTAACTCTTTCGTAAGAGACCAAAAACGCTCTTTGTCTAATGGTTTGGTAAAAATATCCGCTAATTGGTTCAAGGTGTCTACATATTCTAGAACTACATCATTTTTCAAGACATGATCTCTAATGAAATGATGCCTTATTTCTATGTGTTTGGTTCTAGAATGTTGGATGAGATTCTTAGTGAGATAAATTGCACTAGTTTTGTCACACCTAATGGGGATAGTACCTATGTCAATACCATAATCTAAGAGTTGCTGCTTCATCCAAAGGACTTGAGCACAACAAGTCCCTACAGATATGTATTCGGCTTCAGTGGTAGATAATGTTACACTATTTTGCTTCTTAGAAAGCCAAGATATGAGCATACTACCTAGGAATTGACATGTGCCGGATGTGCTTTTTCTATCTATCTATCTTACAACCCCCATAATCCGCATCCGAGAAGGCATGTAGGTTAAAGGAAGACTCTCTAGCGTACCAAAGACCTAAACAAGGTGTATCTCTAAGGTACCTAAAGATTCTCTTAATGGCTATAAGGTGTGATTCTCTAGGACTAGCTTGAAATCTAGCACACAAGAAAACACTAAACATAATGTCGGGTCTACTTGCGGTAAGATAAAGCAAAGTTTCAATCATAGAGCGGTAAAGCTTTAAATCTACACACTTACCTCATTCATCTTTGTCAAGCTTTATGGAGGAACTTATTGGAGTGGCTTGAGGTTTCATACTTTCCAAGTCAAACTTCTTGAGCATGTCCTTGATGTACTTGGCTTGATTGATGAACATGTCGTTCTTCCTTTGTTTAATTTAGAGCCCCAAGAAGAATGAAAGCTCTCCCAGCATGCTCATCTCAAACTCACCTTGCATCAACTTAGCAAAATCTTGGAAAAACATTTCATTAGTAGAACCAAAAATTATATCATCAACATATATTTGAACTACTAATATGTCTTTTCCAATTCTTTAATAAAGAGTGTAGTATCCACCTTTCTTTTGTTAAAACCTTTTCAATTAAAAAGTTTGATAATCTCTCATACCAAGCTCTAGGAGCTTGTTTCAAATCATATAAAGCTTTTGAAAGTTTAAAAAACATGGTTTGGGTAATTTGGATCTTCAAAACCGGGTGGTTGTTCTACATACACTTCTTCATTAATAAAACCATTTAAAAATGCATTTTTTACGTCTATTTGAAAAAGCTTAAATTCGTGATAACATGCAAATGCTAGTAACATCCTAATGGCTTCCATTCTAGCTACGGGTGCATAGGTTTCATCAAAATTGATTCTCTCTTTTTGTGTGTAACCTTGAGCAACAAGTCTAGCCTTGTTCCTCACTATGTTACCATTTTCATCTAGTTTGTTTCTATAAACCCATTTAGTTCCTATAGTAGATTTATTACTAGGCCTATCAACTAATGTTCAAACTTGACTTCTCTCAAATTGATTTAATTCCTCTTGCATGGCCATTATCCAATAGTCATTATTTAATGCTTCTTTAACATTCTTAGGCTCTATGCATGAGATAAATGCTACATTACATGCATTTTTAAGAGAAAGTCTAGTGGTTACCCCTTTGGATGGATCACCCAAAATCTCACCACCTTTGACATAGTTGTACTCTCTTGGGTAGCTCACTTCCTTTTCTTCTAGATTCATGTCTCTCAAGGCTTCTAGAGGCGGATCTTATGCTTCTTCCTCTTTGGTTGGAACTTCATCCACCTTTGATGTTTGTCCACCATCATTGTCTTCAAATATCCCTACGACATCATCACAAGAATCCTTCCTCGGAAGGAGGTTATCATTGAAAACCACATGACTAGACTCTTCAACAACTAATGTTCTTTTATTAAATACACAATAAGCTTTAGAGTTTAAAGAATATCCTAGAAAATAGCTTCATCACGTTTAGCATCAAATTTGCCAAGATTATCTTTTCCATTGTTTAAAACAAAACATTTACAACCAAATGGATGAAAGTAGCTAATGTTGGGATTTTTGGATTTTAAAATTTCATAAGGAGTTTTCTTTAAAATAGGCCTAATCATTATTCTATTTATGATATAGCAAGCCATATTAGTGGCTTCCGCCCAAAAATATTTTGGCAAACTATTTTCACAAAGCATGGTTCTAGCCATTTCCTCTAAAGTTAAATTTTTCCTTTCAATAACCCCATTTTGTTGAGGTGTTCTAGGGGCTGAAAAATTGTGGTTAATACCATTTGAGTTACAAAAATCCTCAAAACCTAAATTTTGAAATTCGGTTCCATGGTCACTTCGAATGTGAAAAATAGTTTGACCAAGGTCATTTTGAATAATTTTTGAAAATGTGATGAATTTTTATAAAGCTTCATCTTTGGTACTTAAGAATAAAACCCAAGTGTATCTAGAGTAATCATCAACTAAAACATATGCATATGATTTTTCACCCAAGCTAGTTGTTCTAATAGGACCAAAGAGATCCATGTAGATCAATTGTAAAATTCTACTAGTTGAAACATCATTAATGGACTTGAAAGGAACTCTTTTATGTTTGCCTGTTGCACAAGCATCACAAATTTTATCATTTGAAAACTTTATTTTAGGCAAACCTCTAACTAGATCTTTTGAAAACAATTTTTCTAAAACGCTCATGCTTGTATGCCCTAGTTTTATATGCCATAACCATGAATCGTGCTCATCATTTGCAACAAAACATGCATGAGAAATGTGTATGTCATCTAGATGCACCATGTATATGTTTCCTATGTAATGACCCACAAGTGCAATTTTATTTGTTTCAATGTTTAAAATTTTACAACCATTAGAATCAAAAACAACATTGAAATCTTTGTCACAAAATTGACTAATGCTTAAAAGATTATGTTTAAGACCATTGACATATAGAACGTTCTCAATAAGGACAGAGGAGTGATTACCGATGGAACCTATTCCTTCAACTTGACCTTTGGAGTTGTCACCAAATGTTACCAATCCTTCTCTTTTTAGTTCAAGTTCAACGAATCTACTCTTGTCGCCGGTCATATGTCTTGAGCATCTACTATCAAGGAACCACGAATTTGCACTTGAAGCTTTGGCCTTGTAGCAATGCTCCCCTACAAACAAAGATTAATTCTTGATTTATGGTACCCAAATCATTTTGGGTCCATGAGTATTAGCTCCCAAATACTTGGTTCCCTTGGGAATCCAAGATGCAATAGCCTTAAGATTGTTAGAAGTGACAAGTTCCTTAGGAACCCAAACACTTCTAATTCTCTTACCTCTAGAGGTCCTTTGGAAGCCTCTTTGTTTGTGGTTGCCAAAGTTCCTTTTAACATAGTTGGGTTTTGAAGATTGTCCTTTTTCAAAATTTGATTTCCCAACATTGTTTAAGGAAGTTTTAAGATCATTTACCTCATTGAGGTAATGATCTTTTAATTCGGAAAGAATGTTATTTAGATAACATTTTCTTTTTCAAAATATTTTTAATTATCTCATAAATCATTAACCTTCTCTTCAAGTTCCGAATTAGTTTTGATCAAAGAATCATTTTGATTTTTCAAATCGGAGATTATTTTCTTGTTTTTCTAAAGTGATTCTTTATATTTCAGAACTAATTCATCGTAAGCCTCTTGCAACTCATTATAATCTTCAAATAGTTCATCATAATCAAGATCATTGGATGAGTTGGAGGTTACCTTAGGATCCTCTTCATAGGCCATGAGACAAAGGTTAGCCACCTCTTGCTCCTCATCACTTGAAGACTCTTCATCGCTCCAAGTGGCAATATGGGCCTTGTGCTTCTTTTTCTTCTCGAAGCCCTTCTTCTTGAGTTGAGGACAATCAATCTTGATGTGTCCCGGCTTCTTACATTCATAGCACACAATATGATCCTTCTCTTTTTCCTTGCTCTTACTCTTGAAATCCTTTCTTCTATTGAACTTTCTTCTCCGGTTGGATCTCATGAGCCGAGTGAACCATTTGGCTAGCATAGCCAACTCCTTATCTTTCTCCTCGCTTGAATCACTATCTTCTTTTGAAGCTTTGAAAGCAATTCCAAGTTTCTTCTTTTCTACTTCTTTCTTCTCAACCTTCTTTTCTTTTTTCTTCTCTTATTCTCTTCCATGCATCATGATCTCATGAGTTAGGAGAGAACCCACAAGGGCATCGAGCTTCAAGGTCTTCAAGTCCTTTGCCTCGATGATGGCCGTCCCTTTCCCATCCCATGATTTGGGAAGAGAATATAAGAGCTTCCGAACAAGCTTGTCTTCGGGAAGGACTTCTCTGAATCCCTTGAGACCATTTACAATGACGGAGAACCAATCGAACATCTTGGTGACGCTCTCATCGGGCTTCATCTTGAAATTTTCGTAGCTTAGATTGAGGAGTCCAATCTTGGTCTCCTTTACATCGTTGGTACCTTCATAGGTGGCCTCTAGCTTGTCCCACACCTTCTTTGCACTTGTACATGAGGACATCTTCGCGTACTCATCATGTCCAAGTGCACAAAAGAGCATGTGCAAGGCCTTATCATTTATTTGCAACTTCTTTCTTTCTTCATCCGTCATTTCATGCTTGGCCTTGGGAACTTATCTCTCTCCTTCTTGCTTCATTGGAATTGATGGTCCATCTTCGATCACATCCCATAGGAGATAATCGTTGAATTTGATAAACAACCTCATTCGGTTCTTCCAATATGGATAGTTGTCTATATTGAAAAAGAGAGGTCTACTGATGGATTGAGACTCGTACATGTTGCCGGAAGTAGAAGCCATGGCTGATATGTCGGTTGATTGAGTCACCTTCTAGGATCACCTCAACGGTTGTTAGACCTTCGGTTGAGTGTGGCTCTGATACCAATTGTTAGGATAATCAATCAACACTCAAAGTGGCCAAGATGGGTGAGTTGGCAATTTAAAAAGTTTGGAAGCAAAAGGAAATAGATAGACAATGAGACACAATGATTTATAGTGGTTCAACCTTCTAACAAGGTCTACGTCCACTACCTTAGCTTCCTACTAAGGATTTTAACCAATTTCACTATGAAATCTTCCCCTTTTCTAGGATAAGGAGGCAACCGTTACAAAGGATCAAAGTTTTCTACCCAAAGCTTGATCAATATTCACTCTTGTACAAGAAAGATAACGGCAAAAACAAAATGACCTCACAAGGTAGATATTTGCCCAAAATTACAAGAACAACAACCCCAAACTTGAAATAAAAGATTACAATGAATAACACAAGTTGGGTACAAGGATTTGACTCTAAGAGCACAAGGGTTGGATTTTTGCTTGAGTACTTGAATGTTGTTCAATCTAAGTTCATTGGTTGTTGTTGTAGCATTGGATACTTGTATTTATACCCCCTTATTGAATTCTAGCCGTTTGGGTGGTTGAAGTCATCGATAGAGCCGTTAGGGATCATCTTTCCTGCAATAAATGCTATTTGGTGAAGGCCCGTATCGGTACACAAAGGCCTGTATCAATACCTGTTTCAACAAAAATATAGCTGTTGTACAAGTCGTATCGATACGCGTGAAGCCGTATCGAAACGATCATAGTGTTAAAATGGGGGCATATCGAAACGGTAAGGCCGTATCAGTACGGATTTTTCTCATTGGAATCCTGGATGAAAATGTGTATCGATATGCATAGGGGCGTATCGGTACGGGTTAATCGAAATTTAAAGTTTGAGGATTCCAATAACTGAAAAAAAATGGTCAAAAAATTTAATGCACAGATCGTTGAAGATCTTGACAAACCGTATCGGTACGGGGCTAGCCGTATCGGTACGTTTTGAAATTTCTTAAAACCAGAATTCAAACCGTATCAAAACATAGTGTACCGTATCGGTACGAGTGTAAAATTCTTAAACCTAGATTTCAAACCGTATCGAAATGAGTGTGATCCGTATCGAAACGCTGTGCTTAAAATGTTTACCCAGATGAAGGCCGTATAGAAATGGGCTAAGCCGTATCGGTACGCTATGTAAAAATAAATTCTAGTAGCTACCAAGGGGTGTATCGATACACCTGGGCGTATTTGTGTATTTTTGGCTTGAAACACTTAGAAAATTTATGGGTTTAAGTTTATAACTTTGGAAAACTTTTCTTTGTCATTTTGTGAGACTTTTGAGTACTTAAAAAGTTATTTTCTTTTACAAATTAGTCCTTAAACACTTCGTTATATCAAAATCAAACAGAGGTTTTACATTTACCCTATGGTTGCTAATCATCGACACATCATCAATTTTACATTACCGCGTAGTTAGTACATTATGATGAGTACTTAATTATCTCCATTAATCCATGCTATCCCATTAATTAAGGAATTAATCAATTTATTCATCTTACCCGTCAATTTCCATCCTTGGCTAGCATTATTGATTATTTAGCTTAGTGGGTACCAGTACTGAAACACGAGTATCGGTACGGTACCCTTGATACTGGTACTCTCATGTGTATCGATACCGAAATTACTTACTAGATTCCTCAAAATCTATGACTACTGGTATGGGTTGACCCATACCGATACAACACTAAATAACATACTAGCATTGGCCAAAGCTTGTACCGATACCCTACGCACGAGCTCATACCATCTTAAGGAAATATGATGTTACAAGGTTTTATTCGATTCCTACAACTTATGGAACTCATTAAAGTTTTTTGATAATGCATTTGATCATTTAATCAAATTACCGGTACTTATTCCACTTATCATAATTTTCATAAAAAACTCCAAATCATTCAAACTAGCACATAAGGCATCACAATTAATCCACCAATCATTCATCAAATATTTATACGAATATCCAAAAGACCTTACATAGTCTCTAAAGCCCTTACGAGTCACGCCGTATCCTTAAACATCATCATGCATTTCATAATTATCAAGTCTCATGATATTAGTCTCTATGCATGCTTATTTTTTGTCTACCTATTTTGCAACAAGCAAAACAATTAAACTTATGATGCTCATGAAGCATTCAGAGTTCGAAGTGTACCAAGTTCAAGTATTTATCGATAATTCCTCACTCAAGCTTCCCAAACACTCCTCTTGATCTGATATTCAAGTTCGAATAATTCTCATAAAAATACAAATACACCATACATTAATTAACCATATTCTTTAGCTAATCCATAAGGTCAAACATGAAAAAATAGCTTGATGGGTTCGAATTTGGTGAAACAGGATGTAGAAACAAACTTAGAATATAAAAAATGGGTAGGGTCCCCCAGAAAAAGTCAACAGTCGATCAACGTCAATTAACGATCCAAGTGATCTGGTGTAGTGCGGTGCACAGTAGCTGATATCTCTTTAAAGAACATGTATTTCCTCCTTATCTATCGATTAATTTGTCTCCATCGTGTTACCTGTTGTATGCATGCTTGCATTTTCATCTTAGTATTTGTATATTTTCTAACTCATTTGATTTTGTTCGAATTATCTCTTATTTTCCCATTTTTTTGCCTTGTTATTGCACCATTAATGTTGCTGTAAAAGCATTTTAGTATTGCAGCAAGGAATGTCATCGCAACTGCTAGCTGTATAGAAGCTTCTAAGGATAAGGACGAATGAGCATGAGCTGTACAGTATGTTATAACAGATTCTGTACGGAGAATTGAAGCAATAATTACATGAAGGATAAGTGTTATCCTTGGATCAGACTATATATTAATGAGGAAAGAGAGAGAAAAAGAAGAAAGAAGATTCGAAAGACCTCATTCTTCATTTCTTCCAAAATTTTAAAGCTTTATCCATGATGGCTTGAGCTTTTGATGCTTGTCGAATAATGATGCACTTTAGAGAAAGTAATAAAGTGATGAGTAGAGTGTCGAACCCACGAGGATTGCATCAATAACTACAAAGTTATCAAACTTAAGAATGTGTTTGCAAGTATGGAATGATGTTGAATCATTAAAACTAAAAACAATTAAAGTAAAGATAGCTATGATAAAGAAGAACAGACACTGTAGCAAATAACAGATGATTATGGAAGCTGGGTTTTTTGCTAAAGATATATGCTTGATTACTTATTTCAATGATATAGCGACTGGCAATACATGTCTGCGTTAACCCTTAAGATCTTTATCTACTCGATAGGATTTTCTAATGAACTTCTAACTCTCTCGATGCCAAGAAGTTAATAACATTGAAGCTAAGGGGTACATGTCTGCATTAACCCTAACAACTTCATTATTTGTTTAAGAACTCCCTTTTAGTCGTTGAAACCCTAAATTTATGTCTAAGCCAGATTAAGAATAAGTTAACAACTTAGCCTCACTATTCACATTTGTGTAATCAAAGTCTCTTGATATTAAGCCATAAATCAATAGTTAAAAGTCCTCTCTCGATAGCTCTTACAATAACTACGCATGAAGAACAATGAACAGATAGAAAAAGAACTATAGCATTAAAAATAAAATAATCAAAACATAAAATCCTAGGAAGAAATAAACCCAGCTAAAGTATTTAGCTCATGTCTGAGCCTAAAACATCAATAATAGAAATATTAAAGTACGATAATTTATCAAGAAAGGGATAGAAAAGGGTCGAGCATCCTCGACGATCTTTCTCTATGCTGTCCAACTGTATTGCAGGTCTCCCACTCCGTCGACCTCTCTCGATGACATCTGTCGTGAGGAGATTTCTCTAGCTTTAACCCTGGTGGTTCTCTGAAAGCTTTAGACTAGGATTGTTGTCTATATCGTGCTCCCTTGTATTGGTGTCCAAGTCTCTCTTATATAGGCAGTGAAATTAGGGTTTGATAACCCTAGAGTTCACACGGCTTCATTAAAAAAAGGCCATTGCTTTCCCGCTATATCTTTATGCTCATTATCTGGGAGAAAGTCCATGTGTGTAAAAGTAGATTCGTCTCCAACTCTTTATTTCCTCATTAGCTCCAGCCATGCGATCTGCTACTCATTAACTCCAGCATTCCTCCAGCATCCTGCACATACTCCACAAAACACCACTTTTCCCATAAAACACCAATATATATAACAATTAAGTGCAGGCGGTGTAACTCTCTATCTGTATGCAAACTATATGAAAACTAACCTAAATGAAACTAAATGAAGTTAAAAACATTTAAAAGTTATGTAAAAAAGGTACACAAAATAGGATATCTACACAACCATCAAATACCCATAAACTTGAACTACTAGTTGTCCTCAAGCAATGCAAAATGAAAGCAAGAAAAAAAATAGAAAACAAAAACAGTAAACAATGTATAGTTCCCAAGGTTTTACTAAGCTATGATTACAAGGATTCCAAGACATGCTGTAGTAGTAATTCATTCCTCAGCTATGTTAATGAGATGCAATGCATTAGAGTTCACAGTTTTTTTCCAAGGTTTAATTCTACTGTAGATGCAGTACGTGCAAAGTCATATGCATTCATCACTTAATGGCCTTATAAAAATTTAAGGATTGCTCTCTATTGTTACCTCAGCATTTTTCTTTTCCTTTTAAGCATATTGTTTTACTCATCTTTCATTCTTTTTTAAGTTTAAAAAGTGTATCAGTAGGGCTTCAGCTTATCACATCTACTCTTCAGACCTGAAGATGGAGTGGGGCAAACAACCCATACACGAGCCCTACGAGTAGAGTTATCCCGTGAAGACTTTCATTCACTCTTATGCCAGTACCGTCATTCCTACAAGGGAAACTTAAGTGGATCAAACACAACTCACCTAGCATATTAAGATAGCAAGATGCATAGAAGTGTCCTTTAACAGTTTTGTTTATATTATCGAGTTTTAAATTAATTTTCAATCTTTTCTGGATTTCTTTTAGAGAGTGTGTAAGGCTTTATATTGCTACATTGAGCATTCAATTCATTCACATTAATTATTGCTTTGGCATCAGTAAGTCAACCTAGAATTCTTCTAAGGTTTCTTAAGCTTTTAGAAGGCATACAACATGTGTTTTAAGGGCTACAACAAATTCAACACTAAGTTCAAAACACGAAAGATCTTAACACATTACAAAGCATTAAACATAGATTAATCATAGGAAATCATGATCAACACATCATCAATTTTAGAATCAGTGGAATCATAGCAAAGGAAACCAACAAAAAAATATTACACTATTTACAGGCTATTTTTTAAAATTTTACCTAAATTTTACCTAATATATACATGGGATAGTACTCCATCGACCTTGTAAAGAGCATTGTCCCCAATGCAAAAAGAAAAATAAAAGAAAAACAAATATGCATATGCAATATGAAAAACTAAACTAAAAAGAAAAGAAGGGAAAAAGAAAAACTAACCCAGGGAGTTACAGGGAGGTAGTTCCCGGATGATGATGCCCTTGCCTTTGTCCTAGGGAGACTTTTGTTTCTTGGCAGGATGGGATAAGGCACCAGCTTCAGTATCTGAAAGAGTAACCATCTGAAAGACGCCTTTAGGACTTTGTCCCCTTCTCATTTAGGCACACCAGCCTCCTGCCAGAAAGCTGCGATAAGTTTGGGAAAAGATAGTTCCCTAATCTTTCATTTAGACGCGGCTCGCTCCAAAATAGCTCTACAAATAAGCTCATAAGGTGCAATCTCTTGCCCATAGAGAATAGAGTAAAGAAGAAGAAATCAATAGTGAGAGAATGTAGTTTGCTTTTTGGTGGGTAGAAGTCTTGTGTTGATGAACCTCGCCTAGAATTTAGCAATTGGGGTGAGGTCTTGCCAGTGCACCACCCTAGCATTTGATAGTGGTATTGTCTATATGGTTCTAGAAAGACAAAGATCTTTCATAACCCTAATGTCTATATCAGTAGTGATGTTGTCTACAAAACTAGAGTGAGCCCCCTCAGACTTCTGAACATAATAATGACAGGCTATTAGAGATGCCGTAAACTCTACCTTTACTCCACGAACAAACACATGATCATCTTTATGTTGGTCGAAATATGTGTAAAACTCCTTCACCCAGTCGACATTAATGGGCCTAGCTATCTCACAAAGTACTTCCAGTAATGTAATTTTGTGACAGCAAGCGCAACCTCATCAAAGAGTGGCATAAAATGCTCAGATATTACCAACCCTTCTTCTAGAATAAGGTCTTGTTCCTAGAAAGACTTGTTCCTTTTTCGAAACTCTAGAGAGTGAAGATAGTTTCGAAGAGGCAATGAAGCTCTGCAGAAGAGTCTGAGTCATTGAAGTCGGAGAAGGATGAAGAAGATGATTGACGAAAAGACAGAGATGAAGGAGGGCCGAGGCTTTGTCGTGAATTAGCCATAGTGAGTGGAATGTGAAATATGAGAAAAAAGAAGAAGTTTTTGCCGATAAGTGGAAAGTGTATATGGTAAGAGGATTGGTTTGGTTATCTAATATGAGGATGTTTGAGGGCAAAGAATATCGAAGGTTAGGGAGGCAAAGGGTTTTCAGAGTGATTGAGATAAATCAACAATAAATGCTGATGGCATCGTTTAGCGGGAAAATAGAGGTAGGCGGTGTATAGAATAGGGTCACAATGTATGGCGGATTTTAGGGTGGCATGGGGGGTAAAAATGGAATATCCTCGTATTGAATGACCAAATTCTAACCAATATCCATCCATTTTGCTTTTTTAGTTCGCATGAGACATTCAACCATTTTTTCCTTGTAATAACTGCCAAAAACACAAAAACATTAAATAAAACCTAAACCTAACAACTTAAGATAACTAAGAAAAGTATTAAAAACGTATGAAAATAAATGTTGAAATTAAAGGAATAAGATTGGATGCACTAGACATCCATTAACGTGACTGAAGATTTGTCACGATAAATCGATACTCCTTTGTACGCCTTCAAGCGTTGTCCATTAACTTTGAAGATTGCACCATTTTTGAGATCCTTAATGTCCACAACACCAAGTGGATATGCCTTAACAACTTGGAATAGGCCAGACCAATAAGACTTCAACTTACCCGAGAAAAGCTTCAAGCGAGAGTTGTACAGTAAAACTACTTGACCCTGGACAAAGTTCTAGGGCATCAATTTATCATCATGCAATCTTTTAGTCTTTTCTTTGAAAATATTAGCATTCTCATAAGCATTCAAACGATGCTCATCTAACTCATTCAACTCGAGCAATCTTTTTTCTCTAGCTAGTTGGCAGTCTATGTTGATCTTCTTAATAGCCCAAAAGGCTTTGTGCTCAAGTTCCATCAGTAAGTGACATGCTTTTCCATAGACAAGTCTATAGGGTGACATGCCCAGCGATGTTTTAAATGTGGTCTGATAAGCCCGCAAGGCTTCATCAATTTTTAGGGACCAATCTCTACGGTTTGGTTTGACCATATTCTTAAGGATCTTCTTGATTTCTCGATTGGACACTTCAGCTTGTCCTTTAGTCTATGGGTGATATGCCATGGCAATCTTATGGTGGACTCCATATTGAATCAATGCCTTAGCAATCAACTTTTTGTTGAAGTGTTTTCCCTCATCACTAATAATGGCTCGATGGACTATAAACCGAGTAAAGATGTTCTTGTGCAAAAACCTCATGACTGTATTTGCATCATTCTTGATTGTAGGAATAGCTTTCACCCACTTGAATACGTAATCTATCATAAGTAATATGTATATTTGTCCTTTGGAGGATGGGAATGGTCTCATGAATTTGATGCCCAAAACATCAAAAAGTTTAGATTCAAGGATGACTTGCATAAGAAGCTCATTACGTGGAGAGATTTTCCCTATTCTTTGACATCTATCGCACTCCTTATAGTATTCATGGGTATATTGGAACGGGGTTGGCTAATAGAATCCATACTATAAGACCTTTGCAATAGTCCTCTATCCTCCAAAGTGTCCTTCACATGGGGTAAAGTGGCAATGATAGAGGGTGTCTTCTGGTTCCTCCTCGGGTACACATCTCCAGATCATCTGACTAGCATATTGCTTGAAAAGGTAGGGCTTGTCCCAATAGTAGAATCATGTATCATGTCAGAATTTCTTCCTTCCCTGGATGCTAAGGTTACAAGGGAAAATACCACTAACAAGAAAGTTAACAATGTTAGCATACCACGGCAAAGCTGTAGCCTTTAAAAGTTTCTTATCAGGGAATTCTTCCTCAATATCACATGCAACATCGGTATCACATGCATTTTCAAGCCTAGAGAGATGGTCGGCTACTTGATTTTTAGTACCTTTTCTGTCAGCTACCTCAATATCAAATTCCTACAGCAATAATATCCTCATAATAAATCTAGGTTTAGCATCAATTTTAGTTACTAGGTATTTATTGGCTGAATGATCAGTATGCACAATAACCTTAGTCCCTATTAGATATGACCTAAATTTATCAAATGCAAAAACCACAACAAGCAATTATTTTTCAATGGTATTGTGCCTCATTAATGGTACGACTAGCATATAATATAACATAAAATCCTTGTTTTAGTGCTAACCAAGAAAAACACCAACGACGTAGTCGTAAGCATCACACATAAGCTCAAACGGATGTGACCAATCTGGGGGGACTACAACTGGTGCAAAAATAAGTTCCTTCCTCAGGGTTTCAAATGCTACATGGCATTGGTCATCAAACTCGAACGTTCTATTTCGCTCATGCAATAAGTATAACTATAACACTCTGAATTTGGGCCTAGATGTTTGGTGAATCGAATGGACGGTTCGGGAGAACCGAATTGGGCAATTCGAGTTAGTTTCGGGAATTAAATCTTAATAAATAGTTTTGGTCACACTAAAATATGGAAAAATGCTAGAAAGTTATTAATTAATATTTTAAAGGTTTTGGTGAATTCAATTTGAAGGAATTAAATCTGATTTTGGGACATTTTGGTCCGGTGACTAAAATATAAAGTTACAAAACTATTTTTGGTGACTAAATCGTAAAATGGTCAAAACTTAGAATCTTTAAGGAGCTATTTACCCAAACTTCTACATCAGATTTCCCCTTAATTTAAGCTATTTTAAAGTGTTTTTAATTATTTTTAATAATAAAAGAAAATGGATTTAATAAAAAGATTTTATTTTCTCAAAAATCACTTTCTTACATAACTAACTTTGATACAACTTTTCTCTCAACATTCTCAGTAGCCAAACTATCAAAATCTTTCCAAAATTTCCAGGAATCAATCTTTTTGATTTCCTTTTTTATTTTCTACTTGATTCCTCTGATTCTTGCATCAAAATCTACTTGGATTTCAACCAAACTTTGCCAATTAAGGGAGAAATCATCAATTAGACGTGATTTTTTTTCTCTCCTCCAATTAAAGGTTCTTTATTGAAATTCCCAAGTTCTTGATTCTCTATAACTGATTTATGTAATGGAATTATGATTCAACCATGGATTTGGTTATTAAATTGAGTTTTATGTGGAAATTAGATAAAAACTGATTTGGATATATTTTGTATGGAATATAATTAATTTAAATCTCTTATAAGATGTGTTTTTATTGTTAAAAGAAGAGATTAATTAAAGAATCCTGAAACTATGTGAATTGCTAATTTTCTAGGTTGTTTATAGTTGGTTTTTGGTGTGGTCTTGGTGTTGTGGTGTTGCTGGAGGTATAAGGACGAGTTTAAGATGTTTTTGGATGTTAATTGATGTTGTTAAGATGTTGAAATCAATAGGTTTTGGCTGGGCTTTGCTTGGATGAAGTTTGGTGTTGATTTTGGTTGTTTTAGATCGGCATTTGATGGATCTAAGGGAGGCGATGTTGTGTTTGTTGTTTGCTGGGGATTCAAGATGCATGGAAGTGCATTAATCCTTTATCTTTGTTTGGGTAAAGCAGGGGAATAGAATCCTTTAGCTTTTAAATAGGTCGCAGAAGCCTCGAAAGCTTAATCGCGTATCGGCAACGTTTGGCTGTGGGTGAGTGGAATCGTGTTTTACTGCTATTAAAAGGTTTGAAGATGGTTGTTGGGAGTTTATGTAAAGTTTGAAACACTTATCTAAGCTCGGAAGTAAGTATTGGTTGAGCTCTCTATAGTTTTTGGTTTTGCAAAATACAATCTCATGCACATATTTATGGTTTTGATTACTCACTGTTATATGCATGTTTTAGAAATGGAAGAGATTTCAAATGATCATATATGTTGACTATTGAGTATTGTAAATGGTTTATGAAATGAATTTTGAGAATGCTAGAATACATGATTTAATGTATTGGAAATTGGTTTGGTTTGAAGCATATGCAAAACAGTGAGGTTATGTGGTTTTATTGAGTATATTGGCAAGTGGCTGAGGTAAAATGTTATCAGATATAGTTGGCATACCATAGGGTTTAAAGTGCACTGTAAAAAGTCACCTCATATGTGTTTAGGGGTTGTGAGTGTGTTGTTTTCTCCACCATGAGAACCATAGCGGTTAAAAGGTTAAATGTGCTGTATTCTCCTGCTGGAGGATTGAATATCACAATGGTTAAGGGGTTAAATGTGTCGCTTGATCCCATTGTTGATAGTTTGCATCGTAATCGTTGAGGTGTTAAATGTGTTGTTTGCTCTGGTTAGATGTATGTTAAGTGGTCCAAGGAACCACTTGTGAAATCCGTATATCCGATGTGTTTTTATAAGTTGGAAAGAAAACTTGTTTTGAGTCACTTGAATGCCAATATACGAGATGATGTATCATGGGAAATGGATTATGTTTTTGTATAATGTGGTTTATAAATGTGATGCTCTTAAAGCTAGCTATCTAGATATTTTGGCACGTGAAGCTTAAAGGGAGGGTTGTGTTGGAATCCATGATACATGTGCTGCTAATGATTTAAATGTGCACTTGAAAAGAGATTATAGAAGCATGAGATGTTTTGTCATGAGACTAAATTCTAGATTTGAATAAAATTGTTTTAATTGCATTGATGAGTGTTTTTGCGATCTCTCACTAAGCTTGTAGCTTACGCTCTCTTTTCTCATCAATGCAGAGAAATAACCATTTCAGATAGCAAGTGAGCAAGAGGAGATCCAAGGGTCGAAACAATTTCAAAGTATGGTTTTATAAACGCTAAGTAGTAATAAGAGGCAATGTGACCAAGTCATATTTGGGAGGTTAGTTTTGGGTACTCCCTGTTGGTACAAGTTTGGTTTGTTGTTTTGGACTTGTATGAAGCACATTGTTTGGTTTTGAGGGGTTGGGAAACATTATGCATGCTTAGGTAGAAATCATGCCTATATGAGTTATGTTTGGACTTGAGATATTGTGTATAGTCTTCTACCTTGCTACTATGTTTGAGGGATTGATGCTTGTGAAGTTATATGATGATCAGATGATGTTTGGAGTGTGCTAGATTGAGCCAAAGAGTCGTATGTTGGACCAAGAGGTTATTACAGGCATGTCTGTACTGATATCTCGGCTCAATCTGGGCAAAATTGCCTTTGCATACTGATATGCCTAGGGACCGTATCGGTACGCGTGGCTGAAAAATAGGCTTGGTGTCGGTACACAGGCAACCGTATCGGTACGCCCTTTAGCTACTAGATTTCAACAATTTCGAACACACATACCTGTATCGGTATGCCTGAGGACCGTATCGATATGCCTAAGCCATTTCCACCCGTTGCGATACGAGAAGAGCCCATACCGGTACGCCAGGCGTTATTTTAGTTAGAATGTCATCTGAAGTTTGTAATCTTTGCAATTTGGTCCTTGTTTCTTGTTTATGCAATTAAATGAGTTTGGATGATTATTTTAAGTTGAGATTTAGCCTGAATGCATGAAATGTGATTAATTGCGATTTGGTAACTGTAATTACATGTATGTCCTCTTAATTAATAGTAATTACGTTTTAGTCCCTATAATGCAAATTCATACAATTGGATGTCGAGTCGATGCCCGATTAAGTTGGGATTTTCACCATAATTGGCATGATCACCCTAGGATTCAAATATACATCTAGACAAGATAAAAGAAAAAAATGGATCATTTTCAATGTAAATCTTTCGGATTTGTTTCGATATATCATAATATAGCTCGCTCAGTTCGGTTTGCGACTAGACCGGGTCAAGGGGGTTACAATAATGACTTCGAGATTTTGAAGAAGTCTTTGATGAATCTTCTATAGAAATTGACATGGCCAAGGAAACTTTGAATGGATTTGACATTAGTTGGTGGTGGAAGCTTCTCAATCACCTCGATCTTGGCTTTGTCAACTTCAATGCCTTTGTCAGAAATACGGTGACCCAAGACAATACCCTCAGACACCATAAGTGTCATTTTCCCAGTTAAGTACAAGGTCAGTTTCTTCACATCTTTGTAACACCTTTTCATGGTTGCCCAAGCAATTATCAAAGAAGTCTCTATAGAAAGAGAAATCATCCATGAAAATCTCTAGGAAATTATCCAATATGTATGAAAACACGACCATCATACAACGTTGGAATATTACTGGTGCATTGCATAGGCCAAAAGGGTATTCGTCGAAAGGCATAAATGCCATATGGACATGTGAATGTTGTCTTCTCCTGGTCCTCCGACGCAATAGCAATCTAGTTGTATCTAGAGTAATCGTCCAAGAAGCAATATTAGGGTTTTCCTACAAGCTTGTCAAGCATCTGGTCAATGAATGGCAACGAGAAGTGGTTTTTTTTGTGGCCTTGTTTAGCTTTCTATAATCAATACAGATCCACCATCCAGTAATGGTTCTGGTTAGGAGGAGTTCATTAGCATTATTCTTGATCACAGTCATACCTCTTTTCTACGACACACACTGGACATAACTGACCCATGAGCTATCTAAAATAGGATAGAAGATTTTGACGTCGAGCCATTTGTTGATCTCCTTCATAACCATAATCCTCGTAAATGGATTGAGTCTCTGTTGTGGTTCTATTGAGCTATTGTGGTCAGCTGCAAGCAAAATCTTATGCATACACAAGGTCGAGCTTATACCCTTTAAGCTAGTAATAGTCCAACCAATAGCTTTCTTATGTTGAGATGAAATATGTAACAAATTAGCTTCTTGGTTAGAAGTTAAAAAAGTAGATATAAGATTAGAAAGCATGTTATTCTCCCCTAAATATACATACTTTAATTGTATGGGAAGAGGTTTAAGATCAAGTATCGGGGGATGCTCTAGTGATGGCTTGGGAGATTTAAACTCAGCATATTCCAATGGTTCAAAAGTCCTACCTAGTTGGGTAAGCACAACATTGGATTGTTCAATCTCAACCTTACCTTTTTCATCAGCTTCGTGCATGGCCTTGTCAAAGTCAGCTTGCTTCGTAGTGCTAAGCGCATTGCTACAACACATCTCTTGCAAACGTTCCTCAATTAGGGTTTCTTCACTGTATACAAGCTAGTATTCTTCATAGTCATCCGTGTACTTGAGAGTGCTGAAGACATTAAGTGTGATCTTATGGTCATTCATCTTCATAGTAAATTTACTATTCTCACTATCAATCACAAAGTGCCTGATGGCAAGGAATGGTCTCCCAAGGATAATAGGGACATTCTTATAAGCTTCACAATCAAGGATGATAAAGTCTGCTGGAAAGAAAAACCTATCTACCTTAACCAAGACATCTTCACTTCTGCCATCAGGTCGAATTTAAGATCGATTGTCCAATTAAAGAATCACTGATGTAGGATTAGCTCTTCCCATCCCTAGTCATGTAAACACAGATTTCAGCACCAAGTTAAAACTTGCACCGAGATCACATAAAGCACAGCCATAATAGTTATGGCCTATAGAGCTTGGAATGGTAAAACTACCAAGGTCCTTCATCTTCGGTGGTAAATCACTTAGTACAACCACACATTCACCCACACTAGCTATAGTTTCAACTTCACCTATCATCTTTTTCTTTGTCATGATCTCTTTCAGAAACTTGGCATATATCAGCATCTGATCGATGGCCTCCAAGAATGGGACATTGATGTATAACTATTTGAGCATGTCCAGAAACTTTTGGAACTAGGCATCTTGTTTCTGAGCTTTCAATCATTGTAGGAAGGAGCTGGTGGTCTGCGCTCATTGTGTGGTTTGCTGGATGTAGAAGCATCCTCAGCTTTAACATGCATGCCATCAATAGCAAGGTCTCTCATTGTATCAGACACAACAGTTGTTTCCTTAGGTGTAGGAGCATCTATAGATAGCTTGCTTGGAGTGGAATTGACTATGGAATCTCCCGTAAACTTGGCTTCTGTCCTCAATTGCATGCAACTACGTAGTGTGATGGCATTGCATTTCTCCACATTAAAGGTTTTAGTGACTTCAGTATAACAAGGTAGTCCTCTATATGGTCGCATCTTCAATACTTGGGCAATCTTCCCAACTTGCATTTCCAAGGACCGTAAGGAGGCGGTGTTGTTTTGCAAGATTGATTGCTGGTTTTGCAACATGGAAGAATACATTGTGAGCATGCCACTATGGTTCTTTAAATGAGCTGCTTGAACCTACATAATTACTCGGCCAGTTTTCATAGAATTTTGATAAGTATTATCAAGAAAATTAGAATTGGAGTTAGAAACTCCCTAGTTCTGCCTTAGAGTATTTTGTTGGAATCTAGGAGGTTCTGTTATGGTGTTCTGCCGCTCTTCTAAATCACTTGTATTGCCTCTCCAACCAAAATTTGGATGTTGCCGCCACCCTGAGTTGTAGGTGTTGGAGTAGGGATTGTTGTTGTGGTTAGCATTCCCTACATAGCATCCATATTCTTTTTTAGGGGCATTCACTCGACTGGTGTTCCCTATCACAACGCTTACACGTGAATTGTATTTCTTTAGCCTATCGGACATTAGGCTTGCAATGGTGGAGAGTTGAGCTGCTACAGTCTGGGAATCATCCAATTGGATCATTCCGAAAACTTTAGGGTCTGGCTTCAATCTCATCCTTGGGAAATGGTAGTCATTATTGGCTATCTAGTCCAGTATTTTGAAAGCCTCTTCAAGATATTTGTCAAGCAAAATATCATTGGCTGAAGAGTCAATCATCATCCTTGTAGGTGCATTGATGCCATTATATAACGTCATAACCTGTAGCTAATCATCAAATCCAAGAATCGAGAACTTGCGTAGCATATATTTGTATTTGTCCCAACATTCATACATGGATTCATCATTATATTGATGGAATGAGATGATGTCGATGCGCTTCTGGGTATGCACGTTTGGTGGATCGTATCTATGTACAAACTTGTTGCACAAGTTATCCCAGGATGTAATAGATCTTGAGGAACAAGTTTTCAACCATGCTTTGGCCTGATCCTACAAAGAATAAGGAAATAGCTTGAGTCTCAATCATCATTAGGAATCCCTTGTTGTCTAAAACAATCACAAACTTCCATGAAAGCTTGAATGTGTTCTCGAGCATGTAATACCCCAAAACATGACTTAGAATTTTTGATATTAATTTGAATGTGACTCGAATTGATTGAAATGCTTTAAGAATAACTAACTAAGAAACCTATGACCAAGTTGAAAGAAAGAAAGAACCTTACTTATATTTTTAATCTTAGCTATAATTAAAATAAGCTCAAAGGAGAAGCATGGTAAGTATTTAATTGGTAAGGATCATGTGATGTGCTATGCATGAAGCTTATGACCTGTTTTTGATAAAGATAGTCATTACTTGTGTAAACTTGAAAGAAACCTTTGCTATGCCAAGATACCATTCGAAATTGATGGACAATGAATTGAGAAATTAACATGAATCGAATACATGCCTAATAGGAGGAACAATAAGCTTGCTCATTTGATTATAAGAATATATGTGTTTAATGTTATAAGTTGTAAGCATTTTCTATGTGATCACATGAATTATAATTGTGTTTGTCATGATAAGATACAAGTTTTGTTTGATTATAAGAATGTGAAACTATGCTCAACTTAAATTATGACAAGATGTGATAACTATAAGCTTAGTTCATATGATTATGAATGCGGAGTTTTGCTCATATTTGATATGAATAAGATTTGTTACCTGATTATCTGAATAAGGAGCTAAGCTCAGTTCCGATCTTAATATGATAAGATTAAATTGGAAAGCCTTGGTTTCGAGTCAGTCATAGGTATAGTTGGCATGCCATAGAGTCTATAGAGCTCATGTCCAGGGTGCACTAAGGACTTGAACTACAATCCTTATTTGGTGACAGTAGGAGGGAAGTGTTGTGGTCACTTGGCGACAGTAGGAGAGATTGACCGATACTTTGAGTACCTTTGTTTGGGGATAGTTGGTTGGGGATTCGTGTAAGTAGGCTACTTGATACTTAAGGATACATTAAAGACAAAATTTGAGATTTGTAAATACAACAACTAAATGGTTTTGATATTTCATGTTTTTTGTGATAATTCATGACTCATGACATGTTATGTTGAGAAATTACTTTGTAAGAAATCCATGAACATAATATACCTTGTTAGAGTAAAATAATGAAAGCTCGCAAGTTAAATTATTCATTCATGATAATAACTTACAAGACAAGTGTTATACATTTACACGATTTCTTATAATCTCCTTTTTAAAGAAGACACAGGCTATGTTCGAATATATATATTTATATATGCATTGCTTGAATATTATATATATATATATATATATATATGAATTGTTGAACACCATGCATATGTGTACATGATTGGTTCAAATGACTTGGTACATATTAGATCATTCTTGTTAATCTATAAATGATCTATGTTATGGTCTGACATGTTGATATCTTACATTGCTAAGTAATCTATGATTATAGTTTAATATGTTTGATACCTCTTATATCAAGTAATCCATGATTATGGTTTGATATGTTTGTTAACTTGTACGCCAAGCAATCTATGTTTATTGTCTGATATGTTACGTCGGATAACTTGCTTGAAAAGTAGATAATGGTACATGCTTGTTCAAATGCTTGGGATAAGTGATAAGCTTGCATTTAAATCTTGTACTTCTTGGGGTGATGATACATACTTGGTTCGAATGCTTTAATCTAACGGAGCTGCCAAGTAATCTATGTTTATAATTTGATATGTTTGATGTCTTATATGCCAAGTAGCTCATGAATAGGATTTAATAAGTTTAGCACCGTGTATGCTAAATAACTCGCGTAATGGAATGCTAAGTATGATATCTTGTATGATAGGAAAAATTCACACTTATGTCATGTTTGATAACTTATGTAATAAGAAATAGTTGTTTGACAAAGTGTTTGACAAGTCAAAAATAATTAATTTAAGTATGGATAGGCTATGTTAAAAGAATCCAAGAAACTTTATAAGATAAACTCAATGAATTATAGTAATGACTTGCATAACAAGTAATATGAATCCATTGATAATTAAATACTTTTGTATGAATAGATAAGCTATGCTTGGATGTTTACTTATCAATGGTTACTTTGAACGAATAGATGATTATGCCTTGTTCAAACCAGATATGGGTAATGGAGAATAGTTTGTCAAGTACCTTTGTACATGTACATATGTTTTGTTCGAATATTCATATGTATACATGTCTATGTTTGATTCGAATTCCCATATGTGTAAATGCTTATATTGTGTTTAATTACAATGTGTATATGTGAATATGTTCAATTTGAAATCTCATGTAAAGATGCCTATATCTTGATCAAATATTCATATGTATACATGTCTATGTTTGATTCGAATTCCCATATGTGTAAATGCTTATATTGTGTTCGGATTCCCATATGTGAATATGCCTAGCTCATTCAAATTTCTTGTGTAGAGGTGTACAGGGTTGATTTGAATACCATGTTTAAATGTGATTACTCTGTGCGAATGCCTTAGTATATAAGTTATTGTTGGGTTGACCAATTTGTCTCAAAATGGCTAATTTCTTGTCTAAGCTTTAAATTTTGTACGATCAATAGATTCGGTGAATGAGATAAATTATGGTTCCATGACTTTAGTTGCTTTAAGCTACCTCACTAACCTTATACTTACTCTATCTTTTCAATATGTTTCAGGGTATTGTGCTTTCGGCTTCTTCCGAGCTTGGACGTGATCACAAGGATCTATGTATGGTTGGAATTAATATCTTTAGAACTCCTAGATGGTGGCACATAATCGTTAAGTCGCATAATGCATTTAGATTTCATTGTTGGCTAATTATGTGTATAAGTTTGTTAGGTATTCAGAGTTTAGTAATGGGCCTTTATTTATCTCATGGTTGTTGCTTGCTTAATATGATTTAATAGCTATAAAGTGTGTAGTTATTAAATACCTATAGGATCCTTAAGTTGATAGATCACCTTGATATCATGTGTGTTGAAAGTTGATACATGAACAATATCATGTATTAAACCCTAAATAAAAGTAGTGTAGCTCGAATGACTAGCTTAATTTCTAAATAAGCAAATGGTTGGGTGTCAATGAACCTTGTATTTGATCTTGCTATGCAAAAGTTATATGAGATTGACTAGAATTGGTTTAAGCTTTAAAATAATTTGATCTTAGTAATTGTAGGTGACTATCACCTTTTGTAAACAATCTATTTAACTTCATTTTGCTTAAACTAAGTTAGGTTAATGTTCTATTGATTGCTTGCAAGTGAAGTTGTGTTAGGCATAAGGATACATGTTTGGTAGTGATATGTGTTGCTGAGATGGTAATCTTGTATGATAAGTCTTGATATTATGTAGTACAACCTGAAAGTCTAGAGATTATTAAACAATGATTCACTGTTAACTTTTAAATGATAGTCTATGATACTCCCTATTTCGTATTTGCTCCTAAAGTAAAATAAAAGAGGGATTAAGTTTTTTTATCTTAGTTCAAAAGTTTAAGACCAAAATGTGGTAATAGTTAAGCATGATGTTATGTATGATAGTGGTCACTTGAGCATGTGTTATTGTTTCAAATAAAGTTTACAATTAAGTTAACGCCAAACGTTGTTACCAATGGAATGATTGAAAAGAAAAATTTACCATGAAGTATGTAATGAATGATTCTAAATTCTTTGGTCTGCTTGAGTTTCCTTTTGTTCATTGTTCTGATTATTCATGATCGCCTGAAATATGCCTATGAGTGACAAATCGTATGCTTTCAATTTTTCTGATGTCTAATCTAATTGCTTACAAGTACGTAAGCTATCTCTTGTTATTTTTGAAATAGTTCCTTATTTAGTTTACTACTAATCCGTGTTAGAGGTGTTATAGAGCACCCTCTCTTGCTGATCCTCCAAATTTTCCAATAAAGTTGAACATATTAAACATAGTAGGCTTTAGCTCAAAGGGAGTTGTCCCTAGATCTAGCACAACAATCGGTAGATTGTTGATAACGGGCTCGATATTCATTCTAATGGGCCTCCTAATTCTGGCAGGTGTTGGATCCTTCTGTCATCTTTGGCCATTATTGAGGGCTTCATTAACAACTCCTTGTCCATCGACAGATATACCTCAGTTTCGCTCATTCTCATGGTCATTCACTTTGTCATCATTCACCATATTCTTTCTTTCTCTGCATATTTCTCGCAAAGCTTTATCGATCTATGGATTTAATGGAAGAAGAGGTTCTGAGTTGGACCTTATGGTCATACACTGGAACGTACCTGAGAAAGAAAAATAAAAACAAAAAAATTAAATGCAAAAATAAAATCTTAAGCACAATTACAATGTAATTATCAATTGTTAATCCCCAACAACGATTGCAAAAACTTAATGCTTGTTGAATAGTGTTGCACTTTAGAGCAAGTATACTCATTGAATCAAGTAATAAAGTGATGAGTAGAGTGTCGAACCCACGAGGATTGGATCAATAAATATGAAGTTATCAAACTTAAGAATGTGTTTCCAAGTATGGGATGATGTGAAATTATTAAAACTAAAAACAATTAAAATAAATATCGCCATGATAAAGACGAACAGATGCTGCTGCAAATAACAGATGATTATGGAAGCTGGGTTTATTGCTAAGGTGAACGGGTATCGAATCCATCAAAAATAAAATACATACTTGTTCTTAAGGATTTTTAGTAGTGCCAAGTAGGGTCGTACCCACAGAGAGTGTTCAAAAGGTATAAGTTACTAGCCTAGGTTAATTGTGCAAATGAAAAGTAAAAAGGGGATTGCTTTGTTGTGTAGTTTTACGAAGAGAAAGCAATAACTAAGATTGGGTAGTACGAATGGTTTGGTGATGTCTAGCCAAGTCATTCGCGGTGTTTCAATCCAAGTATTAGATCACAGACTTCAAAAGATAACCTGCATAATTCTTAAAGTAGCTTGGTTCTTAAGTTAGATGATAATCCACAAATAACCTAAGAGTCCTTTTGTTTTAATTAGCCAACAACATAATAGTCCATAAGTTGTTAACACTTATTATGTAGGTTAAATCCTTAGATAGTCCACTTTAGATAAAAATTATCAAATAGCATTAAGTGATTAAGAGACCAAAGCACATATATTCAAAAAGTGATAATCCACACAAGTTAAATATACGATTTTATACCTTCAAAAACCATAGTCCAGGTTTTCTTACCGCTTGTATCAATAAATGTATTGGAAACCTAGAAGCAAACTTGGCTAGAACTAAGGGTTTAGCTACTCATAGAGTAGATGAAAGCAAGAAGGGTTTTCTAGGATAAATCGGTTGTCTCCTCTCTTCCCCCATGATCCTATTTATAGATGAGGAATTATGCATCAAGTAGGGGAAAGAGTTACAATAAAGTACAAAATTCTAATCCTACATTAAATTAATATAAAGTGAAAGTCTAATTAATGTAGGATTTCTTTTCTTCCAAGCAACCAAGGTAGCATATGATTTGTGTTTGTTTTGTCTTCAGCGTCCACATGGCTTATACGTTAGCATTTGCGTTCCAAGGCGCATTCGTATGACTCTCGTTCGCGCTTTGAGGTTCACGATTGGTCTTCATTATTGCATTCTGGTCTGTCCATAATCCTCTGCCCATGTAAGCATCACAGTGATGGATAATCCCACTCATATTCTGGTCTGCGTACATCGACGTTCGTAGGACTTCTGCTTGCGTTCGCCTACTCAGCCTTCAATGTTCACTTTCTCTTCCACATCTCTATTCGCATATACTGGTTCGCAACTCTACTTTCTTATTTGTTTGCATATCCTTAGCTGGTCTTGTAACCCCCTCGACACGGCCTAGTTGCAAGACCGAACCGAGCAAGCTACATTAGGTTTATCGAGGTAAACCATAAAGAAAGAAACCAAAATGTGACCATTTTTTTCTTTTATCTTGCTAAACGTAAAATCATCAACCTATATGTTCATACTGTCATCGGGTGCAAACTCAACTCAATCGGGCATCGATTTGACATCCAATTGGCTCAATTACAATTTAGGGACCAAATTGCAATTTGATCATAATACAAGGACTTAGCATATTTTTAAGTTACCAACCTTTAATTAAGCAGGTTTTATGTTCTCATGTCGATAATTAGCTCGATTCAAACATCCAAACTCATTCAATTGCATCCACAACATTTAGGGACCAAAACGCAAGAAAACAAAACTTCACTTCCATGACATTAACTAAAATAACAGACAACCGTACCGATATGCATGCCACCATATCGATATGGTGCCTTATACAAGCTTGTATTGTTTTGATATACTGCAACCCGTTTCGGTACGCCTAGCTGGTAGTTCGTAAATATTTGGCACCTGTATCGATACAGTATGGTAATGTTTCGGTACGCGGGTTTTGTCCTAAAAGGTAGATTCCAATAAAGAAAATCCGTACCGGTACACCCAAGCTCGTATCAAAGCACCATGCTTGATTTTGCCTAGCCGTACCGATACGGTCCACTGCGTATTGGTACGTCTGGGCCTGTAATGTCACATTTAGCAGGCTTAACAAGCTCCTAGCTTATCCAAAGCACCCTAACATGCTTCTAACATACATCCAACATATTCAGGATACAATTCACATCATAGCATCACGGATTCAACATCAATTCATTGCATTTTTCATCAAACGTAAATATATAGGCATGCAACCTAGAAAACCATTCAAGTAAAATATGAAACTTCAAACCATCACCAAAAACAAACCATAAAGGCCTTTTACAACTTTAGAGCAATCAAACAAACTTGCTCAAACAAGGAGTTTATCAAAACATGTCCCAAAACCAAAACAAGTTCCCCATTGCCTTTATTACTTATATTCTAATCTAAACATACTTTGGTAAACAAGTCTTGCTAGGATCCCTTGCTCCTTGCTGCCTCCAAAGCTCTTAATTCTTTGCATTGATGGACAATAAGAGCGTAAGCACACAAGGCTTAGTGAGGAGCACTCACAAACAAAACACCATCAATGCATTTAAAACCATTTCTAAACATTACATTGAAACTTATTTCAAACAACCTTTAAACTTTATCATGCCTTTAAAATCATGCACTTAACATCTTTAAAACCAGAATATTGACCATATGCAACATGTATCATTGACCAATAGCAAGTCCGTTGCTCAACCTCAATTTAAGCCTTCTCATGCATAACAACCAAATGCAAAGCTTAAAGAGTAAACATGTATAAATCACATTATACAACATAAACTTTCCAATGATACATTAACAATTATATTGGCTTACAAGTGACCATTAAACAAGTCCATTAACCAAAAGAGTTCATCGAATACACGGATTCAACAAGTGTTCAACCAACACTTCAAGCCATCTCAATCGGAATAGCGATATAATAGCAATCGTGTTACATTACCAACCGAGTACACCTTTCAATCCATGGGAACACCAACCCCAATCATCGGTTAGACTCTTAATCCACTAACAGGAGTCTATGGTACTGTTTAACCCCTATATCGTTCGGGTACTCGGATGGAGTTTTTGGTACACGGATCTAAACCCCTCAACATCTAAGGTGACTTATTATAGTGCACTCAATCCTATGGCCGGCCAACTATATTCGATAACAATTTTAAAACCACATCACTTGCCAATATAATTAACCATTTAACATTTACCTCACTATTTTTAACAAGCATTAACCAAACCATTTTTCCAAAGCAACAACCATGCTTTAAACCACAAGTATAAACCATGTACTTACAAGGATCACTTACCATGTGCATCCTTCAGCATTTCATGCTCAAATACAGTATATCAAACACTTTAAAACATGCTTAAATAGTAGGTAACATGTAAATAAAAACAAGTGCATAAAACTGCAGATAATAGGTATTTGTAGAGAAGAGAAGAGTATTCTCTGTCGATTTCTTTTTTTCATTAAAAAATAGATTTGCACATACATTTTTTTAAATAGACTAGATACCTAGAGTTTAATTCTAAGTAGTCTACTTCTAGTGTTAATCCTTATCTAAACTAATGATAGAGTTACTATACATTTAAACTACTTGATAAGATAATATTTACTATAGTTGGATAACCTATCTAATAGTTTACACGTCTCTAACCAACACTCCCCCTCAAGCTGGCGAGTATATGTTATAGACTCCTAGCTTGGATGTGAATTCATCAAAGGTTACTCTAGGTAGTTCCTTGGTGAGAACATCAACAAGTTGATCTGTGGTTGGAACGAAATGAAGCTTTGCAACCCCATTATTCACCTTCTCGGAGAAGAAATGTCTATCAATCTCCACATGCTTGGTTCTGTCATGATGGACAGGATTCTTGGCTATACTGATTGCTGACTGACTATCACTAAATAACTAAAAAACTTGATTGTTATCTAGTTCTAGTTCTGATAGGAGTCTTGTTAACCACATTCCTTCACAAATTTCAAGGGCCATTGCCCTATACTTAAATTTTGCACTACTTCGAGAAACCACAGATTGCTTTTTACTTCTCCAAGTAACTAAGTTACCCCATATAAATAAGCAATATATGCTGGTAGACTTCCTATCAGTTAACTCTCCTGCCCAACTAGAATCAGTGTATATTTTGACTGATCTTTCCTCATTTTTTCTAAAAATTAGGCCATAACCAAGAGTGAACTTCAGATACCTTAGAATCCTGTTGACTGCCTCCAAGTGTTCTTCTCGAAGATCACTCATATACTGTTACCTCTCCAAAAGTACTATTTTTAATGTCAATCTTACAATGCTTTTGCTTGTTTTTAGGTACATTTAGTTGCATTAGGATGTTAGAATCATGCATTTACGTAAGGAGTTTAGAATTCTGTCTATGCCATCGTGAATGGTTGTTTGTTGGCAATTTTGCAGGTTTGGCCCAAAAAAGCAACACAGGAAGGAGCGCCGGAGAGAATACCGAGTGCTGTTGGCACAGATGGACCAGACAATGCCAAGCACCGGTTGGCAGAGAAGTGAACTTGATGCCATGCCAAGAGGCTGTTGGACCCCGAAAAAATAGGACATGACCAGGCTCCGAAAAGATAGCAATTGGATCAATCTCCGAAAAAATAGCGGATAAGATGGTGCCAAGACTTGTTGGCAGATTCATGCTAAGCTTGGACGCCAAGGCAGCATCAGCAGTATGACGTCAGCCCTAGCCTAATCATCTCTCATTTAAATTTGGATAAGATGATAATCTCTTATCCCTTGGGCAGTTGAAATTCAAAATTCAAATGAGGAGCTCATCCTATCCCTTCCCCGCATGCCTATTTAAACACCAACCGAACTAGACTTAAAGAGAGGAGATTGTGAGGAGTTGATGTGCGACGATTGACAACTGGCTGCACCTTGGAAGGGTGGTTCGACCAACTTGACTGAAAAGCCTGGATCTTGAAGGGCTGCATCGAGAGACCCATTCTAGCCCATTTTTTCTTTCATGTTATTTTATTTCGTTTTTAATGATGATGTATTGCGAAAACATTTGTGGGTTATTGGTTAAATCTCTCACCATGAACTAATTTAATAGTTGGTGGGGGATGTTTGCATTGAACGCTATTTTTATGTTTTAGTTTTTAATAATAAATCTGCCTTGGCAATGTTTTCACTATTCGACATACTTTAATATTTCCTAAATACTATACCAAGCGAGAGCTGGCACTGTTGGCCTATTGCTCTTCAATATCTTAACAGACTTGGGGTTGCAACGATTGAGTTGTTGAATACTAAGGAGAGAAGCTTCGAGAGAATTCGTTGAAGTAGATGAACTTACTTCGGGAGTGAAATCTACCCCTTAGGAGTATAGATTGGATCTTAATCAAATTGGTTTATTTAAAAGCAAGCACTATAGAGATATAGGGGTTTTTACATGATCAATTTAGGGCAATGACCATCGAGAGAGGCATTGCTAATTTTGAATCTGCTCGGCAAACAATGCCAAGATAGGTTGTTGTTAAAGGTTGGCACGGCATGAATAGCATGAAAACCAGGCATTCCCTGCCAATGCTCATCATTCATTAAAACACCTTCCTTGCTTTATGTTACTTACATTCATTTTTCTTTCCAATTATTTCCAAAACCAATTTCAAAATAAAACAACTTTTTCTTAATGCAACTAATAATCAAAGCAATTGAATTCTAGGTCAATCTTTGTGGGATCGATACTCAGCTTACCAGCTGTCTTACTTGCAGACCGTGTATACTTACACGCAAAAGACTCATCTTGACACTGTTTTATACTTTTCCATCACATACCTTTGCCACTTTTTCCAGCATTCACCAAAGGAGTCTACATATATTGACTGACTATGCTCATTGAATATGCTATATCTGGCCGTGTAAGAGAGAGATAGATTAGTTTGCCCACAAGTCTTTGATATAACTCTCTATTGACAGGACTTCTCATTTCATCCCTCCTTAATTTCAAGTTTGTTTCCATAGGGGTATCTGCTGGTTTGCAACCTAGCATTCCAGTTTCAGAGAGCAAATCCAAAATGTATTTCCTCTGGTTAATCAAATCCCATCAGTTGATCTTGCAACTTCCATTCCCAGAAAATATCTAAGACTCCCGAGATCTTTATTTTCAAACTCCCTTGCCAAGAATTTCTCCAATCTCTCAATTTCTTTAGTGTTGTCACCAGTGATTATTATTTCATCGACATAAACAATCAAAAAAGCATTTTTCTTATCTGATGTCACTTTTGCAAACAGTGTATGATCTGTTTGGCATTGCTTGTAGCCACACCTCAAAACTGTTTTCGTGAACCTGTCAAACCAGGCTCTTGGAGACTGTTTTAAACCATATAGGGATTTGTTTAGCTTGCATACCTTCTGATTGGTTGAGTGATTTTCCATCCTTGGAGAAATTTGCATGTACATTTCCTCTTCAAGTGTTCCATTCAAGAATGCATTCTTGATGTCTAACTGATGTAGTTTCCAATCTTCATTTGCAGCTAAGGAAAGTAACACCCTTATTGTATTTAATTTGTCCAGAAGAGCAAAAGTTTCCTGGTAGTCTATCCCATAAGATTGGGTAAACCCTTTTAGCCACTAAACAAGATTTGAATCTCTCTACACTCCCATCTGAGTTGTATTTAACTGTGAATACCCACTTGCAGCCAACAACTTTCTTCCCTCGTGGTAGCTCAGTCAAACTCCATGTTTGATTAGATTGAAGAGCTTTAATCTCTTTTTCCACTGGGGATCCTCTAGTGCTTCCTCCACTGTTTTTGGAATGTTTATACTGTCCACCTTGGCTATAAAAGCTTTAAAACTAGGCATCAATTTTCCATAAGCTACAAACCTTTCAATGGGATGGTTTGTGCATTTTCTAACACCTTTCCTTTGGGCAATAGGAAGGTCTGTTGTATCAACAATAGGATAAGTAATTTGAGAGATATCATTACCTTCCAGAGTTTCCAAAGCCGCAGAATCCAGTTCCAGCTCTCGGCAAATGTTAGGCTGAGTAATAGCTTCTAGAATAGGTCTTTTTCTCCTTTTATAAACATTGAGTTGTTTACTTTCAAGTTGTGGAGTTAAGGTTTGAGGAGTCTTTGGTAAAGATG